>CM041209.1:37618191-38850695 GCA_023065735.1 Coffea humblotiana | reverse complement strand
TAGGGGTGGCATGTTTCGATCACTAGCCGGCCCTTGATTTCCACCAACGCCCCTCTCCGTTTTGCGTGAAAGTCCTTACTTGTGCCCTCGCAATTTCTATTCTCTGGACCTTCTCCAAAACCTCCGTAAAAGTGTTAATTTGGGCCGCCGCCAAGGCCTCCTGTATTTCTACATTGAGTCCCTGTACAAACCTCCTTACCCTCTTTGCTCCGTAGCTATCAACTCAGGAGCAAATTTGGATAGCTTCATAAACTGAGTCTCATACTCAGATACACTTAGGGTTCCTTGACGAAGCTTAATAAATCGTCTTCCCTCTTCTCCTGGACTATCGGTGGGAGATATTTCTCGTTAAACTCCCGCACGAATTCAGCCAGGTCCATGCGGTTCCCTCTCTTTCCATTTGGCCCTAACTACATTCCACCATGCCCTGGCCGGTCCCTCAAACTGAAAGATAGCAAATTGCACCTGTCTATTCCTCCGCATAATTTAAAGTGGCGAATATATTGATCATTGTTTCTAGCCATCTCTCAGCCACTTCAGGGTCCGGCCCTCCCAGGAACTTCGGAGAGGAAAACTTTTGAAATCTCTCTAGGGCCCTATCTTGCCCCATTTCGGGATCCCTATTGATTCACAAAGGCTTGACCCTGTTGTTCTACCAAACGAGTAAGGATATTAGTCATCTGTTGAATCGCCGTTGCCACCTGATCCCTCCCTTCCGCTCGGGGTCCAGATTGCGGCTCAACTGTTTCACCTCTTTCCCCTCTCGGTTCTTGCACCGTTCCTGTGCCTGTCTACCCCCACGGCCACGGCTAGAACCGCGCCCTCAAGTAGCTTCCTGATCCTGACTTCTTCTACCTTCCATACTTCTTGACTTATCAACTATATAAATATAAACACTTATCAACTATATAAATATGAACAAAATAAACTATGGCTCAAATAAAACATTTCCAAATCATAAAGCAAAGATAAGAAACCACATGTCACATGAACATTTCCTTTATATGCATAGCAAAATAAGGTACATAACAAATTAGAACATATTGTACATGTCAAGGGACATAGAACAAAAGCAAACCCTATATACATCCACCTTAACACGCCTAATTCAAAAACAAAAGGGGACGTGTCACCCCACTATGTCCCTAACTACCTCACAAAAATCCCTAAAACCCTAAATTAGGGGTCTAGCTAGACGCCGAACCAACCGACTCCGCAGGTGCAACCGGCTCCTCCTCACGATCCTCCTCAGGATCACTAGGGACCGTACCCTTGACCCTCCTCGTCCAAGTCCTGCGCCACATCCTCCACTAGGGCCCCGCACTCTGTCAAAATACGGTCGGTCCGGTCTCTCACATCTCTAACTACCTGAACAAGGCGTCCATTAGCCGCCTGAGCCTGCTCCCTGAAGGCATTAGTCCGTTCCTGCTCCTCAAGAACCGAAACCTCAAGCTCTCGGATCCTGGCACCCTGTACTCGGAGGACTGCCTGTAGACGCTCTATCTCCGTCTGGCACCTACGATTGGCGCTACCCAATTGTCTCCTCTCATCGTCAACTGCAAGTACTACCCTATCGGGGTAGGAGTAAGTCTTCCAGCAGTCGCAGTGTCAGATCTTACGTGCTGGAGACCACCGACACACAGGCCCACCGGGACTCTCCTGGTAGGTAAGTACGCAACAGATAGGCCCCTCGAGGTGCGTTTGACCTGTAGGTGCTGGCCGAGATAGCCTGGCACCCCCACTGGCATCTTTACTCTCCATAACCTACATTACAAGTGTGAGAACTCGGAAAAAAAAAATTCTGGTTTTAGGGTTTTATCGATTTGCGTGCACATAATTTCTATATTTTCTTTATTATATTCATTTTCATATATTTTATAAGTAAATATAGTTTTTAAGTCATTTTCCTAGTATAAGTGAGTTCACGAGAAAATTGGAGCGAATAGCGGAGGTGGGACCCGCTAGTGCGTTAAGTGAGAGAAATTCGGCCAATTAGGTTAAGTTGTGCAGTAAGACATTAAATTACTGAGTGCTAAGAGATAATTAGAGGTTGGTTAGATGCTTGGTCATTAGTGAGCTAAAGGATAAGGAAAAGATCAAAAAAAGGTGACACGTGTCGCATTCTTATTGGGCCAAGTTTTACCTAACTTTCTTACAACTTTACCAAAAGCAAAAATTGACCAAAAATCATCTTCATTCCTTAAGCTTCTTGGCCGAAAATTCAAGGAGAAAAAAAGAGAGAGAGTTGCAACCTTTAGCTTCAATTTCTTGTCCAAATCTTGCAAATCAACCGATAAAAATCCGATTTCCTCCATAGGAATTGCTTATTAAGTAAGATCAAAGGTGCTTGTGGAGTGATTTTGCAAAGAAAAGCCCTAAGTTGCTCTCTTTCTTGAGGTTAAGGTATTTTTGCTTGAAACTCAACTTTTGTCCATAATAATTGCAAATTAGTGGCTTATATCGGTTAAGGAGCTTAGTTTATGGATGATTTTGTGAATTAAAGTGAAGTTTGGTGAATTTATTATTTTCTTGGGAATTTTTCTGATTTCATATGATAATCATAGTTGACTTGGATTGATGGCTTAAAATGGTGTAAGTTGGATTTATTATATGTTAATTGTGGTGAATTGCGGAAAATTCCAGCTTAGGGTTTCTATATGGAAGTAATCTGCCCTGTTTTTACACTGTATGTTCGACCTTGAGAGAGACCGAATCAGCCCTTGCTCAAAACATGAAGGTTGTAGGTATTTGAGTTATCTAGCTACTGGAAAAATTTCAGCTCAATCGGAGCACTGTAACTTATGAAATGACCAAAATACCCTTGACTGCCCACAAGCCTTGTTTCACGGACAGTTTTCTGCTCTCTCTGGAATTTCAATATTTGACCATGAAAATGCATGATTTGGCTTTGGAGGACTTCATAAGAAATGTAGGTATATGTCTTGGCTTCGAAACGCCATAAGATTCGTCTCAATCGGACAAGTGTAGCTTCAGTTGTGGTTGTTATGCCGAAAGGTGCGTGGAACTTGATGATTCCAGAATATTCTTTGCTTGACCTAATATTTGTAACTTAAGGTGTGGAGTAATTGTGATTGATTTTGGAGCTATCAATTGGCTCATTTGAAGGGTATTGTGGCCCTCATTAGATGTGTTTTACTGCCTATGAATTGTATGTGTAATTGTGGTTGGTTTGAGTTGGAATTTGGTGTTGTTTGTAGGATGGAAAAGTAAGGAAAAACAAAGGAAGTGCTGTCAAAATTTTCGCAGGAACCTTTGAGCAGTCTTGGGAAATTTGCTATGTCTGGTTGTGAGAACCCTCACTTGAAACCCTAATTTTCCTCAAATAAATGCTTTATTCCAAAATCTAGACCACCTATTATATACCATTGCATGGCATATCCCATGTAGTACAACATTTTTCATGCATGACATTTTATTCCTTTTACTTGAAGAAAAATGGCTACTTGAATTGAATTTTTAATGATCCACCAATTAGTTGTTTCCAAGTGGCTTTGATTTGGATTGAGGACTTTAAATGATAGTTGAGGGGTGTTAATTAGGAATTGGTATAAGTGTTTGGGTGGAATTAGCATTGGTCAAAAGTTTGGAAGAGGTTATGGACAAGAAAGTGTCCATGTGGCAAAACTTTGGCCTTGGATGTTATTTGACCAAGAAGCTAGAACTAATTTAGACCTTCATGAAGCCTTCTTCCTCCTTCACTTGGCCGAACCTATTGCAGCAAAAAGAGAAGAGAAAAAGCTCTCCAATCTTGCCTAATAACCATAGAAATCTAAGCCAAACAAATCAAAGCTAGAGTTTGTGAGTTAGTGAGAAACTTTCCTCTAACCCTAGTCTTTAGATCAAGCTTGAAGCTTTCATTTTGGTGGGTTGATTTGGTGATCTAAGCTTCTTATAAGAAAGGTAAACAATCCTTAAATCTTGGTTTTATGATGTTTTATCATGTGCTTGAAGTGTTAATGGTGAAATACATGTTGATTGGTTGTGATTTGGAGTTAATCTCTTGAAGTAAACTGAAATTTTCCAGCTTGATTCCAGTTTCTGTGCCTACTTCAACTGGATGTTCGACCATGATAATGGCCAAACTAGCTTTTACACAAAACATGAAAGTTGTAGAGAATTGAGTGTAGAATACGCCTGCAAATTTTCGGCTCAATCGGAGCAAGATAGCTTGTGAAATGACCAACATGCCCCTGATGCCCTGTTTCTGTCCGAACTGATATTTTGCCTCTGTAATTGGTCATTTTGACCAGGAAGATGACTGATTTAGCTTTTGATGTCTTCTTAAGAATTATAGCCCTGTAACTTAGCTTTCAAATGGCTTTGGAATCACCTGAATTGGAGTTGTGTGTGTTGAGATATGATTCAATAAATCAGAACTGCCAGTTAAATTTCCCAGTGAGCTGCGAACTGGGAACATCTGAGACTGTTTGGGTTAATTTGACTAAGTTAGGTTGAGAACTGGGTTGAGGTGTCTTCATAAGAATTGTAGAGCTCTGTCTTAGCTTCAAAACGGTATAAGGTTTGCCCTGATTCAATAGACATAACTCCAGTTATGACTAAAATACTATGGGATGTCAATCTGCCATTGTATGCCTGCCAAGTGTTTGATGAAAAGCATGCACACCAAGTGTTTGATGAAATGGTTACTCCTTGCTCATGATTGTTTATGATAGGTTTACATGTTTTTAACCTCTTTTAGGCTAGATTTATACTTGATATGTGAATTGGGAGCAATTCATTAGAAGAAGAGGATTGAATGACTAAAGGCAACATTGGGACTGATTTCAATAAGCTTGGCTGACCAGCCTTCAAAGGAAGGATTTCTCCTTGACTTTTGTGGTTATTTTGCACCTTACTCATGCCTAAACAACTTGGCTAGAGGTTGGTTAAACTTGTGTGTGAATTGGAGTGAGATTGAAACAAGTAAAGTGGTAAAATTGGACCTTAGTGGACTGGTTTAGGGTTTTATGGTGACTAGCTTATTTTGGTAACTTTTGATCATGTGGATGTGTTATATTTTGAGCTCAAATGATACCAAGTGACTTAAGCTTCTGTATATGATCATTAAAGGACTGATTTGGGTGAGTTTGAACCAAAACAAATAAGGTTAGCATAAGGAATGGGTGTGCACAAGTAAGAGTTGAGACTGATCCAGGTTGGCAAAATCATCCAACTTTCCTGAGCTACTGTTTCTGCTAGGGGACGAACTAGGAAGTGTGTGAGGTACCATTGGAAAGCCCTTCGAGTCTAGTTTCCAACGCTGCTGACGGCACCTAATTCTGACCTACCTACAGAGAGATACGGCTGTTTTACCAAGACTGCACGAGCGCGACTGTGCACCCGCGAGAAACTTTTAAAAGCTTGAATGAATCTTCCTTTTTACCCAACCTTCATACACTTGTTAAACTTGTTTATTCATGAAATTTTACTGCATTTTGGGCCTAAAGCTTAGGGTGAATTGAGTAAAGTTAGTCACTCACTTAGGCACCTAATGAGCTCATTTTGCTTGGAATTAGACCTAATCGTTAACGTTTTCACTCGTTGCCCTAGGAGGGGGAAACGGTGGTGCACGAAACCGCGCGACTTGACGTGACTGCTACTTTGCTTATCAGGTGAGTGTTCCACTACCTGTTACCTGCTTATGTGAACTAACTGATTGGTTGAACTGCCACTGCTTGAGCCAAACCTTGTTTTAATGAAATGGAGACGAGTGTGTACTTTATCGCACTCGGTCTTCCCATTTTTCACTGTGGCTCTAATTACTGTTATTATGAGATATAATCTCTTTATATGTGACTGCATGAGATATGAATTCTCTATAAGTGACTGTACTTGAGTTGTTTGGGTGATACCCCATCAACTACTGCTACTGTTTGGGTACCCAACCTCATAGGTGAGTCGGTTGGATCGAGCCAGCAAGAGCTTGGTCGAGACGACCGATAAACCTTGGGGACTGTCTACTGTTCACTGGAAACTGGTATACTCGAGTATTACCGAACCACTGCTTTGGAGTGCGGGCCCAGTAGGGGGTTGATTGGTGGACGGAGATGATAGAAAGTGGTGTTCTACGGACGGTATACTCCTTAAATGCAAATGTTGACGGAGAGTCAACGGACCCCGGTATGAACAAGCTGAGAGGAGTTTGGCTTTTGAAAGCCACCTGTATCCTTAAATTGAATTGTGATTTAATAAGTATGGTGTGATATGGCTTATTCGGTTAATTTATACTCTTATTTGACTATGTGCTTACTGTCTTATTTGGAACCTCACTGGGCGATAGCTCACCCCATTCCCTTTGTTCTCCTTAACAGGTTTGGGACGGGCTTTTGGGGCAAGAACTTTCTTAGCTTGTGTTATTTAATCTTGTAACCTTTTGTTTAAGAGATTTCCTCTTGTAGCTCTTGTAAGTTTGACTTTATAAGTTTGACCTGTGTTATGAAACTGTAGTATGGCTTGGCAATTGTACCATTTACTTGAAGTTTCTACTGAATGTTTTGAGTTACTAGTTCTCTGATCGACCGAGTCCTGGCGAGAGCTGGGCAGGCAGTCCGCTGATACCCTAGGGTTCGCCCTAGGGAGAGGTGGGGCTGTCACACTGGTTGTAGAAATATCAGAATTGAGTTCCGTTTGTTGCGTTTTAAACTAGACTCATAGGACTATAAACCGCAAAAATTTCAGACCCTGTTTCTATTTGTACGAATTATAGTGATTTTTCAAAGTTGACTGAAATTACATACCTGTTCTGTCTTCGACTGGATGAAGCTGCGTTTTGAGGCTCGAATTTGACCGACTTGTAGTATGAATCTTAAAAATGTGTCTTCTGAGAAATTATACCCCTTTGAGTGTATTTTCCGACGGTATAAATTTTATCAATTTTGGACTTAAGACTTGTGAGATATGATTTTTCCAATGAGGGTGCACAAAACTGGAAAATCCTGTTTTTCTAGAATTATTCTTACCTTCATTTTGCACCTTATGTTTGGAGTTAGTAGATCATTGTAGGCATGGTTTTGGGTACAAGCGAAGGGTTTTGGGATCGTTCATATCTTTAGGACCTATTACTACTTTTCACTCAAAACCTATGCTTCTGTATTGCTTTAGTAATTTACTTGGTCAGGCTTATGACTCGTAATCGAGTCTCAATTGTTTTACCTTGGTGGTTTAGGACGTGCCGGTGATCCGAGTACTTCAGGAGAAAACGTTTGAAGTTGTTTGTGTGAACTGGTGAGTGTACCATTCCCTTAAATTGGTGCTTATCTGATTCATCTGAACTTGCAACTTGATTATCTGTGACTTTTGTATACTTCGTATGAAACGAGGGTGTACTTTATCACACTCGTTTCTCTCATCTGGGTTTTCTGGTTCCTGTATACTGTATGAACCTGCACTTGTTCTCTGTATTTGTTATTTGTACCTGTTCTCTGTATTGGTTGATGTCGTTTGGAGGGTTAAGTCCAACGACCATTCTATGACCTTTGAGCTCAATGCCGGGGGCTAGTTACTCGAGTCGAGCCGGCAAGGGCTGGTCGATTAGATAACGAACCACGGTAGTCCACTTCTAGGAAATCTCTGGGTAATGAAGACTCTGGATTTCCGGTATACTCGAGTATTACCAACCACTGTAACTGTGAGGTGTTCGGGCCCGGTGAGGGGGATGTTTGGTGGACGGAATCGGTGTGAAAGTGGTGCTCTACTGGACGGGTTACTTTATTTGAAAGTTGACGGGGTGTCGACTACTATCTGATCAAGCTCCGGTGAAGCAATGGGAACTTTGGCTCCTGAGAACCACCTGTATCCTTTCTCTTTGAAATGTTTATTTATTTCCCTATCTGGTGTGTGTAACTGCATAATTGAAAAAGGTGAAATGGCATGATCCATGACTACCTGTACTTTTGGTACCTCATTGAGCGTAAGCTCACCCCCTTCCCGTTATCTTTGTTTTCCTTGCAGGGAATAACACTTTTGAACCACGATTTTGAAAAAAGTGTCAAGCTAGTGCACCTGTTATTTTGTTACGCTCTTTTGTAATCAAAACCCTAGTTGCTTTTATCAAGTATCACGTTTTGACTTGTAAAGCTTTCTATGTATGTACGTAAGTGTTTAAGCATGTATATTAGGTGTATTCGTTTGAGATGCTACTTGTAATCATTCAGAATATTTTAGTTGTGTGTGATCGGCTTAGTAGTCTCCGAGTGTTTGTTTTCTTTGGGTTCGATCGCGCGTAATCTAGGGTTTGTGTGATTCGACTTCGTAGTCCTGGCGAGAGCTGGGCAGGCGGTCCGCCAACCCCTTTGGTTCGCCTTAGGGGAAGGTGGGGCTGTCACAACAAGTAACATCGCGAGAATGAGCAAGTTTGACAAATAAATCTAGGTTAAACACCTATTCGTGAGTGTGAAATCCTAGACTATCATAATCAAACTGTAACCAAACAACATTTGGTATAAATCACTCAATCTACCCAGATTTGTGACAGCCCCACCTCTCCCTAGGGCGAACCCTAGGGTATCAGCGGACTGCCTGCCCAGCTCTCGCCAGGACTACTAATCGATCACACAAGACAAACCAAGTGCAAAAGACCCCTCATTAGGGCTAAAACATTCATTTCCAACATATAATATCATATACACCAGAACCACCAGGTACATATACATGTTGCCACAATATACAACCCAAAAGGAACATTCAAGTAAAGTACAATTAGGGTCTATAACACCCGATGAGTATAACAAAACAAAACTAGTAGCTAGCTCAACTAGCTTTACAAAACTCATGATTTTTCCCCAAAAGCATCCCTGTAAGGAAAACAAAGGTAACGGGGGTGAGCTTTCACCCAACGAGGTACTAACAATAATGCAGCCCCAAATTCACAAGTAATTAAGCTCAGATATACAAAACCATCAATCATAGAATGAGAGTACCATAACCAGTTCAAATAAAAGGATACAGGTGGCTCTCAGGAGCCAGTTTCCCCATTGCAGTTCTTGGTCGCACCTCGTTGACACTCCGTCAACGTTTAAGGAAAGTAACATGACCGTAGACCCCACTTTACTCCCAGTACCTTCCACCGTACATTCCCCTTACCGGGCCCGAACACCTCAACAGTAACAGTGGTTGGTAATACTCGAGTATACCATAGGGCAAGGAGATACACTCCACTCGTCAAACAGCCAAATCCCATCTATAGATTACCGATGTTACATGGTCTGGTTGTCGGCACTGATAGTGGAGGGTCTATCATCCGGTGGAAGCTTATACTTAACTATGGTCGTTACCTCATCGACCGGCCCTTGCTGGCTCGACTCGAGTAATTTCCACTAGGGTTTTGAGCTCAGTGATCACAGTACAGTGGTAGGGCTCATACCCCATGATTCAAGTCAAACACAGTGCAGTTTCACAGTTTCAAGTCAAATACAGTGCAGTACAGATTCACAAGTATATCGGAAAACAGTTATACAGTAAGAGAACGAGAGCGGTAAAGTACACTCTCGCCTCATTCACACAGTTCACAGTTGGTCACATCACAGTTTCAAAGACAAGTAGTCACTTAAGCATTCAAATCATGCACTAGTACACTCACCACTTCAAAAGGTAAGTTCACCGATTTCCGTCCGGCGAACGCCTTGGATCACCCACACGTCCTATACCAATTAAGAAAATGCAATTGAAACTCAAACACGAGTCGAGTACCTTTTTAAACAGTTCACTAAAGCAAATTCAATTATAGTCTCAACTATAGCTCAAAATGGAAAACACATCGAATTTAGGGTTAAAAGTTCAAGAAAACCCTAAAGCATTTCACATTCACTCATTCTTGACCTAGATTCACAAAGCCCCAGTTTCTCGAAAATCGGACAGCATTTCCCCTTAAATTTCAGCATTTCCATCCTACAAACAAGTACTCAAATTCACCCAATCCAATCACAATTTCATATATCAACCATAGACTAGTAAATACACTCCACCAGGGTCACAATACCCTTCAATCATGCCAATTACAAGCTCAAAAGTTACCCCGTACAGGTAGTGTCTCCACTTTTTCAGGGCAAATACAACTGCGGCTAGCTCTAAGTCATGAGCGGGGTAGTTTTGCTCGTGAGGTTTTAGTTTCCTAGAGGCAAAGAAAATCACGCTCTTATTTTGCATTAGTACACACCCCAAACCTTCCCTCGAAGCATCCATAAATACAGTGAAATTATCCGGACCGTTAGGCAAAACTAGAATAGGAGCCCAAGTTAATCGTCGATTCAATTCTTGGAAACTATCTTCACACCTAGCATCCCACATAAAACGATCATTTTTCTTTGTCAAGTCGGTCAAAGGACCGGCAAGTTTTGAAAAATCCTTAAGAAATCGCTGATAGTACCCAACTAACCCTAGAAAGCTTCGAACCTCAGTGGGATTTTCCGGCCTCTTCCACTCAGTTACTGCTTCTACTTTCGCCGGATCGACTGTGATGCCCTCTCGGGATATTTGTGACAGCCCCACCTCTCCCTAGGGTGAACCCTAGGGTATCAGCGAACCCTAGGGTATCAGCGGACTACCTGCCCAGCTCTCGCCGGGACTCGGTCGATCAGTGATCTAGTAACTCAAATTACCCAGCGGAATCACTTCAAACAAATGTTACAAACCCTAATGGCAAATGATAGACAAGCCAACTACCCAAACTTAGAAATTGACTAAACGTCATGCTTACTACTCCATACTACAGTTACATAACATGAATCGAACTTACAAGAGTCAGGAGTAAAATTATCTTAAACAAAAGGTTACAAGTTCGGGCAAAATAAAACTAAGAAGGTTTTTGGCCAAAAGTCCGTCCCAGATCTGTTAAGGAAAACAAAGGGAGTGGGGTGAGCTATAGCCCAGTGAGGTTCCAAGTAAAAACAAGTAAGCACATAGCCAAATAAGGGCATAATATAATCAAGTAAACGCCGAATAGTACAATAACAATTTAATCACAGTGCAATTCAAGGATACGGGTGGCTTCCAAAAGCCAAATCCTCTTGAGCTTGATCATACCAGGGTCCGTTGACTCTCCGTCAACGTTTGCATTCATAGAATATACAGTCCGTAGAACACCACTTTCTCCAATCTCCGTCCACCGATCAACCCCCTACCGGGCCCGCACTCCATAAACAGTAGTTAGGTAATACTCGAGTATACCGGTTTCCAGTGATCAGTAAACAGTCCCCAAGGTTTATCGGTCGTCTCGACCAAGCCCTTGCTGGCTCGATCCAACCGACTCACCTATGAGGTTGGGTACCCAAACAGTAGCAGTAGTTGATGGGGTATCACCCAAACAACTCAAGTACAGTCACATACAGAGAATTGATATCTCATAATTGCAGTGTACAGAGCCTCAGTGGAAAATGAGGGAGGTCGAGTGCGATAAAGTACACGCTCGCCTCCATTTTATCAAAACATGGTTTGGCTCAAACAGTCGTAATTCAAGTATTCAGATATTTCATATAAGCAGGTAGCAGGTAGTGGAACACTCACCTGTCAAGTAATGTAGCAGTCAAACGTCAAGTCATGCGGTTACGTTCACCACCGTTTCCCACTCCTAGGGCAACGAGTGAAATCGTTAACAAACTAAGCTTAATTCCAAGCTAAAATGAACTCATTAGGTGACTAAGTGAGTGGTTAGACCGGCTCAATTTACCATGAGAATTAGGCCCAAAATGCAGTGAAAGTTAATGAGAAAACAAGTTTAACAAATGGAAGAGAGTTGGTTAAAAGGAAAGTTCATTCAAGCTTGAAAAGGTTCTTCGCGGGTAAACAGTCGCGCCCGCGTAGTCTCGGTAAAACGGCAATATCTCACTGTAGGAAGGTCAAAATTAGGTGCCGTCAGTGGCGTTGGAAACTAGACTCGAAGGGATTTCTAACGGTACCTAGAAAAGATTCTAGTTCGTCTCCTAGAAGCAACAGGAGCTCGGACAATTTGGCTGATTTTCCAACCCTGGATCAGTCTCAAACCCTAACAATTGCACACTAATTCCTCATGCTAACTTCATTTGTTTTGGTTCAAATTCACCCAAATCAGTCCTCAAATGATCATATACAGGGGCTTAAGTCATTTGGTATCATTTGAGTTCAAAATATAACACATAAACATGATCAAGGGTTACCAACATAAGCTATTCACCATGAAACCCTAAACCAGTCCACTAGTGGCCAATATTACCACTTTACTTGTTCCAATTTCACTCCAATTCACACATGAGCTTAACCAATCTCTAGCCAAGTTGTTTAGGCATGATTAAGGTGTAAATAAACCACAAAAAAAACAAGGAGGAACCCTTCCTTCTCCAACCGGTCAGCCATGGAAGTTGAAATCAGTCCATATTTTCCTTTAGCCATCCAATCTTCATCCTCTAATAATTTGCACTTAAACCACATATCAAGTATAGATCTAGCTCAAAAGAGGTTTAAAACATGTAAAAGCTTCATTAACAACCATGAACAAGGTGCAAACATTTCATCAAACACTTGGTAGGCATACCAAACGGCAGATTTGACATCCCATAGCATTTTAGTCATAACGGGAGTTATGTTTATTGAATTAGGGCAAACCTTATACCATCTCGAAGCTAAGACAGATCTCTACAATTCTTATGAAGACACCTCAATCCAGTTCTCCACCTAACCTAGTCAAATTTACCCAAACAGCCCCAGATTTTCCAGTTCGAAGCTCACTGGGAAATTTAACTGGCAGTCCTGATTTATTCAATCATATCTCAGCGTACACAACTCCGATGTAGATGATTCCAAATCCATTTGAAAGCTAAGATACAGGGATATAATTCATAAGAATACATCAAAAGCTAAATCAGTCGTCTTCCTGGTCAAAATGATCAATTACAGAGACAAAATATCAGTTCGGACAGAAACAGGGCAGCAGGGGTAAATTAGTCATTTCACAAACTATCCTGCTCCGATTGAGCTGACAATTTACAGGAATATTCTACACTCAATTCTCTACAACTTTCATGTTTTGTGCAAAAGTTAGTTTGGCCGTTATCATGGTCGAACATCCAGTTGAAGTAGGTACAAAAACTGGAATCAAGCTGGGAAAAATTTCAGCTTACTTAACTATGACAAAGTGATGATAAATCTTCAATTTCTTCAAGTTTACAACCATCATAATCCATCAACCACATCATTTAAAGAACACTTACCTCTCTTGTAGGAAGTTTGAACCACCAAATCAACCCACCAAATGAAGACTTCAAGCTTGCATCAAACCCTAAGGTTGGAAGGAAATTTCTCACTATCTCCCAATCTTTCTCTTTGATTTGTTTGGCTCTTGATTACTAGGGTTAGAAAGCAAGAAATTGGAGCTCTCACTCTTCTATTTTGGAGCTATAAGGTTCAGCCAACAAGAAGAAAATAAAAGGGCCAAGATGGTTTAAATTATTAATTAACCTTTGGTCAACAAAATACTTGGCTAGAGTTTTGCCACATAGCCCACTTCTTGCCCACTACTTCTCTTAATCTTTTGACTAATGATAATTCAACCCTTCCAAATGCACTAATACTTATTTAACACCCCTAACCTTTCACATAAAGTTCCTACCACAAATAAAGGTCATTTAAAACATGTAAGGGGTGAATTATTTAAAATCAACTCAAGCAATTGTCTTACTTCCAGTCAAAAGAAAAGAAATGCAATGTATGTTAAATTGTTGTAACACATGGGAAATGTAATACAAGGGCATGTATGAGGTGATTTAAATCATAGGGCAAGGCAAGTAATTTGGGGAGATTGGATTTTTAAAGTGAGGGTTCTCACACTCTCTCCCCCTTAAAAGAATTTCGTCCTCGAAATTCTCACTTTGCTTACTGAATAACTCAGGTCACATATTATAGTAAAAGACTAGCAATTACAAAGCCAAAATATATAAAGAAATTGAGGTTCCAAAACTTTATTTAGAAAAATGCATCAATTTAAAATTCTATACCCGTATAACTTATCAAAATATAATATTTGCTTGTTCCAATCAAGGAGTAATCTTCTTGTACTTGCTAATCAATGTTGCAAAAATCATTTAAAGCACAAGAATCTCACTTATAGTCAAACGTTTGGAGAAATTAGAAAAGATGTTCAAAACACAAAGTTGAAAATTGTTCGATCTAAAGTGATTTGAAGAAACTCATTTCCTTTCAGTTATGCTCAATTCCACTCATAACCAACCTCAAAGTAGGTTATCAACTCCAATCCTAAAATTGGAAATAAAATTCGAGTTTTGTGTGATATCATTTGAGAAATCATATCTCAAACTCCTTAAGTCCAAAATTTATAGACGCTATATCGTCAAAAAAATAGATTTAAAGGGTTACAACTTTCTAGAAGGTGCCATTATAAGATCCAATCCACAAGTCAGTCAAATTCCGACATATCTTTTCTGTTTCACCTTGTAACCTCAAGAAAGATGGAAATTTAGTCCTTTTCCTTCAAAAATCTCTGCACTCTTGCCACTACCGCAATCTATCTAGAGAGAAAAATCAAAATAATACAATGGCTAAAACACCACTAATGGCTAACTTTGATTAGGAATGTCTTAAGATACCATTCGACTAGGCAAATGCACTAATTCAAACTTATTCCGCGCCTCATTTGGAATCCCTTCGTATTTCTTCTTCAATTCTACATTCTGGTGCAATAGTTTAATTTTCTCCAAGTATTCTTGTTCCCATCGTCCTTTCCAGTGCTCAGCTAATCTCTTTTGGAACTTTACTTCCTTTCGAATAATCTTTATTTCCTTATACATATCAGTCGAATGTGCCATCTCATCGATTCGTTTGAATTCAAGTATTAGCCTGCCGGCAAAATACTGGATCAAAATAAGTAACTAAGTACACTTGGAACTCTAACCATATACTGTTAAGTCCCTTCACCTCCAATCCAACCACGGAAGATTAAACTTAGATATTCTCAAATGAGATAGACAAGAAAGTAGAACATAGTTAGGACAATACCTTAAGATACTATACCACTTATCACTTATGTACATAATAACCCTAAGGCATGCTTCGTGTATCAAAAGTTCCACACCCTATCTCCAGCTTTTGCATACAGGTATAGAACCCAAATTCTTTTCTCAAATCCCTATACAAAATTCCAAAACTCTCGATCTCTCGATCTCGACACGATAATAATCATCAAGCAAGTCCATATTTTGACATCATTAGGTAGGTATCAAGGAAGTATAGGCAACGGTAGTTCATCTAGAACCAAACTACGGTGCCAAATATCACAAGAGGGGTCGAATTACCCATATAATTGTAGTTAAACCACCTCAAAATCAAGTAAGTACTTATCAAGTCCTCACATCCATAAAAGAAGGGAAACAGGTCTTCAGTGCCAAATTTTTTTTTTGTACAATACAATCTTGCCACCGTCTATTGTAGCCCTAACTAGACTATGATTAGATTAGTTTATAATAACTTTCCAAGATCCATTACCTCAATCAGTCCAAAACTTCTCATGTACGGTCAGGATACAGACCCTTATTCTAGTGCTCTCCATTTCTTTTCTCTTTTTTTTTTCTTTTTTTTTTGTACCCAAGTACAAGAATCCAATATAAGATAGTTCACCACTCGAGCCGGCCGGTCCCAAGAGTAAACCACCTATATCAGAGATTCTTACCTGACGTAGATATCTATCTATCTTCTCCAAATACCATAAAAGGATTTACTCTTATAACAGGTATGATTTGACCAGCTAGCCCTAGGTTGGACTTATAGTCCCAGATATACGGTACTTCAAGATTGGAGTCGTTGGCTATTATCCAACGCTCACGCAGTAAAGTTGGGAGACGCTAGATATCACTTACACTCCGTATTTAGAAATAAACAGTGGTGGTAATATTCGAACATATCAATTAGTCGAGGAGATAACACTCCACTCGATAAAACAGGATTGAGGTACTGAGACGGGATGAGAGGTACCTCCCACTCGGATGGAGTGTGGTACATACGACCGCTCAGCACTTGCAAATCAGATGCAAGCACAAACACAGGTACAGATCAATCAGGTTCAAGTAAATACAGGATCATTCAAGAAAGAGAGGCCAAGTGTGGTAATGACACACTCGCCTAGCCAAAATCAAGTCACAAGTAATGTCCAGCAATTCATATTCTCAAGTGTTCCAGGTATTTCAAATAAATCTACAGGTCATATACAAAATCAAATTACTTGCTCATGCAAAAATGGAATATCAAATGTTTAGTCAAATCAAGTCAATTAAGTGTACATAAGAGCACACTCGCCTAAATAGGTTCGAGTCACAAATAAGTTCAGCATTTTAGGTTTCAGGCATTTCAAGTATTTCAAGTCCAAATAGTTGAAAAATTGATGGTTGCGAAAAATTGATCACATAAGAAGAACCGGAGAAATTTAGAAATCTCTTTAACAAATCTGGTCACCTATCAGTTGTAACAAAACGTCAAGTTCATATTTTAATAAAATATCAAAATTTAGTCGAGCAAGATCAAGTACAATAAGGTACACACTTGTCTGTGAGACAAGAGATCAAGTACTTAACATTGCCCAACCATAAAGGGGCATGCAACACGTACGTCGGTGGAATAACCACTCGAGTGACCAACAAGTCGAGTGCAAAACCAACAAGTCAAGTATAATCAAAGCACTTCATTTCATATTACTATCACAAAATAAACTACAAAGGATCGAGTATGACAAAGTACATCCTCGTCCCAAGGGTTATCAATTCAAGAGCAATTATTTTAACCAAATAAGCATGCTATTAAAGCAAGAAGACATTCCCCGTAAATGTGAGAACTCGAAAAAAAAAAAAAAAAAAAAAAAACGGTTTTAGGGTTTATCGATTTGCGTGCTTATATTTTCTATATTTTCTTTATTATAATTGTTTTACACGCATTTTATAGGTAAATATAGTTTTTAAGGCATTTTTCTAGTATACGTGAGTTCACGAGAAAATTGGAGCGAATAGCGGTGTGGGACCCGCTAGCGCATTAAGTGAGAGAAATTCGGCCAATTCGGCTCAATTGTACAGTAAGGCATTAAATTACTGAGTGTTAAGAGATAACTGGAGGTTGGTTAGATATTTAGTCTTTGGAAGCTAAAGGATAAGGAAAAGAAAAAAAAGGCGACACGTGGCGCGATTTCATTGGACCAAGTTGCACCTAACTTTCTTACAACTTTACTAAGTTGAAAATTGACCAAAAACATCTTCATTCAAGCATCTTCTTGGCCGAACCATCTTGAGGGAAAAAGAGAAAAGAAAGCTTCAATTTTCTTCCAAATTCTTGCCCAAATCTTGCAAATCAACCGATAGAAATCCGATTTACTCCGTAGAAATTGCTTACTAAGGAAGATCAAAGGTGTTTGTGGAGTGAATTTGCAAAGGGAAGGCCTAAGTTGCTACCTTTCTTGGTGATTGAGGTATATGGCTTGAATCTTCAATTTTGTCCATAAAAATTTCAAATTAGTGACTTATATCGGATATGGAGCTTAGTTTATGGATGATTTTGTGAATGAAAGTGAAGTTTGGTGAATTTTCATTTTCTTGGGAATTTTTCTGATTTCATATGATTATTATATATGACTTGAATTGGTGGCTTAATATGGTGTAATTGGGTGCTAGTATACGTTAATTGCGGTGAATTGCGGAAAATTTCAGCTTTGTGCGGAAAATTTCAGCTTTCTATGGAAATTTCAGCATTAGGGTTTATGCAATTGGGGCTTTCTTATGGTTGTCTATTGAACTTGCAATTAGCCATGATTGAAGGGTATTGTGACCCTAATGATGTGTATTTGCTAGTCTATGATGGATATGATAAATTGTGATTGGATTGGATGAATTTGGGTACTTGTTTGTAGGATGGAAATGCTGAAATTTAGGGGAAATGCTGTCCGATTGCCGCGAACTTTAGGGCTTGGTAAATCTAGGTTAAGAATGAGCGAATGTGAAATGCCTTAGGGTTTTCTTGAACTTTTAACCCTAAATTTGATATATTGTCCATTTTGAGCCATAATTGAGGCTATTGAATTTTGCTTTAATGATCCGTTTAAGAGGTACTCGACCCGTAATTGAACTTCAATTGCATTTTCTTGATTGTTATAGGACGTTTGGGTGATCCAAAGCATCCGTTGGACGGAAATCCTTGAATTTGCTCATCTGAAGTGGTGAGTGTACTATTGCATGATTTGAATGCCTAAGTGACTACTTGTCTTTGAAACTGTAATGTGACCACTGTGAACTGTGTGAATGAGGCGAGAGTGTACTTTACCGCTCTCGTCCTCTTACTGTAACTGTTTACCATTGTTGCACTGTGTTTGACTGGAAACTGTGAAACTGCACTGTGATTGACTTGAATATGGGCATGAGCCCCACCACTGTACTGTAATCACTGAGCTCAAAGCCCTAGTGGAAGTTACTCGAGTCGAGCCAGCAAGGGCTGGTAGACGAGGTAACGACCCTCGGGTCACTGTTTGTCGAGTGGAGTGTATCTCCTCGACCTTCCGGTATACTCGAGTATTACCAACCACTGTTACTATTGAGGTGTTCGGGCCCGGTAAGGGGAATGTACGGTGGAAGGAACTGGGAGTAAAGTGGGGTCTACGGTCATGGTACTTTCTTTATACGTTGACGGAGGGTCAACGAGGTGCGATCAAGAACTGCAATGGGGAACTGGCTCCTGAGAGCCACCCGTATCCTTTCATTTGAACTAGTTGTGGTATTTGCATTCTGTGATTTATGGTTTTTAACTGAGCTTGATTACCTATGAATTTGGGGCTGCATGACTGTTAAGTACCTCATTGGGCGAAAGCTCACCCCCGTTACCTTTGTTTTCCTTACAGGCATACCTTTGGGAATGTTATGAGTTTGAGAAGCCAGTTGAGCTAGTAAAATAGTTTTGTTTCTTTGATAGCTCCTTGAGCACTGGAAAACCTGAATGTACTTTACTTGAATGCTTTTGGACTGTATATTGGGGTAACATGTATATGTACCTGGTGGTTTTGTATAAATGATATTATATGTGGAAATGAATGTTTTAGCCCTGATGGGGAGTCTCTTGCATTTAGTTTGTGTGTGTGTGAGTGATCCGCAGTCCTGGCGAGAGCTGGGCAGGCAGTCCGCTGATACCCTAGGGTTCGCCCTAGGGAGAGGTGGGGCTGTCACAGTTGGTATCAGAGCTTAGGTTAGAAATAACCTGGGCGAACCTGATTCTTAGAACTTTTGGGATTATATTAGGCTATGTTTAAGTGTGATTATTACCTCTAAGTTATAATCCATGTATATTCTTATAGGATATGGACGGAGCTAGTGGGAGTGGAGGTGGGCCGTCTCGGAGGCCTTTTCGAGTTATTGACTACCAGGAGACACCTGGAGGACCGGTTATGCGCTGGAGCACGGCCAGTCGTACTAGGCGTTGTGCTAGGTGCCAGCACTACTCTTACGCAGACCACGTGGTGGTAGCCGTTCTAGGTGAGCGGAGGCGACTTAGGCGTGCCGCCGCCCGCGACCATACTGAGTTGCGGCGACTGAGAGGCGTTGCTAGGATGCAGGCCGATCGGATTGGGGAGCTCCAGGGGGATGTAGCCATGGAGCAGGAGCGGACGAACGCTCTTCGTGACCAGCTACAGGTGGTTAACGACCGCCTTACTCGAGTGGTGCGAGAGGTTAGGGACCGATCCGGGGGCATTATTAATGAGTGTGGTGCCCTGATTCAGGAGGTGATTGGCGCTAACGCGCCAGGGGGAGCTCCAGGTGAGGGAGGTGCCCCTAGCTCTTCTGGCTCCGAGGAGGAGTCGATTGGCTCAGTAGAGAACTAGGCTAGAGTTCTTTGAGCCACGTTTTGACCTTATGTGAGGACTACCTAGGAAAAGCTCTTAGTGAGCTCTTTTGTACTTTTGGGCCTAGGTTGTACATTGTACTTTTGAGTGACCTCACTGCTTTACTGGCTGTTTTGTATATATGTGACTAACTGACTGTATGACTGCTGCTATATAAGTGATATGTACAGTTGTTTGCATTTGATGTCTCTCTTTGCTAGTGTTATTTTTTTATGTATCTGCATTGCTTTGCTTTGATATTGTATTTTCAACCCTATAGTGGGTGAATCAATGGAGGGTACTCGTAGTGGACGAGGCCGTGGTCGTGGGACTAGGCAAACCCCTACTGAGGAGGTACTCGAGTGCCTGTGCCTGAACCTAATCCTGAGCCTAGGAATGATTCTAATGCCCAAGTGGCTACTGCTATAGAACGAATGACTGAGCTACTGGCCCACGTAGTGGAGCATCAGGGCCAAAACCCTAGTTCTCACCCTGAAAACCCTGGAAACCCTGTGGAGAGCGAGGATAGAGCTCTCGAACGATTCAGAAGTTCGCCCCACCAAAGTTTATAGGAGGGCCAGATCCTGATGTGGCCGAGAGGTGGTTGGAGAAAATGGTGAACATTTTTGCCGCGTTGCACTATACTGAGGAGCGGCAAGTAACTTTTGCTATTTTTCAACTGGAAGGGGCCGCCCGTTCGTGGTGGAATGTTATAAGGCAGAAGTGGGAACGAGAGTTGACCCCAAGGACCTGGGTAAACTTCATGAGGGAGTTCAATGCTAATTTTTCCCTCCTTTAGTGCAAGAAAAGAAAGAGGAAGAGTTTATACGCCTTCGCCAAGGAACCCAGACTGTGGCCGAATACGAGAGCCACTTTACACGGTTGTCTAAGTTTGCCCCTGAACTAATCATGACTGAGCAAAGGCGAATTAGACGTTTTATCCAGGGCTTGAACGTTGAGATCCAGAAGGACTTAGCTGTAGCCCGAATTGATGCCTTTAGTGACGCGGTAGAGAAGGCTCAACGAATTGAGGATGCTAGGCTGCAAGTGCGAAATTTCCAGGCTAGGAAACGGGGATTTACTGGGAGTAGCTCTGGATCTGGAGATAAGGGTCCCCCTCCCAAGTTTGGAAGGGGAACTGGCGAAGGTAGACTGCCGGGGATGTCGAGGGGAGCCCCGTCGAGAGGTGGCCAAGTTGGTCGAGGCCAACAAAGGGGAAACTTCCAGGGAGGTCCAGTTCCTGCATTCCGTGGTTCCTGCGGGTACTGCGGAAAATCGAATCACACGGAGGATAATTGTTGGAGGAAAGGAAGGAAGTGCTTACGCTGTGGAAGTGCGGAGCACCAAATCGCCAACTGTCCAACCTTACCGCGAGAGGCGAGAGGGACTCCGCAACCATCGAAGGCCAATCCTGGGCAAGTTAAGGGAGAAGGGACGAGATCGAAGGTGCCAGCTCGGGTGTATTCCCTTGAGCAACATCCAGTCCCTGATTCCTCTGGGGTCGTAGAAGGTACAATTCCTGTTTTCCACCGTTTAGCTAGGATTTTAATCGACCCTGGTGCTACCCATTCCTTTGTTAACCCCGAATTTATGTGTGGAGTTGATATGAAACCTGTTAGCCTACCATATGATTTGGAAGTTAGCACCCCTACGGGAAATCAATGCTTACTTACTAGTGTAATGTATGCTAATTGTGAAATCTGGGTAGGAGAGAGAAAACTCTTTGGGGATCTTATTGGTTTAGCTCTTAAGGGGTATGATGTGATTTTGGGTATGGACTGGCTAGTTAAATATAATGCCCAACTTGACTGCAAAAGGAAGGTGGTAGAACTTCATATACCTGGAGAGGCAACTTTAAGGTTAGATGTAAGGGGAAATTTAGCCTCATCTGCATTGCTTTCGGGCATTCGGGCTAGAAAACTCTTAAGTAAAGGAGCACAAGGGTTTTTAGCTTTTCTTATAAACACTCCCACTGACAAGTTGAAGGTAGAAGATGTACCAATAGTTAGGGAGTATCCGGATGTGTTTCCTGATGAATTAGCAACCCTACCGCCGGAAAGAGAGATAGAATTCAAAATTGACTTGCTTCCAGGGACTTCACCTATCTCAAAAACCCCTTATCGAATGGCCCCTGCTGAACTTAAGGAGTTAAAGTTGCAACTGCAAGACTTATTAGAGCGAGGGTTTATCCGAGAGAGCGGATCTCCATGGGGAGCTCCTGTACTGTTTGTTAAGAAGAAAGACGGGAGTTTGCGGTTGTGTATAGATTATCGAGGGTTAAATAATGTGACGGTTAAGAATAAGTATCCACTGCCCCATATTGATGAGTTGTTTGACCAGTTACAAGGAGCAGTGGTCTTCTCGAATTAGATCTCCGCCAGGGGTACTACCAATTGTTGATTAGGAAGGAGGATGTACCTAAAACTGCGTTTAATTCAAGATATGGGCACTTTGAGTTCGCAGTTATGCCTTTCGGACTGACCAATGCCCCTGCTGCCTTCATGGACATGATGCATAGGGTTTTTAAACCTTATTTGGATAGATTTGTGGTTGTTTTCATTGATGACATCTTGGTTTACTCAAAGTCACAAGAGGAACATGAGCAACACCTAAAACTCGTTTTACAGACCCTAAGAGAGCACCAATTGTACGCCAAGTTTAGTAAGTGTGAATTTTGGCTAGAGAAAGTTTCTTTCTTAGGGCACGTAATTTCACGAGAGGGCATCACAGTCGATCCGGCGAAAGTAGAAGCAGTAACTGAGTGGAAGAGGCCGGAAAATCCCACGGAGGTTCGAAGCTTTCTAGGGTTAGCTGGGTACTATCGGCGATTTCTTAAGGATTTTTCAAAACTTGCCGGTCCTTTAACCGACTTGACCAAGAAGAATGATCGTTTTATATGGGATGCTAGGTGTGAAGATAGTTTCCAAGAATTGAAACGACGGTTAACTAGGGCTCCTATTCTAGTTTTGCCTAATGGACCGGATAATTTCACTGTGTATACGGATGCTTCGAGGGAAGGTTTGGGGTGTGTACTAATGCAGAATAAGAGCGTGATTTCCTTTGCCTCTAGGAAACTAAAACCTCACGAGCAAAACTACCCAACTCATGACTTGGAACTAGCTGCAGTTGTATTTGCCCTGAAGAAGTGGAGACACTACCTATACGGGGTGACTTTTGAGGTTTATACCGACCACCAGAGCCTTAAGTACCTATTTTCCCAAAAAGAATTAAACATGAGGCAACGACGATGGATGGAATTCTTGGAGACTATGACTGCTCAATAACTACCATCGGGGAAAGCAAATGTAGTAGCTGATGCCTTAAGTCGGAAGGCTCAAATAGCTGGATTGATGGTAAGGAGTGGGAGATACTAGAAGCAGTTAGTGAATGGCACCCTAACTTGAAACATCAAAGGGTAATTCTTGGAAATGTCCGAGCAACCTCTGTTATACTAGAACGATCAAAGAGGCCCAGGAGGAGGATTCGATGGTACGAAAGTGGAAGGAAAAGGTGGAAAAGGGAGAAACCCTGATTTTAATTGAGTCCTGAAGGAGTTTTAAAGTATCGGAATCGGTTAGTGGTGCCTAAGAATGAATCACTGAAGAAAGAAATTTTGGAAGAGGCTCATCGTCGAAGTATACATCCACCCAGGCAGTAGCAAGATGTACCAAGATTTGAAAGGAAACATATTGGTGGGATAACATGAAGAAAGAAATTGCCAATACGTACAGACCTGTCTCATCTGCCAACAAGTTAAGGCTGAACACCAAAAAACCCTCTGGCTTGTTAACAACCTCTTGAAATACCTGAGTGGAAGTGGGAAAATATTACCATGGACTTTGTTTCTGGTTTTGCCAAGGACGCAAAGAGGACATGATGCCGTTTGGGTAGTTGTAGATCGATTAAACCAAATCAGCCCATTTCTTACTGTGAACATGAAGTACTTCCATGGAGAAGTTAGCCCAGCTGTTATAGAGATGAAATTGTGAGATTACATGGAGGTCCCAGTAAGTATAGTTTCCGACCGAGATCCTAGATTCGTGTCTAGGTTTGGCAGAAATTTCAAGAGACCTTGGGGAAACTAAACTCCATTTTAGCACCACCTAATCACCCCCCAAACAGATGGACAGTCTGAAAGAACAATTCAACCCTCGAGGATATGTTAAGAACTTCTATCTTGGATTTTGGGGGTAGTTGGGGACAACACCTAACCTTAGTAGAGTTCACCTACAACAATAGCTACCATTCGTCAATTCAAATGGCTCCGTATGAAGCGCTCTATGGACGAAGGTGTCGTTCACCAATTTATTGGGATGAAGTGGGAGAAAGAAAAGCTCTAGATCCAACGATTATTCCGTGGATGGAGGATGCACAAGAAAAGGTCAAGCTGATACGTCAAAGGCTCCAGACCGCTCAAAGCCGACAAAAGAGCTACGCTGACAACCGAAGGAAAGATTTGGAGTTCGAAGTTGGAGACCGTGTTTTCTTGAAGATTACTCCATTACGAAGTGTCACGACGGGTAGAGGAAAGAAACTTCAACCTCGCTTTGTAGGACCCTTCAAAATTCTCCAAAGAATTGGAAAGGTAGCGTATCGACTGGAGTTACCATCAAGCCTATCTAGAATCCATGACGTCTTCCATGTTTCGATGCTCAAGAAATACCATCCTGATCCAACTCACGTGTTACAACCGGAGGAACTCGAAATAGATGAAAACCTTACCTACGAGGAGAAACCTGTGCAAACTGCTTGACCGAAAGGTTAAAGAGTTGAGAAACAAACAAATCCCTCTAGTGAAGGTCTTATGGAGGAAAACCATGAGGTAGAAGAGGCAACCTGGGAGGTGGAGGAAGAAATGCAAAAGAAATACCCTAAGCTATTTAGTAAACCAGGTGAGTAATTTCGAGGACGAAATTCTTTAAGGGGGAGAGAGTGTGAGAACTCGGAAAAAAAAAATATATTTTTAGGGTTTTAGGGTTTCTCGATTTGCGTGCTTATATTTTCTATATTTTCTTTATTATAATTGTTTTACACGCATTTTATAGGTAAATATAGTTTTTAAGGTATTTTTCTAGTATACGTGAGTTCACGAGAAATTTTGGAGCGAATAGCGGTGGTGGACCCGCTAGCGCATTAAGTGAGAGAAATTCGGCCATTTCGGCTCAATTGTACAGTAAGGTATTAAATTACTGAGTGTTAAGAGATAACTGGAGGTTGGTTAGATATTTAGTCTTTGGGGAAGCTAATGGATAAGGAAAAGAAACAAAAGGCGACACGTGGCGCGATTTCATTGGACCAAGTGCACCTAACTTTCTTACAACTTTACTAAGTTGAAAATTGACCAAATCATCTTCATTTCTTCATGCTCCTTGGCCGAACCACCTTGAGGGAAAAGGAGAAAAGAAAGCTTCAATTTTCTTCCCAATTCTTGCCCAAATCTTGCAAATCAACCGATAGAAATCCGATTTACTCCGTAGAAATTGCTTACTAGGGAAGATCAAAGGTGTTTGCGGAGTGAATTTGCAAAGGGAAGGCCTAAGTTGCTACCTTTCTTGGTGATTGAGGTATATGGCTTGAATCTTCAATTTTGTCCATAAAAAATTTCAAATTAGTGACTTATATTGGATATGGAGCTTAGTTTATGAATGATTTTGTGATTGAAAGTGAAGTTTGGTGAATTTTTCATTTTCTTGGGAATTTTTTCTGATTTCATATAAATATCATAGTTGGCTTGAATTGATGGCTTAATATGGTGTAATTGGGTGCTAGTATACGTTAATTGCGGTGAATTGCGGAAAATTTCAGCTTTGTGCGGAAAATTTCAACTTTCTATTGAAATTTCAGCATTAGGGTTTATGCAATTTGGGGCTTTCTTATGGTTGTCTATTGAACTTGCAATTAGCCATGATTGAAGGGTAATTGTGACCCTAATGAGGTGTATTTGCTAGTCTATGATGGATATGATAAATTGTGATTGGATTGGATGAATTTGGGTACTTGTTTGTAGGATGGAAATGCTGAAATTTAGGGGGAAATGCTGTCCGATTGCCGCGAACTTTAGGACTTGGTAAATCTAGGTTAAGAATGAGCGAATGTGAAATGCCTTAGGGTTTTCTTGAACTTTTAACCCTAAATCCGATATATTTTGCATTTGAAGCCCTAATTGAGGCTCTACTTGAATTTTGCTTTAATGATTCGTTTAAGAGGTACTCGATTCGTAATTGAACTTCAATTGCACTTTCTTGATTGTTATAGGACGTTTGGGTGACCCAAAGCATCCGTTGGACGGGAATCCTTGAATTTGCTCATCTAAAGTGGTGAGTGTACTATTGCATGATTTGAATGCCTAAGTGACTACTTGTCTTTGAAACTGTGATGTGACCACTGTGAACTGTGTGAATGAGGCGAGAGTGTACTTTACCGCTCTCGTCCTCTTGTTGTGTAACTGTTTACCATTGTATTGCGCTGTGCTTGACTGGAAACTGTGAAACTGCACTGTGATTGACTTGAATATTGGGCATGAGCCCCACCACTGCACTGTAATCACTGAGCTCAAAGCCCTAGTGGGAGTTACTCGAGTCGAGCCAGCAAGGGCTGGTAGACGAGGGTAACGACCCTCGGGTCACTTGTTTGTCGAGTGGAGTGTATCTCCTCGAGCTTCCGGTATACTCGAGTAGTACCAACCACTGTTACTATTGAGGTGTTCGGGCCCGGTAAGGGGAATGTACGGTGGAAGGAACTGGGAGTAAAGTGGGGTCTACGGTCATGGTACTTTCTTTATACGTTGACGGAGGGTCAACGAGGTGCGATCAAGAACTGCAATGGGGAACTGGCTCCTGAGAGCCACCCGTATCCTTTCATTTGAATTTGTTGTGGTATTTGCATTCTGTGATTTTATGGGTTGTTTAACTGAACTTGATTATCTATGAATTTGGGGGCTGCATGACTGTTAAGTACCTCATTGGGGCGAAAGCTCACCCCGTTACCTTTGTTTTCCTTACAGGCATACCTTTGGGAATGTTATGAGTTGAGGAACCAGTTGAGCTAGTAAAATAGTTTTGTTGCTTTGATAGCTCCTTGAGCACTGGAAAACCTGAATGTACTTTACTTGAATGCTCTTTTGGACTGTATATTGGGGTAACATGTATATGTACCTGGTGGTTTGTATAAATAATATTACATGTGGAAATGAATGTTTTAGCCCTGATGGGGAGTCTCTTGCATTTAGTTTTGTGCGTGTGTGAGTGATCCGCAGTCCTGGCGAGAGCTGGGCAGGCAGTCCGCTGATGCCCTAGGGTTCGCCCTAGGGAGAGGTGGGGCTGTCACACTATAATTGTCTGCTTATCTTTAAGTCTTCTAAGTAAAGAACTAACAGAGTAAAAGAGCCTTCCAAGTAGAAAGCAACGGGCTAGACAGTTGTTGTTTTCTTTCTTCCTTTCTAGACTAGAACTGAAAGTATAGAACTGAGTGCGAGAGTGGGAGAGAAAGCTTGGCCAGCTCCATCACTCGCTAACTAAAAACAAGCAAAGGTACTACAAGGAAACGGGAGAATCGAGTGTTAGGAATTGAAGGGCCGAAACAGAAATTTGAGCAACCTGTAACGTCGAACTTTAAAGGGGAGGAGGTAAGATCTTATAACAACTTGCTGTTTAGTTGGTATAATTGGATAAACACTAGCTGCATGTTGAATTTAGCTAGAAATTTGAGCTTGTGGCTGAAGTAAATGTCGGGTAGCAACTGTAAAATTGCAGGGAAAAGGGAAATTGCAGAAAACTGAGATTTAAGCTTGAACTTGCAGCTGATATCAAAATTTCTTGGGATAATAACGTTAAGAAGTGCATGCAACAGATTTTTCTTTTCCTTTCTTCAGTTTATAAGGGGTTAGTCGTAGGAGTCAGTAAGCATGAAGTAGAGAGAATCGCACATGAAAGAAATCTGATGCAAGCTGCTGTACATCAGATTTTGTAGCCTTGCACAGACCTGAGAATTAATTCGGTATCCTCGCGAATTCTGGTCATAAACTGTCATCTTTTGTTTAGGATAATCTGTAGCTAAGTCATTACCCTCTACACGTTTAGTAGGAACATAAAATTGAAGAGAAACTAAAAGGAAAATTCAGCGGCTAAGTCACTACTTGCTGAAACCTGTTGGCTATGTCTGAGCAGAACAGATAGGAAGTTCTAGATAATCCTTGCAACCCTTAGCCTCTAAACCTGTGTAGTAAGCTGTAGCATATCATACAGACTTTAAACTTCAACAAGCAAGACTGAAACAAGTAGGAACTAGAGTGAACATAGCAGGACAAATGAACTCACCTGACTGCAGGTAGTTGGCCGAGAGAAAGAAGGAAGAGTTGATCAGTTTTTTTCCTCTAAGTTAGCTGCAAAACTTTCCATGTTCTGTACAAGGCTACTTTGTAGCTTAATAAATGTAATTAACTTGTCTAGTTGGGACATGAGAGTGAAAGGAAAGATTTGAGGGAAATATACCGAATATTGGACCGATACATTGCTAGAAAGCCTAGTTAATGGTTGTGATCATAAATGACAGGTTTTGGATATGATATGGTCGATCAACATGTTGAAATTATGAGTTATTCACCTTGAATGAAATGTATACTAGGAAACTACAGTTTAAACAATTAAAAGGTGGAGTTTTATTATAGGTTTAGGAACGTTTGAGCTGGAACCTTGTTCTAGGATAGGATGAAGGGAGAAATGAAACTTTTATGCAATCTTGAAATTTTAGCTAATTGGTTGTAAAACTACACTTATGAGCATTTAAGAAATTTAAAACTAGAAAACTAATGAGTTAATACAAAACTTAAATCATAGGCAGCTTAGAATTGGTTTGGATTAAAAAGGGAAGGATGAAAAGTTTATTTACTTTAACCTTAGGCTATAAAGTAGAAAATGGTTTAATCCTAATTTAAATATTTATAAATTATAATCTTGAAAAATATGTATATTTCTTGGTTAAAATGATAAAGTCAATAAGTTCAATATAAATGTAAGATAAGTATTGGATATATTATATTTTGTATCTTAAAGTCAAACTTGATTTTAATAGTTCCAATAATACGATAATAAATAATAAGCGAACCTTTACAAATTGTCTACTTACCTTAGAATTATAAACTTGTGTCAGGGAGTAGCAGTGAGCCAAGAAACAAACCCGAGGTTCAAGAGTGATTTATTTGGAAGCTTGGTGAGTATTTCCGACTTTATATGTTTAACTGTTTATGTTTACATTTAGTGAAATTATGTGATAAATGTACTTATTATGAATATTACAAGTGATTCCTTGTAAAGTGTATCTCAATTGTCCCTCCCCTTCTAAGTCGGGGGTATACTTTATCACACTCGACTTAGTTGAGTTTGAAGGTTGATAATTGACCAAATGTTACTGTAAGCCGTGTGTGTACTTTACCACACCGGCTGAATTGGGCCCCAAAACCCTCTGTTCAACGGATTATTCGAATCAGCAAAGGGTTTGGTCGGGTAGGATGGTAGCTTTGGGTAAGTGTTTCGATATGCTCGAGTATTGCCACGGAGTAGCAGATTAGTGATATTGATATGGCTATTTAAGTGAGGGAAGTGTTTATTGTTTTGAAGGTCATAAGGAGGAGTTCGGTGGAGTGTGTAGTGCATTGAAGTGGCTCTAATGCGAGCACCGTATCCTTTTAAAAGTAATTGTTCAGTGAAGTGTTCTCTAATTCATTCAGTGAAGTGTTTCCTTAATTGTTTAATTTTGCTACTTGTTTAAGTGTTTAATTGATTGTTACTTGTTCGGCAAATCTCACTGAGATTTAGTTCAACCTTTTAGCTTTGTTTTCCTTACAGGAGTTGGAGATTGAAGAGTAATTGGATTGAATTAGAAAGTTATTTTGGGAAGATCCGTTACCGTGTATATTGTAGTCAGAGTTTCTTTTGTATTTTGAGATGGTTGAATCTTTTGTTTTGAGTTTGGTGTGATATTAAGAATGGATGTTTAGAACATGTATTTTGTTTCTTTTATTGGACAAATTTATGTTTCAAGCTGAATGGAGTTGTACCTAAGAGTGAATGTTCAGTTGTTCAATGGTAATGTTATCTCTAAAGTTAATGTAAGTGAGGGAGTCTTGGCGAGAGACAGACAGGCGGTCCGCTAACTTCTAGAGTATGCCCTAAGAGAAGGTGGGGTCGTCACACTTGACCTATCAATGGTCACATATATTGATATAATTGAATGACATAAATCATGATGTGGATGTGTAGTATGAAAATTTCATATAATATGATCATAATATACCTATTTTCAACTAGTGCACATTAAATTTTCATGAGATCAAATCATACCAAAATCAGAATGTAAATAAATTCAAACTTTATTTATGCATAAAATATCATTAAAATATTAATAACCGAAAATTATCGCAAGAGTATTTAAAATAATAAACTCTCTCACTAAAATTGTACATCATTTAATAACATAACACTCATACGAGCAGTATGCTCATGAAACATTTTGGGTAGCAATCTCTTAGTAAGTGGATCTGCAACCATGAAGTTTGTTTTGGTATATTCTATCGATAACTGTCCACTCTGCACTATTTCTTTAACAGTCAGGAAATTGATATCCATATGGTTAGATATTGTCGATCTCTGTTGTTATTAGAATATAGGACTGCTGACTTATTATCATAAAATAATTTGAGTGGTCTTTTAATAATATCCACTATACGTAATTCAGTGACAAAATTTTGCAACTAAATTTCATGGTTGAATGCCTTATAACAAGCTATAAACTTTGCGGCCATAATAGAAGATGCTATAAGAAACTATTTAGCACTCTTCCAAGATATGGCACCTCCAGCCAACAAGTAGATATAACCTAACATTGATTCATAGTATCTTGGCATCCAGCATAATCGGATTCAGTATATCCAACAATCTCGAGATTATCTGACCTCCGATACGTGAGCATGTAGCCTTTTGTTTTCTGTAAATACCGCAAGACCTGTTTAGTTACTTTTCAATGATCTAATTCAGGATTGTTTAAATATCTACCAAATATTCCAGTAATATATGCAATATCCGTGTGACGCCCCCACTTCTCCCAAGGGCGAACCCAAAGGTATCCGCGGAACGCCTGCCCAACTCTCGCCAGGACTCAATACAATTCGATTCAAACTTAAGGATAACAACCAAAAATAAAAGTCGAAAAGAAGAAAAGTTGCTTCCTTAAATAAATATTCAAATCTTACAACACAATTTCCCAAAAGTACATCACTATCCCCAAAAGTACAATCACTAGAAGTCGGCTAATCAAATACAACACAAAATACTAATCAAAAGTAATCAAACCGGTTTCACCAAAAATTCTTTCCATTCCAAGCTCCTGTTAAGGAAAACAAAGCTAATGGGGTGAGCTGACGCTCAGTGAGGCCAAGAAAACACGCAAACATATAGTTCAAGTAGCAATGGCATTTGTACGAGAAATAAAACAAGAAAGTTCAGGTAACTCATAAATAACTTTAACACACATAATAAGGATACAGGAGTTCTCAGGAGCTAGATTCCACTCGCTTCGCCAAGGTTCGATCAAATACCTCCACGGGATGACACTCCGTCAAAATCGGGTAGGTATTAAGTCCGTAAAACTCCACTTACTCTTCATTCCCGTTCACCGTTACACCCCCTGTCCCGGGCCCACTCTTCTTTTATAAAAGGCACTACTCCACGAGTATGCCAAGCGAGATCTCTTAATAGATCAAACTTTTGATTATCTCATGGTTCATCGAGCTTCTCGACCAAGTCCATGCTGGCTCGAGTCGCAAGGTCGGCTAATTGAGATTTGGGCGTCCCCCGATTTCTATTTTGAGTCAATGAGATTCACTCCAATCGGCAAATACAATTACAAGCCGATGAGATTCACTGCAATCGGCAAATACAACCATAATTATACATTCAATTATGAGCAATTCAATTATATAATCAATTAAAAGAGAACGAGTGCGATAAAGTACACACTCGACTCGACAATTGTAAATCACTTAATCAATAAGAAGCAATTCACATAATTGGCAACTATTCATGCACTTGACACTCACCAATTCAAAACTAATAAGTAAGTGCAAAATAAGATCTTTAGTGGTCCGCTCCGAGATTCTCTTCAAGATCTTCTTGAGCGCCTGAAGAAATAATGATTAACTATCACTCACAAATACTTACAAACCCCTTGCCAAACAAGGAAGAATGTACACTTGCATAATACTAAGACAATATCTTAAAAGAACTTTAATATCTCGAAAATCGAGATTCAAAAGTGAGGATTTAAAGTCACCAAAGAAACTTGCATCCTCCATGAAAATGAGTTTAAACGGATGATCGATATCGAAAGACAATGAAAAGTTCTCAAAAACTCATTTCCCAAGAAATTATGAATTTTCAGCTTTGCGCGATAAACTTAGAAAAATCAGATCTTGAGTTCGGTACATCCAAAATGGAAAACTTTATACCGTTGGAAATTATATTCAAGGTACTAAAAGTTCTTAGAAAATACGTTTCGAAGATTCTAAATGGAAGACATTCATTTTTCAGCTCAAAGTTGCTAATTTAAACAAGCAAGACAGAACCAGTCTTGGTTTTTCGGCAATGTTTGGAAATTCGGCAAAATTCATAGAAAGTGAATCAGCCTTTGAAATTTGTAACACAATAAGAGTCCCATACAAAGTTTCAAACACAACAAATGGAACTAAATTCTGAGTTTTGAGTAACAAGATATAATAGTTTAAAGTCGGTTGATTTTCACTATTTGAACAGTGAATTTCCAGATTTGAAGAGTAATCTTTGGGGCATCATTTGGATATCGAAATGGTATTGAAATTACACCAAATTTGGTACACTTAAACCTCCATATATGCACTACCTCTCATATAACACATAAATACAACAATCAAGCATTTTAATCCTCAAGTCAGCTACCTATAATCCACCTCAAGACCGCTAGCCTAGATTTAAAGCGAAATAAACGATTTCCTCAAGTCCTCTAACCTAGTTTCTTACTTAGGGTTGTAAACCCATGAAAATTAACCACTAAAACTTGGAAAAATGAAAAGATTAAAGGGATGAGATGGTTACCCTTCAAACCCTAGGGGAAACCAGAATTTTCAACCGAAATTCCTCCAAGAAAAACCACACGATTGCTCCTTGCTCCAAGATGAAGTGTTACTCCGAGTAGTTTGCGATTTGGTGGAAGTTTTGTAGGTGAATTGAAGCTAAAACAATGGAGTTTTCCTCTTCTTTTTTTTCTTGCTAAAGGTTCGGCTGAGAGAGGAGGAAGAAAGTGAGGGTTTTTGAGTGATGAAACTTGGGGAGAAAGAATGAGAAAAAGTAGCTTTAGGTTGTGTGCAAAAAGTCAACTCTCACTAGTGGTCGCGCGAGAGTTTCGTACCACCGTTTTCTCTCGGATTTGATACACTCGTGCACTAATTCTCCAAGGTACTTCCTTTAATATGGTCATTACTCACTCTTAGTAGTCTAATATAAATTTCTTAAATTTTCACTTAGTTGTACTGGCACGATTATCGAGAAACTATTGACGCGTGCGCGATAAAGCGAAAATTTGAACTCACTCACCTCTAATGCCTCAATTAACTTTTCTTAGTCTACTATTGATCATTCTTAATTCTCCAAGATTATTGCACTCTCGGATTGAATATTGTCTCGAAAAACACGTACTCGCTATTTCTAGCTAAACGAGCCTCCGAAAAATTAAATTTACTAACGGGTCGTTTTAAAAATATAGCTGAGACATTGCTCCATGTAAATGGATTTAAAATGGTTGAAATAAATTATTCGGAGAAAATAGGTGAATAAATAATTAAATAAACCAGTAGAATAAGATAAAAATAAGAAAATTTTCGAGCCCACACAATCTGGATGCGTACAAACGTGAACATACATCAAACTCCCTACAACTGATGTATAAGGAATCTTTTGCATCTCGTTTTCCTCAAAAACATTCTTAGGACACTGCTCAAAATTAAATTTGTCTCCTTTAGCCACAAGGGTGTCACCTAATTTACAATTTTCATGTCATTTTTTTAAGAATCTTTTCGATATAACCCTTTTGTGATAGTCCCAATGTGAGAACTCGAAAATTTTCTTTATTTCTAGGCATTATTCTATTTCTTTGCACCCGTTTTCTACATTTTCTTTATTCTATAAATTTTCTAGATATTTTTATGAGTAAATATGGTTCTCAAATCATTTTTCTAATATAAGTTAGTTCATGAGATTTTAGGAGTGAATAGTGGATGTGGGACCCGCTAGTGTGTTAAGTGAGATAAATTCGGCCAATTAGGTTAAGTATTGCGTGAAGGGATTAAATTACTAGGTGTTAGCTTGAATTCCAACCAGTTAAACCTTGAATTTGTCCACAAAATTGACTTGCTAAGGAAGCTTAAAGTGATTGGTGGAGTTATTTTGGTGGAAAGAACCCTAAGCCACTACCTTTCTTGAGGTGTTAAGGTATTTTGCCTAGAAACTCTTTTTTTGTTCCTAATCATGGTAAATTAGTAGCTTGTGGTGGTTATATAGTTTGTTTTATGGATGATTTCATGGATTAAGGTGGAGTTAGATAAATTTCTGATTTTATTGGGTATTTTTCTGTTTTATATGATGATTAATAGTTAGCCTTGGAATGATGGCTTGAATTGGTGTAGAATGGAACTTTTGGGTGTTAATTGTGGTTAATTGCGGAAAATTCAGTTTTAGGGTTTCAAATTAGGGCTTTGCTATAGGTGGTTGTATGGTTCTTGTTTGATTGAGATTGAAGGGTATTATAGCCCTAATGAGGTGTGTTGACAAGCCTATGGATTGTATGTGCAATTGTGGTTGGATTGAATGAATTTATATGGTTGGTTGTAGGATGGAAAATCTGAAATTTTAGGGGTAATGCTGTCCAATTGTGGAGGAGGTTGGATTTCCTTGAACTTAGGTTAAGGTTAAGTGGAAATGAAAGGTTTTGGGCTTGTTTGTACTTTTAGCTTTACTTGTACGTATTTTCCATTCCCAAGCTATATTTGGTTTTGCCCTAGTAGTTCATTTAAGGGGCATTCGACTCGTGTTCAAGTCTCAATTGTGTTTTCTTGATTGCTGTAGGGCGTGTCGGTGATCCAGGGCATCTGTCGGGCGAAAACTTGTCAAATTGCTTGTTTGAAGCGGTGAGTGTGCTATTGTATGATTTTATGCTTAAATGGTCGTTATACTTGAATCATTGGATTGAATGACTGTGAACTCTGTGCATGAGGCGAGAGTGTACTTTATCGCTCTCGTTCTTTTACTTGTATAACTGATTACTGAATATCTGTGAATTTGACTTGTGGCTGTCTTAATGTCGTTTGGGGCCTGAGCCCTACGACTTTACTGTGATATCTAAACTCAAACCTCAGTGGTCGTTAATCGAGTCGAGCCGACAAGAGCCCGGTCGATTAGGTAACGAACCATGAGGTTACTGTTTGTCGAGTGGAGTGTTATCTCCTCGACCCTGTGGTATACTCGAGTATTACCTCTTTGGTTACTGTGAGGTGTTCGGGCTCGGTAAGGGGAATGTATGGTGGAAGGTAATGGGTGTAAAGTGGAATCTACGATCATATTCATTTCTTCGCACGTTGACGGAGGGTCAACGGGATAAGATCAAGAATTGCTATGGGGAAACTGGCTCCTAAGAGCCACCTGTATCCTTTTATTTTTGGACTCATAGTGGTGTTTTATTTCTATGCTTGATGGCCGTGTATAACTGAGCCTAAATGTATTTGTACACTTTAGTTGTGTGAATTGCTAGTACCTCATTGGGCGAAAGCTCATTCTCGTTATCTTTGTTTTCCTTACAGGACTCACTTTTGGAAATCATGATTTTGAGAAGCGAGCTGAGCTAGTAGATAAGCTTTTGTTTTTGTATAGCTTCTCGATTGTTGGAAAACCTAATTGTACCTCATTTTGATGCACCATTGGGGATTGTAATCTCATTAACCCATGTATCTATGAATGATTCCTCATGTATATCGAGTATATTTTCATGGATATGTACATTCTCTAGTGTTACTTAAAGTTTAATTGTGCTTGGTTGGTGTTCGGACGAGTGAGGAAATCTATCGAGGAAAGAAGAAAAAATTCTGCCAGGAACGGTTCATCAGAATTCGGCTGGATTGGCAGGGGAAATTGAAAAAAATTTTGGTCAAGCCTTTGCCTCCAATCCGGCCAAGAATCCGGCCGGGTATCCGGTCAGAATTCGGCCGAATTGTGACGTGGCAGCACTGTTCATCTCAGTTTCGTTTCTTCATTTTCATTTTGCGTGGCTGTTGTTACCCTTAATCGCTATAATACCTTCCGGAACATTTTGGTTTGTGTGTGTGTGATCGTTAGTAGTCATGGCGAGAGTTGGGCAGGCAGTTCGCTAACCCTTAGGGTGCGCCCTAGGGGGAGGTGGGGTTGTCACAGTTGGTATCAGAGTCTAGATTAGAAACAACTTGGGCAAGTTAGAAATTTGTTTTTAGTACCTTTGGGGATCACATTAAGGCGCCGTTAAGTGTGATTTTTTTGTCTAAGATATGAATCTTCGTTGTCCTTGTAGGTTATGGCTGGAACAAGTGCAGAGGGCGGAGGTGAGCCATCTCGGAGGCGCTTTCGCGTTGTTGATTATCAGGAGAGACCTGGAGGACCAATCCATCGTTGGAGTGCTGCTAGTCGGACTCGCCGTTGTAATCGTTGCCAGAACTACTCTTATATAGATCGAGTAGTCGTAGCCGTCCTTGATGAGCGGAGGAGGCTTAGGCGAGCCACTGCTAGGGACCAAACCGAGATGGTGAGGTTGAGGGGCATTATGCGAATGCAAGCGGACCGAATCCGTGAGCTCGAAGGGGATGTTGTTATGGAGCAAGAGCGAACTAACGCTCTTAGAGAACAGTTGCACGTAGCTACTGACCGTCTCACGAGGGTGACTAGGGTAGTTAGAGACCGGTCGGGAGGCATCATTAACGAGTGTGAGGCGCTAATCCAAGGTGTGATTGGCGTCAATGTGCAAGTGGAGGCGTCTAGCGATGGAACATCTGATGAAGGGAGCACGCCTAGCTCTAGTCAAGGGGGAGAGTCCGTGTGCTCCGTAGGGAACTAGGCTAGAACTCCTTTGAGTTGTGTTTTGACCCTGTGGGGACTAGCTAGGGAAAGCTATTAGTTAGCTGCATTTGTCTTTTTGACCTAGCTTTGTATATTGTATTTTTGAATGACCCCGTTACTTCCATGGGATTGCTTTGTACATATTTGACTGACTGCTACTGTAAGGCTTGTTTAATCTATCTGTGTGATATGTGCATAGATGCTTTTGTCTAGTGTTTTATTTCTCATTTCTCATGCATGTTTATCCATTGCTTTAATACTGTACCTGTGTTTTGATTATAGATTTGGATTTAAACCATGGAGGGTACTCATAGTGGCCGAGGCCGTGGACGTGGTATTAGGCAACATTCGACTGATAGGGGTAATCAGGAACCCACGCCTGGACCTAACGCTAAGTCTAGAATTGACCCGAATGCGCAGGGTAGCCGCTGCTATTCAGCGAATGACCGACTTGTTGGCCCACGTAGTGGAGCATCAGGGCCAACACCCTGTCCACCACCCTGGAAACCCTGGCTAACACGTAGAGGGTGAGGACCGAGCCTTCGAAAGGTTCCAAAAGTTCTCCCCTCCAAAATTCCTGGGAGGACCCGATCCAGACGTGGGTGAACGGTGGCTGGAGAAAATGATAGACATCTTTGCGGCCCTACACTATTTGGAGGAGAGACTGGTCACTTTTTGCTATCTTTCAGTTGGAGGGGGCCGCCCGTTCTTGGGTGGAACGTTATTCGAACGAAGTGGGAAAGAGAGCAAACGCCAAGGACGTGGGTAAATTTCATGAGAGAGTTCAACGCCAAGTATTTTCCACCATTGGTTCAGGAAAAGAAGGAGGATGAGTTCATTAGGCTGCGCCAAGGAACTCAAATGGTGGCCGAGTATGAAAGCCAATTTACTCGACTGTCTAAGTTCGCTCCTGGAACTTATGTAACGGAGCAAAGGAGGATACGGCGATTTATTCAGGGGTTGAATGTGGAAATTCAGAAGGATCTGGCGGTTGCTCAGATCACTACCTTTGTGAAGCAGTGGAGAAAGCACTGCAAGTGGAGAACGCTAGACTTCAAGTTAGAAACTTTCAGGTGAGGAAACGGGGATTCCCTAGGAGTAGTTTCGGGGCAAGGTGAAAAGGGTAACCCTCCTAAATCTGGACGAGGGACCGGAGGAGGGAGATTTTCCGGGAACGTCGAGAGAGATCTCGTCAAGGGGTGATTCGTTTGGACGAGACCAGCAGAGAAGTGCCTCACAAGGGAGTTCAGCCTCTGTTTCTCGAGGTCCTTGTGGATTTTGTGGGAAACCAAATCACACGGAGGACAACTGTTAGAGGAATGAAAGGAAATGCTTGCGCTGTGGGAGTGCAGAGTATCAAATAGCTACCTGTCCGGTACTATCTCGAGAGGCGAGAGTAACTCCACAATCTTCAAGAGCTAGCTTAGGCCAATCTAAAGTGGAAGCGACGAAACCTAAAGTGCTAGCTCGGGTATACTCTCTTGAGCAACATCAAGTCCCTGACTCGTCTGGGGTCGTTAGAAGGTACGATCCCTGTCTTCCACCGTCTAGCTAGGATTTGAATCGACCCCGGTGCTACCCATTCCCTTTGTTAACCCTAATTTTATGTGCGGTATTGATATAAAACATGTTAGTTTGCCTTATGACTTGGAAGTTAGTTACTCCTACAGGGAACCAACGTTTGATTACTAGCATGGAGGAAGGAAGGAAATGCTGCGCTGTGGGAGTGCGGAGCATCAAAATAGCTACCTGTCTGGTACTATCTCGAGAGGCGAGAGTAACTCCACAATCTTCAAGGGCTAGCTCAGGCCAATCTAAAGTGGAAGGGACGAAACCTAAAGTGCCAACTCGGGTATACTCTCCTTGAGCAACATCAAGTCCCTGACTCGTCTGGGGTCGTAGAAGGTACGATCCCTGTCCTTCCACCGTCTAGTTAGGATTTTGATCGACCCCGGTGCTACCCATTCCTTTGTTAACCCTAATTTTATGTGCGGTATTGATATAAAACCTGTTAGTTTTGCCTTATGACTTGGAAGTTAGTACTCCTATAGGGAACCAACATTTGATTACTAGCAGATGTATGCGAATTGGTGAAATTGGATAGGAGAGAGAAAATTACTGGAAATCTTGTAAGCTTAGCCATTAAGGGATATGATGTTATATTAGGGTATGGACTGGTTAGCTAAAGTACGATGCCCAACTAGACTATAAAAGAAAGGTGGTAGAATTTCGTATACCTGGGGAGGTGACTTTAAGGCTAGATGTAAGAGGTAGCTTAGCTTCATCCGTATTGATTTCGGGCATTAGAGCTAGGAAACTGTTGAGTAGAGGGGCACAAGGGTTTCCTACCTTTCCTTATAAACACTCCTATTGATAAGTTGAGGGTAGAAGATGTGCCGATAGTGAGTGGATATCCGGATGTGTTCCCTGATGAATTGGTAACCTTACCTCCGAGAGAGAGATAGATTTAAGATCGATTTGATACCGGGAACGTCACCTATCTCTAAGACCCCTATCGGATGCACCTGCTGAGTTTAAGGAGTTGAATTACAGTTGCAAGATTTGTTGGAGCGAGGGTTCATCCGAAAGAGTGGTTCCCCATGGGGAGCCCCTGTATTATTTGTTAAGAAAAAGGATGGGACCTTGAGGTTGTGTATAGATTATCGGGGGTTGAATAATGTAACCATTAAGAATAAATACCCACTGCCCCACATCGATGAATTGTTTGACCAACTACAAGGGACCGTAGTGTTTTCAAAGTTAGACCTCCGACAGGAATACTATCAGTTGTTGATTAGGAAGGAGGATGTACCGAAACTGCTTTCAATTCTCGGTATGGGCATTTTGAATTTGCCGTTATGGCCATTTGGTTTGACCAATGCCCCTGCTGCTTTTATGGATTTGATGTATCGAGTCTTCAAACCCTACCTGGACCGATTTATCGTGGTTTTCATTGATGACATTTTAGTCTATTCTAAAATCCCGAGAGGAGCATGAGTAGTATTTGAAGTTAGTCTTACAAACCCTAAGAGATCATCAGTTATATGCCAAATTTAGTAAGTGTGAATTTTGGCTGGAGAAAATCTCGTTCTTCAGGCGTGTGATATCAAAAGAGGGTATTACGGTAGACCCGGCGAAGGTAGAGGCGGTAACCGAGTGAAAATGACCAGAAACTTCCACTGAAGTTCGTAGTTTTCTAGGGTTGGCTGGATATTATCGGCGGTTTATCAAGGATTTTTCAAAACTTGCCAGCCCTCTAACCAATTTGACGAAAAGAATGGTTGTTTTTTATGGGATACTAAGTGTGAGGGTAGTTTTCAGGAATTGAAACGAAAGTTAACCATGGCCCCTATTCTATCCCTGCCTAATGGAAAAGATAGTTTCTCCGTTTATACTGATGCTTCAAGGGAAGGATTAAGGTGTGTGTTGATGCAGAATAAGAATGTAATCTCTTTTGCCTCTAGAAAATTAGAACTTCACGAGCAAAACTACCCAACCCATGACTTAGAACTAGTTGCAGTTGTTTTTGCCCTGAAAAATGGAGACACTACCTGTATGGATAACCTTTGAGGTTTATTCTGACCACAAAAGCCTTAAGTACCTATTTTCCCAAAAAGAACTAAACATGAGGCAGCGACGGTGGATGGAATTCTTAGAGGATTACGACTGTACGATTAACTACCATCTGGGAAAGGCGAATGTAGCAGCTGATGCCTTAAGTCGGAAGGCTCAAATAGCTAGGTTAATGGTCAGAGAGTGGGAGAATTTAGGGAGTAGTGAGTGAATGGAACCCTAGTTGGAGCATCAAAAGGTAATCTTTGGGAATATCCGAGTAACATCTGCTATACTAGAGCGAGTCAAAGAGGCCCAGAAGGAGGATACGATGGTCCAAAAATGGAGGGACAAGGTGGAGAAGGAGGAATTACTTTGATTTCAATTTGAGTTCTGAAGGGATATTGAAGTATCGGAATCGAATAGTGGTGCCTAAGATGAGGCGTTAAAAAGGGAGATTTTGGAGGAAACCCATGGATCGAAATATACGATCCATTCGGGTAGTAATAAGATGTATCACGAGCTACGGAAGTTGTATTGGTGGAATGATATGAAGAGGGAAATAGCCCATTATGTGCAAACCTGTCTCGTCTGCCAGCAAGTTAAGCCAACATCAAAAACCCTCTGGTTTGTTGCAACCTCTGGAGATACCTAAATGGAAGTGGGGAAAAATCACGATGGACTTTGTCTCCGGATTGCCGAGAACACTAAAGGGACATGATTGCCGTATGCGGTGATCGTCGATAGGACTAACTAAATCGGCCTATTTCTTACCCGTAAACATGAAATATTCTCTGGAGAAGTGGCTCAAACTGTATATGAATTGAAATCGTGAGACTGCACGGGATTCCTGTGAGTATCGTTTCAGATAGGAGATCCTCGCTTTGTGTCTAGGTTTTAGCAGAAATTTCAGGAAACCTTGGGGACCAAACTCAACCTTAGTACCACTTATCATCCCCAAACGGATGGACAGTCCAAGCGAACCATTCAAACCCTAGAAGATATGTTACGAACTTGTATCTTAGGTTTTGGGGGTAGTTGGGGCCAACACATGACTTTAGTGGAGTTCGCCTACAATAATAGTTACCACTCGTCGATCCAAATGGCATCGTATGAATCTCTCTATGGCCGAAGTGTCGCTCACCGATTTATTGGGATGAAGTAGGAGAAAGAAGGTTCTATATCAAACAATCATTCCACAGATGGAGGATGCACAAGAAAAGGTTAAACTGATACGTCAAAAACTCCAGACAGCTCAAAGCCGACAAAAGAGCTACGCAGACAACCGAAGGAAAGACTTGGAGTTTGAAGTTGGAGACCGTGTTTTTCTTAAGGTTACACCATTACGAAGTGTCACAGCGAGTAGAGGAAAGAAACTTCAACCTAGATTTGTAGGACCCTTCAAAGTTCTCCAAAGAGTTGGAAAAGTGGCGTACCGACTCGAGCTACCATCAAGTTTATCCAGGATCCACGACGTTTTCCATGTTTCGATGCTCAAAAAGTACTAACTTGATCCAACCCACATCTTACAACCAGAGGACATTGAGATAGACGAAACCCTTACCTATAAGGAGAGACCTGTGCAATTACTCGACCGAAAAGTTAAGGAGTTGAGAAATAAACAAATCCCATTGGTGAAGATATTGTGGAGGAACAACGGGTTAGAAGAGGCAACCTGGGAAGTGGAGGAAGAGATGCAAAAGATATACCCTGAGCTGTTTAGTAATCCAGGTGAGAAATTTCAAGGACGAAATTCTCTAAGAGGGAGAAAGTGTGAGAACCCGAAATTTTCTTTATTTCTAGGCATTATTCTATTTCTTTGCACCCGTTTTCTACATTTCTTTATTCTATAAATTTTCTAGATATTTTTATGAGTAAATATGGTTCTCAAATCATTTTTCTAATATAAGTTAGTTCATCAGATTTTAGGAGTGAATAGTGGATGTGGGACCCGCTAGTGTGTTAAGTGAGATAAATTCGGCCAATTAGGTTAAGTATTGCGTGAAGGGATTAAATTACTAGGTGTTAGGAGATGATTAGAGGTTATCTAGATGAATTAACCATGGAGAACCAGAAGATAAGCTTAAAACATAAAAAGGTGCCACGTGTCGCGTTCCTATTCGAAGTTGGACTTGCCTAACTTTCTTTACCTTTACTAAAAGACCAATTTTGACCCAAATCATCTTCATTTTTGCTCCCCTTTAGCCGAACCCTTTGAGAGAAAAGAAGAAAGAGAGTTTCAACTTTTATCTTCCATTTCTTGCTTGTAGCTTGAATTCCAACCGGTTAAACCTTGAATTTGTCCACAAATTTGACTTGTTAAGGAAGCTTAAAGTAATTGGTGGAGTTATTTTGGTGGAAAGAACCCTAAGCCACTACCTTTCTTGAGGTGTTAAGGTATTTTGCCTAGAAACTCTTTTTTTGTTCCTAATCATGGTAAATTAGTAGCTTGTGGTGGTTATATAGTTTGTTTTATGGATGATTTCATGGATTAAGGTGGAGTTAGATAAATTTCTGATTTTATTGGGCATTTTTCTGTTTTATATGATGATTAATAGTTAGCCTTGGAATGATGGCTTGAATTGGGTGTAGAATGGAACTTTTGGGTGTTAATTGTGGTTAATTGCGGAAAATTTCAGTTTTTGCGGAAAATTTCAGTTTTAGGGTTTCAAATTAGGGCTTTGCTATAGGTGGTTGTATGGCTCTTGTTTGATTGAGATTGAAGGGTATTATACCCCTAATGAGGTGTGTTGACAAGCCTATGGATTGTATGTGCAATTGTGGTTGGATTGGATGAATTTATATGGTTGGTTGTAGGATGGAAAATCTGAAATTTTAGGGGTAATGCTGTCCAATTGTGGAGGAGGTTGGATTTCCTTGAACTTAGGTTAAGGTTAAGTGGAAATGAAAGGTTTTGGGCTTGTTCGTACTTTTAGCTTTACTTGTACGTATTTTTCATTCCCAAGCTATATTTGGTTTTGCCCTAGTAGTTCATTTAAGGGGCATTTGACTCGTGTTCGAGTTTCAATTGTATTTTCTTGATTGCTGTAGGGCGTGTCGGTGATCCAGGGCATCTGTCGGGTGAAAACTTGTGAAATTCCTTGTTTGAAGCGGTGAGTGTGCTATTGCATGATTTTATGCTTAAATGGTCGTTATACTTGAATCATTGGATTGAATGACTGTGAACTCTGTGCATGAGGCGAGAGTGTACTTTATCGCTCTCGTTCTCTTACTTGTATAACTGATTACTGAATATCTGTGAATTTGACTTGTGCCTGTCTTAATGTCGTTTGGGGCCTGAGCCCTACGACTTTACTGTGATATCTAAGCTCAAACCTCAGTGGTCGTTAATCGAGTCGAGCCGGCAAGAGCCGGTCAATTAGGTAACGAACCATGAGATTACTGTTTGTCGAGTGGAGTGTTATCTCCTCGACCCTGTGGTATACTCGAGTATTATCTCTTTGGTTACTGTGAGCTGTTCGGGCCCGATAAGGGGAATATATGGTGGAAGGTATTGGGTGTAAAGTGAAATCTACGGTCATATTCATTTGTTCGCACGTTGACGGAGGGTCAACGGGATGAGATCAAGAATTGCTATGGGGAAACTGGCTCCTAAGAGCCACCTGTATCCTTTTACTTTTGGACTCATGGTGGTGTTTTATTTCTATGCTTGTTGGGCGTGTATAACTGAGCCTAAATGCATTTGTACACTTTGATTGTGTGAATTGCTAGTACCTCATTGGGCGAAAACTCATTCTCGTTATCTTTGTTTTCCTTACAAGACTCACTTTTGGAAATCATGATTTTGAGAAGCGAGTTGAGCTAGTAGATAATCTTTTGTTTTTGGTATAGCTCCTCGATTGTTGGAAAACCTAATTGTACCTCATTTTGATGCACCATTGGGGATTGTAATCTCATTAACCCATGTATCTATGAATGATTCCTCATGTATATCGAGTATATTTTCATGGATATGTACATTCTCTAGTGTTACTTAAAGTTTAATTGTGCTTGGTTGGTGTTCGGACGAGTGCGGAAATCTATCGAGGAAAGAAGAAAAAATTCTGCCGGGAACGGTTCATCAGAATCCGACCAAGTATTCGGCCGGATTGGCATGGGAAATTTAAAAAAATTTTGGTCGAGCCTCTGCCTCCAATCCGGCCAGAATCCAGCCGGATTGTGACGTGGCAGCACTGTTCATCTCAGTTTCGTTTCTTCGTTTTCGTTTTGCATGGCTGTTGTTACCCTTAATGGCTATAATACCTTCCGGAACATTTTGGTTTGTGTGTGTGTGATCGTTAGTAGTCCTGGCGAGAGATGGGCAGGCAGTTCGCTAACCCTTAGGATACGCCCTATGGGGAGGTGGGGGTGTCACACCCAAAATACTCCAAGAGCGATTCTGGTGTATCTGTATGCCTAAGGTAAAAGATGTATTACCAAGATCTTTCATTTTAAAATTTTTAGTTAGAAATCTCTTGGTTTCATGCAATAGACACATATCGTTGTTAGCAAGCCAAATGTCATTAATATACAATACAAAAAAATATACTTGCTCCCACAAAATTTATAGTATATACAATCATCCACTAAATTCATCTCAAAACCAAATGAGATGATCACTTGATGAAATTTTGTTTGAGCCCATAGATAGTTTTTTAAGCTTGCAAATCATATTCTTTTGATCTCCTGATACAAAATTTTTTGGTTGCACTATATAGATCGTCTCATCAATGTCATCATTGAGAAACGCTGTCTTTACATCTGTTTGATGTAACTCAACGTTGAAATACGCCACTAATACCATAATAATTCTCAAAGAGTCATTCGAAAAGACTAGAGAGAAGGTTTCTTTATAGTTGATACTTTCTTTTTGTGTAAATTTCTTAGTGACAAGACGAGATTTGTATCTTTTCATATTGCCTTTCGAATCCCTCTTGAATTTAAATATCCATTTACAACTAATAAGTTTCACACCTTCTGGCAATGGGACAAGATCCAAACATCATTGTCTTTCATAGATTTAATCTCTTCGTTAATGGCATCAATCCAGTTTTGAGAATTTGAACTTTTCATGGTTTGATGGAAGTTGATTAGATTATCTTCCATCAATCCAGTGTCATCCTCATGCTCTTAGAAAAAAATATATAATCATCTGGCACAACATTTCTCCTTTCTCTGGTGGATCTTTTTAATGGCACTGGTTCTTGGAGAGGGTGAGTTTGTTCTTTCATAACAATTTGTTCTTCAACATTGTCTTTATTTGTTAAGTCACGATCAAGGTCAGGAATGGAATCTTAAACAAGATCAATGACACCTGTGGGAATATTGACATATTTCTCTTTAAAGATAAGGTCCCTTACTGTATTTTCTCCCCTAAATTCGACATCCTCAAAGAACCGGACATTTCCTGTCTCAAAAATTGATTTAGTCATGGGATCATAAAATTTGTAACCCCTAAATCTTTCAAAGTATCGAATAAAATAACAACTAACAGTTCTTGAATCTAGTTTCTTTTCATTTGACTTATAAGGCCTTGCCTCAATTGGACATTCCCAAACATGTAAATGCTTGAAACTGGGCTTTTTTCCTATCCAAAACTCATAAGGGATTTTAATAATTGTTTTAGTTGAAACTCTGTTAAGAATATATACTGCAGTTTTAAGTGCTCCTCCCTAGAGTGATTCTGATAAGGTAGAATAGCATATCATACTCCTTACCATATCTTCAAGCGTTTTATTTCGTCTTTCAAATACACCATTCATAGTGGATGAATTCGACATAGTATACTGTGGGACGATACTACATTTCTTTAGATATTTAGCAAATGGTCCTGCGCGTTGTTTACTTGAACCGTCATAGCTATCATAGTACTCACAACCATGATCAGATCTGACGCTTTTAATTCTTTTTTTGAGTTGGTTCTCAATTTCAATTTTAAAAAGTTTTGAACACGTCCAGTGACTTTGATTTTTCAGAAATGAGATATATATAACCATATGTTAAAAAATCTTCTATGAACGTCATAAATTATTGTTGACCATTCCAAGCAGATATAGGAATTTGCACACAACTATCTATAAGTTCTAAAACGTCTAAGGGCCTATTGATTTCAAATCTCCTCTGAGACAAGTTTTTTCATTCTCCGTTTGGAGATATGTCCAAATCTCTTGTGCCATAATGCAGTCAAATTCTCATTAATTAATTTTCTTTTTACTCTTTTAGTACTCAAATGCAGAGATTTATTAAATGAGATAATTGTATCAATTAAATATAGATTATTATAGTGCGTTAACAAAGTAGAACCAACCAATTTTGAATCATGAAACAATTTAAAATTTTCATTTCCAAATGAACAAAAAAAAATCAAATTTGTCCAAAACAGAAATAAAAATTAAATTCGGTCGAAACGACGGTACAATAAATATTTCATTAAGATCTAAATAAATTTCGATCCTTAACAATAATCTAAAAACCCCTATTGTCTCAACTTGAACTGTTTTGTCATCAACCACGTAAATGTATTTTTCATTATCATTAGACTTTCGACAATTCAGACAACCCTGCATAGACACATTGATGTGAGTTGTTGCACCAGAATCTAACCACCTTGTCTGTCTAGGTACCAAAGGTAATTTCATTTCAGAACAAACCAAATTAAGAAGCATACTTTTCTTAACACGTCAAGCATGATAGTTGGTGCAATGTTTTCTTTTTATGCACTTCAGCTCCACAAAAGAAAAAACTATTCTTTCCCTGATCAACTAATTTCTTTTGTTGTTTCTTTTGTGGTACCGTACATGCAGCTTCTTTATCCTTCCATCTTTTAAATCCCTTACTTTTATTATTAATGGTTGAGACCATATGAGAACTCTCTGTCTGATCTTGTTTTAACCTTTCGTCTTCTTTTACACAGTATGAGATGAGTTTATTTAGAGATTAAGTCTCTTTTTGATAGTTATAACTCACCTTAAATTGGCTAAACTGTATAGGAAGAGATATTAAAATCAAATGCACTAGTAACTCTTCAGAGAGTATCAATTTAAGTGCATTTAATTTTGAAATAAGATGAGACATCTTCATGATGTACTTTCTGATATGACCTTAACCACTATATTTTATTGAAATTAGGCGTGTCAAGAGCGTACTAATTTTAGTCTTTTCGTTTTTGACAAACCATTTTTTAGTATCTTAAAGGAACTCTTTATCAGTTACTGTCGTTTCTGACAGTGTTTCTCTTAATGCTTCTGAAACAGCCTCTTTTAATGATCATCAGACACAAACGATTTGATCTCTTTCACCTTTTCATATCGCTCTTTTCATAAGAGGTACTCTAATTTGTAAGAGATGGAGGAGAATCATCTCTCAACGCAAGATTGAGATATATTACTCCAAATACTATCAAGAGATTTTCTTTCCAGGACTTGAAATTTGTACCATTCAACATAGCAATATTATTGATTTTAGCAATAATATTCATAAGATCATTTGCAACTGAACAGAAAATATAAAATAATTAAAATAAACTCACAAAACCAAAATATTAATAAATTTAAATAATGGTAATCCCATCTCAAGATACCGATGTTCCATTAATATTTTATCTTTGGACAAAAATATTAACTTCTAAATGATATCTTGGTGCAGTAATAAACATTGACAATAATAACATGTCAAAAATAAATTTTTCTTTGGACCAATTTATAATTTACATGTAAAAATAATCGAATAATTATCACGTGTTTATTACCACAAGTGCACATGTAATTTTATTAAACATCGACCTTCCTTTGGCACGATCAATATTTGCAAAATTACAAGTACCCAACTAGATATATTCTACAATAAATTAATTTCTACAAAAAGGTCACTTTGGTGGCATATTGTTTCAATTAATTTATTTTAAAAAATATATAATCACACTAATATTTAAATTTAAAATTACACAAAATTTTTTATCAAAATCTACTTTGATCAACTCTGGTCAAAACGTGGTCAAACCTGATCAAACTAATCAAATCTAGTCAAACCAGCCAATTAGATCAAAACTTATTGGGCCAAAAGAGTATATCCATAATTTGATCCAAATCTATCATTGAAACCCAAAATTTTCTTGAAATTCATAGATACCTTATAAAACTATATATTTAGTGGGCAAAACATGTGAATTTTGTAGGGTTTAAATGTCTTATTTAATTTTATTAGGGTTCACTTAAATTAAATAAACCCTAATTACCTTAACATATAAATATATGCAAATTCTCTTACACAAGGAAGCAAGCCAAAATAAAATACTAATCACGACTGAATCAAAACATGACAAACCGTGTACCCAAGATTTTAGACATAAACCATGTAATCTCAAGATAAAATTAACACACGATTGGATCCTTAAAGAACTCTAAAAAAAAAGGGAAAATAAGTTGGGGCAACAACTAGAATTCCTATTCCTTGTTTGAGAATTCTCCAATATTTATCAAAACAAATTCTTAATAAATAGTGCATAAGTTCGGGAAATCAAAATATAAGTCCTTTTAACCTCGAGTGGAAGTGTAAATTCACATCCAAATTTGGGCAAAAGTTGATGACTAGATCAACTTTCAAGACAACCATGCATACTTTATCGAAAACATAAATTGGATGGAGACTTTATCACATGAATAGGACAGGAACTTTATCAAACATTGTTCATCGCATGAATGACATAGACAACGACTTTACCAAGTATAAGCAATTAAATTGCCGCAATTCAAGATTCTCAAACGACCGCGCAATCAAGATAAAAATAATTGTAGTTACATAAAGAAAACTTAAAAACTACGACTTATCAAGTCCATATTATTTCCCAATAATCAATCATATTCTGCTCTGATTGTTAGGGTGATTGTTTATATTTAACCTTTGGTGAAATCCATCATCTATTAAATCCAAAATCTATATGGCGATTATTAAAACATAAATTACCAATAAAATTGTAGAAGCGTACCTAAATTCATGTTGATAAATTGGTATTTAAATTTCTAAAGATTTTGGGGTGGCTTTCCAGGTTAACACGTATTTGGCAATTCTTGAGAGAATCCTTTAATTTCTCTCTGGTGTCTTTTCTGACGATGTGATATCAAGAAAGAGTTATTTTGTAGTACTAGAAAATATGACAATAAGAATACGTGTGACTTGAGCACTATAATCCTATTTATAGATAATATTCCTGTTATCTTTTGGATTCCTATTTCAACCCATTATATGAGTAGAAAATATTCTTAAATTTTTACACATTAAAGGCCCACACCGTATTAGATACATTAAGTCCAAACCATATTGATCACTTTAATTGGATTTAACCTTATTTGACAATCTGCAACACATAATCATTCACATATAAGTCCAACGTTGGATTAAGAATCCAACAATCTCCCACTTGGACTATATGTGTAAGATTATAATTATATTTTGTACTGTCATTACCAAAATATATCTATAGTCAATTCGATCCATCAATTACACCAACATAGGATCAAAACGGCCTTTGTTACAATTTTGTAACTCGACCTATCAATGGTCACATATATTGATTTAATCAAATGGCATAAATCATGATGTGGATGGGTAGTATGGAAATTTCATGTAATGTGATCATAACATGTCTATTTTTAACTAGTGCACATTAAATTTTTATGAGATTAAACCATACCAAATTTAGAGTATAAATAAATTCAAACTTTATTTATGCATAAAATATCCTTAAAATATTAATAACCAAAAGTTATCGCAAGAGCATTTAAAATAATAAATTTTCACTACAACTGTACATCATTTAATAACATGATACCCATACGAGCAGTATGCTCATGAAATATTTTGGGTGGCAATCTCTTAGTAAGCGGATCTGCAACCATGGAGTTTGTCCCAATATACTCTATCGATAACTGTCCACTCTGTACTCTTTCTTTAATAGTCAGGAAATTGATACCCATATGTTTAGATATTGTCGACTCTTGTTGTTATTAGAATATAGGACTGCTGACTTATTATCACAAAATAATTTGAGTGGTCTTTTAATAATATCCACCATACGTAATCCAGTGACAAAATTTTGCAACCAAATTTCATGGTTGGACGTTTTATAACAAATTATAAATTTTGCGGCCATAGTAGAAGATACTATAAGAGATTGTTTGCACTTTTCCAATATATGACACCTCCAACCAACAAGTTTATATAACATGACGTTGATTTCATAGTATCTTGGCATCCAGCATAATCGGAATCAGTATATCCAACAATCTCAAACTTATCTGACCTCCGATATATGAGCATGTAGTCTTTTGTTTTCTGTCAATACCGCAGACCTGTTTGGTTATTTTTCAATGATCTAATTCAAGATTGTTTAAATATCTACCCAACATTCCAATAATATACGCAATATCCAGATGCATACAAATTTGAACATACATTAAACTCCCTACTGCTGACGCATAACGAATTTTTTGTATCTCTTTTTCCTCAAAAGCATTCTTAGAATACTGCTAAAGACTAAATTTGTCTCCTTTGACCACATGGGTGTCACCTGATTTACAATTTTGCATGCTATTTTTTAAGAACCTTTTCGATATAACCCGTTTGTGATAGTCCCAAAATATTCCGAAAGCGATCCTGGTGTATCTGTATACCTAACATGAAAGATTCATCACCAAGATCTTTCATCTCAAAATTTTTAGTTAGAAATTTCTTGGTTTAATACAATATGCCCATATCGTTGTTAGCAAGTCAAATGCCATTAATATACAATACCAAAAAAATATACTTATTCCCACAAAACTTATGGTATATACAATCATCTACTAAATTCATCTCAAAATCAAATGAGATGATCACTTAATGAAATTTGAAATACTATTGTCGAGACGCTTGTTTGAGCTCATAGATGAATTTTCAAATTTACAAATCATATTTTTTGAATCTTCCGAAACAAAATTTTTTGGTTGCACTATATAAATCGTCTCATCAATGTCATCATTGAGAAACGCTGTCTTTACATCAATCTGATATAACTCAACGTTGAAATGCACCACTAATGCCAAAATAATTCTGAAAGAGTCTTTCGAAGAGGCCAGAGATAGGGTTTTTTTATAGTCGATACCTTCTTTTTGTATAAATTCCTTAGTGACAAGACGAGTTTTGTATCTTTCCACATTACCTTTCGAATCCCTCTTAATTTTAAATATCCATTTACAACTAATAGGTTTCCCACCTTCTGGCAATGGGACAAGATCCAAACATCATTGTCTTTCATAGATTTAATCTTCTCATTCTTAGCATCAATTCACTTTTGATAATTTCAACTTTCCATGGATTGATGGAAGTTGATTGGATCATTTTCCATCAATCCATTGTCATTCTCATATTCTTAAAGAAAAATAATGTAATCATCTGGCACCTGCACTTCTACTTTCTCTGGTGGATTTTCTTAATGGCATTGGTTCTTGGAGAGAGGGAGTGTGTTCTTCTATAACAGTTTGTTTTTCGACATTGTCTTGATTGTTACGTCATGATCAAGGTCAGGAATGAGATCTTGAACAAGATCAATGACACCTGTGGGAATATTGACATATTCTTCTTTAAAGATAAGATCCCTTACTCTATTTTGTCTCCTAAATTCGACATTCTCAAAGAACTGGACATTTCCTGTCTCAAAAATTGATTTAGTCGTGGGATCATAAAATTTATAACCCTTGGATCTTTCAGAGTATCCAATAAAATAACAACTAACTATTCTTGAATCTAGTTTCTTTTCATTTGACCTACAAGGCCTTACTTCAATTGGACATTCCTAAACATATAAATGTTTTAAATCGGACTTTTTTCCTGTTCAAAACTTATAGGGGTTTTGATAGTTGTTTTAGTTGAAACTCTGTTAAAAATATATGCTGCAGTCTTAAGTGCTTCTCCCCAGAGTGACTCTGATAAGATAGAATGACATATCATACTCCTTACCATGTGTTTAAGCATTTTATTTCATCTTTCAACTACATCATTCATAGTGGGTGAATTCGGTGTTAAGTGGCTAATTGTGCATATAATTGGTGAATATTTTTCCCTTTATTTTGCTAAAATATGGTGTTAATCGATATCACTCATGTGACGATCCCATCTCCTTTTAGGGCGTACCCTAAAAGTTAGCAGATCGTCTGCCTAGCTCTCGCCAGGGCTCACTATTATCATATTAACTTCAGGGATAACAGTTAAATAACTCTCACTAATATTTACATTAAATTCAGAGATAACATCTGATAACACAAAAGCCAACCGTTCAAATCTTATACGATACCTAGTTTAATACAAAAGCTTCAACCCTTAATAGGATACTAAAGGGGTGCACAAATACAAAAGTCTTCACGCCAAGTTCTAAGATTCCTCGTTCAAATCCTGACCACCAATTCCTGTAAAGAAAACAAAGCTAAAAGATTGAGCTAAAACTCAGTGAGGTTTACCGAGCAAGTAATAGTTAATAACACTTAAATCATTGCAATGAAACAAACGGTGCACATTTCACTGGACAATCACATTTAAAAGGATACGCATTCCACCTGGGAGTCATTTCAATATCATTGAGCTGTCATTTCAGAGTCACGAGACAATCGTTTCAATATCATTACATTTACTCCGCCAATTCACCCCTTTATGTCCTCCGAAACAATAAACAATCCCCTGCATTCAACAATTAATTTAGTAATCTCCCAACTTCCAGGTAGTACTTGTGATGCCCCCACTTTTCCTAAGGGCGAATCCAAGGGTATCCGCGGGACGCCTGCCCAGCTCTCGCCAGAACTCCAGACAATTCAATTCAAACTTAACGATACATACCAAATAATACAAGTTTAAATGAAGAAAAGTCGCTTCCTTAACTAAATATCCAAATCTTACATCATGTTCTCAAAAGATACATCAAGTCCCAAAATACAACCATTAAAAGTCGACTAAACATTTACAACCAAGGTTCCAATCAAAAGTATAAGCTAGTCGGCTTTTCCAAAATCTTCCAATCCAACCTGTTAAGGAAAACAAACTAATGGGATGAGTCAATACTCAGTGAGGCCAAGAAACACACATGCAAGTACGTAGTCCAAGTAGCAACAACAATTACACAATAAGTAAAAACTGTAAAGTTCGAGTATTTAGAATTTCAAGTAGGAAAAGTAAACAGAAACAATTCAAGGGTACTGTAGCTCTCAGGAGCTAAATTCCACGTAGTCGAGTCAAGGTCTTGATCAAATTCCATGTTGACACTCCGTCAACCACATAAGTATCAAATCCTGTAGATACACCACTTTCTTCGAATCCCGTCACCTTTACACCCCCTTACCGGGCCCGCTCATCAAAGTTTTGATATTACTCGAGTATATCATGGCAATACTATGCGAGCATGCCAAGCAAGATCTCTCCAATAGATCATGCTTTACGAATATTTCATGGTTTGCTAAGCTTATCGACCAAGCCCACGCTGGCTCGATTCGTAAAGTTAGCCCAACGAGTTTGGGCGTCCTCCGAATACGAATACAAATACGAATACGAATATAAGTCGATGAGCAGCGCTCAAATCGATGATTCCAAATACGAATCACATCCACATCACTTCGCATAAGACGAATATGGATTCATATAGCAAAATTCGAATATAATTTCATTTGAAAGAGAATGAGTGCGGTAAAGTACACACTCGTCTCTAAAATTCCAAATTTCACATAACGGATAAGAAGCAAGGTAAGCACTTAGCAACAAATTCATGCACTTGACACTTACCAATCGCAACAAGAGAATAAGTGCGTAAACAATAAGTGTTCCCCTCGAGATCCTCTTGAAGGTCCCCTTGAGCACCTGAGTAAATAGTAATTGACTATCAAACACTATTGTTTATAAACCCCCTTGTTACAAGAAAGATTGTACTCTTGTACAATATTAAGAAAATGTCGCGAAAGAGAACCTTAATTACTCGTAAATCGAGACTCAAAAGTGGGGTTTAATAGCACAAGGAAAACTGATTTTCCTCCAGGAAATTAAGTTTAAAACAGTCAATCATTATCGAAAGATAGGGAAGAATCTCCATAACTCATTTTCTCCCCACAAGTAAGAAAATTCAGTTTTGCGCGTCAAGTTTTGGAAAATCATAACTTGCGCTCAGTAGGTCCAAAAATGAAAAACTTTATACCATTGAAATCCTGTTTCAAAGTACTAAAAGTTCCTAAAAGACACTTTTCTAGGATTCTAAATGGAAGACATTCAATTTTCACCCCAAAGTGAACTTTTTTTTGTAAAGCTTAGAGAAAGGCATCATCTTGTGGACTTTTTTTTGGAGAGTTTTGGTGAAAATTTCTGGTTTCATCTAGGGTTCAAGAGGTAACCTTCATCTCCTCTAAATCTTTCCTTTTAATCAAAGTTTGGTGGTTAATTTTGCATGGGTTTGAAACCCAAAGCAAGAAATAAGCTAGAGGACTTGAGGAATTTCATTTCTTGCTTTAATCTCTAAGCTAGCGATCTTGAGGTGGATTATAGGTAGCTTCCTTGAGGATTAAAATGCTTGATTGTTGTGTTTATGTGTTATATGAAAGGTTTACGGTTAGAAAATGGAAAGGAAGTTGGAAAATTTTCGGTTAGTGAGCTGGCCGAAACTGTCCTGCTGTTATCTTGCTTGTATTTCGAACTTGTTGGTTATTTGACTATGAGATTGATGGTTATATGTTCTATATTTTGTGTACAAAGTGCCTACCAAAAATCATTTGATTTGGTTGCTTAAAACTAGAGTTTTTGAAAAAGAAAGAAATCTGGAAATGGTGTTCAAGACAGCCCGAACAGTAATACTTTGCTTGAACATATCTCTTTGTACAAAAGTTGAAATCGAGTGCTGTTTGTGGAATTTGAAACTAGACATTCATAGCTTTCCAACGGTATAAAAAGCACCTACTAGTTCGAACTGAGTGAACCGTAGTGATTCAACAAAGTTGACTATCCTGTTGTGACTATTTGTCCGAGAGGAATGGAGAAGCTGCATCTTGTGGCTCGAGTTTTTCTCACTTGTGAACTAATTTTGGGAACGACTCTTTCTGATGAAATGTAGCATTTTGAACCTAATTTACAACTCCATAAACCATTCTTAATTTGAGCTTGTATTGAGTGAGATGTGGTCTGATTTCGAAAGTGCAACAAAACTGGAAAACTGGAAACCTTTCTCTTTCTTGTTGGCCGAATGGTCAAACCTGTTTTGGGATGTTTTGTTTCGAAAATTTTAATGTCAATTACCCATAAACTACTTATTAAATGTTTCTAGAAACTTGGTTTCAAAAATGGAGTGGATTGTGGTTGATTTCATTGGACAAAACCTTTGAAAAAGAAAGAAAGAGTGAGATGGCAGATTTGCTTTGAAATATTTCACGAACTTTGGTCATTTTGTTAACTGCATTCCCGTGTGATTTTTCACCTAAAGTTTGATATAGAGCTATTCCACATATGGAAGTTTAAGTGTACCAAATTTGGTGTAATTTCAATAACCTTTCGATATCCAAATGATGCTACAAAGATGGCTCTTCAAATCTGGAAATTTCTGATCAGTATGCAAAATTCAGTTGACTTTGAACTGTTATATCTTGATACTTAAAACTTCGAATTTATTTCCGCTTGTTATGTTTGAAACTTTGTTTGAAACTCTTATTGTGTTACGAATTTCAAGGGCTGATTCACTTTCTGTGAATTATGTCGAATTTCCAAAGATTGCTGGAAAACCAAGACTGGTTCAAATCTGTCTTCTTGGAACTGAAACTGTGAGCAGAAAAATGAATGCTCTCTGTTTGGAACCATGGAAAAGTGTCTTCTAGAAACTTATAGTACTTTGAACCTAGTTTCCGACAAGTATAGAGTTTTCTATTTTTGGACATGCCAAACTCAAGATTTGATTTTTCCAAATTTGTCACTTAAAGCTAAAATTTTCCGATTTCTTATGAAATGAGTTTTTGAGGACTCGTCACCTTATCTTGATATCGATAGACTGTTTTAAACTCGATTTCATGAAAGAGGCAAGTCTCTCTTGGGACTTTGACTCCTCACTTTTGAACCTCGATTTTCGAGAGATTAAGATTCTCTTTTAAGGCATTGATCTAATCTAAACAAGTGTACATTCTTTCTTGGTTAATGCATGGTTATGAGTGAAAGTTACTCGTTATTTGTTCAGGCGCTCAAGAGGATCTTCAAGAGAATCTCGAAGTGGACGCTTAAAAGCTTACTGGCTCACTTACTCACTTTTTGACTTGGTGAGTGTCGAGTGCATAAATAGTTGCAAATTATGTGAATTGCCTCTTATGGATTGAATGATTTATAATTGTTGAGTCGAGTGAGTATATTATCGCACTCGTTCTCTTTTAACTGATTCTATAACTGAACTACTCATAATTGAATTGTATGTGATTGACTGAATGCCGATTGGTGTGAATCTCATCGGCCTATAACGGTATTGGTCGATTGGAGTGAATCCCATCGGCTCATAACAGTAATTGGGGGATGCCCAAATCTCAATTGGCCGACCTTGCGACTCGAGCCAGCAAGGGCTTGGTCGAGAAGCTCGGTGAACCATGAGATAATTGTAAGTTTGATCTATTAAGAGATCTCGCTTGACCTACTCGAGTAGTAGTGCCTTTTATAGAAGAGCGGGCCCGGGACTGGGGTTGTAACGGTGGACGGGAATTGTAAAGTGGAGTTCTACGGACTTAATACCGACCCGGTTGACGGAGTGTCATCGCGGGGAAGTATTTGATCGAGCCTTGGCGAAGTAAGTGGAACCTAGCTTTTGAGAGCTCCTGTATCCTCATTGAGTGTATCTATTTTAAATTGTGAATTGGTTGAATGTTACAGCTTTATTTCTCGCTTAAGTGCTATTGCTATTTGAACTATGTGTTTGTATGTTTTTCTTGGCCTCACTGAGCGTTAGCTCATCCCATTAGATTTGTTTTGCTTAATAGGAGCCGAAATGGAACGAGTTATGGAGAAGCCGACTTGATGCACTTTTGATTAGGGTTTTGAATGTAATTGATTAGATGACTTTTGAAAGTTGTATATTTTGGAGAAAGTGATGTACTTGGTATCTTGTAATGTAAGAATTGAATACTTGTTAAGGAAGCGACCTTTTCTTTGTAGTTTCGACTCTTATTGTTGATTGTTATCCATAAGTTTGAATTCGTCTTGTAGTGAGTCCTGGCGAGAGTTAGGCAGGCATCTCGCCGATACCCTTGGGTTCGCCCTAGGGAGAAGTGGGGGCGTCACACAAAGACGTTAAAGCGAGGCGCTACTTGGGAGGCAACCCAAGAGTTTTAATTTTTAGTCATTTTGTGTTTTTATTTCATATTTTTGTATTAAAGATATGTTTATTTTGTTTCCTAGTGACAGCAAATTTTTATTGTAGGTCTCGAGTGTGTTTTATGAAGTTTTTATCTAGACTAGAGGCAAATTCTTGGGCAGAAGACTTCCGGTTACAAGACGTTCCCACGCTCTATGTTCAGAAGGCATTGTTAGTTTTAAGATTGGATGGACAGACGACTATTTCTTATACAGCGTGCCCACGCCTTACAACAAAACCTCCAATATTGCGACCCCAAGTTGAGCCTCACTACGTGCTTCGCCTACATTGATTTTTAAGCAACTTATTCCCTCCCGAATGTTCAGTTCAATAATCAGGGAAGTCCTCTTTTCTTCTTTTTGCACTTAAGTTTTATCCATTGAGGACAATGTATGATCTAGGTGTGGGGGAGGTGATCTTTCAAGTGAAAACTAATGAAAATTTTAAAAATCTAGTTTGGAGATTCTATTGTGTTTTACGAAAAGCAATCAAGATGCAAATATGAATAGTGTAATGTTACTAGCATGAATATGTTATTTCCTTTCAATTGATTTGAATGATGGATGTGCTAGATTTGACATAATTTTAACCACTTTCTGAGCTTTTGAGCCTAATGAGCAATTCATTATAGTGTGCTCTATTTTCTTTTGTTGAGTGATATCACAAATGGTTTGACATTCTAGAACTTGCTTTGTTATACATGTTGAGATCATGCTTGAATTTGATGCATTAAAATGATGAGGGCAATTAGGTTTAACCATTTTTGACTTTCTTAATGCCTTCCCTAATTATGTTTACGCATAGTTAACCCTGTTTGAGCCTCAATCTTTTTCTTTGTTTAATAGCCAAATTTGTTACCTTAAACCTTTTTCGTTTAGAGCTTCTCATTTGAACCTTGTGTCAAAGAAATACATTAATATTCTTGCATGAAATTTCAAGTGTGTTCCAAAAGTACAATTATGGTTGGCAAGTGTGGTAGTTATGTTGTGCATTTTTTAAAAAAAAAGAGAGAAATGAAAAAAATACAAAAGAAAATATTGAAAAAAATGAAAAATTGAAAAAAAAAGAAGAAAAATTTTTTTGTTGTGAAGTGCACTTGTGTTGTTTTGTGGTAGTTGGACCAATGCCTAAATTACGTTTGCACTTGCCAAGTTTAGTGAAGTTATTGACACTCCTGGAAGCCAGTTATACATGTGAATGACAAAGGAGTTTGACTTCATGCAGAGTATTATTGGTATTTCCTTTGATATATTTACACCTAAAATATTCCCTTTTATCCAACCCTTAACCCAAGCCTCGTTACAACCCTTATAAAGACCCTTTGATTTTTGCATTGAATTCATTTTAAGTGGTGGAAATATGATATATTAGCAAGCTTATGGTAATGTCATTTCGTGGAGTTGATTTGAGTGCTAAATGTCCCTTAAACATTTGAGTGCAGAGTGTGTACACTATTATCCATGTGAGGGCTGTTGAATCTTGTGCATCCTAATTTTGATAAAATTGTTGAGAAGACATGATACTTGTGTTAGTATGCACTGTGCTATGAAATATTTGCCATCTTGACTGTGATTCTTGGGTAGTGAATGCTCGAAGGCAAGCATTGTTTAGGTGTGGGGGAATTTGTTAAGTGGCTAATTGTGCATATAATTGGCGAATATTTTCCCCTTTATTTTGCTAAAATATGGTGTTATTCGATAAATTTCACTCATATTTGAATTTTGGTATTGTTTTTAGGAGTTTTTGGTGAGAATGAAGTAAAAGGCGCATTAAAAGTCGAATTTCCAGAAGACGTCTTGTTATAAGACGTGCCTACGCTTTGTCAAATGCAAATTGCTGCTTTTAAAGATTGATGTCCAGAAGACTCCATTCTCTTAAGCATGACCATGTCTTATTCTACAAGGAAGTCAAGAGTTCGCAGGACATGAGATCTATCTGCCATTTGATCAAGAAGTCCGTTACGTCTCATGGTTGTCTACATTAGTCACGGGATTGGAGATCCTAATTGGTTATGACTCGATGTATTTTACTTTGAAAATCAATTGATATGTTTTAATTAGGTAGTTGACTTTCGGTAGGAAGCTAAGAAGGATAAGGAATCCTTTCTGTGATGCCCCCACTTCTCCCTAAGACGAACCAAAGAGTATCTGCGGGACGCCTGCCCAACTTTCACCAGGACTCGATACAATTCCCGTTCAAGCATAAAACAATAATAGCTAACACGATGAGACAAAGTAAGAAAATGAAGTCGCTCCCATACATATATAAATATCCAATCTTACACCACCATTCAAAATACGTCAATTTTAAAAGATACAACTGTCAAAACTATCTAATCGATTTCAATCGAAACCCTAATACAAAAGTTCATCCAAATGGTTTCTCCGAGTTTCACTCCATATCCGATCCTGTTAAGGAAAAACAAATCTAATGGGGAGAGCGAATGCTCGTGAGGCCAAGAAACACACATGCAAAACACGTAATTTGAACAACAATATCATTTAAGCGAAAAATCAAGCTATATTATTTAAGTAGTTCGTGAATTTTCACAGAACAGCTCATTTCCACTTGTTTTGTCAAAATTCAATCTAATACCTCCTTGTGATGACACACCGTCACCGAAGTGGATTTAACAAGTAAAACAGTAATATGTTCAAGTAAATAACAATTCAGGCGAGAAAGTGTAAATAGAAACAATTCAAGATTATAAGAGCTCTCAAGAACTATTTTCCACTTGCACGATCCAGAACCTCCATGAGTTGACACTCCGTCAATCGGGTAGGTTATAATCTGTGGGACTTTACTTATTTCATTTATGATTCGGAGTCGACATGAGAGGTACCTCCCACCCGAATCGGTGTGGTACTTACTATCGTTCAGAGAACAGATTAATTGTTTAGGGTTTTGAGTCGACATGAGAGGTACCTCCCACCCAAATTGGTGTAGTACTTACTATAGTTCAGAGAACCAATTATAGCATTGAGACGGTATGAGAGGCACCTCCCACCCAGATTGGTGTGGTACTTGCACCCGCTCAAGACTTACGAGTTAGACATGTTTATGACCAATTACCGCTCATATGTATTCAAGTAACAAGTATCGCATAATTAAAAGAAAGAGAGGACGAGGGCGTCCCCCCGAGAATACACATAAGTCGAGGAGATTCACTCCACTCGACATCGCAACACAAATATGGTTTGCAATAGCAACACTTCACTTAATTCACCTAGCAATTCACTTTACACAATTTGAATATCAATTTACATAGCACAATTCAAGTGTAGCATCACTTAAGGGAGAGCGAGTGCGGTAAAGTACACACTCGTCTCAGCAATTTCATAATACTCAATTAACAATTAAAGCCTTTACCAACAATTCATGCACTTGACACTCACCACGTAATTCAAGAAATAAAGCACAAACGGTTGTTTAGGCGTCTCCCGTGAGATCCTCTTGAAGGTCCTCTTGAGTGCCTGAACAATTAATAATTAACTATTACATACTATCGCTTAAAACCCCTAATTATCAAGAAAGATTGCACTCATGTACAATCTAAGAAGATATCATGAAATGAGCCTTAATTACTCGTAAATCGAGACTCAAAAGTGGGGTTTAATAACACAAGAGAAATCTGATTTCGATCTTTGAAATCAATTGTAAAACGGTCAAGCGATATCGAAGGAATATGGAGAGTTCTTTAAACTCAATTTCCTTTAAGTTTGGAAATTTCCGATTTGTCAAGCAATCTTAGAAAAATCGTATCTCACTCTCTACAAATCCAAAATTGGAAAACTTGGTACCGTTGGAAAATACTTCCAGAGTACTAAAATTTCCTAGAAGATACTTTTCCATGATTCAAAATTGAAGACACTCAAAATTCGGCTCAAAGTTGCTGATTTGGACTATCGAGACAGATTTGGGGTTGGTTTTTGGCAAACTTTAGAAATTCGGCAAAATTCACAGAAGGCGAATTAGCCTCTAAAATTTGGAACTCAATTATACTTACAATCAAAGTTTAAAACACAACAAGAGGAACAAGAATCGGAGTTTTGAGCGCCAAGATATAGCAGCTCAAAGTTGCTGAAAAATTTCTCACTGAACAAGGGTTTTCCAGATTTAAAACATGAACTTTGAGACTTTGGTTGGGCATCGAAATGGACTTGGAATGGCACCAAATTTGGTAGTATTACCCTACCATATAAGGGATATTCCTCTGTCAAATTTCATATAAAAATTTGTACGGGAAGTCAGTTAACAAAGCCACTAAATTTTCAAGAATTTCCAAGACAAATCTGCCTTGTACTTCCGTTTTCCCTTTTCTAACATTTGGGTCAATGAAATTATCTCAAACATGGTTCAATTATGAAGACAAGGTCTAATAAACATCCAAGATACATTTGGTAGGTGGTTAACACCAAGAATTTCAAAATAACAAGTCTCAATTCAAAATAAGGCATTCAGCTAGCCAAAAGAGGGTTTTCCATCACTGAGACAGTCTCGAAATTCAGCCACAACTCACTCAATTCAACTTGGAATTGAGCGTGGTTAGTGGCATTAGAAACTAAATTCATAAGGCTACAATTTCACAGAAGGAATTGTTTTAAAATTCTGTCCATAACTAGCTCAGTTTCAAGCAACAATTCGCAGTACATAACAGGCTTCCTAACACAGCCGAGAAACAGGACAGGTAACTTTGAAAGGCTGGTACGGTCCACTCAAGTGGAATCAGGGGATGTATTTGATACCGTTGGAAAACTGGAAGTGTCTAGTTTCTAATGCCGCAAACAGAACTCGATTGTGAAGTCGGAGCAAAAGGTTATGGTCAATAAAAAATCACTGCCAGAGAGACTCTGGTCACGTTTTCCAGTCATGAAAAATTTTCGAAATCCAAACATTACCCAACCAAATCAAGTGATTTTTGGTGGAAACTTTCCACAAAACCTATACAACATATTTATATCAAAATCAAGTCAATTGGACCACAAAAATCTGCACCAAGGGGCGCGGCAAAGGCAGGGCAGAACCGGCCCCCCTTCTTTCCTTTTGTTTCCTTTGAGTTTTCTTTCCACCTTTCAACTTATTATCACTAGTTTAATCACTAAATCAACATAAACAACACCCAATATCATCACATCAGATCATCAAGTCCATTGTGGGATTTCATAGAGCCCACTCACAAGATTTCCAACAATATAGAGGTACCCACATGAAGCTACAAGCTTCCAAGTGCAATTTAACTTACAAAAGCTAAGATTTAAGGGTTGGATCTTCATTACCTCCTAGATGGTATTAAACCAGAATTTTTCGGCTCCTTTTAGCTCCAAGAAACCGTGAGGATGAAGCTCCTTTCCTAGCCCAAGATGATCTCCAAGTTATTTGCTAGTTGTGGTATGAATTTGAGAGGATTTAGTGCAAGATTGAGTGAGATGATGAAGAAGGTTTGGGATCTTCTTCTCCTTGAGGTTGGACGGCAGCTTGAGATAGAGAAAGGAGAGTTGTTGGCTGATGGTTGAGCTTCCTTGAGAAGCTTAAGTGTTTGTGGCCCAAATTACTTCAAAAGTCAACTACGAATAGTGCGCGTACGCGCGCGATCGTGCTCGTTTTCTCTCGGGTTTGTTTCACTTGTGCACAAAATCTCTAATGCACTTCCATTGATACTATTATTATTCACTCTTAATAGTTTAAAAATAAATGTCCAAAGTCCCTCAATTAATCGCGCGCACGAAAACGCGCACTACCGATTTGTGCGCGAGAAAGTGCAATTTCTAAGAAATTCTGGTAACGATAGTATTACTAACTAATACTTGAGTACTTAAACATAAAAATAACTATTTTGAGGCTAATGTATGAGTCTTCAATCTCCAAACTCATTGTACCCTCAAATCGATTATTGTCTCCAAACGCGTATTCACTATTCTCACGAGATGAGTTTTCAAAAATTAAATTTTGAAACAAGTCATTTTAAAAATATATGTAAGTCATAGTTCCATGTAATTGGGTCTAGAAAGGTTGGAATAAAATATTCGAAGTAACGGGCAATTAAATATTTAAATAAGCCAATAATAAGAGTTTGAAATAGGTAAATTTTTGGGTTCTCACACTTTCCTTATTAGAAGAGGAGAAAAACCTTATAAAAGAGGGGACGTAAGCCTTAGGGGGGTATCTTGGATTCTTTTTCCTTTTCTTTTCTCTCCAATAAATCCTAGTATTTCTGGTGGCCGCAAATCCACCAGGAGGAGCGGCTAATTCCTTTTCTAGTTGAAGGATAATTGAAGCTTTGGTTCAACAATACTGTGAGATCTAATTTGATTTGTTTGCTTCATTTATTTATGAGTATTTATATATTCTCTGTTCATTCATGATTATGATTATTTTCTACAGTTAAATACCTGATCAATATTTAATTGTCGAAATAGTCTATTGCCATCCAAAATATCAAATCCGTAATTGTTTGATGGTTTTAGTATCTGTGGCACGTGATGTAATTTGATTGTAGAAGAGACTTTCGAATTTATGTCACGGGAATAAATAATCTAACTTAAATGAACCGAGCTTGTGTGTTTGTTGGTTAGAATTGGTAGCTTCTCTAATTAGTAATGCTATTAATAGGTTAAATCCTAAGAGCTTGTTTAGGGTTGCTTAATTGGCAAGAGAAATAGCCACAAAGCGTGTTGTGATTATCGAAACAGTAAAGAGAGGCAGGTTGTCAGAACTTGTTGACAACCATAACCAGTTTATTTATGAATAAGTGATTTCACCTTTGCATCGATGATTAGTTAAATGAACCAAAGTGGAGATTAGACCTTCGACTAGAGCGCTGCCTTTTATTGATTTAGTTTTATTTAATTTTGTGCTATTGTCTTTATTTTTATTCAAGTGAGTTATTTAGTTAATTTCTCATAATCCCCCTTTTTATTTATTATCTTCACAAAGAAATAAATCACGCAGTCCCTGTGGATACGACCCTACTCACCGCTATACTCGAATTCATATTTTTAAGTAAGAACTTTTATTTTTGCTGGTTTGACAAGCCAACATTCGGCATAGTGTACTGTGGGACAATACCGCATTGCTCTAGATATTTAGCAAATGGTCCTGGACGTTGTTCACTTGAACCATCATATCTATTATAGTACTCAGAATCACGGTCAGATCTGACACTTTTAATTCTTTTGTTGAGTTGGTTCTCAACTTTAGCTTTGAAATATTTGAATGCGTCCAGTGACTGTGATTTTTTAGAAATGAGATACATGTAACCATATCTTGAAAAATCGTCTATGAACGTTATAAAATATTGTTGATCATCCCAAGCAGATGTAGGGAATGACACACAAATATCTATATGTATAAGTTCTAAAACGTCTAAGGACCTATTGGTTTCAAATCTCCTTTTATTGGTTTGTTTCCCCTTTATACAGTTAGCACAATTATTAAAATCTATAGAATTGAAGAGGTCGAAAATTTCATTTGACACAAGTCTTTCCATTTTTCGTTTTGAGATATGTCTCAATCTCTTGTGCCATAATGCAGCCGAATTCTCATTGGTTAATTTTCTCTTTACTCTTCTAGTACTCAAATGCAAAGATTCATTAAATGAGACAATTGTATCAATTAAATATAGATTATCGTAGTGCATTAAAGAACCAGAACCAACCAAATTTGAATCATGAAACAATTTAAAATTTTCATTTCCAAAGGAACAAAAAAAATAAATTTATTCAAAATAGAAATAGAAATTAAATTCCGTCGAAAAAACGGTACAACAAATATTTCATTAAGATTTAAATAAAATCCGGTCTTTAACAATAATCTAAAAACTCCTATTGTCTTAACTTGAACTGTTTTGCCATCCTCCACGTAGATATATCTTTATTATCATTAGGCTTTCGGCAATTCAGTCAACCCTGCATAGACACACTGATGTGAGTTATTGCATCAGAATCTAACCACCATGTGTGTCTAGATACCAAAGTTAAATTAATTTCAAAATAAACTAAATTAAAAAGCATACTTTTTTTACCACGTCAAGCGTAATAGTTTGTGCAATGCTTCTTTTTATGCCCTTCAGTTCCACAGAAGAAAAAACTATTCTTTCCCTGATCAACTGATTTCTTTTGTTGTTTCTTTTGTGGTGCCGAACATGCAACTTTTTTATCCTTCTTTCTTTTAAATTCCTTATTTTTATTATTAGTGGTTGAGACCAAGTGAGTACTCTCTGTCTAATCTTGCTTCAATCTTTTCTCTTCTTCTACACAGTGTGAGATGAGTTCATTTAGAAAACAAGTCTCTTTTTGATAGTTGTAACTCACTTTAAATTCGCTAAACTGTGTAGGAAGAAATGTTAAAATCAAATGCACTAGTAACTCTTCAGAGAGTACCAATTTAAGTGCATTTAATTTTGAAATAAGATGAGATATCTCCATGATGTACTTTCTGATATTATCTTTACCACTATATTTCATTGAAATTAGGCGTGTCAAGAGCGTACTAATTTTAGTCTTGACAAACCTTTTTAAATATTTTAAAGGAACTCTTTAGATGTTACTGTCATTTCTGACAGTGTTCCTCTTAATACTTCTGGAACAGCCTCTTTTAATGATCATCAAATATAAGTGATTTGATCTCTCTCACCCTTTCTTATCCCTCTTTTCATCAGAGGTACTCTGATCTGTAAGAAGTGGGGGAAAATCATCCCTCAACACAAGGCCGAGATCCATTACTCCAAATACTATCAAGAGATTTTCTTTCCAGGACCTGAAGTTTGTCCCATTCAACATAGGAATATTATTGATGTTGGTAGTAATATTCGTAAGATCGTTTGCAACTGAACAAAAACATAAAATAATTAAAATAAACTCACATAAATCAAAATAATAATAAATTTAAATAATGGTAGTCCCATCTCAAAATACCTATGTTCCATTAATATTTTATCTTTAGACAAAAATATTAACTTCTAAGTGATATCTTGGCACAGTAATAAACACTGATAATAATAACATGTCAAAAATAATTTTTCTTTGGACCAATTTATAATTCACATGTAAAAAAAACTAAATAATTATCACATGTTCATTACCACAAGTACACATGTAATTTTATAAAACATCGACCTTCCTTTGACCCGGTCAATATTCGCAAAATTACAAGTACATAACTAATTATATTCTAAAATAAATTAATTTCCACAAAAGAGGTCACTTTGGTGGCATCTTATTTCAATTAATTTATTCCAAAATATATATAATCACACTAATATTTAAATTTAAAATTACACAAAAATTTTGATCAAAATCAACTTTGGTCAATTCTGGTCAAAACATGGTCAAACCTGATCAAACCTGATCAAACTAGTCAAATTTGGTCAAATCAGCCAATTGGATCAAGACTTGTTGGGCCAAAAGTTCATATCCATAATTTGATTCAAATTTATCATTCAAATCCAAAATTTTCTTGAAATCCATAGATACCTTATAAAACTATATATTTAGTGGGCCAAACATATGGATTTTGTAGAGTTTAAATGTCTTATTTAACTTTATTAGAGTTCACTTAAATTAAAGAAACCCTAATTTCCTTAACATATAAATATATGTAAATTTTCTTACACAAGGAAGCAAGCCAAAACAAAATACTAATCACGGTTTAATCAAAACATGACAAGCCATGTACCCAAGATTTTATGTGACGCCCCCACTTCTCCCTAAGGCGAACCAGAGTGTATCCGCGGGACGCCTGCCCAGCTCTCGCCAGGACTCAAGGCAAATCGATTCAAACTTAACTATGAACAACCAATAATACAAGCCTTGTGACAGCCCCACCTTCCCCTAAGGCGAACCAAAGGGTTCGGCGGACCGCCTGTCCAGCTCTCGCCAAGACTCGTTCACTCACATCAAAGAAAGTAAGATAAAGCCTCGAGAATAAGCGGAAACGAAACCCAGACTTGAAACATATACTTACATTTATCCCAAGCTCAACCAAATATACAGTCCCAAATGTATACATAAGCTTTAAATTCTTAGTACATTCCAACCCTAATCAAGCACTAGAACGAGATCAAAAGCCAAAACAATACAAAAGGCTAAACTATACTATACAGGTCTCTCGCCCTTGCTCGCAACCCCTGTTAAGGAAAACAAAAGACGTGGAATGAGCTATAAGCCCAGCGAGGTTCTATATACTCAACTAAGCAATTAAACAAGGACATTAGCACGTAATAACAAGTAATCCAGGTAACATTTACGATATAAAGCAAGAGTAACACATTCATTAAAAGGATACGTGAAGCCATTCATTCGTTCGTTCATCGACCATCCATTCCTTCAATCATTTAGAAAAATTTCATTTGTCATTGAAAATCCCTCCGTCATTCTTGCCATTCATTCGTTCATTTCGTTCTTCCCCTTCTGGCCAGTGCACTGGCCAGTCCTTCCCAAACTTCATGGTCATACTCGAGTATACCAAACATTCACATTAACCCAGAGTCACTAATCGCCCGACCGAGTCCGCTTCTGGCTCGAGTCGACCAGTAACAAAAGGCAAGGGCCCAGTTCAGCCAGAAGGCTTACATTCATGCACAAGTAACATTTAATCATTCAATCATTCCAATGTCACGTTCATTTGGGCCGAGTGCGATAAAGTACACACTCGCCTAGTAAAAATCATTTTTTTTTTGCAATCATTGAGAACATTTAACATTTAATCAAGTTTTTCAACTAGCCACATAGTCAATGAAACATAACGTATATAGAACACTCACCTAAGCAAGCAAAACGTCCAAAGTATCCCTCCGGATCTCAACCCTAGTCTCCAAGAAACCCTAAGAGTAATCAAGAGAATACATTATGGTTCTATCATCAAAATATGTGGGTGAGTCAAAGAAATCCGAATAAAACTAATACAAAGTAAAAGTATGATTTTATAAGTGGAAAGAGTACATTTTGATCAAAGGAAATGAGTAACTAAAGGTTTTCCAAACCAAACATGAAAACTAAATTCAGAAGGGTTTTAGAAAATTTCATCGGAAAATTTGGAACAACGACACGTCAGAATCCGGCCGGATTCAAGGCAGTGAGCAACTGCAAATTTTTTTCTTCTTCCCCTGTCAATCCGGCCAGCAATCCGGCCAAGAGTTGGCCGGATAGTCGGCCGGATAGTGAACAGTAACTTTTCTCTTTTTTTGTAAAACGTGTATTTGGCTCAAAACCAACACATATGCAAAGAAATAATGTACAACAATTGTCTTGGTGAAAACCATATGAAAAAGGTAGACAAAATACCTTAAATTCACACAAAATCTCACTTGTTAAAAATTAGGTTTTCGTGGCCGGGAAACCCTAGGCCACTCTTGTTTGTTTTGGAAAACAATTGAATAAACATTTGAAGTTCAAACTAACCTTTGTAACTACGCATCATGGTTAAACGAAATGGTATAAGTGCAAGTAAAGTGACTCATTTAACTCTACTAAAGTGGCACTAAGTTACTCTAAGCCAAGCAAATCCAATGCATCACAAAATCACATTCCAATCTCATTTCCATTCACTCAAGTTCAAGAAAATAAACGGACAGCATTTCCCCTTGTTTTTCCTTACTTTTCCATCCTACAACCAACCACAAATCATACCATTCAATCACAATTTCATATACAAATCATGAGCTATCAAACACCCTTAAAATGCAACCAATTGAAGCTTTACAACCATCCAAAACCAGGCCCAAATATTCCATCATAACTCATCACACACAACTCCAATTCCGTTGATTCCAAAGCCATATGAAAGTTAAGATACAAGGCTACAATTCTTAAGAAGGCATCAAAAGCTAATTCATTCATCTTCCCAGCCAAAAGATCCAATTACAGATGCTGATTATCATTCTCGGACAGAAACAGGGCAGCAGGGGTAAAATAGTCATTTCACAGGATACAGTGCTCCGATTGAGCTGAAATTTTACAGACATAATCTAAACTCAATTATCTACAACTTTCATGTTTTGAGCTAAGTCCAATTCGGTCTCCATCATGGCCGAACAACACTGATCAGATTAGGGGCAGAAAAATTCCCAATAAATCAGAAATCTAACCAACTCTCCACTAATCCACAAAATCATCCATTAATCATGTTAGCAAGCCACCATAGGCCACTAATTTGCAACTATTGGAAACAAAAAGGATGTTCTTAGCAATCTTACCTTGAAACCTCAAAGAAAGTTGGTAGCTTAGACTTCCTCCTCCCAAAACAACTCCACCAAGGCCTTCAATTTCCCTTAGCTAGCACTTGTATGGTGTAGTTTTCAATTTGGTTGGTTAAAACTCAAGATTTGGGCAAGGATTGAAGCTAGAAATGGAAGAGGTTTTCCTTGTTTTTCTCTTCATGAAGTTCGGCCAAGGCAAGGGAAAATGAGAGGAAAATTGGTCAAAAATTTGGTTTGAAGAAAGTTAATCTTCTTGGTCAAAGTCCAACTTCCAATCAAATCATGACACATGGCCTCTTGAAGTTTCTAAGCTTATCTATTCTCCTCCAATGATTCAAGTAGCTAACTAACCTCTAATTATCTTCTAACACCATGTAGAATAATATCACTTAGTATTTCATCACCTAATCGGAAAAATTATATCGCACTAGCGGGCCCCACATCTAACAAATGCACTTCAAGTTACGTACACTAACTTATACTAGGAAAATGATTTAAAAATTGTACTTACTTGTAAAATGTACAAAATATTTAATATTTTCAAAGGACAGTATAAAATATAGGCACAGAAATAAAATAATACTTGAAAATGTGAAAATTTTCGGGTTCTCACAAGCCTAATGAAGAAAGTCGCTTCCATAACTAATATTCATTAGTACACCACGAGTACAAAATGCATCGATCATCCAAATCTTACATTAGATTCCCAAAATTTACATCAAATCCCAATTAATACAAAAATCTAGAGTCTAGCCATGTACATTCAGAACCCTAAAACAAAAGTACGTCACAAGGAGTTTTCTTCAAGTTCACTCCAATCCATCCCTGTTAAGGAAAACAAATCTACAGGGTGAGCAAAACGCTCGTGAGGCCAAGAAACACACATGCAAGCACATAGTCCAAGTAACATGCCCAAATAATAGGTCAATTCATAAAGTGCGAGAAATAAATAATTTCAATGAAATGTAAACAGAAACAATTCAAGGATATGGTAGCTCTCAGGAGCTAAGTTCCACTTGCTTTGCCAAGGTCATTCATATACCTTCCCGCGATGACTCTCCGTCAACCGGGTCGGTATTTCAAATCCGTAGATCTCCACTTACTTCTCATCCGTCCACCGTACACCACACCGGACCCGAACGACATTTGTAAGGCGATACTCCACGAGTATGCCAAGCGAGACCTCTCCAATAGGTCAAGCTTATCATGTAATTCTCATGGCTCACCGAGGTTCCCGACCAAGCCCATGCCGGCTCGAGTCCCAAGGTTGGCCTATGAGTTTGGGCGTCCCCCATGTAATATTTGGGTGTCGAGAGATTCACTCCAACGACGTATGCAGCCATAGCATATAAATTCAGATCATTCAAACATTTGATATTTCCAAGCATTTGATAATTCAAGCAATCAGGCATGAGTTATTCATTTCAAATGAGAACGAGTGCGATAAAGTACACACTCGGCTCCATTTTCAAAATCCCAAGTTTTTGATAACAAATAATCATGTATTAAGTTCACAGGAGTTCAAGTAGTCATGCACTTGACACTCACCAAGTAAGTAAGAAGAAATGCCACTCGAGATTCAAGCGTTTCACCGTGGGATCCTCTTGAAGGTCCTCGTGAGTGCTTAAGCAAATTAATAATAATCTATCACTTATAAACCCTAACTATCGAGGAAGATTGTACACTTGTACAATCTAAGAAAATTCTCATGAAAATGAGCCCTATTTATTTGTAAATCGAGGCTCAAAGGCGGGATTTTAAAGCACAAGAGAAATCGAGTTTTCACCTTTGAAATCAAGTGTAAAACGTTCAAGTGATATCGAGGGGAAAAGGAGAATTCTGGGAAACCTCCATTTCCTTAAGTTTGAAAATTTCAGTTTTGATACGAGATCTTTGAAAAAACGTATCTCACTCATTACAAGTCCAAAATTAGAAAACTTGGTACCGTTGGAAAATTCTTCAAAATTACTAAAAGTTCCTAGAAGACACTTTTCCATGATTCCAAATGTAAGGTATTCAAAACTTAGCTCAAAGTTGCTGCCTTAAGCTTACTAAGACAGTTTTCGGGTTGGTTTTCGGCTAATTTTGAAAATTCGGAAAAAATAATAGAATTCGATCTAACCTCTGAAATTTGGAAATCAATTAGAGTTGCAAACAAGGTTTAAAATCCAACAAACGGAACAAGAATCGGAGTTTTGAGCACCAAGATATAGTAGCTCAAATTTGCTGAAAATTGGAGCAATTAGGCAATTTTCCAGGTTGAAGTCACAAATTTTGGGTCTTTGTTTAAGCATCGAAATGAACTCGGAATGGCACCAAATTTGGTATTATAATACTACCATATGAGGGCTATCCCTCTATCAAATTTCATGGAAACATTCATTCCGAAAGCTAGTGAACAAAGCCACTAAAGTTTCCAAAATTCCAAAGACAATCTGCCTTGTACTTGTGTTTTTCTCTTTTCCAAACATTTGGCCAATGAAATTTCTCAAACATCATTAATTTATGAAGACGAGATCTAGGAAACATCCAAAGTGCAATTTGGTAGGTGATTAACACCAAGAAATTCGAAATAACAAGTCCCCAAACAAAGTGAAGGCGTCAACTAGCCAAAAAGAGGGTTTTCAACCTCTGAGTCAGTTGCGGATTTCAGCCACAAATCACTCAATTCGACTCGGAATTGAGCGTGGTCAGTGGCATTGAAAACTAGATTCATAAGGCTACAATTTCTTAGAAGAAATCATTTCAAAATATGTCCACAACTAGCTCATTTGTGAACATCAAATTGCTGCTCAAACCGGGCTCTCTGTGAAAACGTGAAACAGGGCAGTCAGGTTAAAATGGTTGGTACGGATCACTCGGTTGGCATCAGAACTTGAATTTTAAACCGTTAGTAATCTGGGAATGTCTAGTTTCCAGTGCCACACACGGCACCTCCCGATTTCGACATCGGAGTAAAAAGATATAGGCGAAACAAAAATACTGCCAGGGCAGTGACCGGAATTTTCCAGATTTGCTGTCTTACGAAATTTCAACATTTGGCCAACCAATTCATGGAATGTTTTTGATGAAACTTTCTACACAACTCCTACAATATATAAACATCATAACTAAGGCCATTTAGATCCACAAAATTCGCCTAAAGGCCACGGACAACACAAGGGCAGAATCGGAAAATTTCTTCCTTCCACCTCCTTTCAACTATCCTTCATAAACTCACTTAATTCTACAATATAAGCACTAAACCAACATTAACAACATTAAACTCATCAAATCAGCCACAAGTCATAGTGGGGAATTCATAGAGCCCACTCACCAAACAATTTTCACCATAAATAAAGGTACCCACATGATCATATGAGCTTATACGTGCAATACTACTTCCATAAACTAAGATTTTCAAGGTTGAATCGCTATTTACCTTGGTTGGTAGTTCAAGCAGAAATTTCGGCCCTCTTGAAGCTCAGCAAGTCCCGTGGAAATGAGGCTCCTTTTGTAGCTTAAGTTCTTCACCAAGTTGTTTAGCTAAGTATGGTTAAATTTTGAGGTGAAATGGAGAAGATTTGGTGAAGAAAATGAAGAGGAAATTTGTTGAGCTTTGGAGTGTTTTTCTTCCTCTCTTGGCTGGCTGTTCTTGAAGCTTAGAGAGAGTGTGTAGCTTCTCAAGGAAGCTTAATGGTTGGTGGCTTATGTGCACAAAAGTCAACTCCTCTCCCCGCGCGCGTTTCGTGCTCGTTTCCTCTCGAGTTCGTTTCACTTGTTGCACTAAATCTCTAATACACTTATATTCATAGTAATATGATTCACTCCTAATAGTCTAGAAATAATTTCTAAAGTTCTCCAATTAGTCGCGCGCGCGAAAACGCGAACTTCCGATTTGCGCGCGATAAGGCGAAATTTCTAAGAAATTCTTATAACGATAATATAACTAACTATCACTTGAATATTTAAACTTAAATTTAACCACTTTAGGGCTAATGTACAAGTCTCTAAAATTTTCCAAACTTATTGTATTCTCGAATCGATTATTATATCCAAACGTGCATTCACTATTCACACTTAACGAGCTTCCAAAAATTAAATTTTGAATCGAATCACTTTAAAAATATAACTAAACTATAAATCCATTTATTTAGGTCTAAAAAGGTTAGAAAATAATATTCGGAATATTTGACCAAATAAATAATTAAATAAGCTAAAATTAGGAGTTTAAAATTAATAAATTTTGCGGGTCCTCACATGAGTCTAGTGTTACTTTCTCAAATCTCCAATAAATTTGCCTCAGCGCGTCTTTCGAAAAACTATCGACGCGCGAGCGGTATGCACTTAATTAGAACTCATTCACCTTTAATTTCTCAGTTAACTTTTCTTAATCTACTATTGATCATTCTTAATTTCCCAAAGATAATTACACTCTCGAATAGAATATCACCTCGAAACACATGTACTCATTATTTCTCACTTAAACGAACCTCCGAAAATTAAATTCGCTAACGGGACGTTTTAAAAACATAAGAAAGACATTGTTCCATATGAATGGATTTAAAATGGTTGAAATAAATTATTTGGAAAAAACAGGTGAATAAATATTTAAATAAATCAATAATATTCGATAAAAATAAGAAATTTTTCGAGTCCTCACATTTTAGACATAAACTATGTAATCTTAAAATAAAATTAACACACAATTGGATCCTTAAAGATCTCTAAAAAAAGGAAAAATAAGTTGGGGCAGCAACTAGAATTCCTGTTCCTTATTTGAGAATTCTCCAACATGCATCAAAATAGATTCTTAATAAATAGTGCATAAGTTCGGGAAATCAAAATATAAATCCTTTTAACCTCGAGTGGAAGTGTAAATTCACGTCCAAATTTGGGCAAAAGTTGATGACTAGATCAACTTTCAGGACAACCATGCATACTTTATTGAAAACATAAATTGGACGGCGACTTTATCACATGAATAGGACAGGAACTTTACGAAGCATTGTTCATCGCATGAATGACGTAGATAGCGACTTTACCCGGCATAAGCAATTAAATTGCTGCAATTCAAGATTCTCAAACGGCCGCACAATCAAGATAAAAATAATTGTAGTTACACAAAGAAAACTTGAAAACTATGACTTATCAAATCCGTATTATTTCCCAATAATCAACCATATCCTGCTCTGATACCAATTGTTAGGGTGATTGTTTATATTTAACCTTTGATGAAAGCCATCATCTATTAAACCCAAAATCTATATGGCGATTATTAAGAAATAAATTAACAGTAAAAATGTGGAAGCGTATCTCAATTCATGTTGACAAACTGGTATTTAAATCTCTAAAGATTTTGAGGTAGCCTTCCAGGTCAACACGTATTTGCCAATCCTTGAGAGAGTCCTTTAATTTTTCTCTGGTATCTTTCCTGATGATGGGATATCAGGAAAGAGTTATTTTGTGGTACTAGAAAATATGACAATAAGAATACGTGTGACTTGGGGACCATAATAGAAATAGAAGCCATCATAGAAATAGAAAATAGCTATTTCAACCTATCATAGAAATAGAAAATACCTTTAAGTCTCTATACATTAAAAGTCCACACTGTATTAGATACATTAAATCCAAATCATATTTGATCACTTTAATTGGAGTTAACCTTATTTGACAGTCTGCAACACATAATCATTCACGTATAAGTCCAACGTTGGATTAAGGATCCAACACAACATCCTTATCGAAACCTGAAACCAGTTTCAATAGGATTTAGCTTCCTTATTCTAATACAATACTTGTATTTGGAAGACTTAAACTTATTGGCAAGTCTCTCAAGATTAATTTGTCTCACAAATTAAATTATAAACTATAAAACTTATTTTTCAAGTTCCCACTTGAAATTCATTTAATCCAATTTAAAAAGTTCTTAATGTGTGGATCCATTAGATTCTCAAATACGTTGACAATAAGAACAAGTCATAGTTTCTAATTAACAAGAATTAGATAAATTAAATCTCTTTTAATTTATCATTGATTCAACTAATCAATCAACTCATTCTTATAGATCAAGATTTGCATCTAACAATGCATTATAACCACTCAAGTAATGTAAAAAGTCAAGTGGATGATTTCACCTTGCAATGAACGTTTACCATGTAATTAATATCATTTTACAACACTTATCTCACATTAATCATGAAATGATTTGTCCTAATTCCATTATATGATTAGTGTTCTTTTTTCTTGTACCAAAATATAATTCCCAAAAGAATAAGTACTTCAAAACACTTTTCTAAGATTCATTCATTTAGTACTAAGATTTCTTTAGTTATATTTCTACAAGCGGCTATAAATGAGATAAATCCTTTTTAATAAGAGATGATAATTCATTAAAAATTATTCAATACCGTTCCGTACTTCAAATATATACCTATATGCTAATAATATGAGCATTCCCTTTTATGGGAGCAATCATATAACAAACAAAGTACAACTATCCATACTCAAGGTACCATGATAACTTTAAATCCAAGAATCACTTACATAAAATGCCATTTAGAGATTAATTCTTTCAACATAAAAGAAATCTCTATGCGGATCAATCTAATGAATATGATCATATTATTAAGCACCCATATACTTATTTAATGTCTCACACACCGCAGTATATGAGATCTATTAGTTTCCTAAAGGAAGCGACATACTATATACTAGTCTAATCGTATTAATCATGTCCCACTTTTGTTAATATTTTGATTAGAGATATTTAAGAATAAAATTTATATTTAATCAAATGAACCTCACCATCATAACATTTATGATTTCATTAATTAAGTTTATTCTATTTATCATGCAAGTATAAATATAGAAACAATCAATATGATAAAGATGTCATTTATTAATGTATAAATAGTTCAAGTATATGTAAAATCTCTAAAAATTATTGTCTTTAGGATATACATACATTCAATCTCCGACTTGCACTTAAAGCCAATTACTCACATGTTTAAAGTCATATGAGGTGACACGACTATCATGTTATTTTTGAGACAATAGTTTAGTTAATAGATCTACTATGTTCCTATCCGTAGGAACTAGTTCTATCTTTACATCTCTACCAATGACTTCTCTAATCCAGTGAAAACACCTCGATACATGTGTTTGACCACTGATAAGACCTTGGTTCCTTTTACTTGAGTAATAGTACCATTATTAATCACAATGCAATTGTATTGGATCTTTAATGGATAGAACCGGTCCAAATCAATGATGAACTTCTTGATCCAAACAGTCTCTTTAACTTCCTCAGTTGCTGCAATATTTTTGGCTTCAGTTGTAGAATTTGTTGTGATCTCTTGTTTGAAACCTTTTCAATTCATTGCATCACCATTTAGAGTAAACATATATCCAAACTGAGACCTGCTATCATCTTTATCAGATTGAAAGTTGGAACTAGTGTATATCTCCACTTGCAAAGCGTCTCTTCCATATATCAAAATTATATTTTAATCCTTCTCAAGTACTCTAGGATATCCTTGACGGTCATTCAATACTATCACTACGATTTATTTGGTATCTACTCTGTAAAAACTTAAAACTTAGGAGACAGAACATGTCCAGAACATGTATCTGGGCGGATTTCATGTCCAGGAAATATTGTGGCGGCGATTGCACCCGTGCTGGTTGAGGAAAGTCAGCGGTGCTCTCCATACGTGGAGGAGGATGGTAGCAGTACAGCAGGTAGGGGAGGACAACATCGGTTGGGTCGTACGTCAGGGATCGATGAATTTTTGGCACGACAACTGGCTGGGATCTGGAGCACTGTGTGGCAAGGTGGAGATCTTCTATGATCATTCGGTGCGGATTTTGTTGAGGAGGGGCCTGGAATGTTGCTCTGCTTCATCAATACTTGGATGGCGGGCTGGATGGGCGCATTCTGGCATGTTGCTCCCCCATCCTTTCGAGGGCCAGATCGTATGGTTTGGGCTCCTACAACGTCTGGCACTTTTTCCACATCCTCGGCCTATTCCCTCATCCGCCAGGTTAATAACCATTCATGGATTTCTGCCTCTGTCTGGCAGCCAGTTCTCCCCATTAAGATTTCTTTCTTTATGCTGAGGCTGCTGCAGGGCAGGCTCCCTACCAAGGACAAAATGAAGAGGTTTGGGCTATGTGGCCCGTCTAGATGTTGGTGTTGCTGGGAGCCTCAGGAGGAGAGGCTGGACCATGTGTTTGTTCAGGGGGGGCAAGACTGGTTTGGCGTCATTTTGAGATTCAACCTGGGGAATGGGAGGGGCACGTATGGTGCGTCATCTGGTGTGGTTTTGGTGCTTGAGGAGAGGGAACAACGTTTTTTTGAAGTTCTTGTTTCGGATTCTCCCGTCGGTGATTTGCTGGGAATTATGGAAAGCGAGGAATCGGGGGGTGTTTGAAGACCAGAGGATGTGGGTCAGGGATTTGGTGAGCCGGATCGTCCAGTTGTTGTTTGAGATCTTTCAGGCACGGTTCCTGAGAGTGCGGTGGTCGGAAGCTTCATGGGAAGGTTTGCTGCGTGACGTGGCTCATTCGGCCGGTGAGATGGGTGCCACCGCAGGATGGGTGGAAGTTGAACTCTGATGGGTGTTCTCGGGGGAACCCGGGTTTGAGTGGAGGGGTGGGCTGGTATGGGATTGTCATGGGGACTTTGTACTCGGTTACTCGGAGTGTTTTGGTACTCTGACCAGTTTGCAGGCAGAGTTGCGAGTGCTCCTGGTGGGAGTTAAACATTGTATTGCCCGGGGGTACCTGGAGTTACATTTGGAGGCAGATTCGCTTACACTCATCTGGATTATTCAAGGGGCGAGTACTTGTCCATGGGAGCTGCAGAGGGAGCTGGACGACTTGCTTCAATTTAAACAGCATTTTCAGACGATTTCTCACTGTTACAAGGAAACGAACGCATCGGCGGATCGTCTGGCAAATTTTGGTGTTGACTCGTATGTTTGGACAACCGTTCCACACCATTTTAGATCTGCCACGGTGGGTCCGGGGGGATATTAGAATGGATAAGTTGGGTTTTCCATCATTTCATAGAAGGGTGGTGAGATATGTGTGACTTTGAATTTGGTGTACACATGCTTTCCTATTAATAAATTTCTTCCTTTTAAAAAAAAAACTTAGGAGACATCAGCCCAATACACATCATAGAATACATGATAAAACCTATTGTCAAAGCAAAGGGCATTCTATTCATGTGTGTCTTTTCATCTTCCGTTTTAAGGCACATATCCTTAGAAAGATAGATACCATGAAACATTGAATTCTTTCTTAAAATTTTTCATGCTAAACCTCTTTAATATTTTATTTATGTATATGGACTATGAAAGATCTACTAGTCTTTTTGATCTATTTCTATAGATCCTCATTCTCAGAATGAAAATCGCATCTCCAAAATCTTTCATAGAGAAATTTTTGGACAACCACACCTTTACTGTCTGGAGTATATGTATGTCATTTTACATGATTAATATGTCATCCAAATATAATACAAGGAAACTTACTAAACTCCCACTAACCTTCTTGTATACACAAGATTTCGTCTTGATTTTGCAAGAAACCAAACCCTTTGATTAATTCATTAAAAATGAATGTTCTGATTTCTAGAAACTTGTTTAAAACCCATAAATAGATCTTTGTACCTTATATATTTTATTATCATATTAGATATAAAACCTTCAGATTGTGTCATGTACACTTCCTCTTGAAGATTTCCATTAAGAAAAGTGATTTGAACATCCATTTGCATTATCTTATAATCAACGTATGCAGCTATAGTAAGAAAAATTCGAATGGGTTTAAGCATGGCTACTGGCAAAATTTTTTTCTTAAAGTCAATACTTTGTCTTTGATTGTAATTTTTAATCACCGACCTAACTTTATAGGTAACTTTGAGGACTCGAAAAATTTTATTATTTTATATTTTTTTTCCTTGCATACATTTTCTTTACTTTATTTTATTACCTTAATTTTCTAGATATTTTATAAGTGAGTATAGTTTTTCAATCATTTTTCTGGTATAAGTTAGTTCATGTTAAGTTTGAAGTTCATTATGGACGTGGGACCCGCTAGTGCGGTAAGTGCGATAAAATTTTGACGACTAGGTGGAGTTTTGAATAAAGGGATATTAATTTATAAGGTGCTAAGGGATAACTAGAGGTTAGCTATATAGTTTAACCATTGGAAGACAAGAAGATGAGAATAAACTCAGGAAGGGCCAAGTGTCATGAAACCCTTGGAAGTTGGACTTTGACCAACCTTTCTTAACTTTACTAAAAACCAATTTTGACCAAAATTGTCTTCATTTTCTCCTTGCTTGGCCGAAAATATTGAGAGGAAAAACAAGAGAGAGCACTTCATCTTCCACCTCAATTCTTGCTTGAATCTTGAGTTTCAACCAACAACTTTGCAAACTACTCCATAAAAAGTGCTAGCTAAGGAAGATTTAAAGGTGTTGGTGGAGTGATTTTGGAGGAAGAAGTATTAAGCTTCCATCTTTCTTGAGGTTACAAGGTAACTTTGGCTAGAAACTTTCCTCTACTTCAAATATGTGTAAACTAGTGGCTTAAGGTTGTAATTTTGGTAGCTTTATGGGAAAATTTCATGGTTTGAAGTAGTGTTGTGGTAATTTTCAGTTTTATGGTGAAATTTCTTCTCATATGTGATACTTGAGGGTTGTCCATGTTTTGATAGCTTTGCTATGGGGTTTTATATGCTAGTTTGACTTGCCTAAAGAAAATTCCAACTGGTATGCATAAATTTCAGCTTAGGGTTTCCAAATTGAGCTTGATTGTGGTTGGTTTTTGGAGCTATCAATTGGCTTTAATTGAAGGGTGTTGTGCCCCTAATTAAGTGTATTTAATAACTTATGATTTGTGTATGTGATTGAGGCTGTTTGAGATGAGATTTGGTGATTGATTTTAGGATGGAAAAGTAAGGAAATTAAGGGGAAGTGCAGTCCAAATTTTGGGGCTACTTGTTTCCTTCAAGTTTGGGTTGTTTTTTGGATAAACTTGATTAAGATGTTTGGAAAACCTATAGGCTTTACTTGTGAGTTGAATTTTGGTTGAAATGAGGGACTTTTGGGTTGTTCATGTCCTTAGGTCCAAATGTTTTCTTTCACTCCAAAGTCACATTTTGTATCTTTGCACTAGTAGTTAACTTGGTTAGGCATACGACTCGTAGTCGAGCTTCAATTGTGAATTCTGTTCACTAGGTTTTGGATGTGGGAATCATAATTGTTTTACCTTGGTTGTTCTTAAGACGTACTAGTGATCAAGGGCATACTTCGCGAGGAAACTTTTGAAGTTATTTTTGCTTGAACTGGTGAGTGTACCACTCGCATGACTTGTTGCTTAACTGATTTACTTGTGATTTATTTGTACTTGAAATTTGTGACTTGAATGACTGTGACTTTCGTTTATTCTGGACGAGACGAGGGTGTACTTTATCACACTCGTTTCTCTTGCCTATTTGACTGGTTTACTGTATAAATTTGAATCTGTTACTTGTGCATGATCTGATGTCGTTTGGATGCTTGTATCCAACGACCTTACTATGAAATCTGAGCTCAAACCTTATTGGTAGTTAATCGAATCGAGCCAGCAAGGGCTTGGTCGAGGTAGATTGACGATCCATGAGGAACTGTTACTGAATCACTGAACACTGAAACCCCCTCCTGATATTTGGTATACTCGAGTATTACCATTACTATTTCTACTTGGTGTTCGGGTAAGGGGAATGTTTGGTGGCCGGAATTTGGTGTAAAGTGGGGTCTACGGTCATGGTTGTTTCTTTAAACGTTGACGGAGAGTCAACGAGTTTAGATCAAGTACTGCAACGGGAATTTGGCTCTTAAGAGCCATCTGTATCCTTTCTATTTGAACTACTATGTTTAACTGAGGTGTTTGATCATCTCTCTATTTCGTGTTTATATTTGATTGGTTAAAAGTGAAGTTCCATGATTCTTGACTGCTTGAACTTTTGGTACCTCATTGAGCGAAAACTCACTTCTGTTACCTTTGTTTTCCTTACAGGGGACCAAATTTGAGAACCGTGATTTTTGGAGAAAAGAGTAGAGCTAGTTATAGATATTCTTTTGTTGAACCTCCTCTGTAATAGTAAACCCTAATTGTACTTTGATACATTATGGATATTCTGGCTGTACTTCAAGTTAACTTGTTGAAAACTCCAATGTATATATTTATGCAAGTGTATGGTTATGTATATTATTTGAGAATGCATGTTTCTATGGTTATGTGAACTTTTCTTGTATCCGTTGGAACCGGGTGAGTACAGAACTTGAGCAGTGGGAAAGAAAATCTTGACCGGATTCTGATGTGGCTTCAATTCCTTTCGTTTTTCGTTGGAACGTTTAATCAAAGTTCTATTGCATCATTTAGTTTGGTAATCGTGTTTAGTTTAGTAGTTCTAGCGAGAGTTGGGCAGACAGTTCGCTAACCCTTAGGGTACGCCCTAAGGGAAGGTGGGGTTGTCACAGTAACCAATTTACCACTCATTTTAGATTTTTTCTTAAAGATTCACTTACACCCTATGAATTTTATCCCTTTAGGTAGATCAACTAAGGTCCATACCTTATTACCATACATGGAATCCATTTCTAATTTCGTGGGTTAGCCCATTTTTTAGAGTCTTTACTCTTTAGAACATCTGTGCAAGTCATTGAAATATCATCTTCCTCTAAAATGAATATGTCATCATACCTCTCAGGTGCATGATTTACTCTGGTAGACCTACAAAGATCTTATGTACTTGAAACTTTTAGCTGCACCTCATCAACATGAGTAGCTTTCTCCACTTTCATCAATTGTTCATTTTCTATTTGTATATCTTGAACTTCTTCAAGATCTATCATACTCTCACTACCTCCCTCTAGAATAAACTCTTTTTCTAGAAATGTGGCATGCATTGAGATAAACACTTTTAACTTAAGTGGATGATAAAAATAATATCCAATTGTCTCGTTTGGATACCCCACAAATAGATATTTATCATATTTAGGATCAAATTTGTCTGATGTGTCCTGCTTCACACAAGCTGAACAGCCCCAAACTTTCATATGTGACAGATTTGGCTTCCTATCTTTCCTTATCTTATATTGTGTAGAAGGAACAGTCTTAGATGGAAATCAATTTTTAGTGTAGGAGACAATTAGTAGGGCATGTCCCCAAAATAATTTTGGTAGGCTTGCATGACTCATGATGGATCGTACCATATCTAATAAAGTGTGATTTCTCCTCTCAAACATTCCATTCATTTGTGGTGTTCTTGGAGGTGTCCTTTGAGTGAGAATTTCATGTTATTTTAGATAATGTTTCAAACTCTTGATCTAAGTATTCTCTACCTCTATCAGATCTAAAGGTTTTAATACTTTTACCAAGTTGTTACACAACTCCATCCTTAAACTCCTTAAAATTCTCAAAAGATTCAAATTTGTGCTTCATTAAATAAACAAATTCATATCTTGAGTAGTCGTCAATGAAAGTTATAAAGTACAAGAAACCTCCTCTAGTGTAAATTGTCATAAAACCACAAACATCACTATGTATTAGGTCTAACAGTTCACTTGTCCTTTCACCCTTACCAGGGAAGGGAGATTTGATCATTTTTTCTTATAAATAAGATTCACAAGTATCAAATGATTCATAATCAAATGAATCTAAATATCCACCTTGGTGTAATTTGGATATGTGTTTCTCATTTACATGATCTAATCTACAACGCCAAAAGCATGATTGTTTGACACACTCTAATTTTTGCCTTTTAAATTTAATATTGAGGATTGAACTTGTCATACCTAGAATATATAAATCATTTTCCATAGGAGCATTCCTACAGAAAATTTCATTACATGAAAAAGAACAACATTTATTTTTAGTACTAATGAAAAAACCTTTCATGTCCAAGAATGAAATTGAAATAATATTTGTAGTGAAAATTGGAACATAATAACAATTGTTTAATTCTAGAACAAGTCCATTAGGTAAAAATAAATTATATGTTCTTACAACTAAGATCTCAACTCTTGCTTCATTACCAACGCGTAGGATCACTTCATTATTTTTTAGAATCCTACTTTTACTTTATTTCTTGCATATTTAAACAAATATGAGAATCACTTCCGGTATCTAATATCTAGGAATTATTAGAAGTAGATAAATTAATTTTAATTACATACACACCTTGAGTAGAAATTTCACCAAACTTCTTCTCCTTAAGGCCATCAAGGTAGTCCTTGCAATTATACTTCCAATATCCCTCTTTGCCACAATAGAAGCATTTGTTCTTTGCCTTGTTCTTCTTCTTGCCCACGCTCCTAGATGGCTTGGTAACTTGTTTGTTCTTTTTGAACTTAGATTTAAACCATCTAGTCTTAACCCTAGAAGAACTCAAAAAAATCATTAATTTTTGGCCCTTATCCTTCTTAATGTTGGTTTCGACATTCTTGAGCATATCCAACAACTCGGATAACGTACTTTCCAATTTGTTCATATAATACATTAACATGACAGATGAATATGCATCAGGAAGTGAATGTAAGATCAGGTCAACAATTAGCCCATCGTCCATAACAAAGTCTAGTTGGTTTAATTTTTCATAACTAATCATCTTTAACACATCTACAACCACTGATGTGTTTTCAGCCATCCTGCACCTAAACAGTTCCTTAAAAATTTCACATCTCTCGGTCTTACATCGTGTGCCAAATAATTCATGTAGGTGCACCATTATGTCATAAGTATTCATGTATTCATGTATTCATGTTGCTTTTACAACTCAGAAGACATGGATGTTAGCATGATACAAACAACCATATCATTGTCTACATGATGTTTGTTGAACCATTCCAGTTTCATCAATTGGAGCATCAAGTGATGGCGGATCCAAAGGGGGAATGGGTGTATCAAGGACATAGGCAATTCGCTCATGCTTGAGAACAATTCTCAAGTTTGTATTGTTAGTCCAAGAAATTGGGACCAGTTAATTTGCAATTATCAAGGATAGCGCGCAAATTCAAAGTAGTAGTTAGTCTATAATAAAGTAAAGATAGAATACGAATCACTATTTATGCAATACATAATCAATAAAATGACATAAAATAATTTTTTATTTTGCTCCCACTATTTTATTACGAATCCACAACCCCCAAGTATGGATTCGGGAATTCAAAATTCTTATTGAGTTATAATTCCATTTAGTTATTTTGATCTTGAGTATACTCAACAAACCAAAATAATTTCATTAGATAGGTATTTATTACCAATTGCACCTTTTGTAACTTCTAGATAGTTGAGTTATCAACTCTTGAAAAATCCCAACCTTTGCCTCTAAAAGTTTATGACCTTGAGTGTAATCAACAAGTTACAAATTTTAGTTAAATCATATCCATTATTCCAAAATCACATCTCATAATAAAATTTCTTCATGGTAGAGCAACCTTGATTGTACTCAACAAGTTAACTTGAACATAATTTTCATTTTGATTGTACTCATGGAAGGCAACTTTAGTCATGAGTTAATATTTGATTTGAGGGATTTTAGACTCGTTTTAGTTTGCTTGCATAAGATGTCATCATATCAAGCATCACATGCATATTGATTCATCAATATAAATAAATAAACATACTATAAACCATTGATGATCATCAACTTTTTCTAAGCTAGTTTCCTTGACCTAAAGGAAACTATATGGTCAAACTAAGGAACAAAACATCCCTATGCGTGTACATCTGTGACAACCTAGAAATTTTCTAATTTATCTAGTTTAACTAGATGGTACTTTATTTATTAAGTCATCTATTTGGTTATTTATTGATTTGATGATGATTTTGCCTTAATGCTTTTATTAAATTTTACATGTGAAAGCTAATGTGTGGGGTAAAATGAAAAATTTCCTTTGTAGTGGGGTGTAAAAAGGAACTTTTGGAAAAAAAAAGGAGGACTTTAGTGTAATAAGAGAGAGAATTGGGATACTTGGAGTTAGAGAGTTCTAGAAGGTGACAAGTGTTGGGACACTTGGAGCTAAAGAACACTAGAAGGTGACAAGTGTCACCATAGGAACCAAGGGAGACCTTTGACCAAGTTTTCTTATCATTTAATCTTTCCTTTCTTGCCTTAAAAAAATAAAGAAAACAACCAAAATCAAGAGGAAAGGAGAGAGAGAGGGCCGAGAGCTAGGAAAAAAAAAGAGAAGAAAAGCTCAACCTTTTTTTCCTCCATTTTTGCTTCAAATCTTCCCCAACTTTGGATGATTCTTGGAATCTTGCCTGAGCTTGGAAGAAAGTCTTGCTTGGGGGCAACTCTTGGAGGAAACTTGGACTTGTTGCTTGATTGAAATTGCTAGGACAGGTATTGATTTTAAACCCTCTTTTTCCTTCAAGTTTCTAGTACATGTGTAGCTAGAAAAATTGAAACTTTGATGGGTTGTTGATGAGTTTCCTTGAAACCTTGATTTAGATAGATGACTTGAGGAAAATTTCTTATATTTTCATGGCAAGCTAGGCAGATGACTTGAGATTCATTCTTGTGCTTTTATGATGAATGTTTATGGTAGATTTTGGTGTTTTAAAGCTTGATGTTATGGCTTGTGTGTATATTTCTTGGAAAGCTTGAATTTTGGTTGGATTTTGTTGCAAAATTTGGGGGAAAATTTTGTTTTGAAAGCTTCTTGATGACCGAAACTTTTGAGTATTAGCCCTTATTTTCAAGAAATTTTGGAGAAAATCTTGCCCCACAAACTATGTTGGACATTAAACTTTGATTGTGAGTTGGATTTGAACCAAAATCATGAGTTTAAGTGGGAAGGTTGAGTCAAGGGTTGTTGAAAATTTTGTTCCGCAGGAGACTCTGAGCAGTCTTGGGAAATCTATTGTATCTTGGTCTAGAAAAATTCAAATTGAATTCCGTTTGTTGCGTTTGAAACTAGATTGTACCGTGAAAATTTCAGAAATTTTCTCAATTCCTATGAATATCTATGATTTTTCAAAGTTGACTGAATTTTCACACCTGCTCTGTTTTTCTACTTGATGAAGCAGCAACTTGAAACCGGAATTTGACTGATTTATGGACAGAATCTTACAAATATGTATTCTGACAAATTGTAGTCCTTTGAATCTATTTTCCAATGGTATAAAGTTTATAAATTTTGGACTTAAGAAGCTTGCGACACTATTTTTCAAACAATGTCGCACAAAATTGTAGAAAATTTTGTTTTCTAAACTTGTTCTTTCTTCAATTTCCAACTTTAAGTTGGAGTTGTTAAACCATTTTGACCTTAGTTTTATGAGTGGAATTGAGGTTTAAATGAAAGGAAATGAGTTTCTTCTAATCATTTCAGGTTGGACAATTTTCAACTTTGTATTTTGAAAATCTTGTTCTGATTTCTTCAAATGTTTGACTATAATCGATGTTCTTGTGCTCCAAATGACTTTTCCAACGTTGATTTAGTAAGCACGTGCGGTTTTCTCCTCGATTTAGTAAAGTGAAGGGTTTCAATTGATTAGTGACTGTTCCAATGCATGTTATTTGATTATGCATGACTTGAGAAAATGCTATTATTTGATTAAGTGCTCTCCTTTGAATGACATGCGAATAAGTGAATGACTGTTGTGATTTTCTTGTCTTGTTAATTTGCTATGAGGGCATGTTCACATTGCATGAATGCGTGATAAATGTGCAAGAATGTAGACGGATGTCTACTTTATCACATCGACTAAACTGAGTGTAACCCTATGCTGGCACTCTATTTGAGACCCGCCATTTGCGAGGTCGGATCAGCTGGATCGCCTTGGATTTATAACTTACCAATGTTATGTGCAAAGCTCAAAACTCTTTGTCGAAAGGCCTTGAGTACAATGCTTAATATTTAATGTTAAATGAGGGAATTGTTGATCTTTCGGAGGACATAAAGTGGGAGTTCGGAGGTTATAAGCTGGTAAAATGTAGGGGATTGTTTATTGGCAGTTATAAGGTGAATGTTGCTCCCTGTGAGCCCCGTATCCTTTTAATGTTTAAATTATTGTTCATCCTTGTATTTACTTGAATGAATGACTGAATGCACGCATGAATGTTATTGTTTATCAAGTAATTTACAATGAAAGATTCCTATTAAAATTAATTGCTCCACTACCAGTTTCTAAAGTTGAGTATCGATTTACTTGACCCTATATTATTAGGAAAAACGTGCTTACATGTTAAATTGTGTTATTCTCTTATTTTGCATGTTTACCTGGAATGCTCATTGGGCGTAAGCTCATCCCACGTTTTGTTTTCCTTAACAGGATTTAGATCCGAGAGTGCTCAAGAATACTGTTGGAATGTGTTGAGAGATTTTAAGTTTTTTATTTTAGTAGAAATGACTATAGTGTATATATTTTTGGGGTGTAATTAAGATAGGTACTGAATGACGAATCTTTTGTGCGCGAACCTATGTATTAGCTTTTAGATGTATGTAAATGTTATTTTGGGGTGTAATGAATATTATTTTGGTTAGTTTAGAAATTTCAAATAATTCTTACTATGAATTGTAGTGAGTCCTGGCGAGAGATGGGCGGACGGTCCACTGACCCCTCTGGTTCGCCTTTGGGGAAAGTGGGTCTGTCATAGTTGGCATCAGAGCCTAGGTTTCAGATCGCTATAGAGTATCCTAGATTGAAAGTTAAGATTACCGGACTGTGGGACTAGTGTGACTGTTAAGTGAAACATTGAAAATGTATTATCTCGATGGTTTTTAAGATAAGTTATTTGCGCGTTTCTGATCTAGGAATTGGTGGGGAAAGAAGAGGATTGTGAGGGGTTGATTTCACGAATAAATGATGAATTTCTTGGATAACGGTAAGATTTGATATCTAGCAGTTGAATCTTTGACTTGAAAACTTATGAAACTCTCATTCGTTTGAGGTATCCCTTTAGGAGTTTGAGATTCGAATGTACTTGGCCGCTACTAGAAGTGACTTTTGGAGTGATTGATTAAGTACAGTTTTCCCGCAACTGTCGTTGACAGATTTTTGTTTTAGAAAGATAGAGTTGACCGGATCTGTTTTGATATAATCTAGTGACCATTGATTTTGACTTGTGTGAAAGGGGTAATGGGGTTGGAAGTGAGAATTGTTTAATGTGTTTAATGCCTTCAACTTGAATGTGTATGACACTTGATTTCAACTTGTGTTGATTAAATAACTCTGATTGAACCTAATTGGTAGCTAGAATTGATTGTAACTACGTTGCTTGTGGAATTTCTTTAGTCTAATTTGTCAGTTATTATTTTTGAATATATGTGCTTGTCATTGGTATGTTCACATGCATATATGTGTGTATGTTCATAATGAATATTGGATTAATACACATCTACATAGACTGGTTGAGAAAAAAAATGGAAGTTGGAAGACAATGACGGGGACGTCCACGTGAACAAGCCCAAAATCAAAGGGAAGAGAGTGGGTCTGTGGCTAACCAAAACACTGAGCCAAGGGTTGGGGCAAATGATCAAGTGGCATTGGCTATAAATCGTATGACAGACTTGTTAGAACGTTTAGTACCCCAGCAGGGCCAAGGGGCTGTGTGATGCCCCCACTTCTCCCTAGGGCGAACCCTAGGATATCCGCAGAACGCATGCCCAACTCTCGCCGGTGCTCACTACAATCCATAATTCAAAAACTAGAAATACTTCAAATATTTTCAATATACATTTAGAGTACTCCAAAACATTTCATACTTACGATTAGTTAACTTTCAAGCTTAAATACAACCCAAAAGAATATGTACTACAGCCATCTGCTATAATACAACTTAAAGTCTCCAAAGAAAACAACTTAGTACTATTCGCGAGCACTCTCGGTCTTGAACCCTGTCAAGGAAAACAAAAGCGTGGAATGAGCTAAACAACCCAATGAGGTTCCAAAACACCTAAGCAGTTCTAATAAATCAAGTAAATTAAGCATAACACATATATGGTTCAAGATTTCACATTGGCACATTAAAATGAGACATTTATCATTTTACAGAAATAAATACACATTAAAAGGATACGGTGTTCACGTGGAACTGTTTCGATCAGCTTCACTTTATAACTCCAATATTTCCCCGGTTTGTCTAGCCATCGCCTTATTCCTCTAGTGGTAATACTCGAGTATACCGATACGGTGGCCCAGGGTTCCAACCTACCCAACCGAGCCCAGTAATGGCTCGAGCAGGTAAGCAACCAAGGGCAGGACCCAGTTCAGCTAAGAGCTTACAACATGTGCAAATAATCAAATAAACCGGTAAACGGTAGAAATTTATTATTTTCGTAGGTCGAGTGTGATAAAGTACGCACTCACCTTAAAACGGTAAAAATTACATAGGAGCAATTATAGGGAACATTTAACACTTAAACACAAATAAATATGAAGTAAACATATAGTAAGACTATTCAAGTCACCCACACACGCGAGGAATACTCATAGTTACGTGCGATATGTCTCGGTTCCTGGATAACACTCTTGATTACCCTCGAATCCTGAGGTAAGAATCAACAAGTTTATATGAAAGTGAAAAATAAGACCTTGGGGTTGTCGCACTTAGAAAGTGAAGAAACAAGAGGTTGGTATATAATTCTCAAATGTATACTAAAGAATAAAGCGAGTCGTTATAGCCTTGAATCAATCCTTTTCAAACTTAAAGTTCAAAAGTAAGAATGAAATCATGAGGAATCAAGTTCTAGGTCATGAGCTAAGCATAATTAAAGAACATTAAGGTTTCTCATTTAAATCCAAGAAAACATCAAGTACAAAGGAAAACTTGTATCCTCCATGAAATCAAGTTTAAAATGAACCATCAATCTCAAAAGGAAGTCGAATGTTCTTAAAAGTTAGTTTCTTAAGAAATCAGAAAATTTCAGCTTTACGTGACAAAACTTGAAAAATCAGATCTTGAGTTTGGTAGATCCAAAAATGGAAAAATTTATACCGTTGGAAACTAGATTCAAGGTACTAAAAGTTCCTAGAAGACACTTTTCTAAGATTCCAAACAGAAGGCATTCGTTTTTCAGCTCAAAGTTACTGATTCAATAAGGCAAGACAGAACCAGTCTTGGTTTTCGGCGATATTTGGAAATTCGGTAAAATTCACAGAAAGTGAACTAACCTTTGAAATTCATAACACAATAAGAGTCTCATACAATGTTTCAAAAACCATAAGCAGAACCAAATTCTGAGTTTCGAGCAACAAGATACAATAGTTGGAAGTTGGTTGGTTTTTGTACCATGTTCAGTGAATTTCCAGATTTGAGGAGAAATCTTTGGGGCATTCTTTGAGTATCGAAATGGCGTTGAAATCACACCAAATATGGTACACTTAAACTTCCATATATGAACTTCTTCTCTACCAAAATTCAGGTAAAACATCGTACGGGAAGGCAGTTAACGAAACGACCAAAGTTCGTAAAATGTTTCAAAGCTAATCTGCCCTCTTGCTTTTCTTTCTTTTCAAACGTTTTGTCCAACACAATCAACCCCAATTCGCTCCAATATTGAAACCAAAGTTCCAGAAACATTTAATAAACAATTTATGGTCAAATGACACTAAAACTTTCGAAATATAACCTCCCAAAACAGATTCGACCATTCGGTCAACAAGGAAGGGAAATTCTTTCAATTTCCAGCTTTATCGCATTTTCGAAACCAAACCATATCTAGCTCTGTACAACTCCAAATTGAGATTGGTTTATGGTGTTGGAAACTAGATTCCAAATACTACAATTCATCAGAAGACATCATTCTGAAAATCATTTCATGAGTGGGACAAAATTGAGCCACAAGATGCAGCTTCCAATTTCCTTCGCATACACAGTCAAAACAGAACGGCCAACTTTGCCGACTCGTTACGGTTCACACAAAACGAACTAGTAAGTGATTTTTATACTGTTAGAAAGCTATGAATGTCTAGTTTTGAATGCCACAGGAGGCACTCAATTTTGAATTTTGTACACAGAGATACATTCGGACAAAGAAGCACTGTCCGAGTGCACCGTTATCAATTTCCAGATTTGAAACTCTTCCCAAAACTCAAGTTTTGCACAACCAAATGATACGATTTTTGAAAGATACTTTATACACACAATATACAACATATATCCATTAATTTCACAGTCCACCAAGTATCAAAAATTCGAAATGAAAACAGAACAATAAGACCAGAAATTTCGGCCAGCTTGAATCCCACAAGTTTTTTCAACTTTCTCACGTCCTTCTAACCGTAATCCTCTCATATAACACATAAAAAAAATAATAAAATATTTTAATCCTCAAGTCAGCTACCTACAAGCCTCTTCAAGACTGCTAGCCTAGGATTAAAGCAAGATAAATGGTTTTCCTCAAGCCCGCTAACCTATACGCACTTAGGGTTTTCAAACCCACGGAGATTAACCGCTAAAACTTGGAAGAAATGAAGAGTTTAAAGGGATGAGATGGTTACCCTTCAAACCCTAGGTGAAACCATAATTTTCAACCGAAATTCCTCCAAGAAAAGTCCACAAGATCGCTCCTTGCTCCAAGATGGAAGGTTACTCCAAGTTATTTGCGATTTGGTGGAGATTTGGTGAGTGATTTGAAGCTAAACAATGGAGTTTTTCTTTCTTCCTTCTTCCTTGTCTTGCTTTGGCCAAAAATGGAGAGGTAAGAGAGAGTGTGAGATGGTTTTTAGCTTGTCTTGGAAGCTTGGGAAGAAAAGTAAGGGTTAAGCAGTCCAAAAGTCAACTAGAAATAGTTGTCACGCGAGGGTTTCGTACCACCGTTTTCTCTTGGATTTGATACACTTGTGCACTAATCCTCCAAGGTACTTCCTTTAATACGGTAATTATTCACCCTTAGTAGTCTAGTATTAATTTTTTAAATCTCCATTTAGTCGTTCCGACGCGGAATACGCGAACTTTCGACTCGCGCGCGAAAAAAGAATTTTAAGGGCAAACACACAACTAAAATATAATTAACTAATTCTAGGGTAAATAATTATAAAAATAACTATTTTAAGAATAAAAACAAGAGTCCTCACGGGCTGGACAAATGAATCAACAAAGAGACCAAGAGATCGGAGAGGATAAAGCATTGGAGATATTTTAAAAGTTTTCTCTACCTAAATTTTTTGGGAGTCCTGACCCTGAAATAGCTAAAAATTGGTTAGAAAACATGATAAATATCTTTGCCGCTCTAAAATATACAGAGGAAAAGGCAGGTGATATTTGCTGTATTTCAATTTGAGGGAGCAGCCCAATCATGGTGAATGTCGTAAGGACTAAGTGGGAGAGGGAACAAGTACCCTGGACGTGGCTAAATTTTACTCGAGAATTTAATGAAAAATATATTCCCCCTCTTGTTCAAGAAAGAAGAGAGGACGAGTTTATAAGGCTCCATCAGAGATCAAGGAGTGTTGTTGAGTATGAGACCCAGTTTACAAAAATTATTCAAATTTGCCCCAGAGTTGGTTGCTACTGAGCAAAAGAGAAAAAGGCGGTTCATTCAGGGCTTAAATCTGAAAATTCAAGAATTTTTGGCAGCGGCTCAAATTCCTACATTCAGTGACGCCCTTAAAAAAGGTTAAAGGGTTGAAAGTACGGAATCCCAATTGCGAGCTTTTCAAACACGGAAAATGGATGCATCTAGCAATCGTAACCTGGAAATACCTAGAGAAGATGTACCACCCTCCAAAGTTGGGAGAAGAGCTGGAGAGTACAACTTTCACTTCCATCTCCACCCATGGCGGGGAAACCAGCAGGAACTATAATAAGATGAACTCAAATTGAAAGGGAACCATCAAGAAAAATTTCATAGGAAAGCCAAGGACTGACACCTGACTTGACTTGTGGATATTATGAGAAGTCTAATCACACTGAGGAAAACTGTTGGAAAAAGTGGCGAAAGTGTTTGATTTGTGGAAGCGCAGATCATCAACTTGCAAACTGCCTGAAAAATCAACGGAGAGAGAGTGCTCCTCAGCAAATGGATAAAGATGTCTCTAAACAAGTAAAGGAAGAAGGGAACAGAGCTCGAGGACTGGCTAGAACTTATGCTATTTATGGACAACCGTCTTCGGAGTCGACAGGGTGATAGACGGTGAGAATTTCGAGGACAAAATTCTTTTAAGGGGGAGAAAGTGTGAGAACCTAGAAATTTGCTAATTTATCAAGTTTAACTACATGGTACTTTATTTATTAAGTCATCTATTTGGTTATTTATTAATTTGATGATGATTTTGCCTTAATGCTTTTATTAAATTTTACATGTGAAAGTTAATGTGTGGGGTAAAATGAAAAATTTTCTTTGTAGTGAGGTATAAAAAGGAACTTTTGAAAAAAAAAAGGAGGACTTTAGTGCAATAAGAGAGAGAATTGGGACACTTGGAGCTAGAGAGCTCTAGAAAGTGACAAGTGTTGGAACATTTGGAGCTAAAGAACTCTAAAAGGTGACAAGTGTCACCATAGGAACCAAGGGAGACCTTTGACCAAGTTTTCTTATCATTTAATCTTTCCTTTCTTGCCTTAAAAAATAAATAAATAAAACAACCAAAATCAAGAGGAAAGGAGAGAGAGAGGTCCGAGAGCTAGGAAAAAAAAGAGAAGAAAAGCTAAAACTTTTTTTTCTCCATTTTTGCTTCAAATCTTCCTCAACTTTGGATGATTCTTGGAATCTTGCTTGAACTTGGAAGAAAGTCTTGCTTGGGGGCAACTCTTGGAGGAAATTTGGACTTATTGCTTGATTGAAATTGCTAGGAGAGATATTGGCTTGAAACCCTTTTTTTCCTTCAAGTTTCTAGTAGAATTGTAGTTAGAAAAATTGAATCTTTGATGGGTTATTAATGGATTTCCTTGAAACCTTGATTTAGGTAGATGACTTGAGGAAAATTCCATATATTTTCATGGCAAGCTAGGTAGATCACTTGAGATTCATTCTTGTGCTTTTATGATAAATGTTTATGGTAGATTTTGGTGTTTTAAAACTTGATGTTGTGGCTTGTGTGTATATTTCTTGGAAAGCTTGAATCTTGGTTGGATTTTGTTGCAAATTTTGGTGGACAAATTCTGTTTTGAAAGCTTCTTGATGGCCGAAACTTTTGAGTGCTATTAGGCCTTATTTTCAAGAAATTTTGGGGAAAATCTTGCTCCACAAACTATGTTGGACATAAAAAATTTGATTGTGAGTTGGATTTGAACCAAAATCATGAGCTTAAGTGGGAAGGTTGAGTCAAGGGTTGCTGAAAATTTTGTTCCCTAAGAGACTCTAAACAGCCTTGGTAAATCTATTGTATTTTGGTGTAGAAAAATTCAAATTGAGTTCTGCTTGTTTTGTTTGAAACTAGATTCAGAGTGCATTCTACTGTGAAAATTTCAGAATTTTTCTGAACTCCTATGAATATCTATGATTTTCCAAAATTGACTGAATTTTCACACCTGCTCTGCTTTTTTTACTTGATGAAGCAGCAACTTGAGGCTGAAATTTGACTGATTTATGGACAGAATCTTACAAATATGTATTTTGAAAAATTGTAGTCCTTTAAGTTTATTTTCTAACGGTATAAAGTTTATAAATTTTGGACTTAAGAAGCTTGCGATACAATTTTTTCAAACAGTGTCGCGTAAAACTGGAGAAAATTCTGTTTTCTAAACTTGTTCTTGCTTCCATTTCCAACTTTAAGTTGGAGTTTTTAAACCATTTTGAGCTTGGTTTTATGAGTGGAATTGAGGTTTAAATGAAAGAAAATGAGTTTTTTCAAATCATTTTAGGTCGGACAATTTCCAACTTTGTATTTGAAAGTCTTGTTCTAATTTCTTCAAACGTTTGACTATAATCGATGCTCTTGTGCATCAAATGACTTTTGTAACGTTGATTTAGTAAGCACATGAGGTTTTCTCCTCGATTGCAACAACAAAATATTATATTTTGATAGGTTAAACGGGTATAAAACTTGTAAATTGATGCATTTTCTAAATGAAGTTTTGAAACCTCAATTTCTTCATTTATTTTTGCTTTATATTGCTAGTGTTTTAATAAAATATATGACCACAGGACTCAAGAGAGTTCAAGAGGATGAACCAGGGTTAAAGTAAAGAGTTTCAATTGATTGGTAAGTGTTCCAATGCATGTTATTTGATTATGCCATGACTTGAGAAAATGCTATTATTTGCTTAAGTGCTCTCCATTGAATGACATGCGAATCAGTGAATGACTGTTGTGGTTTTCTTGTCTTGTTAATTTGCTATGTGGACATGTTCACATTGTATGAATGCGTGATAAATGTGCAAGAATGTAGGTCAATGTCTACTTTATCGCATCGGCTGAATAGAGATTAACCCTATGCTAGCACCCTATTCGAGACCCGTCATTTGCGAGGTCGGATCAGCTGGACAGCATTGGGTTTATAACTTACCAATGTTAAGTGCAAAGCTCAAAACTCTTTGCCGAAAGGCCTTGAGTACAATGTTTAATGTTTAATGTTAAGTGAGGGGATTATTGATTTTTCGAAGTGTATAAGGTGAATGTTAAATGAGGGAATTGTTGATCTTTCGGATGACATAAGGTGGGAGTTCGGAGGTTATAAGGTGGTAAAATGTAGGGAATTTTTTATTGGCAGTTATAAGGTGAATGTTGCTCCTTGTGAGCCCCGTATCCTTCTAATGTTTAAATTATTGTTCATCCTTGTATTTACTTGAACGAATGATTGAATGCACGCATGAATGTTATTGTTTATCAATTATTTTACATTGAAAGATTCCTATCACAATTAATTGCTCCACTACCAATTTCTAAAGTTGAGTATCGATTTACTTGAACCTTTATTACTTGGGAAAACGTGCATACATGTTAAATTGTGTTATTCTCTTATTTTGCCTGTTTATCTGGAATGCTCACTTGGCGTAAATTCATCCCACGTTTTGTTTTTTCTTAATAGGATTCGGATTCGAGAGTGCTCAAGAATACTGTTGGAATGTGTTGAGAGACTTTATTTTTTTTTTATTTTAGTAGAAATGACTGCAGTGTGAGAACCCGTAAAATTTCCTTATTCTATATCATTTTATTCTATTGCTTTTCATGCATTTTCTTTATTTTTTTTTACCACCTTAATTTTCTAGACATTTTATAAGTAAATATAGTTTTTAAATCATTTTTCTAGTATAAGTTAGTTCGTGTTAAATTTTGAAGTATATTATGGACGTGGAACCCGCTAGTGCGGTAAATGCGGTAAATTTTGTTTACTAGGTGGAGTTTTGCTTAATTGGACATTAGTCATAATGTGTTAAAAGATAATTAAGGGTTAGCTAGGTGGATTAGTGTTGGAAGATAAAGGTTTGGGATAAATACTAGAAGGGCCAAGTCTCATGAACCCATTGCAAGTTGGACTTTGACTAATTTTCTTCACCTTTACTAAACCTCAAAATTGACCAAATTCCATCCATTCTTGAGCTCCTCTTGGCCGAAACTTTGAGGGAGAAAAAGAGAGAGAAATATCATCTTGCACTTCAATTTCCAAGCTCAATCTTGAATTTCAACCATAATTTTTGCAAATCACTCCATAAAAGTGCTAGCCAAAGTAGTTTTCAAGGTGGTTGTGGAGTAATTTGGGAGGAAGAAACCATAAGCTACTATCTTTCCTAAGGTTCCAAGGTAACTTGCCAAGAAAATCCCTTTCTACTTCTCATACTAGTATACTTGTGGTTTGGAGTTGCAAAATATGTATTTTATGAGTTATTTGATGACTTGAGGTGGTGAGATGGGAAATTTTCAGTTTTATGGTGAATATTTTGCTTTTATTTGATGCTTGAGCATTAGCCTTCGATTGATGGATTTGTTATGTGTAATATTGAGCTTTTTATATGCTAGGTTTACTTGTCTACAAAGAATTTAGCTTGTATGTATAAATTGCAGATTAGGGTTTCCATTTAGAATTGAATCTGCCCTGTTTCTGATCTTCATAATTGTCCATGTTAGAGGCCGAATAAGGTCTTTCTCAAAACATGAAAGTTGTAGGGAATGGAGTTAAATAGCTGACTGAAAACTTTCAGCTCAATCCGAGCACTGTAGCATGTGAAATGACTAAAATACCCCTAACTGTCAAAAGCTTTATTTCACAGACAGTTTTCTGTTTTCTCTGAGATGACACATTTTGACCTAGAAAATGAACGAATTGGCTGTCAATGTTTTCATAAGATTTGTAGGTCTATGTCTTAGCTTCGAAACGGCATAAAGTGTACCCCAATGCGACAAGCGTAACTTCAGTTGTGACCAAAAGGCTATAAGACGTCAAATCTGCTGTTTAGCTAGTTGCCTTTAAAATTGGTTTCCGGTTGCATTGCTAGACTTGTCTTGTAATTGTATGACTTTGAGCCTAGTTGAGGAGCTATTGTTGTTAAGTTTAACTTATGTGTTAAATTGTGGCTGAATTGAGATGAATTTGGTGATTAATCGTAGGGGTGAAAAGTAGAGAATTAAGGGGAGGTGCTGTCCAATTGTCTAGGCCATTTGGTTCCTTTAAGTTGAATTGTATTTTGGCAGATATGAAGGGTTTTAGGGTTGTTCGTATCCCTAGGACCACCTGTTATCTTTTTTTGCTTAAAAGTTACATTTTGATTCTTTTGTACTAGTAGTTAACTCGGAGAGGCATACGACTTGTAGTCGAGCCTCATTTATGCATTCCGTTTACTGGGTTTGTGGATGTGGGAACCATAATTGTTTTACCTTGGTTATTTTAGGGTTTCTCGGTGATCAAAGCCATACTTTGGGTGAAAATTTTGAAGTTATCTTTGCTTGAACTGGTGAGTGTACCATTCCCTTGATTGTTGCTTAACTGGTTTACTTGTACCTGAAATCTGTGACTTGAATGACTGTGAACTCTGTTTATTCTGAATGAGACGAGGGTATACTTTATCACACTCGTTCTCTTGCCTGTGTGACTGTTTACTGTATAAACTGGAATCTGTTACTGTGCCTGACCTGATGTCGTTTGGAGGTGTATCCAACGACCTTCTTGTTAAACCTGAGCTCAATCTCATGGGGAGTCAATTGAATCGAGCCAGCAAGGGCTTGGTCGAGAAAAATTGACAAACCATGGGGACTGTTCCTGGGGAATCTTTGGGTATTGGAGACTCTGGATTTCCGGTATACTCGAACATTACCACCCACTGTTACTGTTGAGGTGTTCGGGTCCGGTAAGGGGGTATGTTTGATGGACGGAATTTGGTGTAAAGTGGTGTTCTACTGGACTAGTTACTTTACTTGAAAGTTGACGGAGTGTCAACTACTACTTGATCAAGTTCGAGTGGAACAATGGGGATTTGGCTACTGAGAGCCACCTATATCCTTTCTATTTGATCTACTATGTTTAACTATTTCATTTTGTATCTGGTGTGAGTGTAGTTGACTAGTTAAAAGAGAAGGTCCCATGATTCTTGACTGTGTGCACTTTTGGTACCTCATTGAGCGTAAGTTCACCCCCCTCCCGTTATCTTTGTTTTCCTTTCAGGGGCAAACATTGAAATCATGATTTTGAAGAAAAGGGGTCGAGCAAGTGTAAAATGTTCTTTTGTTAAGCTCCTTGGTAATAGAAAACCCTAACTGTATTTTGCTCAAGTATCACATTTTGATTTGTAAAGTTTTCAATGTATGTATATAAGTGTTTAACCATGTACGTTAAGTGTACTTGTTTGAGATGGTACGTTTTACGGCTTTGGTGAACTCTACTTGTGACCATTGGACGATCGGGCGAGCGCGGCGTTTGAAAAGGAAAGAAAAATTTTTGGTAGGGAACTGTTCACAGATATCCGGCCAGATTTGGCGGGATTGTGACGTGGCCGCGTTTCATTCCGTTTTCTACTTTTGGTTTCGTTTTCGTTCAAGCGTTTAATCGAAGTTCCATTTCACCGTATGTTTGGTAATCATGTTTTCGACTTAGTAGTCTCCGATCGTTGGTATCTTGGGGGTTCTATCACGCGCTATGTAGGGTTTACGAGTGTTTGTCTCCGTAGTCCTGGCGAGAGTTGGGCAGGTGGTCCGCCGAACCCTCTGGTTCGCCTTAAGGAAAGGTGGGGCTGTCACATTCAGTGTATATATTTTTTGGTTGTAGTTAAGATAGACGCCGAATGATGAATCTTTTGTTCGCGTACCTATGTAATAGCTTTTAGATATATGTAAATGTTATTTTGGGGGTGTAATGATCATTATTTTGTTAGTTTAGAAATTTCAAGTAATTCTTGCTATGGATTGTAGTGAGTCCTGGCGAGAGTTGGGCAGGCAGTCCACTGACAGCTCTGGTTCGCCTTTGGGGAAAGTGGGTCTGTCACAGGTGGTATCAGAGTCTAGGATTTAGATCACTGTAGAGTATTATAGGCTGAAGTTAAAGATACCGGATTGTGGGACTAGTGTGACTGTTAAGTGAAACGTTGAACATCTAATGATCTCGATGGTTCTTAAGACAAGTTCTTTGCGTGTTTCTTAATCTAGGAATTGGCGGGGAAAGAAGAGGATTGTGAGGGGTTGATTTCACGAATAAATGATGAGTTTCTTGGATAATGGTAAGATTTGATATCTAGGATTGAATCTTTGACTTGAAAACTTAATGAAACTTTCATTTGTTTGAAGTATCCTTTAGGATTTTGAAGATTCGAATGTACTTGGCCGTACTAGAAGTGACTCTTGGAGTAATTTGATTAAGTACAGTTTTCCCGCAACTGTCGTTGACAATTTTTTGTTTTAGAAGATAGAGTTGACCGGATCTGTCTTGATATGATCAAGTGACCATTGATTTTGACTTGTGTGAAAGAGATAATGGGGTTAGAAGTGAGAATTGTTCAATGTGTTTAATGCTTTCAATTTGAATGTGTATGACATTTGGTTTCAACTTGTGTTGATTAAATTGCTCTGATTGAACCTAATTGGTAGCTACAATTGATTGTGACTACATTGCTTGTGGAAATGTTTTTAGTCTAATTTGTCAGTTATTATTTTTGAATATATATGCTTGTCATTGGCATGTTCACATGCATATGCGTGTGTATGTTCATAACGAATATTGGATTAATACACATCTATATAGACTGGTTGAGAAAAAAATGGAAGCTGAAAGAAAAAGACGAGGACGTCTACGTGGACAAGCCCAAAATCAAAGGGAAGAGAGTGGGTTTTGTGGCTAACTAAAACACTGAGCCAAGGGCTAGAACCTATGCTATTTATGGACAACCACCTTCAGAGTCCGACAAGGGGTGATAGAATGTGAGAATTTCGAGAACGAAATTCTTTTAAGGAAAAGAGGGTAAGAGAACATAGAAATTTTGCTAATTTATTTAGTTTAACTACATGGTACTTTATTTATTAAGTCATCTATTTGGGTTATTTATTGATTTAATGATGATTTTGCCTTAATGCTTTTATTAAATTTTATATGTGAAAGTTAATGTGTGGGGTAAAATGAAAAATTTCCTTTGTAATGGGGGTAAAAAAATGAACTTTTGGAAAAAAAATAAGGAGGACTTTAGTGCAATAAGAGAGAGAATTGGGACACTTGGAGCTAGAGATCTCTAGAAGGTGACAAGAGTTGGGACACTTGGAACTAAAGACTCTAGAAGGCGCAAATGTTACCATAGGAACCAAGGGAGATCTTTGACCAAATTTTCTTATCATTTAATCTTTCCTTTCTTGCCATAAAATAAATAAATAAATAAACCAAAATCAAGAGGAAAGGAGAGAGAGAGAGGGCCAAGAGTTGGGAAAAAAAAAGATAAGAAAAGCTCAACCTTTTTTTCCTCCATTTTTGCTTCAAATCTTCCCCAACTTTGGATGATTCTTGGAATCTTGTTTGAGTTTGGAAGAAAGTCTTGTTTGGGGGCAACTCTTGGAGGAAACTTGGACTTGTTGCTTGATTGAAATGCTAGGAGAGGTATGGCTTGAAACTCTCTTTTTCCTTCAAATTTCTAGTAGATTTGTAGCTAAAAAAATTGAATCTTTGATGGGTTGTTGATGGGTTTCCTTGAAACCTTGATTTAGGTAGATGACTTGAGAAAAATTCCTTATATTTTCATGGCAAGTTGGGTAGATGACTTGAGGTTCATTCTTGTGCTTTTATGATGAATGTTTATGGTAGATTTTGGGTGTTTAAAGCTTGATGTTGTGGCTTGTGTGTATATTTCTTGGAAAGCTTGAAATCTTGGTTTGGATTTTGTTGCAAATTTTGGTGAAAAAAATTCTGGTTTGGAAAGCTTCTTGATGGCCGAAACTTTTGAGTGCTGTTAGCCCTTATTTTCAAGAAATTTTGAGAAAAATCTTGCTCCACAAACTATGTTGGACATTAAACTTTGATTGTGAGTTGGATTTGAACCAAAATCATGAGTTTAAATGAGAAGGTTGAGTCAAGGGTTGCTGAAAACTTTGTTCCGCAGGAAACTCTGAGCCGCCCTTGGAAAATCTATTGTATCTTGGTTGTAAAAAATCCAAATTGACTTTCGTTTATTGCGTTTGAAACTAGAATCTGAGTGCATTCTACGTGAAAATTTTAGAATTTTTTTCAATTGCTATGAATATCTATGATTTTTCAAATTTGACTGAATTTTCAACACCTGCTCTGTTTTCTACTTGATGGAGCAGCAACTTGAGACTGGAATTTGACTGATTTATGAACAGAATCTTACAAATATGTATTCTAAAAAAATTGTAGTCCCTTTGAATCTATTTTCAACGGTATAAGTTTATAAATTTTGGACTTAAGAAGTTTGTGATACGATTTTTCAAAATAGTGGTCGCGCAAAACTGGAGAAAAATTCTGTTTTCTAAACTTGTTCTTGCTTCCATTTCCACTTTAAGTTGGAGTTGTTAAACCATATAGAGCTTGATTTTATGAGTGGAATTGAGGTTTAAATGAAAGGAAATGAGTTTATTCAAATCATTTTAGGTCAGACAATTTCTAACTTTGTATTTTGAAAGTCTTGTTCTAATTTCTTCAAACGTTTGACTATAATCGATGCTCTTGTGCTCCCAATTGACTTTTGTAACGTTGATTTAGTAAGCACATGAGGTTTTCCTCCTCAATTGCAATTAGAAAATATTATATTTTGACAGGTTATACGGGTATAAAACTTGTAAATTGATGCATTTTCTAAATGAAGTTTTGAAACCTCAATTTTTTCAATGTATTTTGGTTTGTATTGCTAGTCTTTTAATATAATATATAACCACAGGACTCGAGAGAGTTCAAGAGCACGAACCAGGGTTAAAGTGAAGGGTTTCAATTGATTGGTGAGTGCTCCAATGCATGTTATTTGATTATGCCTGACTTGAGAAAATACTGTTATTTGCTGAAGTGCTCTCCTTTGAATGACATGTGATAAGTGAATGACTATTGTAATTTTCTTGTCTTGTTAATTTGCTATGAGCGCATGTTCACATTGCATGAATGCATGATAATGTGCAAGAATGTAGGCCGATGTGTACTTTATCGCATCGACTGAACTAAGATTAACCCTATGCTGGCACCCTATCCGAGACCCGCCATTTGCGAGGTCGGATCAGCTGGACAGCCTTGAGTTGATAACTTACCAAATGTTAAGCGCAAAACTCAAAACTCTTTGCCGAAAGACCTTGAGGACAATGTTTAATGTTTAATGGTAAATGAGAGGATTGCTGATTTTTTGGAGGGTATAAGGTGAATGTTAAATGAGGGGGTTATTGATCTTTCAGAGGACATAAGATGGGAGTTTGGAGGTTATAAGATGGTAAAATGTAGGGAATTGTTTATTGGTAGTTATAAGGTGAATGTTGCTCCCTATGAGTTCCGTATTCTTTTAATGTTTAAATTATTGTTCATCCTTGTATTTACTTGACGAATGATTAAATGCACGCATGAATGTTATTGTTTGTCAAGTATTTTACATTGAAAGATTCCTATTACAATTAATTGCTCCACTACTAGTTTCTAAAGTTGAGTATTATTTTACTTGAACCTATATTAGTTGGGAAAACTTGCTTACATGTTAAATTGTGTTATTCTCTTATTTTGCCTGTTTACCCTGAAATGCTCCACTGGGCATAAGCTCATCCCACTTTTGTTTTCCTTAACAGGATTTGGGTCCGAGAGTGCTCAAGAATACTGCCGGAATGTTTTGAGAAACTTTAAGTTTTTACTTTAGTAGAATGACTGTAGTGTATATATTTTTGAATTGTAGTTAAGATAGACGTCGAATGATGAATCTTTTGTACGCAACCTATGTTATAGCTTTTGGATGTATGTAAATGTTATTTTGGGGTGTAATGCACATTATTTTGGTTAGTTTAGAAATTTCAAGTAATTCTTGCTATGGATTGTAGTAAGTCCTGACGAAAACTGGGCAGACGGCCCGCTGACCCTTCTGGTTCGCCTTTTGGGAAAGTGGGGGCTGTCACAAAAATATTATATTTTGATAGGTTATATGGGTATAAAACTTGTAAATTGATGCATTTAGTAAATGAAGTTTTCAACCTCAATTTCTTCATGTATTTTGGTTTTGTATTGCTAGTCTTTTAATAAAATATATGACCACAGGACTCGAGAGAGTTCAAGAGGACGAACCAGGGTTAAAGTGAAGAGTTTTCAATTGATTGGTGAGTGTTCCAATGCATGTTATTTGATTATGCATGACTTGAAAAAATGCTATTATTTACTTAAGTGCTCTCCTTTGAATGACACGCGAATAAGTGAATGACTGTTGTGGTTTTCTTGTCTTGTTAATTTGCTATGAGGACATGTTCACATTGCATGAATGCGTGATAAATGTGCAAGAATGTAGGCCAATGTCTACTTTATCGCATCGGCTGAACTGAGCTTAACTCTATGCTGTCACCCTATTCGAGACCAAACCATTTGCGAGGTCGGATCAGCTGGACAGTCTTGGATTTATAACTTAACCAATGTTAAGTGCAAAGTTCAAAACTCTTTGTCGAAAGGCCTTGAGTACAATGTTTAATGTTTAATGTTAAATGAGGGGATTGTTGATTTTTCGGAGGGTATAAGGTGAATGTTAAATAAGGGAATTGTTGATCTTTCGGAGGATATAAGGTGGGAGTTCGGAGGTTATAAGGTGTTAATATGTAGGGGATTATTTATTGGCAGTTATAAGGTGAATGTTGGTCCCTGTGAGCCCAGTATCCTTTTAATGTTTAAATTATTGTTCATCGTTGTATTTACTTGAATGAATGATTGAATACACGCATGAATGTTATTATTTATCAAGTATTTTACATTGAAAGTTTCCTATCACAATTAATTGCTCCACTACCAGTTTCTAAAGTTGAGTATCGATTTACTTGAACTTATATTACTTGGAAAAACGTGTTTATATGTTAAATTGTGTTATTCTCTTATTTTGCCTGTTTACCTGGAATGCTCATTGGGTATAAACTCATCCCACATTTTGTTTTTCTTAATAGGATTCAGATTCGAGAGTGCTCAAGAATACTGTTGGAATGTGTTGAGAGACTTTAAGTTTTTTTATTTTAGCAGAAATGACTGTAGTGTATATATTTTTGGGTTGTAGTTAAGATAGACGCCGAATGATGAATCTTTTGTACGCGAACCTATGTAATAGCTTTTGGACGTATGTAAATGTTATTTTGGGGTGTAATGAATATTATTTTGGTTAGTTTAGAAATTTCAAATAATTCTTGCTATGGATTGTAGTGAGTCCTGACGAGAGTTGGGCGGGCGGTCCCGCTAATCCCTCTGGTTCGCCTTTGGGGAAAGTGGGGCTATCACAACATCTTTGTATGTCCACCATGATGATTTGGTGCTATCTCTATCTTATTGTATATTACAATTGTAAATTCTAATCAATACATTTATATCCTCACCCTCTCCCTATCCCTAAATAAAGTACATTACAAATATTTAAAAGAAACCTTGCTGATGATGATGCTTATATTTACGAATGGCTCTTCTATTTCTTTAAAGAACATTATGTTGGTATTGGATTTGTATCATCAAACTTCTAGAAAGCTGGTGAAAGCTCAAAAGAGTCGTTATTTGGTTCATCCGTCGTTGTCACCGTCTTGACAAAAGGTGATTGAGCGTTGTCACAAAGGTTTATAAAACAGTTTTTTTCACTTCATTAAGTTAGGTTTTTTCTTTGTATTTTGGAAGGTGTAAATCGTCATATTTTGGGGAAGTGAGCCAATCTATTCTGGGTAGAATTTTATCTTGAAAATCAAAGTTTCTTTTTTGGGTAGGAAAATAGTTTTAATTAAGCATGTTCTTTCGTCTATTCTGGTGCTCTTACTATCAGCTGTCGTGTTCCCCAACTCTATGTTCAAAATTATAGAAAAGGTTTGCTCAAATTTCATGTGGGGGTCAACGGCTGAAGGATCGAAGGTTCATTGGATACGTTGGTCTTAGTTGTGTTATTCGGTTGAGGAGGGAGAAGTGGGCTTTCGAAGGCTTAGGAACATATATACGGCTTTTCTTGCAAATTATGGTGGAGTTTTCAGAAGGGTTCATCACTATGGACATTTTATATGCGAGCAAAATATTGTAGGTTTGTTCACCCTTGCCAAGCGATTTTGAGCTTGTATGCTATGGCAGTTTGGAGACGAATGTTGAATGTCAACCGAAAAGTTGAGCTTTCTATGTTATAGCTGGTCCATGAGGGGTCTTGTCATTTTTTGTATGACAAACTGGTTGGATAATGGTGCTTTATTCCTCAGAACACTAGTTATTTTGAATCTTTCCTTTGGGGATTTCATCATAAATGGGAATTGGGATGTAAATTTGCTATCTCAAGCTCTGCCAAAGGATATTATTCCTTCCATTTTACAACAATCGGTTCCTAAAAGAGGACGTGCGGATGAGGTCGTACGGATGCCGACAACATTTGGAAAATTCTTTATAACATCGACTTTTTGTGAGATACGTCAAGCCTGCAATACTTCTGTTATTCTTCCACAAGTTTGGCATCCTCGAATTCCATTTAAAGTGTCTTTTTTCATGTTACGGCTATTGATGGAGAGGTTGCCTTTGGCTGATACTCTGTGTAAGCTTGGTTTTCAATTGCCTTCAAAGTGTTTTTGCTGTCGAGCTGCATCTGGTAAATGTATTGAGCATGTGTTTTCTATGGGTCAAATTGGGATGGAGATCTGAAATTATTTTGGAAGCATCTGTGGTTTAACTTATTCAGGTCTTTCTTGCAAGTTCGCATAGTTGCTTGGTGGTTTTCTTCACAAAAATCAAATAAAAGGCGTTTTATTTTTACAATTCTTCCAAGTTTTATCTGCTGGCATATTTGGAAGATTAGGAATAAAGCGGTATTTGAAGGTGTCCAAATGCATATTGCAAAATGATCGTTGAGATTCATTTTAAGCAAAAGATTGGGGGGCAAACATTTCATTAGTTGTATGACTAGTCTTCTCAACTAGCAAGTGTATTTGGCTTCAAATTTGTTCTTTGGAAAGCGAAGGAGGTTGGGGTGTTGACACTTAATACGGATGGGTGTTCTAAGGGCAATTCAGGAGTGGGTGGTGGCGGTGGGATTCTACGTGATTCAACTGGATTCCATCTAGTTGGTTTTTCGGCTTTCTTTTAGGAAACCTCTAATTTACGCGCAGAGTTCTTGGCCCTGTTGATTGGTCTTCAAGTGTGTGTCTAGAGGGGGTTTGACAATGTATGTGTACAATTAGATTCATTGGTCTTAGTTGGGATCCTTGGTGATGACCCCACCTCTCCCTAAGCGAACCAAAGGGTTCAGCGAGCCATCTGCCCAACTCTCGTCAGGGCTCAAGTGCTAACTAAATAACAAACCCTTTCAAAACAAAATTCACATTTACATAGACAATACCAAAGATCCTTGGCCAAATACAGCAGATTGTGATCGATATAAGCTTGAAATACCTTGCTAGTTCAACTTACAACAGTCGAGTTCCCAACTTACAAAACAAAACTAAAAGTTGGTACAACTGCGGTAAAGCAAAAGATTTCGACCAAACCCTGCCCTTCCTAGTCACTCGCTCAAGCTCTCGCCCTTGTAAGGAAAACAAAACTAGAAGGGTGAACTTTCGCCCCATGAAGTTCCAAGAAAATCATGCAAACAATGATATCATACTCAAGCCACAAAATTATAATTCATCACAACATAGGGCAAGCACACTTCAATTTAGGATTCACATATTTAATGAAAAGGATACGAGGCTCTCATGAGCTTGTTCAAGTAGCTTGATCAAGATTCAAGATTCTGTTGACACTCCGTCAACATTTTGCTAAATCCTATCAAGTATTTCATTACTTCACGTCTTTCTCCATCCACCGTTCAACCCCTGTCGGGCCCGCACGTCAAGTTTCAAGAGGGGTAATATTCGAGTATACCGGTTCAAATTCAAGAGCTCAAGTGCAAGTTCAAGTTCAAATCCAACTGACAAGACCCATGGTTCATTAATCTCATCGACCAAACCCTTGCCGGCTCGACTTGACCAACTAACCAATGGGATTTGGGGTCCCAAGCAAGCAAGAAAGTCGATGGGATAACCACCTAAATGACCAACAAGTCAAGCACAAGTAAAGCAGGTCATTTAATGCAAATATCAAGAATCTAGCCATGAAAGATCGAGTATGTGACGCCCCCACTTCTCCCTAGGGCGAACCTAAGAGTATCGGTGGGACGCCTGCCTAGCTCTCGCCAGAACTCACTACAAGACGAATTCAAACTTATGGATAACAATCAACAATAAGAGTCAAAGCTACAAAGAAAAGTTCGCTTTGTGAGAACTCGAAAAAAAATCCGATTTTAGGGTTTTATCGATTTTCGTGCACACATTTTTTTTATTTTCTTTATTATATTCATTTTACATATATTTTATAAGTAAATATAGTTTTTAAACCATTTTTCTAGTATAAGTGAGTTCACGAGAGATTTGGAGCGAATAGCGGATGTGGGACCCGCTAGTGCGTTAAGTGAGAGAAATTCGGCCAATTAGGTTAAGTTGTGCAGTAAGGCATTAAATTACTAGGTGCTAAGTGATAATTAGAGGTTGGTTAGATATTTGGTCATTAGTAAGCTAAAGGATAAGAAAGAAATCCAAAAGTGCCACGTGTCGCGACGGGATTTGGCCAAGTTTGGCCTAACTTTTCCTTAACTTTACCAAAAGCTAATTTTGACCAAAATCATCTTCATTTTAGCATCCTCTTGGCTGAAACTTGAAGGGAAAGAAAAGAGAGAGAGTTTCAACCATTGGCTTCAATTTTCTTGTCCAAATCTTGAAAACCAACCGATAAAAATCCGAATTCCTCCGTAGAAATCGCTTATTAAGTGAGATTGAAGGTGCTTGTGGAGTGATTTTGTAAAAGGAAAGCTCTAAGTTGCTATCTTTCTTGAGGTTAAGGTATTTTTGCTTGGAACTTAACTTTTGTTCATAATAAATGGTGAATTAGTGGCTTGTAGTAGTTAAATAGCTTGTTTTGTAGATGATTTCATGGATTGAAGTGAAGTTAGGTGAATTTCTTATTTTCTTGGGAATTTTTCTGTTTTCATATGATGATCATAGTTGGCTTGAATTGATGGCTTAATATGGTATAGAATTGGAGCTAGTGTGTGTTAATTGTGGTTACTTGCGGAAAATTTCAGCTTTGTACACAAGATTCCAGCTTAGGGTTACATGTGGTAGTAATCTGCCCTGTTTTTACATTATATGTTCGTCCTTGAGGAAGACCGAATCAGCCCTTTCTCAAACATGAAAGTTGTAGGTATTTGAGTTAGCTAGCAACTGGTAAAATTTCAGCTCAATCGGAGCATGGTAGGATGTGAAATGACCGAAATACCCTGACTGCCACAAGCTGCAATTCGTAAACAGTTTTGTGAATTCACCAGTTTGGGCTGCATGTTTCACCCCGATTCATATCCAATTAGCTTTTTACCCAAAACATAAAACTTGTAGCCCTATATTTTAACTTTCCAAATCCTCTGAAAACACCCCAAACGGAGTTGTGTAGCCTGAGTTATTGCCAGTTAAAGTCAGTGCTGACAACCAGACTGATCATAAACTTTTGGATCTGTGATTGGCAAATTCGACTTAGATAAACTATAAATTAGGTTAGGTGGCCTTCATGAAGTTGTTCCCCCATGTCTTAGCTTCGAAATGGTATAAGTTTCACCCTGATTCGATAACCATAGCTCCGGTTATGACTAAAATACTACGAGATGCCAAATCTGCCATTTAGCTTTTGTCTTCAAAATTGATATTTGCTTGTACTATTGCACTTGTGTTGTACTTGGATGATTTTGGAGCCTAATGGAAGGGCTATTGTGGTAACCTTACTTGTGTGTATTGTGGGGCTGAAGTAAGGAAAAGAATGAAGCCATAAATGGCTGAAAATTTGGTAAACACAAAGGGCGTGCTGCCCAAATTTGCACTCAAGGGTTAAGTAGAATTACACTTGTCTTGAGTACGGTTTTGAGGACGAGTCTAACTCGATTTGTCTAGGTTATTCGAGTTTCCTTTTGTGGAGATATATAAGTTGAATTTCGACCGAAACTTGTACCCTTGGAATTTACAACTGATAGAAATACGTTTCTTTCATTTCTTCGACCCAAACGGCATTTTTCACATATAATGGCTTCAAAATTTCACCTTTTGAAAAGTGATCAAGGGTTTTACGAATAGTCCCTAAATAAGTTTCAATTACTTGATTCTCGTTAAACGAAATGTTTAAGTTTCGAGCCTTAGTTACTTTTCAATGCTCTTAAACAATATTTCCTCGCAGATTTGAACTCCAAGAGTGGAGTAATACCCAAAACCAACGTGTAAAGGCACTGCATCTGTTGTGAGTGTACCATCCCCTTAAATTGGTGCTTATCTGATTCATCTGTACTTGCAACTTGCCACTTGATTATCTGTGACTTTTGTATGCTTCGTATGAAACGAGGGTGTACTTTATCACACTCGTTTCTCTCACCTGGTTATTCTGGTTCCTGTATACTGTATAAATCTGTATTTGTTCTCTGTATCTGTTATCTGTACCTTTTTTCTGTATTTGTTGATGTCGTTTGGAGAATTAAATCCAATGACCTTTCTGTTACCTCTGAACTCAAATCCTGTAGCTAGTTATTCGAGTCGAGCGGTAAAGGCCTGGTCAATTAGATAACGAACCACAGTAGTCTGTTTCTGAGAAATCTTTGGGTATTGAGACTCTGGATTTTCGGTATACTCGAGTATTACCACCTTCTGTTCGGTTGAGGTGTTCGGGCCCGGTAAGGGGTATGTTTGGTGGACGGAATTCGGTGTAAAGTGGGGTCTACGGACATGTTGGTTCTATCTATGTTGACGGAGAGTCAACGGATTTGGATCAAGTATCGCAATTGGGCATTTTGGCTCCTGAGAGCCACCTGTATCCTTTCTCTTTGAAATGTTTATTTATTTCCCTATCTGGTGTGTATAACTGCATGATTGATACGTGAAATGCCATGATTCATGACTACTTGTACTTCTGGTACCTCATTGAGCGTAAGCTCACCCCTTCCCGTTATCTTTGTTTTCCTTACAGGGAACAACACTTTTGAACCATGATTTTGAAGAAAGTGTCAAGCTAGTGTAAATGTTATTTTGTTACGCTCTTTTGTAATCAAAACCCTAGTTACTTTTATCAAGTATCACGTTTTGACTTGTACAACTTTCTATGTATGTACTTAAGTATTTAAGCATGTATATTAGGTGTATTCGCTTGAGATACTACTTGTAATCATTCGGAACATTTTAGTTGTGTGTAATCGGCGTAGTAGTCTCCGAGTGTTTGTTTTCTTTGGTTTCGATCGCGCGTAATCTATGGTTTGTGTGATTCGACTTCGTAGTCCTGGCGAGAGCTGGGCAGGCGGTCCGCCAACCCCTTTGGTTCGCCTTAGGGGAAGGTGGAGCTGTCACACGCTTCCTTAACAAGTATTCAATTCTTACATTACAAGATACCAAGTACATCACTTTCCCCAAATATACAACTTTCAAAAGTCATCTAATCAATTACATTCAAAACCCTTATGAAAAGTGCATCTAGTCGGCTTCTCCATAACTCTTTCCATTTCGGCTCCTGTTAAGGAAAACAAATCTAATGGGATGAGCTAACGCTCAGTGAGGCCAAGAAAAACATGCAAACACATAGTTCAAGTAGCAATAGCACTTAAGCGAGAAATAAAGCGGTAACATTCAAGCAATTCACAATTTAAAATAGACACACTCAATGACGATACAGGAGCTCTCAGGAGCTAGGTTCCACTTGCTTCGCCAAGGCTCGATCAAATACTTCCCCGCAATGACACTCCATCAACCGGGTCGGTATTAAGTCCGTAGAACTCCACTTTCTTCAAAATTCCCGTTCACCGTTACAACCTCCAGTCCTGGGCCCGCTCTTCTATAAAAGGCACTACTACTCGAATAGGCCAAACGAGATCTCTTAACAGATCAAGTTTACAATTATCTCAAGGTTCACCGAGCTTTTCGACCAAGCCCTTGCTGGCTCGAGTCGCAAGGTGACCAATTGAGATTTGGGCGTCCCCCAATTACTGTTATGAGTCGATGGGATTTACTCCAATCGACCAATACCATTATCGGCCGATGAGATTCACACCAATCGGCATTCAGTCAATCACATACAATTCAATTATGAGCAGTTCAGTTATACAATCTGTCAAAAGAGAACAAGTGCGATAATGTACACACTCGACTCGACAATTGTAAATCATTCAATCCATAAGAGGCAATTCACATAATTTGCAACTATTCATGCACTCGACACTCACCAAGTCAAAAAGTGAGTAAGTGAGCCAGTAAGCTTTTAGGCGTCCGCTCCGAAATTCTCTTGAGGATTCTCTTGAGCGCCTGAGCAAATAACGAGTAACTTTCACTCACAACCATGCATTAACCAAGAAAGAATGTACACTTGTTTAGATTAGGTCAATGCCTTAAAAGAGAACCTTAATCTCTCGAAAATCGAGATTCAAAAGTGAAGAGTCAAAGTCCCAAGAGAGACTTGCCTCTTTCATGAAATCAAATTTAAAACAGTCCATCGATATCAAGATAAGGTGACGAGTCCTCAAAAACTCATTTCATAAGAAATCGGAAAATTTCAGCTTTAAGTGACAAAGTTGGAAAAATCAAATCTTGAGTTTGGCATGTCCAAAAATAGAAAACTCTATACCGTCGGAAACTAGGTTCGAAGTACTATAAGTTTCTAGAAGACACTTTTCCATGGTTCCAAACAGAGAGCATTCATTTTTCAGCTCACAGTTTCAGTTCCAAGAAGACAGGTTTGAACCAGTCTTGGTTTTCCAACAATCTTTGGAAATTCGGCATAATTCACAGAAAGTGAATCAGCCCATGAAATTCATAACACAATAAGAGTTTCAAACAAGGTTTGAAACACGACAAGAAGAAATAAATTTGAAGTTTTAAGTATCAAGATATAACAGTTCAAAGTCAACTGAATTTTGCATACTGATCAGAAATTTCCAGATTTGAAGAGCCATCTTTGTAGCATCATTTGGATATCGAAAGGTTATTGAAATTACACCAAATTTGGTACGCTTAAACTTCTATATGTGGACTAACTCTATATTAAAATTTAGCTAAAAAATCACACCGGAAGGCAGTTAACGAAACAACCAAAGTTCGTGAAATATTTCAAAGCAAATCTGCCATCTCACTCTTTCTTTCTTTTTCAAAGGTTTTGTCCAATGAAATCAACCACAATCCACTCCATTTTTTAAACCAAGGTTCCAGAAATATTTAATAAGTAGTTGATGGGTAATTGACATTAAAATTTTCGAAACAAAACATCCCAAAACAGGTTTGACCATTCGGCCAACAAGAAAGAGAAAGGTTTCCAGCTTTCCAGCTTTGTTGCACTTTCGAAATTAGACCACATCTAACTCAATACAAGTTCAAATTAATAATGGTTTATGGAGTTGTAAACTAGGTTCAAAATTCTACATTTCATCAGAAAGAGTCGTTCCCAAAATCAGTTAACAAGTGAGAGAAAATTGAACCACAAGATGCAGCTTCCCCATTCCTCTCGGACAAATAGTCACAACAGGACAGTCAATTTTGTTGAATCACTACGGTTCACTCAGTTCGAACTAGTAGGTGATTTTTATACCGTTGGAAAGCTATGAATGTCTAGTTTCAAATTCCACAAACGGCACTCGATTTTGACTTTTGTACAAAGAGATATGTTCAAGCAAAATAGTACTGTTCGGCTGTCTTGAACACCATTTTCAGATTCCTTTCTTTTTCGAAAACTCTAGTTTTGAGCAACCAAATCAAATGATTTTTGGTAGGCACTTTGTACACACAATATACAACATATAACCATCAATCTCATAGTCAAATAACCAACAAAAGTTCAAAATACAAGCAAGATAACAGCAGGACAGTTTCGGCCAGCTCACTAACCAAAAGTTTTCCAACTTCCTTTCCATTTTCTAACCGTAAACCTTTCATATAACACATAAACACAACAATCAAGCATTTTAATTCTCAAGGCAGCTACCTATAATCCACCTCAAGACTGCTAGCCTAGAGATTAAAGCAAGAAATGAAATTCCTCAAGTCCTCTAGCTTATTTCTTGCTTTGGGTTTCAAAACCCATGCAAAATTAACCACTAAACTTTGATTAAACGGAAAGATTTAGAGGAGATGAAGGTTACCTCTTGAACCCTAGATGAAACAAGAAATTTTCACCAAAACTCTCCAAAAAAAAGTCCACAAGATGATGCCTTTCTCCAAGCTAGAACTAATCTCTAAGTAGTATGTGAGTTGGGTGAAGATTTGTGAAGGAAATGAAACAAGATTGGAGCAAGATGAAGAGCTTTCTTCCTTCCTTTTTCCTTTGCTGTTTTGGCCGACCAAAGAGAGGAGAGAGAGAGAGCGTTTGGTTGTGTGAAGCTTATGAGGGAAGTTTGGAGGGAAAAGGAACAAAAAGCTAGCCCAAAGTCAACTTTGAATAGTAGACGAATAGTGTTTCATACCACCACTTTTCTGTATTGTTTGTTGAACTAGTGAACTAATCCTCCAATGTAATTCCTTTAACACTGTAATTACTCACTCTTAGTAGTCTAGTATTAATTTCTCAAATCTCCAATTAGTCGCGCGGTGCGACTTTCGAGAAACTATCGACGCGCGCGCGATAAAGCGAAAATTTGAACTCACTCACCTCTAATCTCTCAATTAACTTTTCTTAGGGGCTGCTTGGTTAAAGGGTTTGAGAATCACAGAAAGGACCCTTGTTTGTTGATTGGGTTAAGTCTATTGGAATGCAAATTTTGGAATCATTTCCAAAAAATCGGACTTCCTTCATTCCCGAGCAAAGTGGGAGGTTTTGGACAAACCCTCAACTTATTCCCTCAGACAATATTTATGACGGACCTACCCTCTCTTTCTCTCCATCACACGCCGCACCTTCTGTTCTTCTTCATCGTCAGATTTTCTATCTTTTCTTCTTCATCATATAGTCTTCATCTCTTATCCAAAATTTCTTGGAAAAAAAATCTAAAGTAGATGGGATAGGAATGAGCAAATATCTTCAGCGATAAAAAGGAGTAGATTTCAAGTTAGGGATAGGAATTCGGTAAGAAGCAAGGACCGATTGGACAGCGACAAAGGGCAGTGGGTTTCGACTCTCCCTGGACAGCGAATTCTGGAGTTGAAGAGTCTTCTACTAGGGTGAATTCCTTGTCCCAGGTAGGTGGGTTACAAACTCCGTTGCCTCTACAATTTTCTTCTTCGTATGCAAGCTTTTCTCTTCTCTCTTCTCTGTTTTTTTCAGGCTACTCACTGGTTAGCTAAAAATAAAGAAGTAAAGAAGGGAATCTGACACAATAACAAAGGGTCAATCGATTCTTGATCTTTTGGTTATTTGATCCGTGAATACTGGTTTAGTTTGGGTGGGCTTCTGGTTGCCTTGTACCTGTTTGTAAAATTGTCTGCTTAAATACCTTTCAGTTTCATAGTTATTCGTACATTAGGATTTCGAGTTTAAACCATCAATTTCGTTTGTTTATGCTTATTTATATTTATATCTGTACATCATTGTGTTTACGGATGTATGATGCATGTCTAGGCCTTTTTAATAAGATCAATTGATGTTTAATGCATTTGAAGATTTTTATGTCATAATCTAGTTTGGTGAATACTTACGTTTGGTTGTCATATTGTTATGTAGACAAAGATGCCACGTTTGCCTATTGAAAACAGAAGACGCAAAAAATATCGAGGCAAAGCCAAATTTTATCGGGAATGATAATGGTTATTATTGCACTGTTTATGATGTGGTACCAGTTAATATTCATTAATCTCAAAAGTAGAAGGCGCCAAATAAAATCAAAAGAAGAAAAGTCATTGAGCGCATGCAACACTTATTCAATTTGACTAGGGAAAGTGATGCTTATTGTATTAGCGAACTTCGTATGGATAGACGAACATTTGGGATATTATGTGAAATGATTAGAGACACTGGAGGTTTGAAAGCTACAAGAAACATGTCAATAGAAGAAATTGTTGCCATGTTTGTATATGTTTTGGCTCACCACAAGAAAAGTAGAACAATTTGTGGTCTATTTTGGAGAAGTAGAGAAACAGTGAGTCGTCAATTTAATCTTTGCCTCTTAGCAGTTTTGAAATTGCATACTATATTGCTTAAGAAGCCTGAGCCTATTACCGGAAGATTGCACAGATGAGAGATGGAAATGTTTTAAGGTAATTCATTAATTAAAATACAATCATTTAATAAAATGTATATTTTCATCCAAACTATCCAATATAGACATTTTAACTCATTTTATATTTTTTACTTTTGTTAAAATAGAATTGTTTAGGTGCCTTAGATGGGACATTAATAAATGTGACACCACCCACTGAACAAAAATCAAGATACCGAACGAGAAAAGGAAGTATTGCAACGAATGTATTAGGGGTTTGTTCTCCTAATATGCAATTTATCTATGTCTTGCCTGGTTGGGAAGGTTCGGCACATGATGGTCGTGTGCTTCGAATACTATTTCTAGACCTAATGGTTTAGAGTCCCACAAGGTAACATATATTGCAGTATCCAATACCATTCAATCAATTTTTTTTCTAAAATAAGGTAGTTAGTTTAGTATTAATTTGTGCATGATTGAATTTTGAAGGTTGTTATTACTTGGTGGATGCTGGATATTGTAATGCTGATGGATTTCCCCTTATCGAGGGCAAAGATATCACCTTAATGAATTCAATGGTTATCGACCACAGAGACCAGAGGAATATTTCAACATGAAACATTCTAAAGCTAGAAATATCATAGAAAGATGTTTTGGATTGCTAAAAGGAAGGTGGAAGATTCTAGCATCCCCTTCATTTTTTCCAATTCAAACACAAGTGCGAATAATTATGGCATGTTGTCTGCTGCACAACTTGATAAGGAAGTTCATGACTTTTGATCCACAAGAATTACTACAAAGTGAAGAAAATGAAAGTGAAGATGAAGACAGTGATGAAGAAGTAGAGTACATATCCACTATTTTGCCAAGTGACCAATGGGCAAATTTTAGAAATAATTTAGCTCAAGAAATGTTTGACAATTGGAGGGCTGGACTTATTTAGCTATGAATGGATGTTTAGCTCTTAGACTCATTAAATTTGGATTGACATTTGATGTATTCTTGTAGTGGATTTGTGAATTAGATTGACACTTGATGTATGTTCTTTTAAATTTGGATTGACATTTAATTGTATGTTCTTTTATGTGCTTTGTTATATTATAAATTTCAGTTATATGCTATTGTGTATCGAAAATAATTGATATATATGGGCTGACTTCTAAATGATAGGATGGAGAATGATGAAACTGTACGTGGAAGAGGGAGAAATAAATGTTTTTGGACTGATGAAGAGGTAAAAGTGCTCATAGAAGCATTGCAAGAGTTGGCTTGTGATCCAATGTGGAAATCAGATGGAGGATTTAAAAATAATTATATGAGCGAATTGCTTAAAATTATCTTGCGTAAGCAACCTACTTTTACCAAACAAGTCAGCCCACATATTGAATCAAAAGTTAAGTGGCTGAAAAATAGGTACCATGCAATTGTTGAAATTTGCAAACAAAGTGGTTGTAGTTGGAATGATGTTGAGAAAAAGATTTCTTGTGAAAAACAGTGGTATGATGATTGGTGCAAGGTAAGAAATTGATTACTTTTTACATTGTGATATGTCATTTTTCAACCTTTTATTAAGATTATCATTTATCTTTCTATTCTATCTCTAGACTATAAGGATGCAAAGGGCCTTTGGGATGTCAAATTTCCATATTTAGGAGATCTTGAAATTGTATATGGAAGAGACAGAGCCACTGGAAATGTTGCTGAAGATTTTGCACAAGCTGTCCAAGATATGGAAGCTGTCCAAAATTTGGAGGAAGGAGATGAAGGGGTTGATGCTATGTCAAACTCGGATAATGATAAGGTAGAAGAAGATGAAGTAAATTCCATGGCGCAATCAACTCAACCAAGCTCAACAAGCACAAGAAATTCCAATAAACAAAAGAAACAATTTGGAGATTTTGCAAATGTGTCAAAAAAAATGAAATCTGCATCAACAACAAGGGGTGATCTTGATACATCATTGCAACTTCTCACCAGCAAATTTGGAGATTTCGTGGAGGGAATTCAAGCTAATTTCACAACTATGGCAGCAGCCATGTCAAATGAGGATAAACGTGAGCAATTGGTCTCCGATAGAAGAGATCAAGTTGTTGCTGAGTTATTGAAACTTGCTTTACCGAGTGGAGATGTAATGAATGCAGCCGACATACTTTCAAAGCAATTTCCAAGCTTCATGTGTTCTACAATCTTCCTGCAGAAATGAGACGACAATATGTAATTAACTTCCTTTATCCTTCATCTACTTGCTGAAGTAAAATTATTGCTAGCTGGAAAGTGATGATTTGGTGGCAATTTCTTTTTGTTATGGTGATTGTTAGATGGTTATATGATTAGTCTTTTGGAGATTGTGGATATTGAGTGGCACTCTTGACTGGATTAGACAATTTTTGTATTTTGCATGGTTAGCTTTTGTGATTTGAGTCTCCTTCTTTTGTTCATATATGTAAGGAGAGATCTATTTCAAATCATTGTCTAATGTAGGAACCACAAACGACTTGTTAATGGAGTAAATTCCCAAAACCAGCCCGTTTAATTTTAATTTTGTAAATTTTAATTTTAAATTCCCAAAACGTTATTTTAATTTTCGTAAATTTGTTTAAATATGAAAAATTGGTTAAATAGCGCATTAAATACAAAGCCTACCAGTTTTCCATAAAGAGCTGGTATGTTATGGGCAATTTCTTTTTTTTTTTTAACTTTCACAGTTAATTTATGTTAAATACAAAACATACTAGTTTTCCTTTGGCTGCTATAACCAATTTTTCCTATAAAGAGTTGGTATGTTTCTCATAAAGAGATAGTACAAAACATACTACAAAACCTGCCAGTTTCCCATAAAGAGCTGGTATGTTATGCACTATTTTTTTTTTTTTTTTAACTTTCACATATTTAATTTATGTTAAATACAAAACATACTAGTTTTCCTTTGGCCGCTATTTAACCAATTTTTCCTATAAAGAGCTGGTATGTTTCCCATAAAGAACTGGTACAAAACATACTACCAAACCTGCCAGTTTCCCATAAAGAGCTGGTATGTTATGCGCTATTTTTTTTTTTTGTTTTCAACTTTCACATATTTAATTTATGTTAAATACAAAACATACTAGTTTTCCTTTGGCCGCTATTTAACCAATTTTTCCTATAAAGAGCTGGTATGTTTCCCATAAAGAACTGGTACAAAACATACTACAAAACTTGCCAGTTTCCTATAAAGAGCTGGTATGTTATGCGTTATTTAACCAATTTTTCATATTTAAACATATTTATAAAAATTAAAATAACGTGTTTGAAAGTTGCGTTTTTATTTGGAAGAAAGCATTCCTTGGATGCATTTTTCACCATTTGGGAAGAGATTCAAAAATCGCCACCCTTTGGGAAGTTAGTTTAAAAACTCCCTCTTTTTGGGAATTTACTCCTTGTTAATGCAGCCATTATATTTATTTTCTGGTATTAATTTTTTTAAAATTTATGATTTTCTTATGTTTTATCAAAAATTCACATAACTATTGTAGTTACAATTATGGAGATGTTAATTTGTCGTATATGTAATTCTTTTGTTTTATAAGAATTGTTATATCAGGAGTAAATTTGGAATTTAATTGCATTTAATTCCGAAACACTCATCAAACCAAGCATCAGGAATTGGAATGATGCTAATTCCAATGTGTGAACCAAGCTAGATATTGGAATGAAAAGTTTAATTCCAAAACCAGAGTCTATGATTCCATTTCCATTTCCGATTCCAATCTGTGAAACAAGTAGCCCCTTAATCTACTATTGATCATTCTTAATTCTCCAAAATTATTGCACTCTCGAATCGAATATTATCTCGAAAAACGTGTATTCACTATTTCTTATTAGACGAGCCACAAAAAAATTAAATCTGCTAACGGGACGTTTTAAAAATATAAATGAGACCTTGTTCCATGTAATTAGATTTAAAATGGTTGAAATAAATTATTCAGAGAAAACGGGTGAATAAATAATTAAATAAACCGGTAAAATAGAATTAAAAGTAAGTAAAATTCGGGTTCTCACACCTTCCCCCCTTAAAAGGAATTTCGTTCTCGAAATTCACATCTAAGATAACATCGTATCTCTTAATAACTACGTTTATTAAATCGATCAACAACTTACGCTCTCCAACCCATATCTCTCACTTAACAATTAAATTTTGATCCCCAATAGGCGTTTTAACTTCCAAGTCATAGGGTAACTTAATCGGCCTCACGTCTACCCCATATAGGTATTGTCTCCATTTCTTTAATGCAAAATATCGTAGCCGCTAAGTCCAAATCATGAGTTGGATAATTTTTCTCGTGAGATTTTAACTTTCTAGAGACATATGCAATCACCTTATCATGTAGTATTAATACACATTCTAAACCATCCTTTGAAGTATCTGTATAAATCACAAAACTATCTCCTCCGCTCGGTAAGCCTAACATAGGTGCATCGGTTAAGCACTTTTTCACTCTTGAAATTCTTCCTCATATTTAGAATCCCAAATAACTTACCATGCTTCTTAGCCAACTCAGTTAAGGGTTTTGCAGTCTTAGAAAAGTCCTTGATAAATCGAAGGTAATATTCGGCTAACTCTAAGAACTCTGAATTTCGGTAGGATTTTTTTTTTCTGGTCGTTCCTTCTTAAAACAGCTTCACTTTAGCTGAGTCTATAGCAATTCCTTCCTTAGATATTGTATAATCTAGAAAGGCTACTTCTCCCAACCGAACTCACAATTATTGAATTTAACAAAAGTTGGCGCTGTCTCGGGGTTTGTAAAACTATCATCAGGTATCTTTCATGATCTTCTTGAACTTTAGAGTATACCGATATACCATCAATAAATGCCACCACAGATTAATCCAAATACGGTTTAAAACTCCGATGCATTAGGTCCATAAATGCTGCTAGTGCATTAGTCAACCCAAAGGACGTAACTAAAAATTCAAAGTGCCCATATCTTGGATTGAAAGCGGCTTTAGGCACATCAGTTTCTAGGATCCTCAACTGGTAATAGCTCTACTTTAAATCCAACTTGATAGTACCACGGCTCCTTACAGTTGATCGAATTCTTATCCATATAAGGCAAAAGGGTATTTGTTCTTAATGGTCACATTGTTCAAGTCTCGATAGTCTATGTATAGCTCAAACTTCCATTCCAAATATTATATCCGGTCCCTTAATTGTTAGGCTTATTAAATCTATCAAATATTTCCTTTCACCAACTCAAATCTCACAATTTTAATATATCAAGTTGGCAATCAAGCATTGGGTCCCAGTTTTAACCCTAAGTTCTCGATTTTTGGTCCACCGCCGATCCCTAGTCACCTCCAAGACCTCAGGTTTGCCTACGCTTCAAGTACAATCTCGACCACGTCTACTACCGTTCATGTCTTATCACCAATCTAAAGGTGTGGGGCAAAGTTTAAATATACCTGTAAGTCATGAAATCAATTAAAAGCAAGTAAATTGTCATATGTTATAAAAGATCATAATAGTTACATCAAGTTGGAATAGGTTTATCAAATCATTTCAAAGGAGAAGGGAAACAACAAGATCATAACAGAACGTGCGAGTTGCCAAATACAAAACAACAAAAGGACTTTCCCTTTACAAAAGATTACCACCTCTAAAATGCCAGTCTAGACTAGGTAAAAACTACAACCCCTATTCCTCGAGTGGAGTCAAATCCATCCCCACTTGTATTACTTCATTATTTGGATCTCTCTCACAACCATTAGCATTAATCACCCCTTCTGGCCCTCGACTGCTTTGCAGTGGATCTAGCAGACTGCCGAGTATTTCCTCTTTTCTTAGAAGTTTAGGCAATTCGAAAACATGCTCGGTACTACCGCACCTCAGACATTTTCCTTGCTTTCTCCAGCACTCGGCCTCACGTGGTTAATCTTGCCACATATCCACAAGTTACGTGAGGAGTCACGGCTTGATCAGTTTGAGAATTTCCTTTGTATTTCTTTTCCAGTTCTACGTTCTTGCGTAGCAAATCAATTTTCTCCACATATTCTTGTTTCCACCGTCCTTCCCATAGTCAGCCAATTTCTTTTGAAATTCTACTTCCTTCCGAAAATGTCCATTTCCTTATGCATCTCTCCCAAATTTGTCATCTCACCGGTTGGTTTAAGTCAACTGCTAGCCTGTCAGGCAAATCAAGGGATCAAAATAAGTAACTATTCACAATGAAGCTCTGGCCATATTACTCTTTTATTCTTTTGCTTCTAGGTTACCCCAGAATATAAATCTTAACTATTCTCTGCTTAATATGGACGAGCTCTTGAGTCTCTACCAGATTACTATCACTACTTATAAACATAACAAAATACGGAGATTTATTCCTTAATATAAAAGTTCCACACCCTAATTCACTCTCCAATACTCATCTACAAAGTTGCTCGAGAAGAAACCCTAACCTCTTACTTCACTAGTGCCTCATTTCATCCCCTCAAACCAATCTACTATTTTGAGGTTAGACCCTCCGTGAAACTTAGATGGCGAACTTCAAGAATCGCTCTATCCTCACACTCTTTTGGTTTTTAGGTTGGTTGATTGGTTTAGGGTTTGGTGCTCAACTAACCGTACTAAGATATCAATCATATGGTTAATAGCAGTAGCTACTTGGTTCACTCTTTCATTCCTAGGGTTTTGGTTTGGTCCAGATGCCATTCCCTAGTCATCCCTTTGAGCTTGGGTTGCCTAACCCCTCGTCCTCAATCCCTTCACTCTTTTGGTCGTTCATAAATTTAACATTTATAAAGGTATGACATAATATAAGTACACATAAGCGAAGTTTGAAAATGACACTTTGATCATGCAAACGAAAATAATTAGGGAGCACCGAAATAATTGTAAATGTGTACAACCCATAACATAGATTTGAAGTCATAAAACAACAAAGTCGAGCACCTCATAAGTAACGTTCAATTGCTTGAAAAAGGTAGGAAACATAGTGAAACAAAATACAAAATGCAATGGCCTTTGAACAAGCACCATCCTGACTATCCTTGATGAAACTATTAAAGTAAACTAAATCACTAGCTTAGGGATTGGCGGAGCCAGAAGTCTCTGCTACTTCAGTAGGATTATTTCCATCTTCAACACTAGCAGTTTCTACGTCATTTTCCCCGTCAAGTATCTTGTCATCCACCACTTATTCGACCAAGGTAACATACCCAGCCATCGACTCATCCGTCCGGTCTCTAACTTCATGTACTACTCTAGCAAGTCGGCTTTTAACCTCCCGAAACAGCTTACAAGGAGTCTTAGTCTTTTCTTCCCTCCTCAAGTACCTCCGTCTCCAATTCATGAATTCTAGTAGTTTGGGCATCCACATTTGCCCTCAATCCTCGATTATCCTCTCGCACTACCCTATTCTCCTTGGATAACCGTCTCCGGTCATCGATTACCGCTAACACTACGTTATTTAAGTACTAGTAAGTCCTCTAGTAGTCACATGGAGTCCTAATTCGGCGAGTTGGGTTATATTTCCAACGAACTCCCTTAGGCTTTTCTTGATAAACAGATCACCGGAAGACGCTCCCGAGACGGCTCAATACCACCATTACCTTCCATAATTCACACCTTAAAATTAAAGAGTTTAGATGGATCCAAATATACTAAATAAACTAGATTCCGATCATTTCGTACTATCCCACACATATCTTCCACAAGATCAAGACTCCTAATTATCCACTAGTTCAAACCTAGGCTCTAATTTTCATTCCTAAAAGTCGTCACGTAATTCTCAAACCAATCCCACAGTCCGGCATCCTAAACTTCAAGCCTAGGATACACTATAAAGTTCTGAAACCTAAACTCTGATACCAACTGTGACGCCCCTACTTCTCCCCTAGGGCGAACCCAAGGGTATTGGCGGGACGCCTGTCTAACTCTCGTCAGGACTCACTACAAGATGAATTCAAACTTATGGATAACAATCAACAATAAGAGTCGAAATTACAAAGAAAAGGTCGCTTCCTTAACAAGTATTCAATTCTTACATTACAAGATACCAAATACATCATTTTCCCCAAAATATACAATTTTCAAAAGCCATCTAATCAATTACATTCAAAACCCTAATCAAAAGTGCATCAAGTCGACTTCTCTATAACTCTTTCCATTTCGGCTCCTGTTAAGGAAAACAAATCTAATGGGATGAGCTAACGCTCAGTGAAGCCAAGAAAAACATGCAAACACATAGTTCAAGTAGCAATAGCACTTAAGCGAGAAATAAAGCTGTAACATTCAAGCAATTCACAATTTAAAATAGACACACTCAATGACGATACAGGAGCTCTCAAGAGTTAGGTTCCACTTGTTTCGCCAAGGCTCAATCAAATACTTCCCCATGATGACACTCCGTCAACCGGGTCGGTATTAAGTCCGTAGAATTCCACTTTCTTCACAATTTCCGGTCCACCCGTTACAACAACCCCCAGTCCCGGGGCCCACTTTTCTATAAAAAGGCACTACTACTCGAGTAGGCCAAATGAGATCTCTTAATAGATCAAGTTTACAATTATCTCATGGTTCACCGAGCTTCTCGACAAGCCCTTGCTGGCTCGAGTCGCAAGGTCGGCCATTGAGATTTGGGCGGCTCCCCCAATTACTGTTATGAATCGATGGGATTCACTTCAATCGACCAATACTGTTATAGGCCGATGAGATTGCACACCAATCGGCATTCAGTCAATCACATACAATTCAGTTATGAGCAGTTCAGTTATACAATCGATAAAAGAGAACGAGTGCGATAATGTACACACTCGACTCGACAATTATAAATCATTCAATCCATAAGAGGCAATTCACATAATTTGCAACTATTATACAATCGATTAAAAGAGAACGAGTGCGATATGTACACACTCGACTCGACAATTATAAATCATTCAATCCATAAGAGGCAATTCACATAATTTGGCAACTATAAATGCTCACTCCGGATCCATTCACCAAGTCAAAAGGTGTAGTAAGTGAGCCAATAAGCTTGTAGGCGTCCGCTCCGAAATTCTTGAGAGATCCTCTTGAGTGCCTGAGCAAATAACGAGTAACTTTCACTCACAACCATGCATTAACAAGAAAAGAATGTACACTTGTTAGATTAGGTCAATGCCTTAAAAGAGGAACCTTAATCTCTCAAAAGATTCGAGATTCAAAACGTGAGCAGCTCAAAGTCCCAAGAGAGACTTGCCTCTTCCATGAATCGAGTTTAAAACAGTCCATCGATATCAAGATAAGGTGACGAGTTCTCAAAAACTCATTTCATAAGAAATTGGAAAATTTCAATTTTATGTGACAAAGTTGGAAAAATCAAATCTTGAGTTTGCATGTCCAAAAATAGAAAACTCTATACCGTCGGAAACTAGGTTTGAAGTACTATAAGTTTCTAGAAGACACTCTTCCATGGTTCCAAACAGAGAGCATTCATTTTTCAGCTCACAGTTTCAGTTCCAAGAAGACAGGTTTGAACCAGTCTTGGTTTTCCAGCAATCTTTGGAAATTCAGCATAATTCACAGAAAGTGAATCAGCCCTTGAAATTTGTAAACACAAAAAGAGTTTCAAACAAGGTTTCAAACACGACAAGTAGAACTAAATTCGAAGTTTTAAGTATCAAGATATAAACAGTTCAAAGTCAACTGAATTTTGCATACTGATCAGAAATTTCCAGATTTGAAGAGCCATCTTTGTAGCATCATTTGGATATCGAAAGGTTATTGAAATTACACCAAATTGGTTACACTTAAAATTCCATATGTGGAATAGCTCTCTATCAAACTTTAGGTGAAAAATCACACGGGAAGGCAGTTAACAAAACGACCAAAAGTTCGTGAAATATTTCAAGCAAATCTACCATCTCACTCTTTCCTTTCTTTTTCAAAGGTTTGTCCAATGAAATCAACCACAATCCACTCCATTTTGAAACCAAGGTTCCAGAAACATTTAATAAGTAGTTGATGGGTAATTGACATTAAAATTTTCGAAACAAAAACATCCCAAAACAAGTTGACCATTCGGCCAACAAGAAAGAGAAAAGTTTCCAGTTTTTCCAGCTTTGTTGCACTTTCGAAATCAGACCACATCTCACTCAATACATGTTCAAATTAATAATGGTTTATGGTGTTTTAAACTAGGTTCCAAATTCTAAAATTTCATCAGAAAGAGTCGTTTCTGAAATCAATTCACAAGTGAGAGAAAATCGAGCCACAAGATGCAGCTTTCTCCATTTCTCTCGGACAAATAGTCACAACAGGACAGTCACTTTTTTTAAATCACTACGGTTCACTCAGTCCGAACTAGCAGGTGATTTTTATACCGTTAGAAAAGTTATGGAATGTCTAAGTTTCAAATGCCGTAAACGGCAACTCGATTTTGACTTTTGTACAAAGAGATATGTTCAAGCAAAGTAGTACTGTTCGGCTGTCTTGAACACCTTTTCCAGATTTCTTTCTTTTCAAAACTCTAGTTTTGAGCAACCAAATCAAATGCTTTTTGGTAGGCACTTTGTACACACAATATACAACATATAACCATCAATCTCATAATCAATAACCAACAAAAGTTCGAAATACAAGCAAGATAACAGCAGGACAGTTTCGGGTCAGCTCAACTAACCGAAATTTTTCCAACTTCCTTTCCATTTTCTAACCGTAAATCTTTCATATAACACATAAATACAATAATCAAGAATTTTAATCCTCGAGGCAGCTACCTATAATCCACCTCAAGACCGCTAGCCTAGAGATTAAAGCAAGAGTGAAATTCCTCAAGTCCTCTAGCTATTTCTTGCTTTGGGTTTCAAACCCATGCAAAATTAACCACTAAACTTGATTAAACGGAAAGATTTAGAGGAGATGAAGGTTACTTCTTGAACCTAGATGAAACAGAAATTTTCACCAAAACTCTCCAAAAAAAAGTCCACAAGATGATGCCTTTCTCCAAGCTAGAACTAATCTCCAAGTAGTATGTGAGTTGGGTGAAAGATTTGTGAAGGAAATGAAACAAGATTGGAGCAAGATTAGAGCTTTCTTCCTTCCTTTTTCCTTTGCTGTTTTGGCCGACCAAAGAGAGGAGAGAGAGAGTGTTTGGTTGTGTGAAGCTTATGAGGGAAGTTTGGAGGGAAAAAGGAACAAAAAGCTAACCCAAAGTCAACTTTGAATAGTAGACGAATAGTGTTTCGTACCACCACTTTTCTCTCTTGTTTGTTGCACTAGTGCACTAATCCTCCAATGTAATTCCTTTAACATTGTAATTACTCACTCTTAGTAGTTTAGTATTAATTTCTAAAATCTCCAATTAGTCGCGCGGTACGAATTTCGAGAAACTATCGACGCGCGCGCGCGATAAAGCGAAAATTTGAACTCACTCACCTCTAATCCCTCAATTAACTTTTCTTAGTCTACTATTGATCATTCTTAATTCTCCAAGATTATTGCACTCTCGAATCGAATATTGCTTCGAAAAATGTGTATTCGCTATTTTTTACTAGACGAGCCACAGAAAAATTAAATTTGCTAACGGAACATTTTAAAAATATAAATGAGACCTTGTTCCATGTAATTAGATTTAAAATGGTTAAAATAATTTATTCAGAGAAAACGGGTGAATAAATAATTAAATAAGCCAGTAAAATAGAATTAAAAGTAAGTAAAATTCGGGTCCTCATAGAGTATGATAAAATACATCCTCGTCTCGATATTATCAAGTCAAGAGCAAGTATCTCAACCAAGCAAGCATGTCATTGAAGAAAAGAAACATTTCACGTAGTCACTTCACATGCACTTAGAACACTCACCACGGTAACAAAGCTTAAGTGTTCATCTCGGGAGCAACTTCGGCCTCACTTCCAAGTCCTAGAATCAAGTAATTAAAGTACAATAAGATGCACTACTCCAAACTACAGTATTTAAATGAAACTACGGCCCAAGTTCCAACTAAGAAATCGCACCCCAAATCACATGATTTCTAAATCAATTCAAGGAGAGACATCCATGTATACGTTAGGTCAAAGATTTAAGCAAATGGTAGTGCAAACATTTTCTCATTTCCATCTACCAAATGGAGTTAAAATTGCCCCAAATCAATTTTCTTCTAGGCTGGAAATTTATTACTTGAAACTTGAAACATGTAAGAGTGAGATTTTCACCTTTTAAAACCTTCCATTTTCCACTCCAATTCACTACTCATACTAGGGTTAATGTCTAATCATGGATTTAGGACATTAATGTGACAAGTTCACCACACAAAACCAAGAACAAAACTATATAAGGTCACTCTCTTTCGGTCAGCTTTGAACAAATTTTCCAGCCATGAAAACAGTGAAAGAAATGGTGTTCTTACCACTTAAAATTCATGATTTTAGTTCAATTCCAACACATAGTTATAGCTTAAAGTATAATGGAGTATTTTGAACAAAGTTAAGTTTAAATTCATCATGAAAATTTCGAAATCAAGGTTGCAATTCCAGCCCTAAATTTCGGCCAGCAAGCAAGAATTTCTCCAATTATTTTTCAAACATTCTTCCAACTAATTTCCCAATTTCAACCAAACACACCTAGCAAATCCATAAGGTTTCATCACCAACATAACTATAGATACATAAAGCCACAATCTCAACAAGAAAACACCATAATTATATCTACATACAAACCCTAACACTTCAAATATAAAGTTCAAGAATCATCAACTTGAGAAACAACCAAGATTCACCACCAAATCATGTCTTTATTCCAAAAATCCAACTTGTTTTCAACATAAAGTGAAGAAAGAAGGATTATCTAGCATTTTACCTCTTTTGCTTTCCAACTAAGATGAAACTCAACCCAATCCACCAAATCTTCTTTGTGATGCCCCCACCTCTCCCTAGGGCGAGCCCTAGGGTATCAGCGGGGCGCCTGCCCAACTCTCGTCAGGACTCACGCACTTATTCTACCTTAATAGAGATCCACAAGTCAACCATAGACTTAAGATTAAAGGAATACTTCGAATTTACAAGCCAAATTATTCTAAAGCTACCATTTACAATTACAATCCAAAAATCCAAATATAACAAAGTTTACACTTCAAATGTCTCCAATATCATACAAAAGATTTACTAGCTTCAACCAAAAACCGCTAGTCTAGAGTTCTCAACTTCCACTTCCAAAACCTGTTAAGGAATAACAACTTAGGGTGAGCTAACGCTCAGTGAGGCCAAGAAAATCAGGCAAGCAAGCAAGTAGCACGAATTAAATCAAATAGCACACTTAAAAGTGACTTAACATGAATTTCATATAAGTGAGCAAGTAGGAAGTAAAACACAAGTAGAAAGGATACAGGAGCTCTCAGGAGCTATTCCCATGTCTCGGCTGGTTCAAGCCATCTTGGGTTGACCCTCCGTCAACTCGAGTAACAACATGTCCATAGAGCTCCGCTTACTTCCTCCACCCACCATATCACCCTCTCGGATCCAGAACCAAACAAGCACGAGGTGGCAATACTATTCGAGTATGCCAAGCAAGATCTCAAAAGATCAAGTTATAAAATTTCTCAAGGTTCACCAAGCTTCTCGACCAAACCCTTGCCGGCTCGAGTTATGAGGTTAGCCAATGGGTTGGGGCGTCCCCACAAGTATAATTGGTCGATGAGACAACGTCTAATCGATTTAGAATCGATCATAGCACTGAGTCAGGATGAGAGGCACCTCCCACCCGAATAGGGTGTGGTACATGCTGCCACTCAGTGCTCACGAGTTAAAAACATGTTTCGTGTTCGAGTACAAGTGCAAGTCACATGAATTCATATAACAAGTAGTGAGTATTCAAGAGGGAGAGGACGAGAGCGATAAAGTACACCCTCGCCTTTACAAGTTTACAATTCACAAGAATCACATAGCACTTGTACAAGTATCATTTCAATCAAAGCAACATGAAACATGCACTTGACACTCACCAAAAGTCAAGAGCAAAGCGAGAGCAAAAAGCAAGAGGTCAAACGAGCTCCTTGGTATCCACGTGATCACGTGAGACATGCACAATCACAGTTATCTAGATATTCAACCAAGGCCAATAAGAGAAAACAAAATCCCCTTGCTACTCTCACTCAAGAGCCTCAAGCTCAGGTCAACTTAAAAGAAAAACTTTCTCACTTAACCACTGAAATACTCAAGTAGGACTCAAAAGCCATTTTCAAGTCAAGTCATAGTAAGGACTTTCGATTTTAAAAGAGAAGTACCATGCTTAATTGTTGGGCACGAAAATCGAGGAAAGGAAATAAAATGTTTTCATATCTTAAAACTTCTAATCCTATACCCAAGTTTTAGAATATAAGTGAGTGTTCACGTTTTCTAAACTTATGAAGTCAAAATCCATTGAAAGCGTCACTTATTTCGTAGTAAATATTGGAGCTAAAAGGTCCAAGTTTCAAATATGAAGCTAGTGAAATTTCTCAAGAATTACTCTAGGTAAAACGCTCAATTTATGGTTCATTTTCATGGAAACCGAGGGCATAAGACTAGGAAGTGAAAAATCTTATTTCGGAGCCAAAGGAAACAAACTAGTTTCACTTGAAGTTTGGCCAACTTCCACACAATCAAGCTTTCCGGTCCAAATCAAGAAAAATCTCATGTGCCCGGTGAAATCCACTTCCCAAGTATGAATTTGGGTGCAAATAATCAAAAAGGTTAGGTTTGAACCCAGAAAATGTTTCCAAGCCACTTTTGAGCTATTGTCACTTTATAAAGAAAATTTCAGTTTTGGTAATGTTTTTGAAAAATCATAACTTGAGTTCCATAAATCCAAAAATTGAAAATCTTATACCGTTGGAAAATAGACTCAATAAACTAAAACTTTCTAGAAGACACTTCTACCATATTTGTATCAGAAATCAGTCAAAGTTTAGTTCCAAATCGCTGCTACTGCAAAAACAGGGCAAAACAGTCTTGAATTTCAGTGAACTTTGAAAATTTAGAAAAATTCATAGGAATTGAACTAGCCCCTGAAATTTATACCACTGAAAGACCTTCAAGTCTAGTTTCAAACACAACAAACGGAACTCAATTTGGATTTTTCTACACCAAAATACAATAGTTTTTTGAAAGCTTGTTTTTAAAACCTGAAACACGAAATTCCAGCTTTGGAACACCCAACGTAGTTTCTAATTCAGGCCATAACTAAGGCTACACAAGTCCAAAATTAGTGTGGTTTATGGCATTGAAAACTAGATTCAAAATACTAAAAATCACTAGAAGAAACTGTCTTCAAATTCATTTCTTAAGGGGAGTGAAATCGATTTACAAACTGCAGCTGTTCTTGTCTCGCGGTTAAAACAGTAAGAGAAAGTAGCCAACTTTGTCGGTTCACTATGACTCATAGAAAATGGACTATCATGTGTATTTTATAATGTTAGAAAGCCCTCGGAGTCTAGTTTCACATTCCGCAAATGGAACTTGATTTTGACTTCTGTACGAAAAATTACGTTCTGTTTACTGCACACTGGTCGGCTGCCCTGCTCCAAAATTTTTAGGTTTGTTCTCCTCCTTTAAGTTTAACTTTAACTCATTCAAATGAAGTGATTTTTGGAAGATAATTTACACACACATAACCCAACATGTAACAAGCATTTTTGCATCAATTTAACCACAAAGTTTGAAATTAAAACAAGGGAAACACTCCAGCAAAAATCGGACAGCAGCCTTTCTTCGTTCTTTCCAAATTTCCTCCTAAACTCTCACACCAAAACCAAGTTAGAATTCAGCATAACAACAACCAACATACAAGAAATCCTCAAGTCCACTACCTAATAATCCTCCTCAAGGAATCTTCCTAAGAGCAAGTCAAGAAAGCAAGAATATCCTTAAGGCATGCTACCTAATGTCAAGGTTCATAAAACCTTTCAACAATTCCAAGTTTATCTAGCTAAAAATTAGCTAAAGGATGGAAGAAAAATTGGAGCTTGGAGATGTTACCTTCCTCTAAGGATAGCAAGCAAAATCTCAAGAAACCAACCACTAAACCTCCAAGAATCTTTCCTCCACCAAGTCTTCTACCAAACTTGAAGATGATCCAAGGTGTGAGTAAGGTTGGGAGCAAGTTTAGTGAGCAAAATGGAGACGAAGAAGATGAAATTTTTCTTGGCTAAAGGGGCAGGGAGGTTCGGCCATGAGAGGGAGGAAGAGAGAGTGATTTTGTTTGATTTTTGTGATGTGAGAGGATGAAAGAAAGAAGTGACATAAAGCCACTTTTGATGGTGCAAAAGTCAACACTTAAATAGTGGTCCATTAATGCTCCTAATTGAGTTTAATTCAAATCACTCACCTCTAAACCCTCAATTAACTTTTCTTAGTCAACAATTGATCATCCTTAACTCTCCAAGACCACTGCACTCTCAGACCAAATATTATCTCGAAAAACGTATTTTTTCAAATTTTCACTAATTAGGCGACAGAAAAATTAAGTTTAAGAGCAAACATATTAAAATTATAAAATGAGGCAATGTACAATATAGATGCAATTAAAATGAATGAAATAAATTAATTGGGGCAAATGAATAAAAAAATAAATAGATAGACCAGTAAAAGAAAATTTCGGGTCCTCACATTCTTCCTTTTCAAGCTTAAGCCAAGGTTGATGGAAAACCCAAAGTTATCTCCTTCCTTTTCTCTCAAAATCTAAGCAAGATTGAAGCTAGTTTGGATGAAGTTTCTTCCCCTTTTCTTCTCCAAAAATTTCGGTCCTCTCTCTCTCTCTCTCTCCTTCTCTTATGGTTTGTTTGTTATGTTTTAAGGCAAGAAATGGAAGAAAAATGGTAAGAAAGCTTGGTCAAAGTAGTCTTAAAGAAACAACATTTGGTTCCTATAGTGACACATGTCACAATCTAGTTATGTTAGCCCTGAAATATCCCAATTCTTTCTTATTACACTAAACTCCCTCTTTTTTTTCCAAAAGTTCCTTTCACACCCCACTAAAAAGGAAAAATCTCATTTTACCTCACACACTAACTTCCACATGTAAAATTTAATAAAAGCATTAAGACAAAATCATTATCAATTCAATAAATAAACAAATAGATGACTAAATAAATAAAATACCATGTAGTTAAACTAGGTAAAATGACAAAATTTCTAAGTCCTCACATCCTTCAGCAATGCTTCTAGTGTCCTTGGCATATCCGAAGGGAGGTATGGCAGATTTGGCAATTGGATAGGGATTCTTCTCGATTTTTCCATTTTTATGGGGAGTTAATAAATTTGCTGACATATTGTCTAATGTGGGTGTCTCTCATTATGAACATATACGTATGTTTTTGAAGTTGGTTCACAGGGAAATCTGACTAGATAGACTAGGAATGCCTTCTATTATGAAGATGAAGATTGTCTAGGCTGTGTTTTTGATCATTTTATTGTTGATGCTTGAGGTAAGGCTAAGTTCCCCTCCTGTAACTTTGGCTTTTTATATAAATAAAATATGGGGTGGCGTTCATCCCCGTGTACAAGGTTAGCCGAGGAAAAAATAAAGAAACCTTGAATTACATCAAGGAAAGTGAGATGAGAAAAGAATTTACATAGAAAGTTTCAAGAGAAAGGCAAGACACATTGGCCCTATTTCAAAAAAACCAATAATCTAAATCATCCATACATTCAACCATACACAATCACATTGGTCTTAGTCCATAATCATCCATCATGCATTCATGTAATATTTTATTAAATAAAAGTATAAAATTTATTTAGTTCTAATCATATATCATTATATATGCACGCTTTTAATCTCAAGTGACTTCAATTCAAGAGATTTAAAAATCAGTTGAATCAAAGTCAAGTGATAATTTTTCTTAAAATTTGGAAAAATTCTTTAGCGACAGACTATCTATCACAAAAAGCTTTAGCAACAAATAGCAATAGTTAGCAATAGTATGCCCTAACAATTAGCAACAAACTATCTAACAATGAAACTTTTGATAACTCTAACAATCAAGAAATCTATTTTTTATTCACAGTAAAAATATAGCTATAATTTTCAAATTTTTAGAAGAACCAAACTTACTAAAATAAAATTAGAATCTTTTATTATTTAGGAAATCCTATTTCTTAAGAAATTCTTGTTGGTTTCCAATTTTACATTAATTTATTTTGTCATCAAATTTTCAAAGGTTATTGTTTTTATAAATAGAATTTCATCATCTAATAACAAAAATTTTGGATCAAAATCATAATCAAATTTCTTTTGACAAAAATTATGCCAAATACTTTTGTTCATTGAAAAACACATAAACACATGTTCTTCTTACAAAACTTTTCGGCAATATCAATCCATAAAAACCAGTCATAATCATTATTTAAAAAATAAAATTTCAAACTGATTAATTATCTTATAATTAACCATAATTGCTGAATTGACAAATTCATGAAATCTAATTTTTCATCAAATTTTCAGCCATGGAAGTTGTTCAACTTTTTCTGGAACTTTAGACAACATAAATATCTTTATGATAAAACCAATTCAATGACCAAACTTACTTTTTCACATAATTATCTGATGAAAAATTTTAAAAATTTGAAGCCTTTTCAAAAGTTTTTAAAATTTTTATCAAAGTAGTAATTTTTAAACAACTCTTAAATCACATATAATTAAATCTGATTTAGCATATATGTCAACTACATAAACAAGTTACATGTTTTTTATCAAGGGTGATTCTGATACCACTGTAAGGAATTATAGAGATAAAAGTAGCAAAAAATTAAAATTTTTTATTTCTTAGAAAACCTTTAACCTTGATAAAAAAAACACGTAACTAAAAAGGTGTTCAAATGTAGTACCTTAATCAATGAAGAAAGATACGAAGAATAGGAACGTTTGATGCAGAGAGAGGCGAGAGATAAACTTAGCTGCTCAAATGTTTGGCCTCTAATCGTGATCCACACGAACCCTTTAGCCAAAACCTCCAAATCCGAATTAGTTTAACCTAAATTAATGCTAGTTATTGTCAAGACACCTCTCACAAATTGGTTGAGAAAAATCCTAATTTTTCACTTTGAAAAACTTGCCCTAATAAGAGAAATAAGAGATGTGATTTTTCCCTTGTTTTCTTGGACGAATTTTAGGTATTTCTTTCTCTCAAGATTTTTCTCAAAAATCTCACAAAACAATTTGTGTATTGGTAGTCTTGCTAACAAAAGTTTAGTAAGTATTTATAGATAAATGGTGGTAGTGGTGATTGACCGGTGGTGAGCTAGGGTCTGCTCAAGGAATCGATTAAGGGATTGAAAATTTGAGAATTAGGGAAATGAGGTAAAAGGGAAGTGGGGATATTTAGTTTTTCACATTAACAAGTTAAGGGGCATATTAGCAATTTCACATATTATTGAGCTACTCAACGAGCTATTGAACCTGCGTAAAATGGGCTAGAGTTCGACTCGCTTCTAAACACAAGTTGCTCAAGTTCGACTTGAGTTCAGTGTTGACCAAACTCGAGTCGTGAGAGCTCTGATCGATCTTGCTCGTAAGAGCTCACAAGCCACCCGAATCATATGCAGCCATAGTTTCCACCCAAAAAAATTGAACTTTTTTTTTCTTCTTTGTTCCTTCTAAGGTGCGTAGACTTAGTATGTAATGTTAGACAAAAGAGCAAGATTTTCAATTTAGATTTATAAATCATAAACATTAAATTTAAGATGTCTCTGATGATCCAACTCTATAATTCATTGATGAAGACTTACGTTAATCAATCCTTGGTTTTGATGATAACAAAACAAATTGATAATTTAGACTAATGGTTTCATATGAGAAAGTGTCTAAAACAGGTATCAAGTCTAAAAGAATGAGGAAAAGATTTGAAACAAATGAAGCAAAGAACTACTAAAGGTTTCGGACACTCGCATCAAAGCATCGGACGTCTAATAATCAATAAGAAAGTTTTGAACGAAAGCTGTCAGACACTTCACAAGAGTATAGGATGTCTGGTAGTCAAAAAGATCCATTAGATAGTCATATCGGATGCAAAACTTTTGGATCGGCTGTCCGATAAATTTTAAGTGAACATCTCAACATTCTGATCTCTGTCAGACGCCAAACCTGTCGAATGCAAAAGTTCCATCGGCTGTCCGATAAGAACTAAGAGCATACTATCGGACTCATGCATTGGAGGATTGGATATCCGATACTTCTAACGGCTAGTTTTCTAATAGCTAATTTTTTTATCATTGGAGAAACTTTTGAGGCAAAGTTTAATCATCTACAAATACCCCCAAGTATGAGAAGAAGAATGACTTTTCCCTACATAAGATACAAGCTTTTAAGAGTGATTTTTGGGTAGAAAAATACTTTGAATATTATATAGGTGTGGGGAAAGTTCTTGGATTTGTGAGATTTCTTATTGAGGAGACGTAAAACCTTTTGAAGGTGAGCCTCACTTGTAAGTAGTTCTTAATTGGTTGAGTGAACTTTTAATTGTAGTTAATTGAAGGTTAACTAGGAGAGTTGTAAAACTCCTTGACTCAACTAAAGGATTTTATAGTGAGCAAGGAGTGAGCCTTTACTTGTACAAATTGGTTAGTGTCACCATCAATTGAAAAAACTACTTGGTTGATTCAACTCCAAGTTTGGAAGAAATTTGGGAGTTTGTTTGGTTTGCATTTCTTACTTTCCTTTTATTCTATTGTATGGTTAAATTACTTCATCTTTATTGTTATTTTGTATTCTTGAATGTATGATCACTTAGGCTAAATCTGGTTAGTTAAAATTGGGTGAATATTTGTAATTACTTGCTTGATTCTTGAACAACCTAATTCACCCCCTCTCTTAGGTTGCAAATGATATTTCTTTGAAGGCTGGCTTGTACTTAGGGGGAGTTTATTTGAATTTATTTCATCAAAAAATCATCACTTTGTTTATCATCATTGAAAGGGGGAGATTGAAAACTTAAATTAATCAATCCTTGATTTTGATGATAACTAAATAAATTGATGATTTAGACTAATGGTTTAATATGAGAAGGTGTCTAGAACAAGTATCAAGTCTAAAATAATGAGGAAAAGATTTGCAGTAAATTAAGCAAAGAACTGCTGAAGGTTTCGGATGCTTGCTATTTTGTATGGTTAAATTACTTCATCTTTATAGCTATTTTGTATGCTTCAGTGTGTGATCATTTAGGCTAAATTTGGTTAGTTAAAATTGGATAAATATTTGTAATTACTTGATTGATTCTTGGATAACCTAATTCACCCCCTCTCTTAGGTTGCAATTCGGCCTAACAATTGATATCAAGGGTCCATAATTATTCCATCAATATGGTTGCTAGAATGATTGATTGATTCTTGAGCTATTGACAATATCTCTAGGGATGTACCACATAGTTTTCATATAAGTGACTATTTTATGCTATATTTGGATTACATTTTATATTATTTTTAGTCACTTTTGCAAATATTATAGGAAGCAAACGGTCAATTTTTGCTAGGATTGGTTCTAAGTGCAACCTAATGCTTAATTTTAGAATTTGTCCCTTTTACTTGTACATTTTTAAATCTTTTGTAAGAGTTGGAAATGAACTTCAATTTGGACAAGAAATAAGCTTGCAGTATATTGATTGAAATCCTAAAGTTCACAAGGATGACAAGTTTCAAAGATGATTCGAGTCACCAGAAAAAGAAAACAAAAAAAGTTGTCGAACAAGAAAGTCAACTCGAATCCCTTTAAAGAATTCGGCCAATTTTTGGAGGGATCGTTTAGAGGGATTTGAGGCAAAATATTTTGGAGAAATAGGGGACGAATCTGGCCAAAAATTGGAGGGATTGTGGGAGGTATGCAGTTTAAACTTGTGCAACTTGATTTTAACTCCATCATTTTACACCTTGTGAGGGACAATTTGTAGAAACTTTGTAGCTGTAAAATAGAGATTCTAGTAACAATTCTTGACCTTATTTCTTCTATAATGATGAGCTTTAGCTTTGAGCCGAAATTGTTGACCAATTGGAGCTATGTTCACATGGAAGATACAAGTTAACGGTTTGAAGATTTCTCTATAAATATTGCTTATATCATTCATTTTAGTGGAGTTTGGAGAGTGGAAGAAACACCAAACAAAATGTAGTTCTTAGCTTGTTTCTTAGTTCTTTAGTTTAGGTAGTGTAGAATAGTTTAGATTAGTTAGGTTCATCCTCTCTTTTATATAGCTAAACTTGGATGAACATTAAGGAGCAAAGATTGGGAGTTTGAGCTCATGTAACAATGATGATATCACTCCTACCACTTTCTATCTTGTATTAGATTTCATATTTAGTTATAATATAAGTTTGGATCTTATTATGTGTTTTTAAAGTTTATGCATAGAGTTGTGGATGAGTTTTCTATATCTTGTTAGTGATGTTTACTTGGTTATTTTGCTCAAGTTATTTAGCACTTTTGCTTTTATACCCATGATTAACTGATCATCAATTGTGACAATCTTAAGGAGTTAAGTTTGCAAGGAGAATTGGAATTTAATACTAGTTCAAGAAACTGCTAGATCTAGGGAGTACACTCACGACTTTTGTGGCTTGTGGCATGTAATTTCATAGAGGTAATGAACTTGTAACTAATTTCATAACCATGAGAATAGGTATGAATTAGTTATAGGTATAGTTGATTCACTACGAGACTAAGTTTCACATAGATAAGAAAATTACATCATAACTAGCCGAGGAAGTAGTGTTATATGAACTGAAAATTTGCACTTGCATGAGTAGTAGGGATACCATGACTTAAGGAGCTTTCATTTGCTATTTTCTTGCACATTTTAGTTTAGTTTTATTTCATCCAATTCGTTGATCATCTAAATAATAGAGGAGATTTAGTAGTTGTCCATTCTTCCCTGTAAGTTCGCCCTTTAATACTCTATATTCAATCGCGACCCGTGTACTTACGAAAAATCCTATGTGAGATATTTAAGAATTTATAAATATAAAACTTGATTGTGGATTGAGTTTAATTTTGTATGCAAACCCTGTGCTCGTCAAGTTTTTAGATATACTTTCTAAAATACAAAAAATCATAATTACATAATAACCATTTTCAAGTCAAATGAGAACTAAAATTTTAAAAATACATACGAAGTTTCAATAAGTGGAAGAATTAAAATGCCTAAGATTGGCACAACATTTCACATAGTCAATTAAAGCACACACATGCAAGGAACACTCATCTTTTAAAGTAGACCAAAGCTAAACGTTCGACTCTGCGTCGTGCTCGTTCCCACCGTTAAACCCTAAAAATAACCAAGACAACATGTCATGGTCCGATCATTCAAAACTTAGGTTAATAAGGTGCTCACTTTAGCCTTTATCATGAGCTATACGCCTATCTAAAATCGACCCCTCAAAACACAAACTCAAAGACAAACTTGAAAGCCAATCGAAGAATGTCCAAGTGCATTCTAGGGCTATGAAGTACACTTGTTTAAGGCCACAAAACCATCCAAAATCACACCAATTAAAGTTTAAGACCTAGAAAAGTTTTCTCAAAATTTTCCAAGTTCCACTCAGTTCATTTGATAAAATTTTCCAGCTTTTACGACATTCTTTAAAAAAGTATAACTTTTGTTTTAACTTATGATTCACTAATGTACTCTTAACACTTTTAATCACATACTTCCTCCTACTTAATACCCGCTCTTATCCACCAAATTTAGTACACACACTTCACCAATTGATCACACTACCACAATGCACCAAAACCCTAACTTACACTAACTTTAAAAGTAAAAGTAAAACTCTCGACTCTATTATTTATTACACCTATTAAGGGAAGTAATTAGTATTAAAGAGATTATAAATTAACTTATTCAAAACAAAAGAGACTTATAAGAAAATATAAGCAAATTTTCAAGTTCTCACAGTAGCTGAAAGAATGTACGGGAAGTTACCTTATGTCTTGTTCAAATTAGTGGGTGGGAGAAAGGTTGGTGCTGGAATGCATGGTAAAAATTCACACGAATACCCGATTATCATATGGTCAAACCTTGACTAAGTAAAGTACGGTAGCGTGTTGGTCCCAAGTTTTAAATTTGCTAGATAGGACAAGAACATGAATGTATTTAAATAGTTTAATCATTGAAATAATAGTATACCCTTCTTTAATTGTAATAAAGATAAGAACCGAGATTCTTTGATAATTGCTTTGAACTTGCAAGATTATGTGCTTTTTAGCCCATTTACCCCTAGTTGGTATCAAAGCCTAGATAGTGAAAATAATTCATCCACCTCGAAAAGATACGAAAATCATAATGAAATAATACTGTTTCAACAAATTGTTAAGGTACAAGACAATTATGGAAAGAATTAATAAGGGAGAAGAATTGGATATTGATAGTATAATAGAAAAGATAAATAATTTAAATTTAGAATATTTAGTTAACATAAAGCCAGATATAAAAGAAGAACTTCCAGAAAATACTAGTATAAATGATTTACCCAGCACTAGTCACAAATCTAGATATCAACCAAAAGCCTTTACTATACCTCCTAGAGGATATGCAAGCATGCACATGATTGTTAGCCACACCCTTAGAGAAGATGAAAACAGAAGCAATTAATTCTTTTGGAATTTACTTGGATATAGACTGTGTTCAAAATTTAGAAGAACCTACAGAGAAATGGAAAACTGCAATTCGAGTAGCAATTATTCTTAATAAAATGGATTATGAAACTGCTAAACAATTTATCGAAAGGATTTTGGTTAGTAGTTCCTTATGATTTTGGAAAAACATAAATAAGTATTCAAAAGATACAATTTTCAATGCAGATGATAATCTAGCTAATTTAGTTACACCGAGGCATTTAGACTAGAATTCATCAAAGCGGGAAACTGCTTCAAAAATAAAGTTACTATCAATAAATATGCTAATACTTTGATTCAATTACAATTATGTGATATTTGTGAATTGAAAAGATATATTTGTATCTTTCAAAAATATTATTATCACATTTATAATCAAATTGATAATACATTCACTTATTTACAAATATTTGTTGTCAAAATTTCCTAATCCTTAGGGTAAAAAATTAGATAGAAAATATACATTCTCATGAAGCGATACGTTAGGAAAGAGAATAACCATTTTTGCTAGATAAATTAAGTGAATGGTGTGATGATGCAATACTTAATAAAAAGAGTCGAGGTTTAAAGAGAAAAAAATATATTATGTTGTTATGATACCTCTCTACCGATAATGATAGGATGTGATAGAACTTACTATTATAATAAAATAAAGAAAATATATAAAAAGAAAAGTATTTTAAGAAAAAATATTTCAAGAAAGAAATCTAGATACTACAAAAGAAAAGGAGATAAAAGACCTAAAAAACCAAGTTTCCAAAGAAAGGAAAGGAATAGAAAGATAACAGAATGTCAATATTATTACTGTAAAGAAAAAGGTCATTGTGCTATTGAATGTTTTAAAAAATTCAATAAGAAAAGATAGAAATTGATGAAGATATAGAACAGATGATAGATGAGAAAGAATTTGTACAAATTAATACTTTTGATGAATGCTTATCAGATACTGTACAATTTCGTAAAAATCAAGTAGCCCCGTTTTTAGTCTCCTCTCTTCCCTCTTTGGCACTCTAGGGTTTACTTTTGAATACTTCATTGGCTATGGAGGCATCAGCCTTCTCCGACTAGGAAGTTATTCTCTTCTTTATTCAATCAAGCAGTCCCGTCACCTTTTTGAAATCAAGAAGCCGGCTACTCACACAAGAGAACCAGCAGTTTTCTTTTCTAAGATTGATATTGATAAGCTTGCGGCTCCTTTTTGACTTGCTATTGTGGGAAAGTTCTCTCATGGCAGGTCTAAGTTGGAAGAGATTAGGAGATTTTTGAATCTTTGGATTTGAAGAATACGATTATAGTAAGATATTTGGATGCAAGGCATGTCCTAATTTGCTTCAATAGTGAAGGGGACTTTTTAGAACCTGGACAAAAAGCTTGTGGCAAATATATAAGTTCCCCATGAGGGTTTTTCAATGGACACTTAATTTTCATGTTCAACGTGAATCCTCTTTGGCACTCGTTTGGCTGGCTTTACCGTCATTGCCTATTCACTTCTTTGATAAACATAGTCTTTTCTCAATTGTTAACTCCACTGGGAGGCCTCTTTTTGTGGATGCAGTGACAATTTCAAAGATGAGACCAAGTGTTGCACGCATCTGTGTGGAGATGGATTTGCTACTTCCAATACCCAATAGAGTTTGGATTGGTTTAGAAGGAAAAAATATAGGTTTTTGGCAAACTATTGTAGCAGAAAATCCTCCCAAGTATTGTTCAGCTTGTTGGCATCTAGGACATTCTTCCAATGAATGTCGTTGGGAGAATGAAGAGCATCAAGTGAAGCAAAGACTTGGAAGGGATATTGTCTTAGATGATCAGAGTAGGAAGAACCGGAGGGACCCAAAATAGGTACCTATTTATAATAGCAAAGCATGGGCTTGAATAAGGGGTGTAATTGACTTCTAAGGAAGTTTTTCAGGCAAGCCAATCGAGTCTTATTTCTGAGGACAAATAACATCATTCAAATCCTACTTCTATTGTTATCCCGACGACAAATTCTCAACCTCAACTTGGGGATGAGCCTGTTCGTTGTGAACAAGATGCAGCTACCTTGGTGATGGGAAAATAGAAAAAAAGTCAACAATTAAATCACGCACCTTCTGAGGCGAATGTAGAGGTTCAGGTTGAGAAGGAGGATGCAATTGTGCAAAATGATTGTTTTTCAAATATGTGGTTGGAACCGTTAAAGGTAGTAGAGGCATCGGCTTTTTCGATTCATCCCAATCAGCAGGAGGATCTTGTATCATAAGCTAGTGTTGACGAGGAGATTTATGTAGATTCTCTTCCTCAACAGGTGGGAATTTTGTCTCCTAGGGGGCCTAACAAGGTGATGAATGTCATTACTAAATAGGAGAGTACATTGGCTGGAAACCTTGATGGTTTTCAAGATGTGAAGTCTACAAAAGTGAAGGGACTTAGAGCATGGTTTCCATCAGATTGCCAACTCTGGTCTACAACAACTAATTCACAGAATCCCTTCCAGGTATTATCCAATGATCAATGGCCTCTTTTGGAATATTAGGGCTATTTCTAAAGCCCCGAATTTTTGAAGATTGAAGAAGTTAATACGGATGCATAATATTCAAATACTTGGAATTTGTGAGCCTCGGGTCTCTTTGTAAAAAGTTGAATGTTTCCGAATTCATTTAAATTTTAATAACGTTTTATGCAACTCTTTTGGTTCTATTTAGTTATTCTACAATAGTTCTTTTACTAAAATGTTGGTAGGGGAGGGAGAATGGCACTTGTCTATCAAATTCCAGCATCCTCAACTTTTGTCTCAGTTCATTGTATCCTTTGTTCATCCTCCATGCTTAGTTGAGTTTAGGTAGATTCTTTGGAGTGATTCGATAAGGGATACACCCTCTTCTGGAGCTTGGCTCATTGAAGGGGATTTTAATGTCGTTGCTGCTGCCCATGAAAAGAGAGGGGGTAGACCATTTCAATTTTCTAAAGCTATTGATTTCTTACAATTTATGAGTAATGCTTATTTGTTTGATGTGGGTTTCTCGGGTTCAAAGCTCACTTGGGCAATAATCGCCAAGGTAATGCAAGGATTTGGAAACATCTGGACAGAGTTTTTGGTGAGCGAAGAATGTCATGATTTTGGATTGAAATTTTTAGTTCGGCATCTAGCTCGGGAGCCATCTAACCATGCTCCACTTCTCATTACAGCTTCTACGAGATTGGATAATAAGCCGTGCTCATTCAGATTTTTGACTTTGTGGACCACAAGGGATGATTTTTTATGATTGTTCAGCAGTCTTGGCAGCAACTGTGCGAAGGTTCTCCTTTGCAAGTTCTAGTTAGTAAATTGAAGTGGTTAAAAGGTGACATCAAAGATTGGAATAAAATTGGTAAGGGCAGCAACAAGTGAGTCAGTGGGAGGGGAGGTACAGGTTGCTGAGGAGGGATTGGAACATGATGATTCTGAAGCGGCTTGTATTGATTTGCAGGAAGCTAAAGCTTGATTGTGCAATGCATTATATGTTGAGGAGCTTTTTTGGAAGCAAAAGGCCCGAGCCAAGTGGTATCAAGAAGGAGATAGAAATACAAAATATTTTCATTCAACAGTAAAATAAAGGAGCTGATGTCGATTGTTAGCAGAATATGGTATGTTGGAAGGAACTGGTTGTCTTCAAATAATGATATTGGAAATGAGATGGTTAGATTTTTTTCAGATTTATATGCAAATAAGCCAACTGGTTTGTCTTCAGAGTTGATGTCTCTTATTCTGAAAGTGATTTTGGAAAAAGATAATGATTTGTTAGAGGGTGTTCCCACCATGGATGAGGTACGGAATATAGTTTTTGATATGGATGACGATAGCGCGGCTAAATCAGATGGCTTTATAAGTCATTTTTTCACCACTACTTAGTCAATTGTTGGGGAGGATATTTATAATGTAGTGGTGAGTTTTTATGAACGGATGTTCTATTGGACAATAATTTTTTACAATTATTTCAAAAAGTTATATTTGATACTTTAAAGCTACATATTCATTTTAAAACTTCTTGGGGCCACTGGGTAACGGTAAGTTGATTAACTACCACTTATGCGAGAAAAACATTGATACACTTCAAACCTCGCACAACTTAACACGGTGATATAAGATATAAAGAAAGATTGATTTTTCCTAAAGGAAAACCATTATTGAAAATAGAAAATCTAGTTGAAAAAACTAAAAATAGATAAAAACATTTAGAGGAAGCAAAATTAGAAATGATAGAAATAGTAAAATAAAAAATAAAATAGTGTTATATAGATAATCTTTTAGCTTTCTGGAATAAAAATAAAGAGGAAGCAAAATAAAAAATGATAGATAAACAGAAAATAATTAGAATAAACACAATAAGATATAATCAAATAGATCAAGAGGAATTTAAACAGCAACTAGATGAATTAGAAAAAGTTAAGATAATTCAGCAAAGCAAACATCACATTCCTCACTAGCATTTATGGTTAGAAATCATGCAGAAATAATTAGAGGAAAACCTAGAATGGTGTTCAATTATAAGAAACTCAACGATAATATTATATTTGACGGATATTTTTTACCTCATAGGAAAAGCTTTATAAATTTTACAAAGGGAAAAAGATATTTTCCAAATTTGATTGCAAAAATGGATTTTGACAAATTCGGATGCATAAAGATAGCATACCATATACAGCATTTTCAACAGCTCAAGACATTATGAATGGTTAGTCATGCCTTTTGGATTAAAAATGCTCCTCAAATTTTTTCAAAGAAAAATGGATAATATTTTAAAATGATATCCATTTATATATGTCTATGTAGACGATATCCTTATTACTAGTAATAACATAGCTCAGCATATTATTCATCCAAATATTTTTGTAAAGCTTTGTATATAACATGGATTAGCTGTGACGGCCCCACCTTCCCCTAGGGCGTATCCCAGGGTTCGGCGAGTCGCTTGCCCAACTCTCGCCAGGACTCACTCACTAGGGCTTGAGAAACTAACGTACTTTCATAGAAAATAAATACCACAACCAGTTCAAACTTAATATATACATTGATGCTCAAATCCAGATACAAAACTTCTACACACCCAAAATACTTCAAAGTGTTTACAATTCGAGTACAATCAACTCTAGTCGGGTACTAGCGCGAGTACAACTTCAAAATTTCAAAACAACTAGACTACGCTAGTCTCTATAAATCTCGTGCCTCGTTCGTATCTCCTGTAAGGAAAACAAAACTAATGGAGTGAGTTAAAACCCAGTGAGGTTCCAAATAACAAGTTGATCATTATTTAAAAGTGCAAGTATCACGTAGCAAAATAACGAGTATAACAAATGTATAAAAGTAGCATTAACATTTCAGCTAGCAAATCTCAAAATGAACGAGTGTAAAAGTCTTTGCTTTTAAAACGAAACAATAACACGATAAATACTATTCATTCCAAAGTATAAGGATACGGATGGCTCTCAGGAGCCAAATTCCCATTACATCACCAGAGCTTGATCAAGTAATAGTTGACACTCCGTCAACTTTCAAGTAAGTAACCAATCCAGTAGAGCACCACTTAAACTACTCTCCGTCCACCATCCAAACCCCTTACCGGGCCCGAACTCCAAGATAAACACTGGTAGTAATACTCGAGTATACCGATTAGTCGAGGAGATAACACTCCACTCGACAACACTAGATACCCATGGTTCGTTATCTAATCGACCAAACCCTTGCCGGATCGACTCGATTAACTAGCCAGTGGGGTTTGGGTTCCCAAGAAGTCGATGAGATAACATTTCCAATCGATTGAATCAAAATAAAAGTACGGAGACGGGAATGAGAGGTACCTCCCACTCGGATCGAGTGTGGTACATACTGCCGTTCCGCACTTACAAGTCAAGTACAAGTATATCAAGTCGATTGCAACAATAAACAAATACATATCACATTAGAGCAAGTGCGATAAAGTACACCCTTGCTCGACCATACGAATCACATTTCATTCGATCACATTGGTCAAGTATTGAAAACAAGTGTCAAGTTCAATCAGGTATTTGGAAGTACTCACCAACAGATGTAGTGCCTTTACGATTCACGTTCAGATATTACTCCGTGTTTGGAGTCCAAATCTGCGAGAAAACATTGTTTAAGAGTTTTGAAAATTAACTAAGATTCGAAACTTAAACGTTTCGTTTAACGAGAATCAAGTAATTGAAACTCATTTAGAGAATATTCGTAAAACTCTTGCTCACTCTTCAAAATGTGAAACTTGAAGCAAGTATACTTGGAAATACCATTTGAATCGAAGAAACGAGAAAAACGTATTTCTATTAGTCGTAAATTTCATTTTTTTCCAAGGGTACAAGGTTCGGCCGAATTCCAACTTATATACGTCTATAAAAGAAGGCGTGAATATCGTAGATGATTCAAGTGATATTCGTTTTCAAATCTTTACTCAAGTCGCGTGTATCTCTACTTAACCATCGAATGCAAATTTGGGCAGCACGCCCTTTGTGTTTACCTAGTTTCCAGCCATTTATGGCTTCCTTATTTTCTCAATTCAGCGCCACAATCACACACAAGTAATGTTACTAACATAGCCCCTCCATTAGGTTTCAAAATCATCCAAGTGCAACACAAGTATAATAATACAATCGAAACTCAAGTTTTGAAGGCAAAAGACTAAATGGCAGATTCGACATCTTATAACATTTTAGTCACAACTAGAATTACGTTTATCGGATTGGTGCGAACCTTATACCGTTCGAAGTTAAAACATAGATCTACAATTCTCATGAAGACATCTTAACCCAGTTCTCACCCTAACTAGGTCAAATTTACCAAAACAACCCTTAGTTTCTCACATTCAATGTTCGGAAAGCACTCGAGGCAACCACGTGTCGTCGCCGACTTCAACGTCCTCGTTCACCTGCTCGTGAACCTCTGTTGAAGCAGATCGGAATATATTATTACGCGAAAAGTAACTAAAGCAGATAAAATAAGTAAAATGACTAAACGACTCATGCAAAGGCGCGAGACGACACGAAACGACTCGACGCGAAAACGGAAACGGAAACGAGATGGAAACGGAAAACACCTAGTGCGAGGTGCACTATGTGTGCAGTCAGATTTGACACTTCCTATGATTTTAATCATAACTCAATTTATGATTATCGGATTGGAGTGTACGAGGTGGCGTTTCGAAGCTAAGACAACGAACTACAACTTTCAAGAAGATATCAAAGGCTAAATCCAATGTTTTCAGGGTCAAATTCGGCTGAGACAGTAGCTGAAGTGAACTGCCTCAAGAAGTTAACGGTTATGCTGGACAGTTTTGCCGGTTAAGAACGTTTTAACCGTTTCATGTGAAAAACTTGGTCAAACGACCTAAGAATTTACAAGTGGATAGAAAAGACTGCGCTTGACAACTTTCATGAAGGCACCTTTAGCTAACTCAACTCGGAAATGCCCCAGATTTAGCAAGAACAGTCCAGCAAATGATCTATCGCAGGCTGAAGAACAGGACATACTCAAACAGGCATAACTCAACATTCAGAAATCCGATTCAAGCGATTCCAAATGCGTTGGAAAGCTAAGAGATAGAGCTACAACTTTTGTGAAGACCATTTCTGCCCAGATTTACTCTTTCCAGGTCAAAAACACGAAAAAAATCTCAGACGTTTCAATCTCAGGTTCAACTCAGGTTTATAGACAGACCAGATTCAAACAGTCATATCTCAGTGCACAAAGAACCGAATCAAGAAATTCCAAAACCGCTAGAAAGCTAAGATACAAGGTTACAATTCTTAAGAAGACATTGACAACCAATTCAGTAATATTTCCGGTCAAACTAACCAATGACAGAGGCTGATTATCATTTTTGACAGAAACAGGGCAGCTTTTGAAGTTAAATTTGAATGACAAATTCTCACTCGAAAAGCATCAAATTTTGTACACCACCTCTCCCATATATAAACTATGTTCCTACCAAATTTCATCTATAAACTCCTACGGGAAGGTCACTTTTCAATTCCACCAAGATGCTCCATCATTTAGAAGGCAAACTGTGATTTCTGTTACAGTTTCTCTTATGGCTTTAAACACCCCCTAAACCACCTCCATTTGCTCTAATGTTTGAAACCAAACTAGTATTAACATTCTTAGACCTAATGGTGGACAAAAATGATGGTAGTTTTTATCACTTTTAACATCAAAACAGTTCACACAATTTGGCCAGCAGGCCTCCTTCAATTTCCAGATTTTTGGCCTAACTTAGCAACCATTTTTGCAACAACTTTTAAGGGGATTTTTGTGGGGAAAACTAACAACTCAAAGCTCACATTTCCAGCTCTCCAAACAGCCTTTGTGTCCGGAAATTCCAGCCAAAGAAACAACCCAAAACAGAGGAGGGTTCGGCTCTCCCTTTTCTTTCCTCTCAACCGAGAATGATTAGGGTTTTTATCCCTAATTTTATGTCATCATTGTACACATATATTTATATCATCCAACATTAACCAAGCTTAATCATCAAGAGAACATACATTTGTGGGAATTCAAGAGCCCACTCATCAAACCAAAATTTCCAACAAGAGCACTCAAAGACACATATCATCTCCAATCGTCAAGAATCATCACAAAGATCTAGTCTTTTAGGGTTTAGGTGTTACCTTCTTGATCCAGTTGATTAAGTAAGCCTAGAATGTCCAAGAACCACCACCAAGAACTCTACTTTCTTCCACCAAGAGGGTCGGTCAGCTTTCTTCAAGAAAATCCCCAAGCTTCAAGTCTTCCAAGTCCAAGTTTGCAAGCTGAGAGTGAGATGAGAGGAAGAGAGCTGTGGAGAGCAAAGATGGAGAGGGAGAATGATGAGGTTTCTTGGCTGAAATGGAGAAGGCGGTGCCGGTCACCACCACTACCAAGAGAAGAACTTCAAGGCTTCGTGGTAGGTTAAGCCTTCCTCAAGCTTGATTGGTTAAGTTTTGCAAGAAAGATGAGAATTTTTTCTTTGAGAGAAAGAAGAAGAGGGGAGCCGGCTGTTGAGAGGGTTTTGGAGAGGAGATGAAGAGTTGTTTTGTTGAGGGAAATGGAGAGGAGAGGGACGGCTGAAATGAAGGAGAAAGAAAGAAGACTTGATGTGTGTTTAATGGAAAGCATTGAGGTGACTTAAAGCCCTAAATTAAGGGATGTTGTCTAACTCTTGAAAACCTTATCTTGAGGTGTGATTTGGAGGGAATGGAAAGGACTAATTTTGGCTAGATGATGAGGGGGATAATCGGCCATTAAGGGGAAGAAAGAAAGAATAATTGAAGTGAATTGGAAGACATTAGATGGAAGAAATAATGGCTAGATTAAAACCTAGTTTTAGGGAAATTTAGTCAAACTTAGAATAGTTGTCTTGAGAGTTAATTTGGAGGATATAAAATGAACTTCTTGGCTAGAAATGAAGAGGGTAATCTCGGCCAAATGGAAGAAGAAATGAAGAGAAATTGAAGTGAATTTGAGAAAATTACATGGAGGAAACAATGGCAAGATCAAAGCCTAGTTTTAAGGGAAATTGTCCAACTTTGACCAATGCTTATGTTCCACTTAAATTTGTCCACTACATTTTTTTTTTATCTATCTTAGTTCTATCTCATTTCTAATTCTTTAAAAGCTACTCATAGCCTAATCTTTCACCAAAGTTACATTCCTCGACATGGCTCAAAAATTAAACTTAGCACTAGTCGGTCAAACATTAGAATTTTGCTCAAGTAAAAAAAATCATCCAACTATGAAAATGCAAATGTAACATTGGAATATGGTCAAAATATGGGCAATTATATATATAATACAATATAAATAATTTAAGATATTTGAACTAAAATAAAAAATAAATAAATAAATAAAACTATCTAGAATCCATTGACGGATTTAAATATATAAAATATAGTGAATAACTTTTGCCAAAAATAAGTAGATTAAATTTTTAAACAAGGAAATATACCACGCACATAAAGATCAGGTAATTTTATATAAACATATAATATAATTATTTTCACAATAATTATTTAGCTTTTTGAAAAAATATAACAAAATAAAACCATAAAACAACTAAGAGGAATAGTAATAATAATAATATGGAAATAATAAATTTTGAGGCCCTCACATTAGCATTATTTGAAAAGAAGGCAAAGATATGTTTATCAGAAATAGAATTTTTAGGAATGAAAATAGATGGAAAAGGGGTTAAACTTCAATCCCATATTTAACCAAAAAAAAAGTGGACAATTTCTTGGTAGGTTAAAAGATAAGAAGCAAGTTTAGAGCTTTTTAGGAATTCTAGACTATGCATCAGATTTTATACAAAACCTTAAAAACTTCTAAAGAAAGATAAAAAATTTGAATTTTCTCCATATTTAGAAAATCAGGAAAAGAAAGAATATATATATATATATATATATATATATATACATAAACCGAAGCTAGAAAACAAAAAATTTTTGCCGGTTCAAATCTATTGTTATAGAAATCAAATTATCTATCCCAATGATAAGCAGCGGGATGTCTTGATATAAGATAATTTTTATATTTATCATGACATAAAATGGGGAAATAAGAAAATCAAGTGCAGTAAATATTTCTTAATTTTTCATACATATAGGTCTAGCACGCTTCATATTTGAATCTCGTAGAGGTTTGACCATACTATCACCAGGTATCCGATGAGACTTTTACTGTGCATCTCAGTACCAATCTCCAACCTACCAACTGATATACATAGTTCATAAGTAACTTCCCTTGCTGTTCCTTTAGCAATAGTCAACACAGCCTCGTTTTGTTTCCTACCTCGAGGCGAAGTCTAAAGATAACAGTATGATACAATGAGGAATGATATGTTTGAAAGAAAAAGAACTAAATATTGAACAAGGATCTTCTTTCCAAAAGAGGATTATTTATTTCATATCTTTATTGTACATGTGACGCCCCCACCTCTCCCTAGGGCGAATCCTAGGGTATCAGCGGAACGCCTGCCCAACTCTCGTTAGGACTCACGCACTCGTTCAAGCTTAATATAGAGCCATAGAACAACCACCGACTTAAATAAAAAGTAGGGTAAAAAACAAAAAATCCCCCTGTGCTAAACCTAATATACCAATAAGCCCCCTATGATTTTAAAATATACAACGCGACACCACATGCTTTGAACTAAATTGTAACCCTGACGGAAATTGGTAAAATTAACAGGACTGATGTACTGGAAGCTAAAAACAAATTCTTTATACTTAATTTTTAGCAAATATTCCTATTGTACCCCTTAACTCCCAATAAAACTCCCAGCGATGCTTGTGTAGAGAAATTGATTTTCTACTTGATTGAGAGAAATTGAACTAGCCTTTGGGAGAAATCAAATTACCACCCAATCGAAGAGGAAGGTAAAGCTTCTTTAGAGATGAAGTGAACCACCGAGTAGCTACTACACAATCTTGGCTAAGGTAAAAAGTTTTGATATCATTAGTTTTTTGATGTTAGGAGAGATATTCAGTTCATGCGTGCAATCAGAAATCTGAATTCTTTGTCCTATAAGTAGATATATGGACCTGGACCATTTTCTTCACCCAAAGTCTACAACAACAAACAAATTTGTTATCTTTTCGACAAACAAAATCAACAAAAGTCATTGTGCAACGGATATCTTTTAGGTGCATAATATTTATGACGAGAGAAATAGATTATTGAAGAAAACAATTTCATTGGGTTACTAAACTATATGAGAGTATTTTATGTGCACAAACAAACTACAAAATAATCCAGTTGTGTACAAAAAAGGGAAGAAAAATAATTGATGTGAGTAAACGTACAAAAAGGGCTGCTTATAGCAGCCAGCCCTATGTACAACATGAAGAAATGCTAGCACGCAGCTAACAGTAATTGGAATTATCGGTCAAAAGCAGAAAGCAGTGGCGGTTGTTGGCGGGGGTCTGTTCGTGAGCTCAATGGAGTGGAGGTTTCTGGCATGAGCTCAGACAATCTGATCCTTTCTTTGTTCATTCTATTCTGAAAAGGAGAAACTAATGATATCTTCATCTCCTTCGCTCTTCTTACTTGATTCAGATTGGCTCGGCTTTGGCTGCTCTCTCGCTCTCTCTCTCTCTCTCTCTCTCTCTCTCTCTCTTCGTAGGGTTTGAGCGAAACAAATGATTCTGTTCAATTGCCTTTTGATTATTATATAAGGGCATTTTGGTCCTTTCATCAGTACCTGTTAATTTTACCGATTTCCGTCAAGGTTACAATTTATTTCAAAGCATGAGGTGTCGTGTTGTACATTTTGAAACCATAGGGGGCTTATTTGTATATTAGGTTTAGCACAGGGGTTTTTTTTGTTTTTTACCCTAAAAAGTACTTCGAATATACAAGCCATAACTTCAAGGGTTAACAAATATAACTACAATCCACCAACCAAGAGTAACAAAAGTTACACTTTAAGAGTCACTAATTTCATACAAAAATACTAGCTTCCATCGAATCTGTGAGGACCCGGAAAATTAGGTTGTATTTCATTTTATTTTTTTGGATGCATTTTCTTTACTTTAAATTATTGCCTTAATTTCCTAGATATTTTTATAACTAAATCAAGTTTTTAAATCATTTTCGTGGTATAAGTTAGTACATGTTAAGTTTGAAGTGCGTTATGGACGTGGGATCCGCTAGTGCGGTAAGTGCGATAAAATTTTGACGATTAGATGGAGTTTTACATTAAGGAATATTATTTTACAAGGTGTTAAGGGGATAATTAGAGGTTAGATAGATAGATTAGCTTTGGAAGACAAGAAGATGAGAACAAAACCCTAATGCGCCATTTGTCGAGAAACCGTCTGAAGTTGGACTTTTGACCAAGACCTTCTTACTTTACTAAAACAAAAATTTGACCAAAATTCCTTCCATAAGCATCTTGTCTTGGCCGAAAATTGTGAGAAGAAAATCCAAGGAGAGAGTTCATCTTCAACCTCAATTTCAAGCTTAAATCTTGAGTTCTAGCCACCAACTTTGCAAATTACTCCATACAGAGTGCTAACTAAGGAAGATTAGGGGCTTGAGTGGAGGGATTTTTGGAGGAAAAGCACTAACCTTTCATCTTTCTTGGAGTTACAAGGTAACCTTGGCAAGAAACGTTCCTCTACTTCTACTACTTGCATATTAGTGGATTAGGGTTGCTAAAGTAGCAGTTTTATGAGAAATTTCATGGTTGAACTAGTGATTTGGGAAATTTTCAGTTTTATGGTGAATTTTCTGTCCATATATGATGCTTAAGGATTAGTCATGATTTGGTAGCTTTGCTATGTGATTTAACTATCTTTTATATGCTTCTTTGGCCATAGAATAGAAATTTCTAGCTTGTGATCATGGATTTTAACTTAGGGTTTCCAATTTTCAGCTTTATGGTAGTTGATGTTTGAGCTATACATGTGCTATATTTGGATGGTATTGTGGCCTTAAATAAGTGTATAGATGGCCTATGACTTGTGGTTGTGATTGAGTTTAAATTGAGAGGAAATTGGGTGCTGATTTTTGGATGGAAAAGTAAAGAAAACAAGGGGAAGTGCTGTTGATATTGTCGCAGGAACCCCTAAGCAGTCTTTCGAAAACTATTATATCTTGTTGTAGAAAAGTTGGAATTGAGTTCTGTTTGTTGCGTTTGAAACTAGATTAGAGTACTATCAACCGTGAAAATTTCAGCCTTTTTTTCAATTCCCATGAATATCTGTGATTTTTCAAAGTTTACTGAAATTGCAAACCTGCTCTGTTTTTTACTGGATGAAGCGGCAACTTGAGGCTCGAATTTAACTGACTTGTGGACTGAATCTTACAAATGTGTCTTCTGAGAAATTGTAACCCTTTGAATCTACTTTCCGACGGTATAAAATTTATCAATTTTGGACTTAAGAATCGTAAGATATGGGTTTTCAAATAGTGTTACGCAAAGCTGAGAAATTCTGTTATCTTAGAACCACTTGTACTTTCATTTCCCACTTTAAGTTTGGGGTTGCTCAATCATTTTTGGGTATGGTTTATGAGTGGAAGTGAGGTTTATATGAGAGGACATGAAGTCTTAGAAACCTTAATTTCTTCATGCATTTTGGCTTTGTATTGTTAGCCTTATAATATAATGTGTGAACACAGGACTCGAGAGAGTTCAAGAGGACGAACCAGGGTTAAAGTGAAGTGTTGCCATTGAGTGGTGAGTGTACCACTCGCATGACTTGTTGCTTAACTGGTTTACTTGTACTTGCAATCTGCGACTTGAATGACTGTGACCTTTGTTTATTCTGGATGAGACAAGGGTGTACTTTATCACACTCGCTCTCTCGCCTGTTTGATTGGTTCTTGTATACATCTGAATCTGTTACTTGTGCATGATCTGATGTCGTTTGAAGACTTGTATCCAACGACCTTCCTGTTAAATCTGAACTCAACCCCTATTGGTAGTTAATTGAATCGAGCCAGCAAGGGGCTTGGTCTAGGAAAATTAACAAGCCATGGGGGCCTGTTTCTGTTGAATCTTTGGGTATTGGAGACTCTGGATTCCTGGTATACTCGAGTATTACCACTTCTATTCCTGTTGAGGCGTTCGGGCCCGGTCAGGGGTATGTTTGGTGGACTGAATTTGGTGTAAAGTGGTGCTCTACTGGACTGGTTACTTTACTTGAAAGTTGACGGAGTGTCAACTACTACTTGATCAAGCTCTGGTGATGCAAAAGAGGAAATTGGCACTTGAGAGCCATCTGTTTCCTTTTACTTCTGGTTTAACTGTGGTGTTCCTTCCTTTTTATTTGATATCCATATCTGATTGATTACATGCGTACTTTCGTGATATCTGACTGCTTGACCTGTTGGTACCTCATTGGGTGAAAACTCATTCCCGTTACCTTTGTTTTCCTTACAGGGGACAAACTTTGAAACTGTGATTTTGGAAGAAAGAGTAGAGCTAGTTATATCCATTCTTTTGATTAAGCTCCTCTGTAACCGAAACCCTAATTGTATTTTGTATAAGGACGGTGTGAGAACCCGAAAATTTTCACATTTTTCAAGTATTATTTTATTTCTGTGCCTATATTTTATACTGTCCTTTGAAAATATTAAATGTTTTATACATTTTACAAGTAAGTACAATTTTTAAATCATTTTCCTAGTATAAGTTAGTGTACATAACTTGAAGTGCATTTGTTAGATGTGGGGCCCGCTAGTGTGATATAATTTTGCCAATTAGGTGATGAAATATTAAGTGATATTATTCTACATGGTGTTAGAAGATAATTAGAGGTTAGCTAGATAAATGAATCATTGGAGGAGAATAGATAAGCTTAGAAACTTCAAGAGGCCATGTGTCATGTTTTGATTGGAGGTTGGACTTTTGGACCCAAGACATTAACTTTCTTCAAACCAAATTTTTGACCAATTTTCCTCTCATTTTCCCTTGCCTTGGCCGAACTTCATGAAGAGAAAAACAAGGAAAACCTCTTCCATTTCTAGCTTCAATCCTTGCTCAAATCTTGTGATTTAGCCAACCAAATTAGAAACTACTCCATAGAACTGATCACCAAGGAGGATTAAAGGCTTTGGTGGATTTGTTTTGGAGGAGGAAGTCTAAGCTACCAACTTTCTTTGAGGTTCTAAGGTAAAACTGCTAAGAACATCCTTTTTGTTTCCAATAGATGCTAATTAGTGGCTTGTGGTTGCTACTTGGGTGGTTTTGTGCATTATTTCTTAGCTATGAGTAGGGAGATGTTGATTTTCAGTTATAGTGAAATTTTCTGCCCTAATCTGATCAGTGTTGTTCGGCCATGATGGAGGCCGAATTGGACTTAGCTCAAAACATAAAAGTTGTAGTGAATTGAGTGTAGATTATGCCTGTAAAAGTTCAGCTCAATCGGAGCACTGTAGCCTGTGAAATGACTATTTTACCCCTGCTGCCCTGTTTCTGTCCGAGAATGATAATCAGCCTCTGTAATTGGCTCTTTTGGCTGGGAAGATGAATGAATTTGCTTTTGATGCCTTCTTAAGAATTGTAGCCTTGTATCTTAGCTTTCATATGGCTTTGGAATCAACTGAATCGGAGTTGTGTGTGCTGAGTTATGATGGAATATTAGGACCTGTTTGTGGTTGGTTGTGAAGCTTCAATTGGTTGTATATTAAGGGGGTTTGATATCTTATAGTTTGTGTATGCAATTGTGGTTGAAAATTGTGAGATTTGTGGTTGGTTGTAGGATGGAAAAGTAAGGAAAAACAAGGGGAAATGCTGTCCATTTATTTTCTTGAACTTGAGTGAATGGAAATGAGATTGGAATGTAGTTTTGTGATGCATTAGACTTACTTTGCTTACTTGGCTTAGAGTAACTTAGTTCCACTTGAGTAGTGTTATCTGAGCTATTTTACTTGCATTTGTACGTTTCCATTTTTACCATAATGTTTGGTTCCAATTGTCGAGTTTTGAACTTCAAATACGTGTTCATTTTCGTCCCGAAACAAAAGGAGTGACTTAGGGTTTCCCAACCACGAAAACCTAATTTTTAACAAGTGAGACTTTGTGTGAATTTAAGGTATTTTGTCTACCTTTTGCATATGGTTTTCACCAAGACAATTGTTGCACATTATTTCTTAGCATATGTGTTGGTTTTGAGCCAAATACACGTTTTACGAAAAAAAGAGAAAAAGTTACTGTTCACTATCCGGCCGCCTATCCGGCCAACTCTTGGCCGGATTGCTAGCCGGATTGACAGGGGAAGAAGAAAAAATTTTGCAGTTGCTCACTGCCTTGAATCCGGCCGACAATCCGGCCGGATATCCGGCCAAGTTCTGGCCGGATTCTGACGTGGCAACTGTTTCAAATTTTTCCGATTTAATTTTCTAAAACCTTTTGAGCTTAGTTTTATGTTTGATTTGGAAAACCTTTAGTTACTCATTTCCTTTGATCAAAATGTACCCTTTTCACTTTCAAAAAAATCATACTTCCCCCTTGTACTCGTTTTATTCGAATTTTCTTTGATTCACTGGACATTTTGATGGTTGAGCCATAATATTTTCTCATGATTGTTATTAGGGTTTCTCGGTGACCAAAGTTGATATCCGGAGGGATACTTTGGACGTAATTTTGCTTAATTAGGTGAGTGTTCTATATACGATTTGTTTCTAATGATTAGGTGAATTGTTATGACTATTTGGATTGTTACTTTAATAAGCAAGTGAAGTATGTTATGTTTCCATTGACTATGTGACTAGTGTGATTCTTGATTAAATGTTAATGTTCCCAATGATTGCTAAAAATGAATTTTGCTAGGCGAGTGTGTACTTTATCGCACTCGACCTAAATGAACGTGAAATTTTCAATGATTGAATGATTAAACGTTACTTGTGCATGAATGTAAGCCTTCGGGCTGAACTGGGCCCTTGCCCTTGGTTATTGGTCGACTCGAGCCAGAAGCGGACTCGGTCGGGCGATTAGTGACCCTGGGTGAATGTGAATGTTTGGTATACTCGAGTATTACCACGTGGTTTGGTGTGGGCTGGACAGTGCGCTGGTCAGAATGGGGAGAATCAAATGAACGAATGAATGGCAAGAATGACGGAGGGGTTTTCAAAGTCAAATGAAATTTTCTAAATGATTGAAGGAATGGATGGTCGATGAACGAACGAAAGAACGAATGACTCCATGTATCCTTTTAATGAATGTGTTATTCTTGCTTTATATCGTAAATGTTATCTGGATTACTTGTTGTTACGTGCTAATGTCCTTGTTTAATTGCTAGTTGAGTATATAGAACCTCGCTGGGCTTTTAGCTCATTCCACGCCGTTGTTTTCCTTAACAGGGGTTGAGAGCAAGGGCGAGAGACCTATATAGTATAGGTTAGCCTTTTGTATTGTTTTGGCTTTTGATCTCGTTCTAGTGCTTGATTAGGGTTGGAATGTACTAAGAATTTAAAGCTTTAGTTATAGTTGGGACTGTATATTTGATTACGCTTGGAATGAATGTAAATTTGTATTTCCAATTTGGGATCTGTCTTCGTTTCCTCGAGGGTTTATCTTATTTGGTTCGGAGAGAGTGAACGAGTCCTGGCGAGAGCTGGGCAGGCGGTCCGCCGAACCCTTTGGTTCGCCTTAGGGTAAGGTGGGGCTGTCACAAACGGATATTATGCCTTGTACTTCAAGTTAATTTGTTGAAGACTCCTATGTATATGTATAAGTGTTTTATCATGTATCTTAAGTGTGTTTGTTTGAGATTGTATGTCTCTATGCTTTCGTGAACCTTACTTGTGTTCGTTGGGAACTGAACGAGTACGGAACTTGAACAAGGCAAGAAAAGAGATTTTGGTGGGAATCCACTACAGGGAATCCGGCCATATATCCGGCCAGATAGATACATGGCCGTATATCCGGCCAGACGGATACATGGCCGGATTAGCAAGGGAGATTGAAAAAAAATTGGCTGGTTCACTGCCTTGAATCCGGCTGGCAATCCGGCCAAGTTTTTTGCCGGATTCTGACGTGGCACTTGTTCTTTTCGTTCTTCGTTGGAGCGTTTAATCGAAGTTCTAATGCATCGTTTAGTTTAGCTAATTCAGTTTCCGACGGTTCGTTTTCTCGAAGTTCTTTTGCACGTTTTGTAGGGTTTACGTGTGTTTCAGCTTAGTAGTCCTGGCGAGAGTTGGGCAAGCTGTTCGCTAACCGTTAGGGTATGCCCTAGGGGAAGGTGGGGCTATCACAGGTGGTATTAGAGCCATTTCGCGTGGTCTCTACGCGGGGTGAGCTTGGACCAAGTGGTGTTATGGTCCCGATTATGTGAATAAGTGTAAAGGACTAAGTGTTGTTCTTGGGCGTAAGCTATGAATCATGACTGTTATAAGTGTAAATCCCTTATCATGGTATTTAGGGAAGATAGATCTGTACGTCAGGTAGGAATCTCTAATATGGGTGATTTATTCTTGGGATCGGCCGGCTCGAGTTGTGAATTATCTTATTGTGGATTCTTATACTTGAGTACCAAGTAGTGGAGAGCATTAGAATAAGAGTCTGTATCTTGATTGCACTTAAGGTGAGTTTTGATGGCAAAGGTCAAGGCGCGGACGATTCTAACATTTGACCTAGTAATTTGACTGATCGGGGAATTGGATCTAGGAGTGTTATCATGGATTAATCTAGTAATAGTCTAGTTAGGGTTTCTATAGACAGTGACCAGATTGTAGTGTACGTCGAGAAATTTGCACCGAAAACCTGTTTCCTTCTTCTATGACTTGATAAGTGTTTACTTGATTTTGAGATAGTTTAACTGTAACTATATAGGTATTTCTACCCCTCTTATGATATCTAATACTTGTAGCTTGGTCCTCGATGAACTATCGTTGCCTATACTTCCTTGATGCCTATCCACTAATGTCAAAGTATGGACCTGGCTTGATTATTATCGTGTCGAGATTGAGAGTTTGGAATTAGTTATGGAGATTTTGAGAAAAAGGGATTTGGGTTCTATACCCATGTGCAAAAACTTGAGATAGGGTGTGGAAATTTTGAGATACGAAGTATGCTTTAGGATTTCATTATGTACATAAGTGATAAAGATACTCCTTGTGTTAAACTCCCGGAATAAGAATAAGTGGCATAACATTTTGAGATATTGCCTTACTCGTACTCTACTTTCTTGTCTATTTCATTTGAGAATAGCTAAGTTTAATCTCTCGTGGTTGGCTTGGAAGTGAATGAACGTAAAAGTTATACGGCTAGGGTTTCCAATTGTAAGTAGTTACTTATCCTGCTTCTTGGATTTGCCTGGTAAGCTATCATCGAGTTAAGTGCATCGATTACTATAATGTAGTCCTGAATTTAAGCGAGAATTCTTCGTTTGTGCTTCGAAAGGGAAGAAATTTTGGTTGAGAGAGTGATACGGGTCTCGTGGTACAATGGTAAAAATGAGGGGTGCCTTATGTTGTAAACAATTTGTCCATATACAGTGGATAAGGTTAAGAACTAGTACGAGTAGGAACCAAGTGATAACTTTTCTTTTCATCAAGATTTAAGGTTGCATCACTTCTCACCTCTTGATATCTTCACTGATTTTTTTTTCTTAGTATGGTGTTTTAGCCATTGCATTATTACGATTGTCTTTCAAGATAGTTTGTAGTGGCAGCATGAGTGAGGAAAAATTCTTGAGAAGTAGAAGAAAATACTGTAGAATCGAGTTTTCTGAGCAAAGAAGAGAATTTCGAGGACAAAATTCTATTAAGGGGCAGAGAGTGTGAGGACCCGGAAAATTAGGTTGTATTTCATTTTATATTTTTGGATGCATTTTCTTTACTTTAAATTATTGCCTTAATTTCCTAGATATTTTTATAACTAAATCAAGTTTTTAAATCATTTTCGTGGTATAAGTTAGTACATGTTAAGTTTGAAGTGCGTTATGAACATGGGACCCGCTAGTGCGGTAAGTGCGATAAAATTTTGACTATTCGATGGAGTTTTGCATTAAGGGATATTATTTTACAAGGTGTTAAGGGGATAATTAGAGGTTAGCTAGATAGATTAGCTTTGAAAGACAAGAAGATGAGAACAAAACCCTAATGCGCCAATTGTCGAGAAACCGTTGAAAGTTGGACTTTTGACCAAGACCTTCTTACTTTACTAAAACAAAAATTTGACCAAAATTCCTTCCATAAGCATCTTGTCTTGGCCGAAAATTGTGAGAAGAAAAGCCAACGAGAGAGTTCATCTTCAACCTTAACTTCAAGCTTAAATCTTGAGTTTTAGCCACCAACTTTGCAAATTATTCCATACAAAGTGCTAACTAAGGAAGATTAGGGGCTTGAGTGGAGGGATTTTTGGAGGAAAAGCACTAACCTTTCATCTTTCTTGGAGTTACAAGGTAACCTTGGCAAGAAACGTTCCTCTACTTCTACTACTTGCATATTAGTGGATTAGGGTTGCTAAAGTAGCAGTTTTATGAGAAATTTCATGGTTGAACTAGTGATTTGGGAAATTTTCAGTTTTATGGTGAATTTTCTGTCCATATATGATGCTTAAGGATTAGTCATGATTTGGTAGCTTTGCTATGTGATTTAACTAGCTTTTATATGCTTCTTTGGCCTTAGAATAGAAATTTCTAGCTTGTGATCATGGATTTTAACTTAGGGTTTCCAATTTTCAGCTTTATGGTAGTTGATGTTTGAGCTATACATGTGCTATATTTGGATGGTATTGTGGCCTTAAATAAGTGTATAGATGGCCTATGACTTGTGATTGTGATTGAGTTTAAATTGAGAGGAAATTGGGTGCTGATTTTTGGATGGAAAAGTAAAGAAAACAAGGGGAAGTGCTGTTGAAATTTTCGCAGGAACCCATAAGCAGTCTTTCGAAAACTATTATATGTTGTTGTAGAAAAGTTGGAATTGAGTTTTGTTTGTTGCGTTTGAAACTAGATTAGAGTACTATCAACCGTGAAAATTTCAGCCTTTTTTTCAATTCCCATGAATATCTGTGATTTTTCAAAGTTTACTGAAATTGCAAACCTGTTCTGTCTTTTACTGGATGAAGCGGCAACTTGAGGCTCGAATTTGACTGACTTGTGGACTGAATCTTACAAATGTGTCTTCTGAGAAATTGTAACCCTTTGAATCTATTTTCCGACGGTATAAAATTTATCAATTTTGGACTTAAGAAGCGTAAGATATGGGTTTTCAAATAGTGTTGCGCAAAGCTGAGAAATTCTGTTATCTTAGAACCACTTGTACTTTAATTTCCCACTTTAAGTTTGGGATTGGTCAATCATTTTTGGGTATGGTTTATGAGTGGAAGTGTGGTTTATATGAGAGGACATGAAGTCTTAGAAACCTTAATTTCTTCATGCATTTTGGTTTTGTATTGTTAGCCTTATAATATAATGTGTGACCACAGGACTCGAGAGAGTTCAAGAGGACGAACCAGGGTTAAAGTGAAGTGTTGCCATTGAGTGGTGAGTGTACCACTCGCATGACTTGTTGCTTAATTGGTTTACTCGTACTTACAATCTATGACTTGAATGACTGTGACCTCTGTTTATTCTGGATGAGACGAGAGTGTACTTTATCACACTCGCTCACTCGCCTGTTTGATTGGTTCATGTATACATCTGAATCTATTACTTGTGCATGATCTGATGTCGTTTGAAGGCTTGTATCCAACGACCTTCCTGTTAAATCTGAGCTCAACCCCCATTGGTAGTTAATTAAATCGAGCCAGCAAGGGGCTTGGTATAGGAAAATTAACAAGCCATGGGGGCCTGTTTCTGTTGAATCTTTGGGTATTGGAGACTCTGGATTCCTGGTATACTCGAGTATTACCACCTCTATTCCTGTTGAGGCGTTCGGGCCCGGTAAGAGGCATGTTTGGTGGACGAAATTTGGTGTAAAGTGGTGCTCTACTGGACTGGTTACTTTACTTGAAAGTGGACGGAGTGTCAACTACTACTTGATCAAGCTTTGGTGATGCAAAAGAGGAAATTGGCACTTGAGAGCCATCTATATCATTTTACTTCTGGTTTAACTGTGGTGTTCCTTTCTCTTTATTTGATATCCATATCTGATTGATTACATGCGTACTTTCGTGATATCTGACTGCTTGACCTGTTGGTACCTCATTGGGCGAAATCTCATTCCCGTTACCTTTGTTTTCCTTACAGGGGACAAACTTTGAAACTATGATTTTGGAAGAAAGAGTAGAGCTAGTTATTGTCATTCTTTTGATTAAGCTCCTCTGTAACCGAAACCCCAATTGTATTTTGTATAAGTACGGATATTATGCCTTGTACTTCAAGTTAATTTGTTGAAGACTCCTATGTATATGTATAAGTGTTTTATCATGTATCTTAAGTGTGTTTGTTTGAGATTGTATGTCTCTATGGCTTCGGTGAACCTTACTTGCGTTCGTTGGGAACCGAGCGAGTGCGGAACTTGAACAAGGCAAGAAAAGAGATTTTGGCGGGAATCCACTACAGGGAATCCGGCCGTATGTCCGGCCAGATTTTGGCCGTATTAGCAGGGGAGATTGAAAAAAAATTGGCTGGTTCACTGCCTTGAATCCGGCCAGGAATCCGGCCAAGTTTTGGCAGGATTCTGACGTGGCACTTGTTCTTTTCGTTCTTCGTTGGAGCGTTTAATCGAAGTTCTAATGCATCGTTTAGTTTAGCTAATTCAGTTTCCGACGGTTCGTTTTCTCGAAGTTCTTTTGCACGTTTTGTAGGGTTTACATGTGTTTCAGCTTAGTAGTCCTGGCGAGAGTTGGGCAGGCAGTTCGCTATCCTTTAGGATACGCCCTAGGGGAAGGTGGGGCTGTCACAGGATTGTAATGATCCTACAGCGGCTAGGGAGGAAGTCCTGGGCGGCTTTAATAACCTGTCGTGGTGTCCCCCACCTGACCGAGGCCTTTTGGAGGGGTGCGGGGCTTCATGACCTGCGGGCTTGGGCTCCTCATCTGTTGTGGTTTCACCAACCTCCAAGAACAAAACCCACAGCCCAATGGGGTAGTTAACTGTGGAACAATATTGGTCAGAGGTGTTAGAGTATAGTCTAGATCCACCAATCCACCTCCAAAGCCTGTTAAGGAAAACAAACTTAAAGGGGTGAGCGAACGCTCAGTGAGGCCAAGACAATAAACAGGCAAGCAAGTAACACCAATCAATCAAATAACATGCTGTAAACAACTTTTAAACATAACATTTCATTTAAGTGCACAAGTTGGAATTAACACACAAGGAGGATACAGGAGCTCTCAGGAGCTATTTCCACATCTCGATCAAGTTGAGGCATTTTTTGGTTGACCCTCCGTCAACCCAAGTAGTAACGGGACCATAGCACTCCACTTACTACCTCCGACTAACATAACACCCACTCGGATCCGTAACCAAACATTCATGTAAAGGCGATACTATTCGAATATGCCTAACGAGATCTCAAATGATCAAGCTATATCATTTTCCAAGGTTCACCAAACTTCTCGACCAAGCCCTTGCCGGCTCGAGTCACAAGATTAGCCAATGGATTGAGGTGTCCCCACAAGCATGATTGGTCGATGAGACAACGCTCCAATCGACTTAGACTCGATCATAACATTGAGTCGGGATGAGCGGTACCTCCCACCCAACTAGGGCATGATACATCTAGCCGCTCAGTGCTCACAAGTTAAAACATTTCAAGTACAAGTGCAAGTCATGTATTCATTTAACAAGTATCATTAAATCACAAGAAAGAGAGTACAAGGGCGATAAAGTACATCCTCGCCTCGGCAAGTTCACGTATATAGCACTTGTACAAATATCAATTCAATCACATTAGCATTGAACATGCCCTTGACACTCACCACAAGTCAAGGCAAAACAAGAGTGAAGCGAAAAATCAGATGAGCTCTTCGGTGTCTACGTGACCACCTGAGACATGTACAATCACAATTACCTAGGTGCTCGACCAAGGTTAATAAGAAAGACATTTTCTCGCTACCCACTCTCAAGGTCACAAGTTCGAGTCAAGTTAAAGAAGCTTTTCTCGCTAAATCGTTGAAATAATGCTCAAAGAGAGCTCAAAGGTTGTTTTTGATTCAAGTCATGGTAAGAAATCGCAATTCCAAAAGAAAATACCGTTTTCACTTTCAGAACGAAAATCGAGGAAAAGGGTAAATGGCTTTCATCCCTCGAAACTTCTAATCTCAACTCCGAACTTTAAAACATAAAGAGCCTTCATGTTTTCAAACTAATGGAGTCAAATCTCATCCAAAACTCCACTCACTTCATAGTAAATGTCAAGGCTAAGGTTCCCAAGATTCAAGTATAAAACTTGGAAAATTCACCAAGAATTACTCCAGTCAAAACGCTCCCTTTTCAAAGTTCAAACTCATGGAAATCGAGGCCATAAGAATAGGGGTTGAAGTCTATAATTCAAGTATGAAGAGAGGTGCCATAACCAAGGGAGTTATGCAACCAAGAGGAATCATAAAAAGGGGATTAATCCCTTGGAAACTAAGATTCGAGATGAAGGTTTAAAGTTCAAAGAGACTTTGTACCCAATCAAGAAATTAAACTTAAAACAGTCCAACAATTGCAAAGGAAGGTGGAAAGTTCTTAAAAAGAGTATTTGTTTGAAATCAGAAAATTTCCAGTTTAGAGCGGCACTATTTGGAAAAATCGTATCTTGAGTTCTGTAAGTCTAAAAGTTTAAAACTTTATACCATTAGAAACTAGACTCAAAGCACTAAAACTTTTTAGAAGCCATTTTTCTCAGAATCCAATTTGAAATCATTCAAAATTTAGCTCAAAGTCACTGTTCTAGACAGGACAGAGCAAAACAGGCTTGCAAATTCAGTGAAGTTTGGAAATTCGGCACAATTCGTAGAAATCGAATCAGCCCTTGAAATTTGTACCACTAATATAGTTATAAATTTAGTTTCAAATGCAACAAACAGAACTCAATTTGGACCTTTCTACATCAAGATATAATGGTTTTAAGAAAACTGAATTTTGGAACCTGTTTTACGAAATTCCAGTTCTAACATACTTGACAGAGTTTCAAAATCAGATCATATCTAGAGCTACACAACTCAAAATTTAGTTTGGTTTACATCTTTGAAAACTAGATTCAAATTCTACAATTCACTAGAAGAAACTGTCTTAAAATTCAGTTTGCAAGATAGGAACAATTGAGCTACAAACTGCAGTTAGGACTGTTTCTCGGATGCAAGCAGGGAGGGATTTCAGTCATCTTTGTCAGTTCACTACGGCTCATAGGAATCAAATTAGGAGGTGTATTTGATGCCCGACGGAAAGCTCTCAGAGTCTAGGTTCGGATGCCACAAACGGCACTCGATTTCAACTCCCAGACAGAAAGTTGCGACCCAAAACGTGAACACTGGTTGGGGTCTCCTGATCAGAAAATTTCCAGAATTCATCCTCATTTTAACCCTACTTTAACACAACCAATTGGAAAGCTTTTTCGAAGATATTCAACACACATAACCACCATCATATATCAAGTATTATTGCACCAAAATAATATCAAAAATTTGAAATTAACAAGAGAGGAACAACCAGCAAATTTCGGCCAGCAAGCATCTCTCATTCCTCTAGCTTTCTTTTTCAACTTTGGCAACTAGAACTAAACCATATCTCATCAAAACAAGTAACAAACAAACAATTAAACATACAAAATCCTCAAGGCCTCTACCTATAAAGCCACCTCAAGTCCACTACCTAATGTCAAGGTTCTTGTGAACCCATCAACAACCCAACAACTAAACTAACTAAACTAACTCTGTGACAGCCCCACATTCCCCTAAGGCGAACCAAAGGGGTTGGCGGACCGCCTGCCCAACTCTCGCCAGGACTACGAAGTCGAATCACACAAACCCTAGATTACGCGCGATCGAAACCAAAGAAAACAAACACTCGGAGACTACTACGCCGATTACACACAACTAAAATGTTCCGAATGATTCCAAGTAGTATCTCCAACGAATACACCTAATATACATGTTTAAACACTTAAGTACAATACATAGAAGTTGTACAAGTCAAAACGTGATACTTGATAAAAAGTAACTAGGGTTTTGGATTACAAAAGAGCGTAACAAAGTAACATTTACACTAGCTTGACACTTTCTTCAAAATCATGGTTCAAGAGTGTTGTTCCCTGTAAGGAAAACAAAGATAACGGGAAGGGGTGAGCTTACGCTCAATGAGGTACCAAAAGTACAAGTAGTCACGAATCATGGCATTTCACATATCAATCATGCAGTTGTACACACCAGATAGGGAAATGAATAAATACTTCAAATGGAAAGGATACAGGTGGCTCTCAGGAGCCAAAGTTCTCATTGCTTCAATCGGAGCTTGATCAAATAGTAGTTGACACTCCGTCAACTTTCAAATAAAGTAACCCGTCCAGTAAAGCACTACTTAACACCGATTCCGTCCACCAAACATACCCTTACCGGCCCGAACACCTCAACCGAACAGAGGGTGGTAATACTCGAGTATACCGAAAATCCAGAGTCTCAATACCCAAAGATTTCTCAGAAACAGACTACTGTGGTTCGTTATCTAATCGACCAGGCCTTTACCGGCTCGACTTGAATAACTAGCCACAGGATTTGAGCTCAGAGGTAACAGAAAGGTCGTTGGATTTAATTTTCCAACGACATCAACAAATACAGAAAACAGGTACAGATAACAGATACAGAGAACAATTACAGATTTATACAGTATACAGGAACCAGAATAACCCGGTGAGAGAAACGAGTGTGATAAAGTACACCCTCGTTTCATAAAGAAGCATACAAAAGTCACAGATAATCAAGTTGCAAGTTGCAAGTACAGATGAATCAGATAAGCACCAATTTAAGGGGATGGTACACTCACAACAGATGCAGTGCCTTTACACGTTGGTTTTGGGGTATTACTCCGCCTCTTGGAGTTCAAATCTGCGAGGAAATATTGTTTAAGAGTATTGAAAAGTAACTAAGGCTCGAAACTTAAACATTTCGTTTAACGAGAATCAAGTAATTGAGACTTATTTAGAGACTATTCGTAAAACCCTTGATCACTTTTCAAACGGTGAAATTTTGAAGCCATTATATGTGAAAAAATGCCGTTTGGGTCGAAGAAATGAAAGAAACGTATTTCTATCAGTTGTAAATTCCAAGGGTACAAGTTTCGACCGAAATTCAACTTATATATCTCCACAAAATGAAACTCGAATAACCTAGACAAATCGAGTTAGACTCGTCCTCAAAACCGTACTCAAGACAAGTGTAATTCTACTTAACCCTTGAGTGCAAATTTGGGCAGCACGCCCTTTGTGTTTGCCAAATTTCCAGCCATTTATGGCTTCATTCTTTTCCTTAATTCAGCCCCACAATACACACAAGTAAGGTTACCACAATAACCCTTTCCATTAGGCTCAAAAATCATCCAAGTACAACACAAGTGCAATAGTACAAGCAAATATCAATTTTGAAGACAAAAAGCTAAATGGCAGATTTGGCATCTCGTAGTATTTTTAGTCATAACCGGAGCTATGGTTATCGAATCAGGGTGACCCTTATACCATTTCGAAGCTAAGACAGGGGGGAACAACTTTAATGAAGGCCACCTAACCTAATTTATAGTTTATCTAAGTCGAATTTGCCAATCACAGATCCAAAAGTTTAGGATCAGTCTGGTTGTCAGCACTGACTTTAACCGGCAATAACTCAGGCTACACAACTCCGTTTGGGGTGTTTTCAGAGGCTTTGGAAAGCTACAATATAGGGCTACAAGTTTTGTGTTTTGGCCAAAAGCTAATTGGATACGAATCAGGGTGAAAAATGCAGCCCAAACTGGTGAATTCACAAAACTGTTTACGAATTGCAACTTGTGGCAGTCAGGGTATTTCGGTTATTTCACATCCTACCATGCTCCGATTGAACTGAAATTTTACCAGTAGCTAGCTAACTCAAATACCTACAACTTTCATGTTTTGAGCAAGGGCTGATTCGGTCTTCCTCAAGGACGAACATACAGTGCAAAAACAGGGCAGATTACTACCACATGTAACCCTAAGCTGGAATCTTGTGTACAAAGCTGAAATTTTCCTCAAGTAACCACAATTAACACACACTAGCTCCAATTCTATACCATATTAAGCCATCAATTCAAGCCAACTATGATCATCATATGAAAACAGAAAAATTCCCAAGAAAATAAGAAATTCACCTAACTTCACTTCAATCCATGAAATCATCTACAAAACAAGCTATTTAACTACTACAAGCCACTAATTCACCATTTATTATGAACAAAAGTTAAGTTCTAAGCAAAAATACCTTAACCTCAAGAAAGATAGCAACTTAGAGCTTTCCTTTGCAAAATCACTCCACAAGCACCTTCAATCTCACTTAATAAGCGATTTCTACGGAGGAATTCGGATTTTTATCGGTTGGTTTTCAAGATTTGGACAAGAAATTGAAGCCAATGGTTGAAACTCTCTCTCTTTTCTTTCCCTTCAAGTTTCAGCCAAGAGGATGCTAAAATGAAGATGATTTTGGTCAAAATTAGCTTTTGGTAAAGTTAAGGAAAAGTTAGGCAAAACTTGGCCCAATCCCGTCGCGACACGTGGCACTTTTGGATTTCTTTCTTATCCTTTAGCTTACTAATGACCAAATATCTAACCAACCTCTAATTATCACTTAGCACCTAGTAATTTAATGCCTTACTGCACAACTTAAGCTAATTGGCCGAATTTCTCTCACTTAACGCACTAGCGGGTCCCACATCCGCTATTCGCTCCAAATCTCTCGTGAACTCACTTATACTAAAAAAATGGTTTAAAAACTATATTTACTTATAAAATATATGTAAAATGAATATAATAAAGAAAATAAAAAAAGTGTGCACGAAAATCGATAAAACCCTAAAACCCTAAAATCAGATTTTTGTCTTTCTCGAGTTCTCACACTCTCTCCCCCTTAAAGAATTTCGTCCTCGAAATTCTCTCTTTTGCTCATAAAATGATTCTACAGTGAATTCTTCTATCTCACAAGAGCGTCTCCTCATTCATGCCCTAATCAAATCAGGATAGTTCTCGAAAGGCACTCAGGCACTAAGGATGACTCTAATCAAAATTCAAAAATATCCAAGATCTCCCATCCCGTCACACTAACAAGTTAATCCAAGCATTTCCTTTGCCTCAAGCTTTGTGGAAAGGGAATAAATATTTTGGGGTAAGCTAAAAGCTCAACAAATGTCCAATAAAAATCAATAATCAAAGAAGTTCACACTAATGCATTTATCAGTAATCAAATGTAAGTTTATTGCTCTTGTGAGTCAGGGAAATCGTAGTACTTAAACTTCCAACTCTCCAATAAAATCCAGTAACAGTCAAGCAGTACAAGAGAGCCATCGGTGCTCCCATATTCAAATCAAGTGCCATTAAAATGGAGACGTTGGTTTAAGCACAAGACTTTCAAGCACTTATCTGAACCAAATCATTGCATGGCACACACGCAAGAAAACAGTGCATGAAATAGTTTGAAAATAATTTTGGAAACAGTTTTGGAATTACTTATCAACCACAGCTCATGATCCTCATTCATCATAGATAGCTTCCTAGCTCTAGTTCAATACCCTAAATCACGAATATCATATCAAGCAAAGGAAATTCTAAAATCATCAAGTTCCTCTCACCTTTTGACATTTCAATTACAACTAAAGTTACTCCTCTCGAATTGAAATAAATTTTATGGCGTTTCGAATCTAAGACATAGGTCTACACTACTTAGTCCCTTATCTCGGCCCTAGGTTCTCGATTTAGTCAGTCACAGATTTCCAATGACCCTTCCTTAATCCCAAGGTTGTCTAAATCTACATAGATGCCGAAATATCATTTCTTATCTTTCTTTTCCATTATCTATATATATCTCAGAGGATAGGGTTCAGTTGGGCATATAGACACAGGTAGTCAATCAAGAATCCAAAATATATTTATCTGACATATCACAAAATAATTACATGTGTAGTTTAAAATAGTCCATAATAAAAGCAAGTGAACACATAACAATTTACATATTCATAGGGGAAACAAAATAGATTTTCAAAGCTAACACGTTAAACATCCACAACAACTATTAAAGTCCAAATCTAACCACAATCTAGTAAAACGCTAGCTAAACTTTTATTGGACAAGTCTAAGATAGCATTCCTCATTCCAATTTCCTCAATCGGGTCAATATCAAGTCCAATACAGGAATTCTCCGTGCTCTGAACTTTGTCATCAGGACTTATCTCAAAATCACTTATGAATTCTAGTCACCTCATAATACACAAGACTATACCCCTTCCGAATTCGCAAGTATTCCCTCAGGAAAAGTATTTGGTACTCAAGTACAAGAATCCCAATAAGGTAATTCACAACTCGAGCCGGCCGATCCCAAGAGTAAATCATCCTTATTAAAGATTCCTATCCGACATACCTACCTATCTTCCTCAAGTCCCATCATAAAGATCTTTACACTTATAACACACACGGTTCATAACTTATGCCCAAGAAGAGCACTAAATCCTTTAAATACATTCACAAAATTAGGACCATAACACCACTTGGCCCAAGATCACTTCGCGCAGAGACCACGCGACGTGGCTCTGATACCAACTGTGACAGCCCCACCTTCCCTAAGGCGAACCAAAGGGGTTGGCGGACCGCCTGCCCAACTCTCGCCAGGACTACGAAGTCGAATCACACAAACCCTAGATTACGCCGCGATCGAAACCATAGAAAACAAACACTCGAAGACTACTACGCCGATTACACACAACTAAAATGTTCCGAATGATTCCAAGTAGTATCTCCAACGAATACACCTAATATACATGTTTAAACACTTAAGTACATACATAGAAAGTTGTACAAGTCAAAACGTGATACTTGATAAAAGTAACTAGGGTTTTGACAACAAAAGAGCGTAACAAAATAACATTTACACTAGCTTGACACTTTCTTCAAAATCATGGTTCAAGAGTGTTATTCCCTGTAAGGAAAACAAAGATAACGGGAAGGGGTGAGCTTACGCTCAATGAGGTACCAGAAGTACAAGTAGTCACAAATCATGGCATTTCACATATCAATCATGCAGTTGTACACACCAGATAGGGAAAATGAATAAATACTTCAAATGGAAAGGATACAGGTGGCTCTCAGGAGCCAAAGTTCTAATTGCTTCATCGGAGCTTGATCAAATAGTAGTTGACACTCCGTCAACTTTCAAATAAAGTAACCCGTCCAGTAAAGCACCACTTAACACCGATTCCGTCCACCAAACATACCCCTTACCGGGCCCGAACACCTCAACCGAACAGAGGGTGGTAATACTCGAGTATACCGAAAATCCAGAGTCTCAATACCCAAAGATTTCTCAGAAACAGACTACTGTGGTTCGTTATCTAATCGACCAGGCCTTTACCGGCTCGACTCGAATAACTAGCCACAGGATTTGAGCTCAGAGGTAACAGAAAGGTCGTTGGATTTAATTTTCCAAACGACATCAACAAATACAGAAAACAGGTACAGATAACAGATACAGAGAACAAATACAGATTTATACAGTATACAGGAACCAGAATAACCCGGTGAGAGAAACGAGTGTGATAAAGTACACCCTCGTTTCATACGAAGCATACAAAAGTCACAGATAATCAAGTTGCAAGTTGCAAGTACAAATGAATCAGATAAGCACCAATTTAAGGGGGATGGTACACTCACAACAGATGCAGTGCCTTTACACGTTGGTTTTGGGTATTACTCCGCTCTTGGAGTTCAAATCTGCGAGGAAATATTGTTTAAGAGTATTGAAAAGTAACTAAGGCTCGAAACTTAAACATTTCGTTTAACGAGAATCAAGTAATTGAGACTTATTTAGAGATTATTCGTAAAACCCTTGATCACTTTTCAAACGGTGAAATTTTGAAGCCATTATATGTGAAAAATGCCGTTTGGGTCGAAGAAATGAAAGAAACGTATTTCTATCAGTTGTAAATTCCAAGGGTACAAGTTTCGGCCGAAATTCAACTTATATATCTCCACAAAAGGAAACTCGAATAACCTAGACAAATCGAGTTAGACTCGTCCTCAAAACCGTACTCAAGACAAGTGTAATTCTACTTAACCCTTGAGTGCAAATTTGGGCAGCACGCCCTTTGTGTTTGCCAAATTTCCAGCCATTTATGGCTTCATTCTTTTCCTTAATTCAGCCCCACAATACACACAAGTAAGGTTACCACAATAACTCTTCCATTAGGCTCCAAAATCATCCAAGTACAACACATGTGCAATAGTACAAGCAAATATCAATTTTGAAGACAAAAGCTAAATGGCAGATTTGGCATCTCGTAGTATTTTAGTCATAACCGGAGCTATGGTTATCGAATCAGGGTGACCCTTATACCATTTCGAAGCTAAGACAGGGGGGAACAACTTTCATGAAGGCCACCTAACCTAATTTATAGTTTATCTAAGTCGAATTTGCCAATCACAGATCCAAAAGTTTAGGATCAGTCTGGTTGTCAGCACTGACTTTAACCGGCAATAACTCAGGCTACACAACTCCGTTTGGGGTGTTTTCAGAGGCTTTGAAAAGATAAAATATAGGGCTACAAGTTTTGTGTTTTTGCCAAAAGCTAATTGGATACGAATCAGGGTGAAAAATGCAGCCCAAACTGGTGAATTCACAAAACTGTTTACGAATTGCAGCTTGTGGCAGTCAGGGTATTTCGGTCATTTCACATCCTACCATGCTCCGATTGAGTTGAAATTTTACCAGTAGCTAGCTAACTCAAATACCTACAACTTTCATGTTTTGAGCAAGGGCTGATTCGGTCTTCCTCAAGGACGAACATACAGTGCAAAAACAGGGCAGATTACTACCACATGTAACCCTAAGCTGGAATCTTGTGTACAAAGCTGAAATTTTCCTCAAGTAACCACAATTAACACACACTAGCTCCAATTCTATACCATATTAAGCCATCAATTCAAGCCAACTATGATCATCATATGAAAACAGAAAAATTCCCAAGAAAATAAGAAATTCACCTAACTTCACTTCAATCCATGAAATCATCTACAAAACAAGCTATTTAACTACTACAAGCCACTAATTCACCATTTATTATGAACAAAAGTTAAGTTCTAAGCAAAAATACCTTAACCTCAAGAAAGATAGCAACTTAGAGCTTTCCTTTGCAAAATCACTCCACAAGCACCTTCAATCTCACTTAATAAGCGATTTCTACGGAGGAATTCGGATTTTTATCGGTTGGTTTTTCAAGATTTGGACAAGAAATTGAAGCCAATGGTTGAAACTCTCTCTCTTTCTTTCCCTTCAAGTTTCAGCCAAGAGGATGCTAAAATGAAGATGATTTTGGTCAAAATTAGCTTTTGGTAAAGTTAAGGAAAAGTTAGGCAAAACTTGGCCCAATCCCGTCGCGACACGTGGCACTTTTGGATTTCTTTCTTATCCTTTAGCTTACTAATGACCAAATATCTAACCAACCTCTAATTATCACTTAGCACCTAGTAATTTAATGCCTTACTGCACAACTTAAGCTAATTGGCCGAATTTCTCTCACTTAACGCACTAGCGGGTCCCACATCCGCTATTCGCTCCAAATCTCTCGTGAACTCACTTATACTAAAAAAATGGTTTAAAAACTATATTTACTTATAAAATATATGTAAAATGAATATAATAAAGAAAATAAAAAAAGTGTGCACGAAAATCGATAAAACCCTAAAACCCTAAAATCAGATTTTTGTCTTTCTCGAGTTCTCACACTCTCTCCCCCTTAAAGAATTTCGTCCTCGAAATTCTCTCTTTTGCTCATAAAATGATTCTACAGTGAATTCTTCTATCTCACAAGAGCGTCTCCTCATTCATGCCCCTAATCAAATCAGGATAGTTCTCGAAAGGCACTCAGGCACTAAGGATGACTCTAATCAAAATTCAAAAATATCCAAGATCTCCCATCCCGTCACACTAACAAGTTAATCCAAGCATTTCCTTTGCCTCAAGCTTTGTGGAAAGGGAATAAATATTTTGGGGTAAGCTAAAAGCTCAACAAATGTCCAATAAAAATCAATAATCAAAGAAGTTCACACTAATGCATTTATCAGTAATCAAATGTAAGTTTATTGCTCTTGTGAGTCAGGGAAATCGTAGTACTTAAACTTCCAACTCTCCAATAAAATCCAGTAACAGTCAAGCAGTACAAGAGAGCCATCGGTGCTCCCATATTCAAATCAAGTGCCATTAAAATGGAGACGTTGGTTTAAGCACAAGACTTTCAAGCACTTATCTGAACCAAATCATTGCATGGCACACACGCAAGAAAACAGTGCATGAAATAGTTTGAAAATAATTTTGGAAACAGTTTTGGAATTACTTATCAACCACAGCTCATGATCCTCATTCATCATAGATAGCTTCCTAGCTCTAGTTCAATACCCTAAATCACGAATATCATATCAAGCAAAGGAAATTCTAAAATCATCAAGTTCCTCTCACCTTTTGACATTTCAATTACAACTAAAGTTACTCCTCTCGAATTGAAATAAATTTTATGGCGTTTCGAATCTAAGACATAGGTCTACACTACTTAGTCCCTTATCTCGGCCCTAGGTTCTCGATTTAGTCAGTCACAGATTTCCAATGACCCTTCCTTAATCCCAAGGTTGTCTAAATCTACATAGATGCCGAAATATCATTTCTTATCTTTCTTTTCCATTATCTATATATATCTCAGAGGATAGGGTTCAGTTGGGCATATAGACACAGGTAGTCAATCAAGAATCCAAAATATATTTATCTGACATATCACAAAATAATTACATGTGTAGTTTAAAATAGTCCATAATAAAAGCAAGTGAACACATAACAATTTACATATTCATAGGGGAAACAAAATAGATTTTCAAAGCTAACACGTTAAACATCCACAACAACTATTAAAGTCCAAATCTAACCACAATCTAGTAAAACGCTAGCTAAACTTTTATTGGACAAGTCTAAGATAGCATTCCTCATTCCAATTTCCTCAATCGGGTCAATATCAAGTCCAATACAGGAATTCTCCGTGCTCTGAACTTTGTCATCAGGACTTATCTCAAAATCACTTATGAATTCTAGTCACCTCATAATACACAAGACTATACCCCTTCCGAATTCGCAAGTATTCCCTCAGGAAAAGTATTTGGTACTCAAGTACAAGAATCCCAATAAGGTAATTCACAACTCGAGCCGGCCGATCCCAAGAGTAAATCATCCTTATTAAAGATTCCTATCCGACATACCTACCTATCTTCCTCAAGTCCCATCATAAAGATCTTTACACTTATAACACACACGGTTCATAACTTATGCCCAAGAAGAGCACTAAATCCTTTAAATACATTCACAAAATTAGGACCATAACACCACTTGGCCCAAGATCACTTCGCGCAGAGACCACGCGACGTGGCTCTGATACCAACTGTGACAGCCCCACCTTCCCCTAAGGCGAACCAAAGGGGTTGGCGGACCGCCTGCCCAACTCTCGCCAGGACTACGAAGTCGAATCACACAAACCCTAGATTACGCGCGATCGAAACCATAGAAAACAAACACTCGAAGACTACTACGCCGATTACACACAACTAAAATGTTCCGAATGATTCCAAGTAGTATCTCCAACGAATACACCTAATATACATGTTTAAACACTTAAGTACATACATAGAAAGTTGTACAAGTCAAAACGTGATACTTGATAAAAGTAACTAGGGTTTTGACAACAAAAGAGCGTAACAAAATAACATTTACACTAGCTTGACACTTTCTTCAAAATCATGGTTCAAGAGTGTTATTCCCTGTAAGGAAAACAAAGATAACGGGAAGGGGTGAGCTTACGCTCAATGAGGTACCAGAAGTACAAGTAGTCACAAATCATGGCATTTCACATATCAATCATGCAGTTGTACACACCAGATAGGGAAAATGAATAAATACTTCAAATGGAAAGGATACAGGTGGCTCTCAGGAGCCAAAGTTCTAATTGCTTCATCGGAGCTTGATCAAATAGTAGTTGACACTCCGTCAACTTTCAAATAAAGTAACCCGTCCAGTAAAGCACCACTTAACACCGATTCCGTCCACCAAACATACCCCTTACCGGGCCCGAACACCTCAACCGAACAGAGGGTGGTAATACTCGAGTATACCGAAAATCCAGAGTCTCAATACCCAAAGATTTCTCAGAAACAGACTACTGTGGTTCGTTATCTAATCGACCAGGCCTTTACCGGCTCGACTCGAATAACTAGCCACAGGATTTGAGCTCAGAGGTAACAGAAAGGTCGTTGGATTTAATTTTCCAAACGACATCAACAAATACAGAAACAGGTACAGATAACAGATACAGAGAACAAATACAGATTTATACAGTATACAGGAACCAGAATAACCCGGTGAGAGAAACGAGTGTGATAAAGTACACCCTCGTTTCATACGAAGCATACAAAAGTCACAGATAATCAAGTTGCAAGTTGCAAGTACAAATGAATCAGATAAGCACCAATTTAAGGGGATGGTACACTCACAACAGATGCAGTGCCTTTACACGTTGGTTTTGGGTATTACTCCGCTCTTGGAGTTCAAATCTGCGAGGAAATATTGTTTAAGAGTATTGAAAAGTAACTAAGGCTCGAAACTTAAACATTTCGTTTAACGAGAATCAAGTAATTGAGACTTATTTAGAGATTATTCGTAAAACCCTTGATCACTTTTCAAACGGTGAAATTTTGAAGCCATTATATGTGAAAAATGCCGTTTGGGTCGAAGAAATGAAAGAAACGTATTTCTATCAGTTGTAAATTCCAAGGGTACAAGTTTCGGCCGAAATTCAACTTATATATCTCCACAAAAGGAAACTCGAATAACCTAGACAAATCGAGTTAGACTCGTCCTCAAAACCGTACTCAAGACAAGTGTAATTCTACTTAACCCTTGAGTGCAAATTTGGGCAGCACGCCCTTTGTGTTTGCCAAATTTCCAGCCATTTATGGCTTCATTCTTTTCCTTAATTCAGCCCCACAATACACACAAGTAAGGTTACCACAATAACTCTTCCATTAGGCTCCAAAATCATCCAAGTACAACACATGTGCAATAGTACAAGCAAATATCAATTTTGAAGACAAAAGCTAAATGGCAGATTTGGCATCTCGTAGTATTTTAGTCATAACCGGAGCTATGGTTATCGAATCAGGGTGACCCTTATACCATTTCGAAGCTAAGACAGGGGGGAACAACTTTCATGAAGGCCATCTAACCTAATTTATAGTTTATCTAAGTCGAATTTGCCAATCACAGATCCAAAAGTTTAGGATCAGTCTGGTTGTCAGCACTGACTTTAACCGGCAATAACTCAGGCTACACAACTCCGTTTGGGGTGTTTTCAGAGGCTTTGAAAAGATAAAATATAGGGCTACAAGTTTTGTGTTTTGGCCAAAAGCTAATTGGATACGAATCAGGGTGAAAAATGCAGCCCAAACTGGTGAATTCACAAAACTGTTTACGAATTGCAGCTTGTGGCAGTCAGGGTATTTCGGTCATTTCACATCCTACCATGCTCCGATTGAGTTGAAATTTTACCAGTAGCTAGCTAACTCAAATACCTACAACTTTCATGTTTTGAGAAAGGGCTGATTCGGGCTTCCTCAAGGACGAACATACAGTGCAAAAAACAGGGCAGATTACTACCACATGTAACCCTAAGCTGGAATCTTGTGTACAAAGCTGAAATTTTCCTCAAGTAACCACAATTAACACACACTAACTCCAATTCTATACCATATTAAGCCATCAATTCAAGCCAACTATGATCATGATATGAAAACAGAAAAATTCCCAAGAAAATAAGAAATTCACCTAACTTCACTTCAATCCATGAAATCATCTACAAACCAAGCTATTTAACTACTACAAGCCACTAATTCACCATTTATTATGAACAAAAGTTAAGTTCCAAGCAAAAATACCTTAACCTCAAGAAAGATAGCAACTTAGAGCTTTCCTTTGCAAAATCACTCCACAAGCACCTTCAATCTCACTTAATAAGCGATTTCTACGGAGGAATTCGGATTTTTATCGGTTGGTTTTTAAGATTTGGACAAGAAATTGAAGCCAATGGTTGAAACTCTCTCTCTTTTCTTTCCCTTCAAGTTTCAGCCAAGAGGATGCTAAAATGAAGATGATTTTGGTCAAAATTAGCTTTTTGGTAAAGTTAAGGAAAAGTTAGGCAAAACTTGGCCCAATCCCGTCGCGACACGTGGCACTTTTGGATTTCTTTCTTATCCTTTAGCTTACTAATGACCAAATATCTAACCAACCTCTAATTATCACTTAGCACCTAGTAATTTAATGCCTTACTGCACAACTTAAGCTAATTGGCCGAATTTCTCTCACTTAACGCACTAGCGGGTCCCACATCCGCTATTCGCTCCAAATCTCTCGTGAACTCACTTATACTAAAAAAATGGTTTAAAAAACTATATTTACTTATAAAATATATGTAAAATGAATATAATAAAGAAAATAAAAAAAATGTGTGCACGAAAATCGATAAAACCCTAAAACCCTAAAATCGGATTTTTGTCTTCCTCGAGTTCTCACAAACTCACTACTAAGATTTGAGAGGAAAAGTTGAGGGTTTCTTGGATGATTACCTTGCTGCCAAAATGAAGACTAAACACTAGGGTTTGAGCTCTTAAATCACCAAGGTTTCTTCCTTGTTCAAGTCCTCTTCCAAGCTTGTATGAAGAACCAAGACAAGAAGCAAATTTGGAGAGCTTTTGTGGAGCAAGAATGGAGAACAAGGAGCTGAAATTTTTTGAGGGGAAATGAGGGGAGGGGGATCGGCCAAGCAAGGGGAAGAAGGAAGGGTTTTTGGTTGGTAGGTGGTGAGTTGATGGAATGACAAGAGGAATGACATAAAGGTGCTCTTAGTGCCCAAAAGTCAACAACCGAATAGTGTGCAATTAATGCTCCTAATTGAGCTTAACTTAACTCACTCACATCTAATCTCTCAATTGACTTTTCTTAGTCTACTATTAATCATCTTTAGTTCTCCAAGATTAATGTACTATCGGATCGAAATTACCTCGAAAAACGTGCATTCACTATTTCTCGCTAAACGAGCCGCAGAAAAATTAAATTCGCTAACGAAACGTTTTAAAAATATAAATGAGACATTGTTCCATGTAAATGGATTTAAAATGGATGAAATAAATTATTCAGAGTAAACGGGTGAATAAATAATTAAATAAACTAGTAAAATAAAATAAAAGTAAGAAAAATTAAAAATTCGGGTCCTCACACTACATGGGAAAGTTTCTGCAAAGGTAGATGTTTTACATAAGTTTCTAGGTAGGATAGGCTTAGGCAAGATGTAACTCTACTTTTTTCTTAGAGTTACATAGCTATTTATAGTAGTTTTCAAACATGAAATATGGACTTTAGTTACAATCTCTAATGGATTCGAAATTTTTGAAGTCTGTGGATTTGAAATTTTCTTTTTCAAATCTACAAGTCTTTTTGGAAGTTGAAATCATCTATAAATTAATCTTTATAAAAGGTGACCATTGTCAGTTGTAGATTCTTTGTCTTCCTCTTCATTATAGGTAGGGCACATATCTTTCCCGTATTGTCTGAATTGACAATATCTTTTCATAACTTGAGAGCTACTTTTGAAATGTTCTCTGTCCAGATATCGAATCTTTGATTTGAGATAATTTTCAATAGCAATTGGGGTAATCTTGGCTAGAGCTATAATTACTAAAGAGTTTACTCTAGCACTAGAGTAAATTCAAAATTCTTTTTTGAATACTCCTTCCATTCTAGTTATAACCATCCTTAACCCAATAGCTCTTCTTTAGTGGATATCTTTTTCGTCAATTCTCTGAAATTCCTTTTTAGTAGTAGGAACTTTGATTGTCAATTTTTCTGCTTTCTCTATGGTGATAAAGTGAAAAGCATCATATCCTTCTTCCTAGCAGAAATCTGGTCCTACTGATAGAAATTTTAATACCAAAATATCTCTTAGAATAACTATTGGATTGTTGTAATAAAAATCTTTAACTCCTTCTTGAATCCATCTAGGTAATTGAGAAATCTCCAAAAAATCTGTATTTGTCATATATATTGTATTAATAGCTCCAAAATCATACCATTCCTTAATCTCTTTTGCATCGGCTCCTTGGACATAATTTAGTCATGGATAAAACACTGTAAAATTAATGTAACAAGTATATGTATTATTGAGAGAATATAATTCCCTCATTATTGGGCTTGTGCCATACAATTGGATGACTGTTTAACAAGGAATCTATCATATTGTTTCGCGTAGGGATTGAATTTCGGGTAATATCTGGCCTAAGAGAAATAATATCATAAGCAATTTTTGTCTCATCATGTTTAGACTATTGATCATCTGTTTTCTTTGTCTGTGAAGACAAGTGCCTTCAATAGCAGTTACTTCTGCCATTATCTTTATCCATTGGAATAGGGTAAAAAGATTATCTCAATCTATTCATATTCATTAAGCTTTGTTTGAATAGTTTTGCAATATAATGCAAGTAAATTTAAAACCTCCGACATTTTTGTATACTCGTGACATGAGCTCTCTCTCAGGTTTCTATTTTTAGAAATCTAGGGTTTCTTTTTGGCAGCCGCCTGTCATGGCTGTGAGAACCCTCACTTTAAAAATCCAATCTCCCCAAATTACTTGCCTTGCCCTATGATTTAAATCACCTCATACATGCCCTTGTATTACATTTCCCATGTGTTACAACAATTTAACATACATTGCATTTCATTTCTTTTGACTGGAAGTAAGACAATTGCTTGAGTTGATTTCAAATAATTCACCCCTTACATGTTTTTAAATGACCTTTATTTGTGGTAGGAACTTTATGTGAAAGGTTAGGGGTGTTAAATAAGTATTAGTGCATTTGGAAGGGTTGAATTATCATTAGTCAAAGATTAAGAGAAGTAGTGGGCAAGAAGTGGGCTATGTGGCAAAACCCTAGCCAAGTATTTTGTTGACCAAAGGTTAACTAATAATTTAAACCATCTTGGCCCTTTTATTTTCTTCTTGTTGGCTGAACCTTATAGCTCCAAAAGAGAAGAGAGAGAGCTCCAATTTCTTGCTTTCTAACCCTAGTAAATCAAGAGCCAAACAAATCAAAGAGAAAGATTGGGAGATAGTGAGAAATTTCCTTCCAACCTTAGGGTTTGATGCAAGCTTGAAGTCTTCATTTGGTGGGTTGATTTGGTGGTTCAAACTTCCTACAAGAGAGGTAAGTGTTCTTTAAATGATGTGGTTGATGGATTATGATGGTTGTAAACTTGAAGAAATTGAAGATTTATCATCACTTTGTCATAGTTAAGTAAGCTGAAATTTTTCCCAGCTTGATTCCAGTGTTTGTACCTACTTCAACTGGATATTCGACCATGATAACGGCCAAACTAGCTTTTGTACAAAACATGAAAGTTGTATAGAATTGAGTGTAGAATATGTCTGTAAATTTTCAGCTCAATCGGAGCAGGATATCTTGTGAAATGACTAATTTACCTCTGCTGCCCTGTTTCTGTCCGAACTGATATTTTGTCTCTGTAATTGATCATTTTGACCAGGAAGACGACTGATTTAGCTTTTTATGTCTTCTTAAGAATTATAGCACTGTATCTTAGCTTTCAAATGGGATTTGGAATCATCTAAATCGGAGTTGTGTGCGCTGAGATATGATTGAATAAATCAGGACTGCCAGTTAAATTTTCCAGTGAGCTTCGAACTGGAAAATCTGTGGCTGTTTGGGTAAATTTGACTAGGTTAGGTGGAGAACTGGATTGAGGTGTCTTCATAAGAATTGTAGAGCTCTTTCTTAGCTTCGAAACGGTATAAGGTTTGCCCCTAATTCAATAAACATAACTCCAGTTATGACTAAAATTGCTATGGGATGTCAAATCTGCCGTTTGGTATGCCTACCAAGTGTTTGATGAAATGTATGCCTACCAAGTGGTTGATGAAATGTTTGCACCGTTGTTCATGGTTGTTAATGAAGCTTTTACATGTTTTAAATCTCTTTTGAGCTAGATCTATACTTGATATGTGGTTTAAGTGCTAATTATTAGAGGATGAAGATTGGATGGCTAAAGGAAATATGGACTGATTTCAACTTCCATGGCTGACCGGTTGGAGAAGGAAGGGTTCCTCCTTGCTTTTTTTTTGTGGTTTATTACACCTTAATCATGCCTAAACAACTTGGCTAGAGATTGGTTAAACTCATGTGTGAATTGGAGTGAAATTGGAACAAGTAAAGTGGTAATATTGGCCACTAGTGGACTGGTTTAGGGTTTCATGGTGAATAGCTTATGTTGGTAACCCTTGATCATGTTGATGTGTTTATATTTTGAACTCAAATGATACCAAATGACTTAGGCCCCTGTATATGATCATTTGAGGACTGATTTGGGTGAATTTGAACCAAAACAAATGAAGTTAGCATGAGGAATTAGTGTGCAATTGTTAGGGTTTGAGACTGATCCAGGGTTGGAAAATCAGCCAACTTGTCCGATGGCTCCTGTTGCTTCTAGGAGACGAACTAGAATGTGTGCTAGGTACCTTTAGAAAGCCCTTCGAGTCTAGTTTCCAACGCCACTGACGGCACCTAATTCTGACCTTCCTACAGTGAGATATAGCCGTTTTACCGAGACTGCGCGGGCGCGACTGTTTACCCGCGAAGAACCTTTTCAAGCTTGAATGAACTTTCCTTTTAACCAACTCTCTTGCATTTGTTAAACTTGTTTCCTCATGAACTTTCACTGCATTTTGGGCCTAATTCTCATGGTAAATTGAGCCGGTCTAACCACTCACTTAGTCACCTAATGAGTTCATTTTAGCTTGGAATTAAGCTTAGTTTGTTAACGATTTCACTCGTTGCCCTAGGAGTGGGAAACGGTGGTGAACGTAACCGCACGACTTGACGTTTGACTGCTACATTACTTGACAGGTGAGTGTTCCACTACCTGCTACCTGCTTATATGAAATATCTGAATACTTGAATTACGACTGTTTGAGCCAAACCATGTTTTGATAAAATGGAGGCGAGCGTGTACTTTATCGCACTCGACCTCCCTCATTTTCCACTGTGGCTCTGTATACTGCAATTATGAGATGAATTCTCTATATGTGACTGTACTTGAGTTGTTTGGGTGATACCCCATCAACTACTGCTACTGTTTGGGTACCCAACCTCATAGGTGAGTCGGTGGATCGAGCCAGCAAGGGCTTGGTCGAGACGACCGATAAACCTTGGGGACTGTTTACTGATCACTGGAAACCGGTATACTCGAGTATTACCTAACTACTGTTTATGGAGTGCGGGCCCGGTAGGGGGTTGATCGGTGGACGGAGATTGGAGAAAGTGGTGTTCTACGGACTGTATATTCTATGAATGCAAACGTTGACGGAGAGTCAACGGACCCTGGTATGATCAAGCTCAAGAGGATTTGGCTTTTGGAAGCCACCCGTATCCTTGAATTGCACTGTGATTAAATTGTTATTGTACTATTCGGTGTTTACTTGATTATATTATGCCCTTATTTGGCTATGTGCTTACTTGTTTTTACTTGGAACCTCACTGGGCTATAGCTCACCCCACTCCCTTTGTTTTCCTTAACAGATCTGGGACGGACTTTTGGCCAAGAACCTTCTTAGTTTTATTTTGCTCGAACTTGTAACCTTTTGTTTAAGATAAATTTTACTCCTGACTCTTGTAAGTTCGATTCATGTTATGTAACTGTTGTATGGAGTAGTAAGCATGACGTTTAGTCAATTTCTAAGTTTGGGCAGTTGGCTTGTCTATCATTTGCCATTAGGGTTTGTAACATTTGTTTGAAGTGATTCCGCTGGGTAATTTGAGTTACTAGATCACTGATCGACCGAGTCCCGGCGAGAGCTGGGCAGGCAGTCCGCTGATACCCTAGGGTTCGCCCTAGGGAGAGGTGGGGCTGTCACAATGGCCGCCCTTCAGCCTGGGGCTGGAGGGCACCCTACCTCGTCTTCATCCAAATCCTTTGCCTCTCTCTTTACTGTTGAAGTACTGTCTCCAATTGAGGTCAAGAAGCCGGCATTGCACAAAGGAGAACCTGCAGTTTTCTTCTTAGGTGAGGACATTGAAAAGCTTGCTGCGCCTTACAAATTTGCTCTAGTTGGGAAGTTCTCCCATGGAAGGCCAAGATTGGAGGAGATCCGCAGATTCTTCACCACTCTGGATTTGAAGAATTCTGTCACAATTGGGCACCTGGATGCCCGTCACGTGTTGTTGTGCTTTGCCCAGGAATCAGACTTCCTGCGGATTTGGACTCGGGGGCTGTGGCAGATTGTGAAGTTCCCTATGCGGGTGTTTCGCTGGACGCTTGACTTTCATGTTCAGCGGGAATCCTCTCTAACCCCGGTGTGGATTGCGCTGCCAAATTTACCAATCCATTTTTTTGACAAACACAGTCTGTTATCCATTGCCAGTGTGGTCGGGTGGCCATTATACGTGGATGCGGCTACCTCCTCGTTGCGTCAACCCAGCGTAGCTCGTGTATGTGTTGAGGTTGATCTGCTGCAACCTTTGCCTCATCGCGTCTAGGTGGGAATGGCTAGCGGGGTAAAAGGGTTTTGGCAACATATTGTGGCTGAAAACCTTCCACACTATTGCACCAGTTGCTGGCATATGGGGCTCGCGAAGGAGGATTGTAGAGCTGCTGATTTCGGCATGACGAAACGACTGGAGAAGGCATGCCCGGATGCTGCTCCGGTTGTGATGACGAGCAGGAAAGTTGATAGCGATAACACCATACCACAGGTGGATGCGGTGGAGGTTGTTGGGGTTGTCGGGGAGAGTGAAGAGGGCAGGGGTTCTGATGCTCAGGGGGCTTTGGTGGAGCAGGAGGTAGGATACATGGCGACTGATGTGGATGGTGCTCATCCCGGGAGTTGGGTGGCGACGTCGAGGCAAGGTGTAGGCTGCTGGAGAAAGGAAGATGTGGTGTCGCAGAAGAAACAGCAGGGTGTAAGTGAACAAGGGTTACCTGTAGAGGGTGAGAGAGGGAGTCGTGGGTGTGACCCAGAACTGGAAGGAAGGTTGGAGATTGTCTTACCACAGGTTACTGCTGACGTTGTGCGAGGGAATGGCGACCTGCTCAGGTTACAGGAAGAGGCCTGCGGTATGGGGAAGAGCGAACCTGATATTGTTAAGGCACGGGCTGCTCCGCATGCGGGAGATCAGAGGGTGGATTCGAGCAGTGACGAGAAGACCCACAGCCTGTCTCCACGATATGCTAGAAATCCGGTGCGCGTTCAGGAGGAGAATTTCGTGTCAGCAGCTCAAGTTCTTGACAGTTCGGTGGTAGCAGAGGCCCAAACAAAAGGTATTCGTGTACATTTTCCGTCTGACAGGCAGTTGCGTTCTAAATTGATAAATTCGCAGAATTCCTTTCATGTTTATTAAATGATTAAGGGACTATTTTGGAATATTCAGGGCATCTCTAAAGTCCCGAAATGAGAAGGATTAAAAAGTTGATTCAAATGTACAATCTTCAATCTTTGGCTATTTGTGAGCCTTGGTTGGAGGTTGACAAAGCTGAAACGGTATAGATATAAATTAAATTTCATGGTTTGGTGCATAATTCAGTGGGTTCGGTCTGGTTTTTCTTCAAGAAACTTTTCGGGTTTGGTATTGGAGAGAGCTCCCAACATGTGTTTGTGCGGTTATCCCACGATCATTACCGGGGTCTCAACTTGTTGTATCTTTTGTGGCATGCGCGGCGTGTTATCCTGATGAGAGATGTGACTCTGGGATGGTTTATTGCGGGATAACCCAGGCTCCGATGCATGGCTTATTGGTGGTGATTTCAATGTAATTCTAGACGCTGAGTGTGAGAACCCGAAAATTTTCACATTTTCAAGTATTATTTTATTTCTGTGCCTATATTTTTCTGTCCTTTGAAAATATGAAATGTTTTGTACATTTTACAAGCAAGTACAATTTTTAAATCATTTTGCTAGTACAAGTTAGTGTACATAACTTGAAGTGCATTTGTTAGATGTGGGGCCCGCTAGTGCGATATAATTTTTCCGATTAGGTGATGAAATACTAAGTGATATTATTCTACATGGTGTTAGAAGATAATTAGAGGTTAGTTAGCTACTTGAATCATTGGAGGAGAATAGATAAGTTTAGAAACTTCAAGAGGCCATGTGTCATGATTTGATTGGAAGTTGGACTTTGACCAAGAAGATTAACTTTCTTCAAACCAAATTTTTGACCAATTTTCCTCTCATTTTCCCTTGCCTTGGCCGAACTTCATGAAGAGAAAAACAAGGAAAACCTCTTCCATTTCTAGCTTCAATCCTTGCCCAAATCTTGAGTTTTAACCAACCAAATTTGAATCTACTCCATAGAAGTGATCACCAAGGAGGACTAAAGGCCTTGGTGGAGTTGTTTTGGGAAGAGGAAGTCTAAGCTACCAACTTTCTTTGAGGTTTCAAGGTAAGATTGCTAAGAACATCCTTTTTGTTTCCAATAGTTGCAAATTAGTGGCCTATGGTGGCTTGCTAACATGATTAATGGATGATTTTGTGGATTAGTGAAGAGTTGGTTAGATTTCTGATTTATTGGGAATTTTTCTGCCCTAATCTGATCAGTGTTGTTCGGCCATGATGGAGACCGAATTGGACTTAGCTCAAAACATGAAAGTTGTAGAGAATTGAGTGTAGATTATGCTTGTAAAATTTCAGCTCAATCGGAGCACTGTATCCTGTGAAATGACTATTTTACCCCTGCTGCCCTGTTTCTGTCCGAGAATGATAATCAGCATCTGTAATTGGCTCTTTTGGCTGGGAAGATGAATGAATTAGCTTTTGATGCCTTCTTAAGAATTGTATCCTTGTATCTTAGATTTCATATGGCTTTGGAATCAACTGAATTGGAGTTGTGTGTGCTGAGTTATGATGGAATATTTGGGCCTGGTTTTGGATGGTTGTAAAGTTTCAATTGGTTGCATTTTAAGGGTGTTTGATAGCTTATGGTTGGTATTTGCAATTGTGGTTGAATGATATGATTTGGTGGTTGGGTTGTGTTTTGGAAAGTAAGGAAAAACAAGGGGAAATGCTGTCCATTTATTTTCTTGAACTTGAGTGAATGGAAATGAGATTGGAATGTGATTTTGTGATGCATTGGATTTGCTTTGCTTAGAGTAGCTTAGTGCCACTTGAGTAGTGTTATGTGAGCTATTTTACTTGCATTTGTACGTTTCCATTTTTACCATAATGTTTGGTTCCAATTGTCGAGTTTCGAATTTCAAATACGTATTCATTTTCGTCCCGAAACAAAAGGAGTGGCTTAGGGTTTCCCGGCCACGAAAACCTAATTTTTAACAAGTGAGATTTTGTGTGAATTTAAGGTATTTTGTCTACCTTTTGCATATGGTTTTCACCAAGACAATTGTTGCACATTATTTCTTTGTATATGTGTTGGTTTTGAGCAAAATACACGTTTTACGAAAAAGAGAAAAAGTTACTGTTCACTATCCGGCCGCATATCCGGCCAACTCTTGGCCGGATTGTCAGGGGAAGAAGAAAAAAATTTGCAGTTGCTCACTGCCTTGAATCCGGCCGGATTCTGACGTGGCACTGTTCCAAATTTTCCGATGAAATTTCTAAAACTCTTTTGAGTTAATTCTATGTTTGGTTTGGAAAACCTTTAGTTACTCATTTCCTTTGATCAAAATGTACCCTTTTCACTTTCAAAAAAATCATACTTCCCCCTTGTACTCGTTTTATTCGAATTTTCTTTGATTTACTGGACATTTTGATGGTTGAGCCATAATATTTTCTCATGATTGTTATTAGGGTTTCCTTGGTGACGGCAAAGTTGATTCCGGAGGGATACTTTGGAACGTAATTTTGCTTAATTAGGTGAGTGTTCTATATACGATTTGTTTCTAATGACTATGTGAATTGTTGTGACTGTTTGGATTGTTGCTTTGGTTATGTGATTGAGGTACGCTAATATTTCCATTGACTACGTGGCTTGTTATAGTTGTTTGAACTCTTAAATGTTTCAATGAATACTCAAAACGACTTTTTCTAGGCGAGTGTGTACTTTATCGCACTCGACCTAAATGAACGTGAAATTTTCAAATGATTGAATGATTAAATGTTACTTGTGCAATGAATGTAAAGCCTTCTGGCTGAACTGGGCCCTTGCCTTTTGTTACTGCGTCGACTCGAGCCAGAAGCGGACTCGGTCGGGCCGATTAGTGACTCTGGGTTAATGTGAATGTTTGGTTATACTCGAGTATGACCATGAAGTTTGGGAAGGACTGGCCAGTTGCGCTGGCCAGAAGGGGAAAGAACGAAATGAACGAATGAATGGCAAGAACGACGGAGGGATTTTCAATGACAAATGAAATTTTTCTAAATGATTGAAGGAATAGATGGTCGATGAAACGAACGAATGAATGGCTTCACGTATCCTTTTAATGAATGTGTTACTCTTGCTTTATATCGTAAATGTTACCTGGATTACTTGTTTATTACGTGCTAATGTCCTTGTTTAATTGCTTAGTTGAGTATATAGAACCTCGCTGGGCTTATAGCTCATTCCACGTCTTTTGTTTTCCTTAACAGGGGTTGCGAGCAAGGGCGAGAGACCTGTATAAGTACAGTTTAAGCCTTTTGTATTGTTTTGGCTTTTGATCTCGTTCTAGTGCTTGATTAGGGTTGGAATGTACTAAAAATTTAAAGCTTATGTATACATTTGGGACTGGTATATTTGCTTGAGCTTGGGATAAAATGTAAGTATATGTTTCAAGTCTGGGTTTCGTTTCCGCTTATTCTCGAGGCTTTATCTTACTTTCTTTGATGTGAGTGAACGAGTCCTGGCGAGAGCTGGGCAGGCGGTCCGCCGAACCTTTTGATTCGCCTTAGGGGAAGGTGGGGCTGTCACACTGAGGAGAAGAAAGGGGGTCGGGCTTTTAACCCTGTTGAAGCTACGGAGTTCAGGCAATTTATTAATGAGGTGAATCTCACAGATATAGGTTTTTCTGGGGCTCGGTTTACCTGGTGTAACAATAGACACGGCAGGGCAAGAATTTGGAAAAGATTGGATCGGGGTTTGGTGAATGAGGGATGTATTGACTCGGGGATGTCATTGGCGGTGTCTCACCTAGCCCGGGAGTCATCAGATCATGCTCCGCTCCTTATATCTGTCTCAACCAGACTGGATTATAAGCCGCGGCCGTTCAGGTTTCTTAATGTGTGGATAGGGCGTGAGGATTTCCTGCCAATGGTTCAGGACTCTTGGGGGCAGCCGTGTCCTGGTTCTCCTCTGCAAGTTCTACGTTGTAAACTAAAACGGCTTAGGGGTGGTATCCAGATTTGGAATAGGGAGGTCTTCGGAGATATCTTTCAGGCAGTTAGGCAGAGGGAAGAGGAGGTGCGGCTTGCGGAGATTCGGATGGAAAGTGATGACTCGGAAGACGCTAGGGTGCAATTACATCTTGCTCAAGGTTAGCTGCGTGCTGCCTTGAGAGTGGAGGAGCTTTTTTGGAAGCAGAAGGCTCGGGTTAGGTGGCTTCAGGAGGGAGACCGTAATACAAAGTTCTTTCACTCTGTGTTCAAACACAGAACGGTACGTTCGATCATTCACAAGATTAGAAATAACCGAGGGGAGTGGGTTGAGTCGGAGGAGGAGATAGGAGCTGAGGCGGTACGGTTTTTTGAGAGGTTGTTTACAGCTCAGCATCCAACATCTTCTTTTGATTTGCTTCAGCATATCCCAAAAATTTTGACCGATGAGGAGAATGGTTCGCTGGAGCAGGTACTCTCTGAGGAGGAGATTCGTAGTGCGGTGTTTGCGATGGATGGGGAGAGTGCACCGAGGCCGGATGGATATACGGGTAAATTTTATACGGCCGCATGGTCAGTTATCGGCGATGATGTGGTTAGAGCAGTGTGTAGCTTCTTCTGCGGGGCTGAGTTGCCACGTGCAATTACAGCGACCTCTATTGTACTCATTCCTAAGATTGTGCATCCCCAGGACTTTTCGTAATTCCGGCCGATTAGCTTGTGCAACTTCGTTAACAAGTTAATTTCGCGAATTTTGGCGGATCGATTGGCTCAAGTGCTTCCGAAGATCATCTCCCCACAGCAGAGTGGATTTGTTCGGGGCGCCTCATATCGGATAATTTCTTGCTTGCACAGGAGTTGCTCTCTAGTATGGGTAGATCTTCCAGAAATGCCGATGTTGCTCTAAAGTTAAATATGTCGAAGGCTTACGACTGTCTCTTGGGTGTTTTTTACTATGGTTTTGAGAAGATTTGGATTTGGGGAGCAATGGATTGACAGGATTTGGAGATTGGTGTCGAATGTCTGGTTCTCAGTCTTGGTTAACGGGGCGAGTGTGGGTTTCTTTAAATCCACACGGGGGATTCGTCAAGGGGACCCGCTATCCCCAGGATTATTTATTATTGGCGCGGAGGTGCTGTCTCGTTCTTTGAACAATTTATTGGAGCATCGAGAGTTCAAGTGCTTTTTGGTTCCGCGAGAATGTCCTAAGATCACTCATCTCAGCTATGCAGATGACGTCCTAATTTTTTCTAGTGCTTGTTCCTCCTCGCTGAGATGTGTCATGCAGACGATTGGGGGATATGAAGCAATATCGGGTCAGGAGATTAATGTTCAAAAGTGTGGTTTCTTGGTGCATGCTAAGTTGCCTAGTCAATGTGTGGTGAGGGTTTGGCGGTAACTGGGTTTGGTCTTAAATCATTTCCCGTGCGCTACTTGGGCTGCCAGCTTTTTGCGGGGCGTCGAAAGAGCCTGTATTTCATGGAGTTGGTGCAGTCAGTCATTAATAAAATCTTATCATGGAGATCTAGATTTCTATCCAATGGGGGTCGTCTCATACTCATTAAGCATGTTCTTTCAGCAGTCCCGATTCACTTGTTGGCGGCTTCATGTCCTCCGAAGGGAGTCCTTGTCTTGGCTGAACGGGCCATGGCAAATTTCCTTTGGTGGGAGCAGGAGGGTGGCCTCCGGCATCATTGGATCAAGTGGGAAGATCTGTGTGCCGACTTGTCACAGGGAGGGTCGGTGTTCATTCGTTACTGGAGGTCCATTCAGCGTTCCCGCTCAAATTATGGTGGCGGTTTCGTACAAGTGATTGTTTATGGTCAACATTTATGCGGGCCAAGTACTGTCGGCAGAGTCATCCATGCATGGTAGGGGCGATGTAGGGCAGCTCATATATGTGGTGTCGCATGCTTCAAATTCGTGAGGTGGCGGAGCAAAACCTTTGGTGTTGGTGCAGTCTGGTCAGTGTAACTTCTGGTTTGACAATTGGCTGGGGTCCGGTCCTCTGTGTCAGCGCCTACAAAGTGTCTCGGATCATTTAGTACGTGATTTCGTGTTGAATGGACGGTGGAATCAACAGCTATTGCGGCGCTGGGTCTCGGATGACATAGTTTCAGAGATCGTTACCAAATCTGCCGCAGTGGGGTCCGTGGACGATTGTGCGGTATGGGCTTTGACGGAGTCAGGGGATTTCTCGATTGCTTCCTCCTCAGCAGGCAGACACCTTCTTCATTCATGTTTGACAGGGTTCGGCATCCTTTGGTACCAATCAAGATATCTTTTTTCATGGTGCGATTGTTGCGGGATCGGTTGCCTTTAGCGTCACCGCTAGGAAGATTGCATGTGTATGGCCCATCCAAGTGTTTTTGTTTCTCGGCCTCGCAATCCGAATCGTTGGAGCATATCTTCGCAGAAGGAGAATTAGCTCAGTTCCTGTGGACATTTTTTGGGAACGTGCTATACAGAGGGATAGGGGTGCGTTCACGACTGGCTGGTTGGTGGTGCCAACCAAAACGTCATTCTCGTATGGAGTCAATACACACAGTGTTGCCTAGCATAATCTGCTGGCATATTTGGTTAGCACGGAATCTTGCAATTTTTGAAGGGCAGTTCCTGCGTAGACAGACCATTTGTGACCGTATCCTGGCAGATGTAGTGGGGCTATTTTGCGGGAAATATGCAGGGGAGTTTATTGGGCTTGGCTCCTGGTTGGCATTCTATTCCAACATCTCTGGATGGAGGCCTCGGTACTCCCATAGACTGGTTCGTTGGGAGTTTCCAGTCCAGGGGGAGTTCAAGCTAAATACGGATGGATGCTCGTTAGGCAACCCAGGCGTTAGTGGCGGGGGTTGTAGCATCCCGTATTTTCAAAAATGACATTTTATGTATTAATTTTGGTTTATTAATTTTGGCAATGACATTTTACGTACAAATTGTGGTTTATGAATTTTGACTTAAGGTTTTAAAATTTTTCCAACATCCTAGTTTTGTACACTTGATTTTTGTTTGTTAATTTTGGTGTCATTTGATTAATTAAGTTTGCCCTAAGATGTTTAAAATTTTGTTTTAAAAACCCTAGTTGAATGCAAAGGTGATTTCTTGACACCCTATTTTATAAGAAACTTGATTTTTGTGAAAATCCTAATTTGTTTATCAAACACTAGTTTTCTCTCAAACCAAAAATTGGTCCTTCAATTGAGATCACGAGTGATAGTACGAGTTTGTACAAAGGCGATTAAGGTGCATTCTTGATAATTGGATTCATTAAGTGCACTTGGTGATTTTGGAGTTAAGCTAAATTAATGAGATATGGAACTAATTGAGAGAAAAGGAAAAAATTGGGACAAGAATGCAAGAAAGGAAATTGTGATTAGCTTGGACTTTGACCATCTAATAACTATCTTGGAGTCTTTCTTAATAGTTAAGTAAAACAATATAAAAGAAAGAGAGGGGAGGGGAAGTCGAGCAAGCTGGACAAGAAAAAAATGGAGAAAAGCAAGAGGAAATCTGGGAATTCAATCAACCATTTATCCCTCCAATTATGTGTGAAAGCAAGGAGAAGGAACGACTGACTGCTGGCTGTCTTCATCATCTCTGTCCAGCTTTGTTTCTTGAAGATTGAAAGGTAACATGACTTCCTAGCTCTCAATTCTTATGGTATAGCTTGTAGTAGTAACTAGAAGTTGGAGTTACTAAGCTAGGAACTGATTTCATAGCTGGAAATTCGTGGGTTGAAATTGATTGAATGAATTTGGCAGTTTTGATTACTGTTCCAGATTTCTTGTCCGAAATTGGCTTGAATATTCGGGTATGATGGCGGCTGAATTAGCCTCAGTATAAAACATGAAAGTTGTAGAGAATTGAGTGTATATTATTCCTGTAAATTTTCAACTCAATCGGAGCAGGATAGCTTGTGAAATGACTATTTTACCCCTGCTGCCCTGTTTCTGTCAAAAATGATAATCAGCCTCTGTAACTGGTTAGTTTGATCGGGAATATTACTGAATTAGTTGTCAATGTCTTCTTAATAATTGTAGCCTTGTATCTTAGATTTCAAATGGTTTTGGAATCACCTGAATCGGAGTTGCGTGTACTGAGATATGATTGAATGAATCAAGACTGCTAGTTGAATTTCATAGTGAGCTTCGAACTGGAAAATCTGGGCCTTTTTTCGTGTTTTTGACCTAGAAGGAGTAAATCTGGGCAGAAATGGTCTTCACAAAAGTTGTAGCTCTATCTCTTAGCTTTCCAACACATTTGGAATCGCTTGAATCGGATTTCTGAATGTTGCGTTATGCCTGTTTGAGTATGTCCTGTTCTTCAGCCTGCGATAGATCATTTGCTGGACTGTTCCTGCTAAATCTGGGGCATTTCCGAGTTAAGTTAGCTAACAGTGTCTTCATGAAAGTTGTCAAGCACAGTCTTGTCTATCCACTTGTAAATTATTAGGTCGTTTGACCAAGTTTTGCACATGAAACGGTTAAAAAGTTCTTAACCGGCAAAACTGTCCAGCATAACCATTAACTTCTTGAGGCAGTTCACTTCAGCTACTGTCTCAGCCGAATTTGACCCTGAAAACATTGGATTTAGCCTTTTATATGTTCTTGAAAGTTGTAGTTCGTTATCTTAGCTTCGAAACGCCATCTCGTACACTCCAATCCGATAATCATAAATTGAGTTATGATTAAAATCATAGGAAGTGTCAAATCTGATCGCGCACATAGTGCACCTCGCACTAGGTGTTTTCCGTTTCCATTTCGTTTCCGTTTCAGTTTTCGCTTCGAGTCGTTTCGTGTCGTTCGCGCCTTTGAATGAGTCGTTTAGTCGTTTTACTTATTTTTTTCTGCTGTTTAGTCTTTTGCCTTCAAAACTTGAGTTCCGATTGTATTATTACACTTGTGTTGTACGTGGATGATTTTAAGCCTATTGAATGGCTATTGTAATCAGATTATTTGTGTGTGATTTTGGGGGCTGATTGAGGAAATAATGAAGCCATAAATGGCTGGAAAATAGGTAAATACAAAGGGCGTGCTGCCCAAATTTGCACTCGAGGGCTAGGTAGATGTACTCGCGACACGAGTAAGGGTTTTGAGGATAAAACTAACTTGAATCAGCTGAGGTATTCGAGTCTTCTTTAATAGAGGCTTATAAGTTGGATTTCGGCCGAAATTTGTACCCTTGGAAAATGAATGTAACGACTAATAGAAATACTTCTTTGTCACTTCGACTCATATGGTGATTTCAAAGTTTTAAGAGCGAGCATAAGTTTTACGAATATTTTACTCATGTCCTTTGGTTTAAATGTACTCTTTTCACTCCAAAATCATACTTATACCTTGTACTAGTAGTTATTCGGATTTTCTTTGATTCACCTAAACTTTTGATGGTAGAACCGTAATGTGCTCTCTTGGTTACTCTTAGGGTTCCTTAGTGATTGAGGGAGTATCCGGAAGGATACTTTGGACGTTATTTTTGCTTATATAGGTGAGTGTTCTATATACGATTTGTTTCTAATGACTATGTGAATTGTTATGACTATTTGGATTGTTACTTTAATAAGCGATTGATGCACGTTATGTTTCCATTGACTATGTGGCTGGTTGTGATTCATGATTAAATGTTAAATGTTCTCAATGATTGCTAAAAAAATGATTTTTGCTAGGCGAGTGTGTACTTTATCGCACTCGACCTAAATGAACGTGAAATTTTCAATGATTGAATGATTAAATGCTACTTGTGCATGAATGTAAGCCTTCTGGCTGAACTGGGCCCTTGCCCTTCGTTACCGGTCGACTCGAGCCAGAAGCGGACTCGGTCGGGCGACTAGTGACCCTGGGTGAATTTTGGTATACTCGAGTATGACCACGTTGTCGGGTGGAGACTGGCCAATGAATTGGCCAGAAGGGGGAAATGAAATGAATGAATGAATGACAAGTAAATGAAGGGGTTTTCACACACAAACATATTTTTAATGATTGGAGGAATAAGGGAAATGATAGGCGAATGAATGAACGAATGGCTCCTCGTGAGCATGTATCCTTTTAATGAATGTGTTACTATTGCTTTATATTGTAAATGATTTCTGGATTACTTGTTATTACATGATTAATGCCCTTGTCTAATTGCTTGGTTATGTATATAGAATCTCGCTGGGTTTTTAGCTCATTCCACGCCGTTTGTTTTCCTTACAGGGGTTGCGAGCAAGGGCGAGAGACCTGTATAGAATAGTCTTGTCCTTTTGAATTATTTTGCGTTTGTTCTCGCTCTAGTGCTTGGTTAGGGTTGGATTGTATTGAGAATTTAAAGGTTAATTTATTTGGGACTGTATATTTGATTGAGATTGGAATGAATGTAAGTATATGTTTCAAATTTGGGAATTGTTTTTCGTTTCTCCTCGAGGTTATATCTTATTTTGTTCGGAGAGAGTGATCGAGTCCTGGCGAGAGTTGGGCAGGCGGTCCGCCGAACCCTTTGGTTCACCTTAGGGGAAGGTGGGGTCGTCACAGGGGTGGTGTGCTCAGGGATTCATTTGGTGCATTGTTGTTTGGATTTTCTACTCCGTTTGGGGAGCTGACATGTATCCAAGCAGAGATCAAGTCTTTGTGTTTGGGGTGAAGCAATGCCTTCTTCGGGGATTCTCGCGGATTCGGGTGGAGGTGGACTCTCTTGTGCTAGTCAACTTACTGCTAAATAAATCGAGGTGTCCGTGGTTAATTCGGTCGGAGCTAGATGCGTTAGTGGCAATCCAAGGCTTGGAATGGACAGTAGGGCATTGTTATCGCGAGGCAAATCAGGTGGCGGATGCTTTAGCCAAGGTAGGGGCACGGTCTGAGGATATTGCCCTTGTATACATCACAATCAGATTTGCCAAGATTGGCGAGGGGGGCCTTGGGTTTAGATAGGTCACAAACCCCCGTTATTCGTATTAGAGCTGCTCGTAATTAAAGCCTTTGTAATTTTGCTTTGTGGGCTTTAATAATAAAAGGGGGTGGCATCCCTCCCCGTATAAGGGGTTAGCCTAAAAAAAAAAAATTTAAAACCTCCTTTGATATTGATCCAAAGTTGGCTATTTCAACTATATTATGTTCTGCCATTATGTTTATCCGTTGGAATAGGGTAAAAAGATTATCTTCAATCTGTCCATATTCATTAACCTTTGTTTAAATATTTTTGCAATATAATGCAAATAAATATAAAATCACCTTTGATATTAATCCAAAGTTGGCTATTTCAACTATATCATGTATCAAATCTTGAAGGCTGTCTATCTTTTGAGACATTTGAATAAGAAGCTCAAATCTATTTCTACCATCTCGTTTCAAGAAATCTGCAAGAATATTTTTATCAGATCTAATAATTTCAATATCAAAAGTGTATTTAGACAATAATATTTGCCATTTAGTAAATCATTTATATTTAGGTTTAAATGGTAGATTATTTTGAATGAATGCTTTTATTTGGGTATTACTTATTCGTAATAAAAATTTCTTTAGTAGCAGAAAATAATAAAACTTTTGACAGTTTTTAACTACGGCCAGCAATTCCTTTTCATGACTATTGTGAGGACCCGAAAAATTTCTTTAGTTTATATTATTTTATTTTATTTTTTCGAATACATTTTCTTTACTTTACTTTATTACCTTAAGTTTCAGAATATTTTTATAAGTGATTCAAGTTTTTAAATCATTTTCCTTGTATAAGTTAGCTCATGTTGCGTTAGTAGCGTATTATGGACGTGGGACCCGCTAGTACGGTTAGTGCGATAATTTTGACGACTACATGGAGTTTTGCATAAAGGGATGTTATTTTATAAGGTGCTAAGGGATAATTAGAAATTAGCTAGATAGATTAGCTTTGGAAGACTAAGTGATGAGATCAAAACCCTAAAGAGTCAAGTGTCGCGAAACCGTTGGAAGTTGGATTTTTGACCAAACCTTTCTTAACTTTACTGAAACCAAACATTGACCAAAATTTCCTCATTTCTTTATCTTGCTTGGCCGAAATTCTTGAGAGGAAAAACAAGAGATAGAACTTCATCTTCAACCTCAAAACTTGCTTGAATCTTGAGTTTCAACCGTTGTTTTGTGAACTACTCCACAAAAGTTGATCACTTGGGATGATTAAGGGCTTGAGTGGAGAGACTTTGGAGGGAAAAACACTAAGCTTCCATCTTTCTTGGAGTTACAAGTTAACTTTGGCAAGAAACTTTCCTCTACTTCAAATATTTGCCAACTAGTGGTTTAGGGTTTCAATTTTGGTAGTTTTATAAGAAATTTCATGGTTTAAAATAGTGATGTGGAAATTTTTAGTTTTTATGGTGAATTTTCTGCCTATATATGATACTTAAGGGTTGGCCATGGTTTGATAGATTTGCTATGTGAAAAATCTAGTTTTTATATGCTAGTTGACTTGTCTAAGGAAAATTTCAGCTTAGGGTTTCCAAATTCAGCTTACTTGTGGTTGGTTTTTAGTATAAATTTGCTATAATTGGAGGGTGTCGTGAGGACTTGCAAAAATTCTTCATATTTTCTTAAAATTCCCTTTTATTTTGAATAAATTAATTTATAATAACTTTACTACTCATTTACTCCCTCAATAGTTGTAATAAATCATAGAATCAAGAGTTTCATCTTTAGTTTTATAGTTAGCGTAAATTAGGGTTTTTGCGTATTTTTGGTAGTGTGATTAATTGGTGAGGTGTGTGTATTAAATTTGGTGGTTAAAAGTAAGTTTTAGATAAGGGGAAGTATATGATTAGAAGTGCTATTAATAAGTTGGTGAATCATAAGTTAAAATACTAATACGCGCGAGTTAAGGAAAATCGACTTGAAGCGACGTGCACCGTTTGCTATCGATTGAGTACACCACTTGAACACTACTTTATTACCTTAATCTCCTTGATTTTATTTCAGAAATATCAACCCTAAAATATCCTTGAGATGGCCAAAATCTTGACCAAAAGAAAAGAGGAAAAAAGAAAAATTTTGAGATTTAACCTTGAAACGACACTTGGCGGAAATCCAACCAACTTTGACCAAACAAATTTCCTTCCTTCTTATCTTCAAATTGGCTTCATTTCTTCTTAATTTTTCCCTTGGTTGGCTGAGCTTTAGGAGAGAAAAAAACAAGAGAGAAACTTGCAACTTCAACCTTGAATCAAGCTTGTTTAAGTGAAACCAACAAAACCAAATCGATTAAACTTACCTCTTGGTGCTTGGAAGGCTTGGTGTGCTGAAATTTTTTGGAAGATAGTGGTTTGTTTCTCACTTGCAAGAAGCTTTTGGAAGGTATAAGGCTTGAACTTGCTTTTTTCTTGCTTAATCTTGCTAAGTTGGTATAGAAGCTTTTAATCTTGACTTGCTATGGTTGTTGTTTAGTTTTTTATGGTGTAGTGGCATGTTTAGCTAGAGTTTGCATTTTTCAGTCTTGATTATTGTTCTTTACCTAGTAAGTGATGTTATTGAGCTAGAATATGGATTTGGGGATGTAATTAATGGCTTGGTTGTGACATGTTAGAGTAAAAGTTGAATTTCCAACATTTGGTAGTGATTCTGCCCTGTTTTTGGACCCAATTGGAACTGTATATTCGTCCATGATAAAGGCCAAATCAATTCTTGTCCAAAACATGAAAGTTGTATTGAGTTGAGTTAGCTTCCTGCCTGTAAAATTTCAGCTCAATCGGGAGCACTGTAACTTGTGAAATGACTAAAATACCCCTGACTGCCCAAATGCCCTGTTTAACCGACAGCTTTCTGTTTTCTCTGAGATTTCAATTTTTGACCCTGAAAATGCAAGAACTGGGTGTTGTTGTTTTCATAGGAAACATAGGTCTGTGTCTTAGCTTTGAAACGCCATAAAATTCACCTCGATCCGATATACCTAGCTGCAGTTATGACCAAAATGCTGAAGGATGGCAAATCTGCCACTTATAATTTCTTCTTAAACTGGTTTCCAGCTTTGATTGTGATAGTTTCATTGCTAGAATTGACTTGTATTTGGATGATATTGAGCCTAGTTGAAGAGCTATTTTGTTAAGCTTGCTTATGTGTTGAATTTGGACTGAGTTGAGGAAAAACATGAAGCCATAAATAGCTGGAAAATAGCTAAATACAAAGGGCATGCCGCCCAAATTTTCACTTGAGGGTTAGGTTTATTTACTCGCGACTTGAGCGGAGATTTGAGGTCGAATTGGACTTGGACCGTCTATGGTAGTTGAGTTTCCTTTAGTCAAGGTATATAAGCTGAAATTTTTGCCAGAACTCGTACCCTTGAAAAGTGAAAGTCAGGACCCATTCAAAATACAATTTTTTCGGACTTTGATACCAAGTGCGACTTCCAAAGTTTAAATAATTTCTTGATCAAAATTAAACGAGCGAGCATGAATTTTCTAGAGTTTGATAAGTAACTTGAATACTACTTAAACGAGTTTCATCTAAATGATTTTCTTGAAGCGAAACTCCTGTGTTTCGAACCCTAATTGATTTTAAACTCTTGTATAATATTTTATCGTAGATTTGGACTCCATCCAAGGAGTTGCACCTGGGCGTGACCTTGAAAAGCACTAGACCTTTGGTGAGTGCTTCGAAGTGCATGTTTGTACTTGATACTTGCTTTTACATGTTTTAACAATGTGTTTCGACAATATTTGATTTGTTTGAACGGATAAGGGTGTACTTTATCACACTTTTCCTAGACATGACTTGTTGTTGTGCCTTGAGAGCACATGACTTGATACACTTGGAATGAGCTAAAAGCCCAGTGAGTCGTGACGAGAGCTGGGAAGGTGGCTCGTTAAACCCTAGGGTACGCCCTAGGGGGAGGTGGGGTCGTCACAGGTGTTATGGCCTTAATTATGTGTATTTGATAGCTTATGATTTGTGGTTGCGATTGCGTCTGAATTGAGGTGAAATTTGGTGTTGAGTTTGGATGAAAAATTAAAGAAAACAAGGGGAGGTGCTGCTGAAAATTTTCCGCAGGAAACATTGAGTAGTCTTGGGAAATCTGTTATATCTTGGTGTAGAAAATTCAGAATTTGGTTCTGTTTATTGCGTTTAAAACTAGATTCAGGGTAATTTCAACCATCAAAATTTCATAACTTTTCTCAATTCTTATGCATATCTATGATTTTTCAAAGTGGACTAAATTTGCATACCCGTTCTGTCTTTCTACTGGATGAAACAGCAACTTTAGGTTGGAATTTGACTGACTTGTGGACAGAATCGTACAAAGATGTCTTCTGGGAAATTGTAACCCTTTGATTCTATTTTCCCATGGTATAAAATTTATACATTTTAGACTTAAGAAACTTGAGATATGATTTTTCAAATAGTATCACGTAAAACTGGAAAAATTCTGTTTTCCTAAAACTGTTCCTACTTTCATTTCTAACTTTACGATTGGAGTTGGTAAACTATTTTGAGTTTGGTTTATGAGTGGAATTGAGATATAAATGAAAGGAAATGAAGTTTTGGAAACCTTAAGTTCTTCATGTATTTTGGCTTTGTCTTGTTAGTCGTTTAATATAGTAAATAATCACAGGACTCGAGAGAGTTCAAGAGGACGAACCAGGGTTAAAGTGAAGGGTTGCAATTGATTGGTGAGTGTTCCAACTGTGTATTACATGCTCATTGTTGCTGGAAGTTGCTAGGTACTTGATTTATCGTCTCATAGGCAAGTGTGTACTTTGTCACACTTGATCTAGCTCGATTAAACTTTGATATTCTGTTCAAGCATTTCGACCATTTAATTATAACAGAAATCTGGCCAGAATCCGGCCATTTTCTCGCCGAATTTCTGGCAGGATTGTCGGCCAGATTTGAGGCAGTGAGCATCAAAAATTTTTAAGTCTTCCCTGTCAATCCGACCTTGAATCCGGCCAATATTTGGCCGGATTTGTAACCGGATTTGCTGAAGAATTTTTTATTTTTGCAGTTTTCCTCCAGTTTTCTTGTTTGTGAAACATGATATGCTAAGCTTATTTGTGAATTGAAATACTTGAAATGCTTGAAACATGCTATGCTAAGTTTATTTGTGACTTGAGCCTGTTTGGGCGAGTGTGCTCTTATGTACACTTAATTGACCTGACTTGACTAAGCACTTGATATCTCCTTCATGCATGAACAAGTAACTTGATTTGTAGGTGACCTGTATATTGACTTGAAATACTTAGAATGCTTGAGAATGTGTATTACTGGACATTACTTGTGACTTGATCATGGCTAGGCGAGTGTGTCCTTATTCGCACTCGACCTCCATGAATTTGAATTAATTGATCCTGCGTGAGGACTTGCATGTTTACGTGCTTGGTTGTAGACCAACTGCATTCCTCTTGTGGCGGTTGAATAGTAGACCGGCTACATCCTTCTTGTAACAGTTGAACTGTAGACCGGCTGCATTTCTCTTAGAACGGTTGAATAGTAAACCGGCTACATCCTTCTTGTAGCGGTTGAATTGTAGACCAGTTACATTTCTCTTGTAGTGGTTGAACTAGGCCTTGAACCTTATCCGAGACGTCGGGTAAGTGGAATTTAGGGTTACTCATGCGTATGCGTGAATGTAAGTCGGTAACGGCTGAACTGAGCTTTCATTGGATCTCTTGCTTTAGTCCAGCCTTAGATCGGTCGGGTAAGTTGGGCAACCTTGGGTAAAGGACAAAGTTCCTAACCTGTTTACTCCTGACTAGAATTCATCACTTGAACACTGATATTACTGAATACGGAGCGTTAAGTGACAACTAACGTCTCCAATCATTACTGCGTAAGCATTGGATAACAGCCAACGATTCCATTTCCTGATTACTGAATACTTGGGGTTATAAGCCATATCCTGAATTACTGTATATCTGGGACTATAAGTCCAATTCAGGTTTAGTTGGTCGAATCGAGCCGGTAAGGGTTGGTCGAGGAGATCAACGAATCTTGGGTACTTCTTTGACGTTCGGGACCGGTAAGTGGTATATTTGGTGAACGGAAATTAGTGTAAAGTAGAGATCTATGGACATTATACTTTTGTGGTTGACGGAGAGTCAACGGATCTTGATCAAACTTCTGTGGAACTTGCTCCTGAGAGTAACCTATATCCTTTGCCATGAATGTGTTCTTTACTGTACACTTTTGCATGATCTATCTGGCTACTTGCTTAACTATATACTGGGTTCTGATCTATTTGAGTTTGACATGTTTCTTGATGTCTGGGTATGCTATCTTGTCTCTTATTTTACCTGCTTGGTTACTTGGACCTCACTGGATTTTTAGCTCATTCCATGCAATTTGTTTTCCTTGAAAACATGAGAGGTTGAATTGAGGAAGGTCTCGATTTCTTCTAAGTTTGTTAGTTGCTGGAACGAGTACTTCATAGATGTCTAGCCAGCTTGTTTAGTTGATTTTTACAAGTTTGATTCTTTGGTTGTATTATAGATTGTGTGGACATTGGAGGTCCGTAAGTGTATATCTTAAAGGTTATATTTAATATCGCTTTTATTTTGAGGTTATCATTTGTAAATTTTATAAATTGTGACTGAGCCCTAACGAGAGATAGGCAGGCGATCCGCCAAATCCTTGGATATGCCCTAGGGGGAGGTGGGGCTGTCACAGATATGATATCATTGTTGAATTTTAGAAAAACTTTTTGAGGTATAACCACAAAGTATTTTTCCAATCCTTTGACTATATTCATCATACTTTATTTTCTTTAATACTTCATTCCAAACTTGGTCAGAGACATCTGTTTCAAGTATCAAATCATTTTTATTATTTGGTAGGGGGAGGTGGGGTTGTCACAGGTGGTATCAGAGCTGTTTCGCGTGGTCTCTGCGTGGGGGGAGCTTGGGCCAAGTGGTGTTATGTTCTCGATTATGTGAATAAGTGTAAAGGACTAAGTGCTCTTCTTGGGCGTAAGTTATGAATCATGACTGTTATAAGCATAAACCCTTTATCATGATACTTGGGGAAGATAGATATGTACGTCAGGTAGAAATCTCTAATATGGGTGATTTACTCTTGGGACCGGCCAGCTCGAGTTGTGAATTATCTTATCGTGGATTCTTGTACCTGAGTACCAAAAAGTGGAGAGCACTAGAATAAGGGTCTGTATCTTGATTGCACTTGAGGTAAGTTTTGATGGCAAAGGTCAAGGCGCAGAGGATTTTAATATTTGACCTAGTAATTGGACTGATCGAGGGGATTGGATCTAGGAGTGCTATCATGGACTAATCTAGTAATAGTCTGGTTAGGATTTCTATAAACGGTGGCTATATTGTAGTGTACATTGGAAAATTATCACTGAACACCTGTTTCCCTTCTCCTATGAACGTGAGGACTTGATAAGTGTTTATTTGATTTTGAGGCGGTTTAACTGCAACTATATAGGTATTTCTACCCTTTTGTAATATTTGATATCCGTAGTTTGGTTCTCGATAAACTATCCTTGCCTATACTTCTTTGATACCTATCCATTAATGTCAAAGTATGGACGTGGCTTGAATATTATCGTGTCGAGATCGAGAGTTTTGGAATTATGTACGGGGATTTGAGAAAAAGAATTTGGGTTCTATACCTAAATGCAAAAGTTTGATATAGGGTGTGGAACTTTTGATATACGGAACATGCTTTAGGGCTTCGTCATGTATATAAGTGATAAGTGGCATAGTATCTTAAGATATTGCCCTAACTATGATCTACTTTCTCGTCTATCTCATTTGAGAATATCTAAGTTTAATCTTCCGTGGTTGGATTGGGAGCGAAGGAACTTAACAATTATATAGTTAGAGTTCCAATTGTACTTAGTTACTTATTTTGATTCATTGATTTGCCTGGCAAGCTATCACTTGAGTTCAAGCGAATCGGTGAGATGACACATTTGGCTGATATGTATAAGAAAATAGAGATTCTTCGAAAGTAAGTAGAGTTCCAAAAGAGAATAGCTGAGCATTGGGAAGGGCGATGGAAACAGGAATATTCGGAGAAAATTGAGCTACTGCACAAGAACATAGAACTACAAAAGAAATACGAAGGGATCCCGAAAGAGGTGCGGAATAAGTTTGAATTAGTGCATTCGTCTAGTCGAATAGCATCTGAAGACATTTCTAGTAATAAAGATAAAAGGGGTGAAGGAAGTTCTCACGATACTAAAGGTAAATGTAAAGAGATGTATGAAGATGAATTTGTTATGCAAGAAAAAGAGAGGAAGAAAAGAAAACATGGACACTTCAAGAAGAGATGTGTAGCTGCTAAGTGTGAAACATGTAACAAAATTCATACGGGAGTATGTTATTTGAAAATTGGTGCATGTCTTAGATGCGGCCAACTTGGACATCAAGTGAGGAACTGCTCAAGACAAATGAATTTCGAGATGGTGAAGCTACTGTAATAGTTAAAGTCAGCAATTAGTGATGTTTTGACTGGCATAGTTGTATTTATTGAATTATGTGTTATGCAAACTTTATGTAGTAGGTGTATCCCCGTTAGAAACAGTGGACTTGGCACCTGATGCTTTAATGAGTGCTATTAAATATTGGTGGTTGGGCAGTATTAGATCCTTATCCATGAATCTCTTACTATAATTTAATCTTGAAGTTAAGCGAGAATTTTTCGTTTGTGGTTCGTAAGGAAGAAATTTTGATTTGAGAGGGTGATACGGGTCTCATGGTACAATTGTAAAGATGAAAGGGACCTTACGTTATCGGTGATTAGTCAATGTACAGTGTATGGGTTTAAGAGCTAGCAAGAATAGTAACCAAGTTTTAACTCTTCTTTTCATCAAGATTAAAGTTTGTGTCACTTCTCACCTTTTGATAGCTTCACTGATTTTTCTTAGCATGGTGTTTAGCCATTGCATTATTATGATTTTCACTCTAGATAGATTGTGGTAGTGGCATGAGTGAGGAGAAACTCTTGAAAAGTAGAAGAAATCACTGTAGAATCGAGTTTTGTGAGCAAAGGTGAGGAATTTCGAGGACGAAATTCTTTTAAGGGGGAGAGAGTGTGAGGACCCGAAAAATTTCTTTAGTTTATATTATTTTATTTTATTTTTTCGAATACATTTTCTTTACTTTACTTTATTATCTTAAGTTTCAGAATATTTTTATAAGTGAGTCAAGTTTTTAAATCATTTTCCTTGTATAAGTTAGCTCATGTTGCGTTAGTAGCGTATTATGGAAGTGGGACCCGCTAGTGCGGTTAGTGCGATAATTTTGACGACTATATGGAGTTTTGCATAAAGGGATGTTATTTTATAAGGTGCTAAGGGATAATTAGAAATTAGCTAGATAGATTAGCTTTGGAAGACTAAGTGATGAGATCAAAACCCTAAAGAGTCAAGTGTCGCGAAACCGTTGGAAGTTGGATTTTGACCAAACCTTTCTTAACTTTACTGAAACCAAACATTGACCAAAATTTCCTCATTTCTTTATCTTGCTTGGCCGAAATTCTTGAGAGGAAAAACAGGAGATAGAACTTCATCTTCAACCTCAAAACTTGCTTGAATCTTGAGTTTCAAACCGTTGTTTTTGTGAACTACTCCACAAAAGTTGATCACTTGGAATGATTAAGGCCTTGAGTGGAGAGACTTTGGAGGGAAAAGTACTAAACTTCCATCTTTCTTGGAGTTACAAGGTAACTTTGGCAAGAAACTTTCCTCTACTTCAAATATTTGCCAACTAGTGGTTTAGGGTTTCAATTTTGGTAGTTTTATGAGAAATTTCATGGTTTAAAGTAGTGATGTGAAAATTTTTAGTTTTTATGGTGAATTTTCTGCCTATATATGATACTTAAGGGTTGGCCATGGTTTGATAGCTTTTTCTATGTGAAAAATCTAGTTTTTATATGCTAGTTGACTTGCCTAAGGAAAATCTCAGCTTAGGGTTTTCAAATTCAGCTTACTTGTGGTTGGTTTTTGAGTATAAATTTGTTATAATTGGAGGGTTTTGTGGCCTTAATTATGTGTATTTGATAGCTTATGATTTGTGGTTGCGATTGCGTCTGAATTGAGGTGAAATTTGGTGTTGAGTTTGGATGAAAAATTAAAGAAAACAAGGGGAGGTGCTGCTGAAAATTTTCCGCAGGAAACATTGAGTAGTCTTGGGAAATCTGTTATATCTTGGTGTAGAAAATTCAGAATTTGGTTCTGTTTATTGCGTTTAAAACTAGATTCAGGGTAATTTCAACCATGAAAATTTCATAACTTTTCTCAATTCTTATGCATATCTATGATTTTTCAAAGTGGACTAAATTTGCATACCCGTTCTGTCTTTCTACTGGATGAAACAGCAACTTTAGGTTGGAATTTGACTGACTTGTGGACAGAATCGTACAAAGATGTCTTCTGGGAAATTGTAACCCTTTGATTCTATTTTCCCATGGTATAAAAATTTATACATTTTAGACTTAAGAAACTTGAGATATGATTTTTCAAATAGTATCACGTAAAACTGGAAAAATTCTGTTTTCCTAAAACTGTTCCTACTTTTATTTCTAACTTTACGATTGGAGTTGGTAAACTATTTTGAGTTTGGTTTATGAGTGGAATTGAGATATAAATGAAAGGAAATGAAGTTTTGGAAACCTTAAGTTCTTCATGTATTTTGGCTTTGTCTTGTTAGTCGTTTAATATAGTAAATAATCACAGGACTCGAGAAAGTTCAAGAGGACGAACCAGGGTTAAAGTGAAGGGCTGCAATTGATTGGTGAGTGTTCCAACTGTGTATTACATGCTCATTGTTGCTGGAAGTTGCTAGGTACTTGATTTATCGTCTCATAGGCAAGTGTGTACTTTGTCACACTTGATCTAGCTCGATTAAACTTTGATATTCTGTTCAAGCATGTCGACCATTTAATTATAACGGAAATCTGGCCAGAATCCGGCCACTTTCTGGCCGGATTTCCGGCAGGATTAAAGGCCAGATTTGAGGCAGTGAGCATCAAAATTTTTAAGTCTACCCTGTCAATCCGGCCTTGAATCCGGCCAATATTTGGCCGGATTTGCTGAAGAATTTCTGATTTTTGCAGTTTTCCTCCATTTTTCTTGTTTGTGAAACATGATATGCTAAGCTTATTTGTGAATTGAAATACTTGAAACATGCTATGCTAAGTTTATTTGTGACTTGAGCCTGTTTGGGCGAGTGTGCTCTTATGTACACTTAATTGACCTGACTTGACTGCGCACTTGATATCTCCTTCATGCATGAACAAGTAACTTGATTTGTAGGTGACCTGTATATTGACTTGAAAATACTTGGAATGCTTGAGAATGTGTATTACTGGACATTACTTGTAACTTGATCATGGCTAGGCGAGTGTGTCCTTATTCGCACTCGACCTCCATGAACTTGAATTAATTGATCCTGCGTGAGGACTTGCATGTTTATGTGCATGGTTGTAGACCGGCTGTATTCCTCTTGTGGCGGTTGAACTGTAGACCGGCTGCATTTCTCTTGTGGTGGTTGAATAGTAGACCGGCTGCATTTCTCTTGTGGCGGTTGAATAGTAGACCGGCTACATCCTTCTTGTAGCGGTTGAATTGTAGACCAACTACATTTCTCTTGTAGTGGTTGAACTGGGCCTTGGACCTTATCCGAGACGTCGGGTAAGTGGAATTTAGGGTTACTCATGCGTATGCGTGAATGTAAGTCGGTAACGGCTGAACTGAGCTTTCGTTGGATCTCTTACTTTAGTCCAGCCTCAGAGCGGTCGGGTAAGTTGGGCAACCTTGGGTAAAGGACAAAGTTCCTAACCTGTTTACTCCTGACTAGAATTCATCACTTGAACACTGATATTACTGAATACGGAGCGTTAAGTGACAACTAACGTCTCCAATCATTACTGCGTGAGCGTTGGATAACAGCCAACGATTCCATTTCCTGATTACTGAATACTTGGGGCTATAAGCCATATCCTGAATTACTGTATATCTGGGACTATAAGTCCAACCCAGGGCTTGTTGGTCGAATCAAGCTGGCAAAGGTTTGGTCGAGAAGATCAACGAACTTTGGGTACTTCTTTGACGTTCGGGCTCGGTAAGGGGTATGTTTGGTGGACCGAAATTGGTGTAAAGTGGAGATCTACCGACATTATACTTTCGTGGTTGACGGAGAGTCAATGGACCTTGATCAAGCTACTGTGGAACTTGCTCCTGAAAGCAACCTAGATCCTTTGCCTTGAATGTGTTCTTTACTGTACACTTTTGCATGATTTATCTGGCTACTTGCTTAACTGTATACTGGGTCTTGATCTATTTGAGTTTGACTTGTTTCTTGATGTTTGGGTATGCTATCTTGTCTCTTATTTTACCTGCATGGTTACTTGGAATCTCACTGGATTTTTAGCTCATTCCATGCAATTTGTTTTCCTTGCAGGGATGAAAACATGAGAGGTTGAAGAAAGGAAGTTCTCGATTTCTTCTAAGTTTGTTAGTTGCTCGAGCGAGTACTTCATAGATGTCCAGCCAGCTTGTTTGGTTGATTTTTACAAGTTTGACTCCTTGGTTGTATTATAGATTGTGTGGACATTAGAGGTCCATAAGTGTATATCTTGAAGGTTATATTTAATATCGCTTTTATTTTGAGGTTATCATTTGTAAATTTCTTGAATTGTGACTGAGCCCTTGCGAGAGCTAGGCTGGCGGTCCGCCAAACCCTTGGGTACGCCCTAGGAGAAGGTGGGACTGTCACAAATATGATATCATTGTTGAATTTCATAAAAACGTTTTGAGGTATAACCACAAAGTATTTCTCCAATCCTTTGACTATATTCATCATACTCTATTTTCTTTAATACTTCATTCCAAACTTGGTCAGAGACATCTGTTTCAAGTATCAAATCATTTTTATCATTTGGTAGGGTTAATTTAGGTAAATATTTACAAAGATTTTTAATCTTTTAACTTGATCCTCTAAATAGGGTGAAAATTCAAATTTTTTATTTTTCTTTAAAAGTTTTGAAAAGGTTTTCGTATTTCTACTAAATTTTGTGTAAAATCAGAAGCACAATTAAGAATTCCAAAAAAACTCTGTAGTTGTGTTTTATCTAAAAGTTTATTAGAAAATTGATTAAGTTTTCAAGTATATGAGGTTGTAGTTTTACCCCTTTTCCGTCTATTTCCATACCAAGAAACTCTATTTCTTATAATCCTATTTTTGCTATTTTCTGAAAGTGCCAATCCATATTGCATATATAAATCTACAGAAGTGTTTAAGTGAATAATATGTTGGGCTATATTATCACTAACAATTTGTATATCATCTACATACACATGAACAAAAGGATAGTTCTTAAAAATATTATTCATTTTTCTTTGAAATATTTGTGGTGCATTTTTTAATCCAAAAGGCATAACAAGTCATTCATATTGTAAGTATGGTTTATGTGGCGTAGGAGGAATGCGGCCCATTTTGAGGGTCTCCAGATGGAGCCTAGGTGGGTCATCAAGAAATTTTATTCCTTCTTACAACTCTTGGGTACAACTACCCATATTAAAAGGAAATAGTTGGCGGGGGACTTTGATTCAGTCATAGCGTCTTTCTTCTGCCTTAACGAACCCAAAAGAAAATGTGCATTGCAGTGAAATGGGAGGCGTCAAGATTGGGTTTTTTGAAGCTTCATACGAACGCCAATGTTAGCAATGGAAAGGCTGCGGGAGGTGGTGTCCTCAGTGACCATCGGAGCAAGGTCATCTTAGCCTTTTACAGAGTTTGGAGATTTACAAGTATTAAAGGCGGAAGTCAGGGTGTTACTCTATGGGTTGGAGATATGTAGTAGTAAAGCAATGTCTCAGATTGAGACGGAAGTAGATTCGCAGCCGCTTTCTCTTTTGGTGGTTTCAGATCAGCTATCTACTTAGCCACTCTAAAATGTTATTTCGAAAGTTAAGTCCTTGCTACAACGATTGGCAGGTAATCTTCGTCATATTTATAGAGAAGTGAATGTGGTTGCTGATGTGTTGGCAAGTCATCCGAGTATCGGGCACAGTATTGCAAGTCCTTGTCACAATTGCCAAAACATATTCAGTCGCTAGAAAACATATTCAGTCGCTAGCTAACCTAGACATAACTGTCCATGCAACAGTTCGACAAGTCAATATAAGGGAGTAGTACTCCTTGTTTTCAGCTTTCCTACTGTATCAGTTTTTCAAAAAAAAAAAAGCCATTCATATTGTCCCTGAGGAGATGAAAATGCAATATTTTTTTTTGACAAACGATAACATTTTTATAGATATTAACACTTGATAGTACAAGAGCTAATTACAAAAAGGGGTAACTACCCCCATATCTTTCCTAGCTAATATGGAAAGCCAAGTTGGGAATGTACCTTCCCATTCAAAATTTCTAGTTGCCTTGACTGCAAATTGAGCCAATTCATGGCTACAACTATTAGCAGTTCTGGGAACAAAAGAGAAAATGCAACTTTCAAATCTTTTCTTCAGGACATCAATGTCTTCCAGGAGTGTTTGGAGTCTACATTCCTGGACATTGTCCGTATTGATGAGGCTCACAACATACTTGTAGTCAGATTGGACTTCTATGTTTGTCCATCCTGCACCTTGAGCCATTTCCAGCCCACCTCTGATTGCTAGAGTTTCTTCTGTGGCTGCTTCCCCTATCCTCCTCTCAGTGATTCCCTTCGCTTTCACTATCACCCCGCGCCAGTTCCTTGCAATGATCCCCAATCCTGATCTGACCATTTTAGCTGAAATTGCTGCGTCCGTGTTGATCATCATTGTTCTTTCCTTAGGAGGCTCCCATCGCTGCTAGACCTGTCTTTCCATTTCTAGAACTGAATTTGTTCTTGTGTCTGATTCATACGCTGCCTCATACTCGATCCATTCCTGCTGTGCCTTGTCTATTATTACTTTTGCATCCACTAACTCACTCTGGAATGTTAACTTGTTTCTAGCTTTCCAGATTTGCCATAAGAGGTTCACCGTAAGCCTAATTCTATCTGCTCCTTGTGTCTCCTTTGCTGATTGCGTCACAGCTTTCCACCATCTCCACAAGTTACCTTGTAGTGCAACTAAGCCCTCCCACCTTACAGGAGCTAACTTCCATATCACTTTAGCTTTTGGGCAGAAGAAGAAAAATGTGCTCAAAGGTTTCCGTTTCCTCCCCACAGCAGTGGCATACCTTGTTACTGATTCCAAATCTCTTGGAGAGAGCTTCATTTGTGGCCAGTCCATTTTGGAGACATCTCCATAAAAAATGTTTCAGTTTCATCTTAACGTTTAAGCTCCACAATCTTTTCCATACTGTATGCTTCCTAATTTCCCAGCTGGTTTCCGGATCAGGTGCAAGTCTTCGATTCATCTTTTCACTTTGCCCCTTTGCAACAACATATCCAGTCTTCACAGTGTAAACCCCAGACTTGCTATAATTCCAAAACAATCTGTCTTTTCTATCATATAAACAAAGGGGGATATTAGTAATGTGATCCACATCAACAACATTAAACCAGTGCTTCAAGAGATCATTCTTCCACTTTCCTCCCCTATTAGCTCGTTGACAAACTCGAGCTGACATCCTATTGGTTTAACCGTTGTTACTCTTCCATCAACCAAACCAGGTATCCATCTATCATGCCAAATCTTCACTAACCTTCCATCACCCACTCTCTTCCACAGCCCCTGTTGAAGTAGTTCTCCCCCCTTATGCATGCTTTTCCAGCACCAAAATTTTGTCCTTATGTATCTTTATTTGCCAAAATTTGCTTTTACAATCAAACATCGAGAATATCTTTTTTCCTCTAATCGCATTAATTAAACTTTTTTGTGAGGTAAAAACATCCATCAAAAATTGTATTATCTTTTAACCTTTTATAATTGACTACCATCCTAGGTTTACCTCTTATTATTTCTAACTATGAAGGTTGGAGATGGGTCAGGTGATCTGTTTGATCTAATTATCTTTACCTTTTCTAATTCTTCTAGTTATATGTTAAATTCTTCTTGGCCTTGAAGACTTTATCTCATAACATCAACTCTTATTATTTTATGTTTATCTATCATCTCTAATCTTGTTTCTTCTAAATTTCTATCCCAAAATTGTAAGGGATTATCAGAGTAGCATTGCTTAATTTTGGCTTTTATAATTCCTAATCCTTCAATTATAATTTTCATCTATTGCATAGCATTATCCCCTATATTCTCTATCTTTAATAGAGGTTGTACTTTTGAAAAATGGTTTTTCTTTATATCCAATCTCACCACGTTGGCAATGCGAGGTTGAAAAGAAATCAGAGTTTTTCTAGCATAAGTATTTTTAAATCTATTGACTATAATTCAATGTCTATATGGTGTTTTAAAATGTATTTGTTATTTTAAAGTATCAAATAGACCTTTATGTAAAAGCCAGAAGAAATTATTTCCTAGTAAAATATTAGTACCTGTATCAGAGAAGTAAAATGATAGACACTTTATTAGTTATGATCCTAATAATATTTGTGGTAAAGAATTTTCTTCACAAACATATCTTATTATTGAAAATATCTAACCCAATGATATCTTTTAATTTTACTGTATATTGATTAGAAAAACATGTCCTTTTAAATAACTAAGATCCTGATCCATTATCTATATATGCAGCAAAATATTATGCTTTAAAATCTTTATAAATTAATCCAATATTGATATAAACACTAGTGGAGCTAGTCATCTAGCGATGTAAATAATGTTATCATTATAATTTATTTGTAATCCGTAATTTGTAATGCTATATGGAGATACTTGTTTTAAAAAGTTAGTTCCAAACATAATTTCTAATGAATCATTAAATCCTTGATTTTTGACAAGAAGTTATATAGGTATTTTTGTTTCTCCTAATCAGATACCGGTTTTCTACTACTTTATCAATTTCTTGTATTTCTCCGTTAAAGTTAATATATTGATATGGTTCTTGTAATTGATAGCAAACTAGATTTTTTATCAATTTGTGGCTAATATAACTACCACTTGCTCCTGTATCAATTAAATTTTACATGGAGAATACTATATTCCATCATAATATTCTCCTTCTATCTTATAATTAGTTTTTAGTCTTTTATCTACACTTATTAAAGGATTAAATCTTTGACTACTTCCTACTCCTACTTCTAAATAGGTTAATCGAGATGGAGCTTTATTATACATATTAATGATTGGTTTTATTTTTAAATCTAGTTCAAATTGCTACGGAGGTCTGGGCGTACTTTGGAGGGCTGTGTGGCAATTAGCTTAGGCCCCTCTGTACAAGGCCGAATGGCCTCCTGGTGGTTGGCCTCCCCCGCCTCGCAGAGGCAGCAGGTGCTCTACTACATTCTTCCGAGCCTTGTATGCTGGCATCTTTGGAAAGCTAGAAACAAAGCACTTTTCGACGCGATTACGCCGCACTCCGTTTCTATCTGCCAGGCCATCTTTTTGGAGACTACATTGCTGCTTGAGGGCCATTTTAAGGAGCATATTGGGGCTCGGTCATTTACGCAGTTGTATGACTGCTCACTTCAGACAGGGCGGAGGTTTGGTTTCACGCTAGTTTGCTGGAAACCAGGGGAAGGGGGGAAGAGTTCACCTTGAACACCGATGGTTGCTCCAAAGGTAATCCTGGGATTTGTGGTGGCGGCGGAGTGCTACGGGACGCTGTCGGACGGCCCCTGGTGGGTTTCTCAGCTTTCTTTGGGGAGGCGACTAGTCTCCAGGCTGAGGCATTGGCTCTCTTGACAGGGCTTCGGATATGTGCTCAGAGGGGGATTACAAATATTAACGTTCAGTTAGACTCCCTAATCTTGGTGGGGGTTCTTCAACGTCGAACACAGTGCCCGTGGCGGATTCGATGGGTGGCCCAGCAAATATGAAAGTTGATTGATGTACCGACTAGGTTCTCCCATTGCTTCAGGGAGGCCAATCAGGTGGCAGATCTGCTGGCCAATGTCGGGGTAGCGCATCCCCACCAAGAGATCAAGCTGTATGTGCATTGGAGTGAATGGCCGCGATTGGCTCGTGGGGGGCTTCGCCTAGATAGCATGGGAGTGCCTTCGGTTAGGAAGGTGAAAAAAACTCTAGAACTTGCTCAAAATTGAGATCCCTTGTAGTTCGGGTTTTTTTAATGAATAAGAACGGGGGTGGCGTCCCTCCCCGTGGACGGGGTTAGCCAAATAAAAAAAAATCTAACTCTTCTATATTAGTTATTGATGGAGGGTATACTTTTTCTATTTTAGAAAATAACTATGGAAAATTTATAAAATCATTCTCAGCAAAATGTTCCATATAATAAGTATTTGACAAAACATATGAAATCATATAGATAATCGAATAGGGTCTATTTCCTTCTTTAAATAAATCTTTTCTTTCAAAATTCTGTCTCAATGGTAATACTTTATCAAAATCCTTATCTTGTAAGTTATAAGCAATCCGATAATGTATGTTAAATATCAATTTTTAGTATTTTAAAATTCCTCTTAAAATACTTAAGCAAGCTTCTTCTCTTTTTAAGATTCTATTATCTAATATTGCCAAACTAATTGGGCTATCTATTGCTTCTCTAAATGTATATCTTATTATCATTTGTATAGATCGTACATGTACCCATCCTATCTTATTTCTAACTTTCTTATCTATTTGATTTAACTTGATTCATCAATCTTTCTTTGATAATAACAGTATCATTATTGTATTAGAAATCATGCTTATTTCAAAAGTTTTTTCTTGTAAATTAATTCTATAAAACATGTAATGCTGTCTAAGTATTAATCCTATCTTTTCCCATATACTTCTACGAAATCCATTGTATGAATCTATTGTATAAGTACTATTTTGTATCTTTCTTAGTAAATTTCCATATATAATTGCTTCTTGTTATATTCTATAGGTTATCTATTTTCCTTTCGTTTATAATTTTGGGTTTTCCTTTAATTACTCTATCCATTCCTTGACAATTTTGTTATGGCTATTTGTTTAGATATTTTTGTTCCATCTTATTTTCACATATTTTAGGCATTTCAATGGGTTTAACTGTTTCTTCATTCTTTAATCTATTTTCTATCTTTTGTAATCGATCCTGGCTTATCTCAACTTCTTTTTCCAACCTTTTTATTTAGTATTTCCTTTCCAAAGTATATTATCATTTCTTTATTTCTGAATAATCTGTTTCTAGTTTAATCTGTCGGACTTTATTTCTCTGTATTCCTCCATGAAGGTGATGATCTTTATAATGTCTAGTAAGTTCAATATGAATCTCTACTTGTATTTGTTTAACAAATTTATTTCTCATTTCAATTTCATCTCTAATGATTCTTATATCTCTAACAGGTATAATGTCTAGTAAGTTCAACATGAATCTCTACATGTCTTTGTTTAACAAATTTATTTCTCATTTCAATTTCATCTCTTATGATTCTTGTGAGGACCCGAAAATTATTTTTATATTTTCTCTTCATTTTGAATAAGTTAGATGATATTTTCTTTTACTTTAATTTATTTGCCTTAATTTCTTAGATACTTTCATAGTTTGAGTCAAGATTTTTATTATTTTTCTTCTATAATTTGGTGCATGTTAAGTTTCGTAAGTGTGACCAACTAGTGAAGCGTAAGTAATAAATTTGGAGGATTAGAAAGAGTTTTGTGCAAAAGGAATTATGTGACATGAGGTGTTAAGAGTTAATTGGATAAACCCTAGATATCTTGGAGATTGGAGACAAACAAGAGACAAAGAGTGGGCTTGAACCATGCCTTGCCAAGTGTCGACGATCTAAGCACTCTTTGACCAAGATAAGTCTTGCCTTTATCTTTTATTTTCACAACTAAAAGCCTTCATTTTCTCCTCCTTCTTGGCCGAATTTCATGAGAGAAAAGCGAGAGAAAACTCCTCAAATTCTAGCATTGATTCTTGTCCAAATTTGTGAGAAATCCAAAGGAAAACCTTAATTGACTCCGACAAACCGTGAAGCAAGCTTGGAGGGAAGCTCTTGGTGGAGTTTTTGGAGGAAGAAAGGCCTTGGATTGCTTTTTCTCTTAGGGTTTTGAGGTAAATGGTTAGGAAACATCTCTTTCTTCTTTTCTTTTGAGATTCATTTGATATATGAAGTGATTAAAGTTAAAGGAAGTATATTTATGGAAGATTTCATGGCTTTGTTAAGTCTTAGTGAATTTTCCAGCTTTGACGTGAAAGTTCTACCTTTGATATGAAATTTTCATCTTTGAGATACAAATTTCCAGCTTTGATGTAGTTTGGTTAGAGTTTTATATATATATATATATATATATATATATATATATCTAAATTTGATAGCTTTCTTAACCTAGAATGGAGACCATATACCCCATAACAAGTGACCTTGATCGTTAGGGGTTTGCCATGAAAATAGGGTCGAATTTTGGAGGATTAACTTGAAGAATTTGGAGACATATTACTACAATTTTCCCCCTTATTGGTCAAATGAGAGTTGAGATTTAATATAGGATGATTTGGACCTGCTTTGCTCGAAGTTACTTGAGAACACCTTGATTGTTGCTTTAAGTTGGATTTTTGCCAAAACCATGCGTTTTTCAAAGGGTTTTGTCGTTTCTCTTCAAAAAGTCATGCTTATACTTCACATATGTGTTTGCTTGAGATACATATTCCGTATGGAAGTTCATGAGCTATCTTTATATAGTATTCCTTTAATGTTACAAGTTACAAGCGCGCATTTTGAAACCCTATCCTAGAAGTGTGATAGTTGCTTGCTATATGATCATTGATCGCAGATTTCAAGTGTTGTCAGGAGGCAGACCCTGAGCTTGACATTTCTAAACCTTAATTGGTTGGTAAGTGTTTTCAATTGCATGGTCAAACTTGCCATTTGAATGCAATGCTCTCTTGTTGTAATTAGAAAATGCTTGACTTGCTTGGTTTGGGCGAATGAGTACTTTATCGCACTTGCCCTAACTTGATTAAAGTACTGTGTACTATTTACAAGTGAATTGATATGCATGTATATGACTTGAAAGTAACTGCCTGGGATCCCAAACCTCATTAGTTAGTTGGTCGAATCGAGCCAGCAAGGGCTTGATCGAGGAGATTGACGAACCATGGGTACTCTTTACTGTTAACTCCACTGTTTACTGCTTCTCCACTGTTTATTGTTTAATCCACTGGATGCGGTCCACTAGATTTGGTATACTCGAGTACTACCATCACTATTATCTTTGGAGTTCGGGTCCGGTAGGAGTTTGATCGGTGGACGGAGATTGGAGTTAAGTAATGCTCTATTGGATTTGTTACTGTACTTCCAGGGTTGACGGAGTGACAACTGATCTTTGACAAAATGCTATCGAATTAGCTCGCAAGAGCGAACTGTATCCTTATGTATGAAAGCGTGGATTGGCTCATTGACTTGTTACTTGAAGTGTTAATGCTTTACTCTTGTGAACTTTTACTTCCATTACTTTAAGATTTGAATTATATAGAACTGCCAATTTTGCTGCTTGGTTTGCATGTCATCTTAGAACCTCACTAGGCAATAACTCACCCCGTTAGTTTGTTTTCGTTACAGGGGGCAAGAACGAGGGCGTGTGAATTGGAGAAGACTGGAATTTTGTCTAGGTCTCTCATCTTTTGTTTTAGTACTGGGTGTTTTTCTAATATTAGTGAATTAACTTGAGTTTGAACCTCTTGATCTATTAGGGATATGTATAAGAATTAAATGATGATGTATATACATGAATGTATATATTGCTTTTGCTATTGTGGTTTTTGCTATGGTAGTGGATCTTATGAGTAAGACCTGGCGAGAGTTCGGCAGACGGTCCACCAAAACCTTGGGTACGCCTTAGGAGGAGGTGGGGTCGTCACAATTCTTATATCTCTAACAGTTTTCCAATGATACCCTGAGAATATTATAGAATTGTATCTATTGGAGTAATATTCGAGCAAAGCCTCGGAATCTTATACTAGCCTATCTAATTTATCTATTTCATCTACCAAGTGTTCACAGTATAAACAATTACTCATATTAATTTGTATCGGCATAATTTTCATTATCTACTGATAATCTTTCATTATTTATCCAATTTATTTCAAAATCTTTTTCATTATTTCAAAGTTATAGGGGCTGTAATACCACTGGGGGTACCAGGGCTATATATATTTGAATGTAACTATTTTTTCAATCTTTTATGGTGGAGCAGTACAGGCAGGACAAGTATCTTTATTATGTTATCTGAATTGGCAAAATCTTTTTAGTGCATTTTCGCTAGATATAATTTGTCCTTTTTCAATCATTTTGATCTTCATTTGAGGAATCTTTCAGCAGCTGGTGGAGTTGCATTTGTTGGGGCTATCATAACTGATCCCATCTCCAGAATAAGTGCAGTTTCCTTGTTTCATGATGGTTTCCATTGTGGTGATGGTAGCTCTCATTCCAATGGCTTGCCTATGATGAATGTCTTTTTCTGAGAATCTCTTGAATGATTTTATATGTGCGTGTGTATATGTGCATATATATATACGTGTGTATATATATAGATGCATATATGTGCGTGTGTGTGTGCATATATATGCGTGTGTGCGTATATATATATATGTACATATATATACATATATATACATACATACATACACACACGTCTATATATCTGTACATATGTATGTATGCATATGTGTATGTGCATATATGTATGTGTGCTTGTGTGTGTGTATCTATGTTTATATATGCATATATGTGTGTGTATCTATATACAAACATATATATGTATATATATGGTATATATGTATGTGTGTGTGTGTATGCGCACGCGCGCATGTGTTATCAATAAACCAAACCATAGCGACCCGCTTCTTTGATTCAAAAGCCATATTTAATGGCAGATAAAATCTTACAAGCTCATATAGTTATGTATACAAAAAATACATAAATGAGATAGAGTATAGAGCAGTCAAAATAGAGGAAATCTTAGATCTAATAGTTGTGAGAATTGGGACATCCTATTAATCATATATAGACATTAAATGTAGGAAGAAGATTAGATATAAAGCAAAAGAATAATAAACCACAATCAGAATGCCATTAAAGTGAAAGGCAAAATAAAACTTAGCAGTAATTGAAAATAAGCATCTAGAAATAGATCAATCAAAATAGTTGAGGAAGTTTTGGTCTAATAGTTAAGGTTGAGACCCCAGGACTTAGATATCCTACGTTTAAATCCCTTTTCTTTCTCCCCATTTCTTAAACTCACCCTTGCCCTACTAAAAAAATTAGTGTGTTAACTTGAAAAACCTCCCAAAAAAACATGATGGGAGCAAAAAATATTCAAACTAGAGAAAAGACAACCACTCATGGCTACTTTTATAGTATTTAGTTGAGCACCTTAAGAATAACCTAATAAGTTGCTCAATTACCAGCTAAAACTTGCCAACTAGATGATTAATGGGTCTAGTTGACAAAGTGATGCCATGTGAAAATTTAAATTTATTTAACCTACTTTTTCCTTTTTACAAACTTTCCTCATCATATCTATCAAAAAGATAAAAACACAAGTGTTCTAATTCCATATTGAGCCACATGGTAGCACTAGAAGGGAGTTTATGGGAAAATATGTCAGATTGCTAGTAATGCCCCTCTGTCTTCTACTTTGATTGTGAATAGTTGAATATTATTTAGGGTATTTTGATCTTTAACGATGAGATTACTACTTTGCTGCTTCACTTTTAACTGGTTGTCTGAATAGTTCCTAACTATTGAGGGGTATTTTTGTTGTTCGGACAAACAATTAGTCAAGAAACCTTTCGTCTCTCTTTTCTCTCTGTAACAAGGAATAGAGAAACAAATGGGAAAAGAAATAGGAGGCAGAGCCTTCTTTCTTTGGCTTTAGAATCAGAAAAATAACCTTAATTTTCATATCTATATACAACAAATCTTAACTACTTTGTACTTGGACACATGAATTGTATAAGATTATTGGTAGATTAAGTGTACTTTTTTACACAAAAAACTATGGGTTTTGGGGCTGGAAAAGGGTTTCACCATTTGGTCAATTGTGATTGTACTCTTCATTTTTTTCAACCATTAGACATTTGCAAAAAAACATCAATAGAGATTTCATTTTAGGAATTTTTGTGAGGACCCAAAAATTTACTTATTTTATCTTATTTTACTGGCTTATTTAAATATTTATCCACCCGTTTTCTCCGAATAATTTATTTCAACCCTTTTAAAACCATTTACATGGAACCACGACTTGCATATATTTTTAAAATGTCCCATTAATAAATTTAAATTTTGGAAGTTCGTTTAGCGAGATTTAATGAATACGCGTTGGAGGCAATATTTGATTTGAGAGCACAGTGACCTTGGAGATTTGAGAAATCATGCGTTAATCTTAAAATAGGTATTTTTATGATTAAATACCCTAGTAATAGTTGGTTATACTATCGTTATAAGAATTTCTTAGAAATTTCGCTTTATCGTGCACAAGTTGGAAATTCGCGTTTTCGCGCGCGCGACTAATTGGAGGATTCTAGAAATTATTGATAGACTATTAAGAGTGAATAATATTAGTGTTAAAGTAAGTGCATTAGAGGTATAATGCACAAGTGAAACAAACTCGAGAGGAATCGAGCACGAAACGCGCGCGTGCGCGCACAGCGAGAGTTGACTTTTGGCACCTTTTTGGCCAACAACTTAAGCTTCTCAAGGAAGCTTCATTTGCAGCCATCTCTCTCTCTCTCTCTTCACTCAAACAGCTGGCCATCCATAGGAGAGGAAGAAGACCAAGAGCTCTTCAATTTCTTGCACCATTTCCTCACCAAATCACTTCAAACTTTCACCCCACCTTGCAAATACCTTGAAGATTCACTTGAGCTAGGAGAGGGCTTCATTCTCACGGTTTTTCTTGGAGGTCAAAGGGCCAAAATTTCTGTTTTTGTCATCCAAAGAGGTAACACACGATCCGTCGCTTGAATCTTCGATTATATACGTTAGATTGCACTTAGAAGCTTGTAGCTTCATGTGGGTAGTCTTGGATTGTTATAGATCTTGTGAGTGGGCTCTATGAAATCCCACATTGGACTTGATGGGCTGTTATGATGATTATATACGTTATTTGTGTTGATTTAGTGCTTAATCTAGTGGATATAAGTTGTATTGTGAAAGAGAGTTCAAAAGAGGTGAAATAAGAAAAAGGGACCATTCTGCCCTTGTGATTGCCGAGCCCCTCTAGTGTAGTTTTTGTGGTCCAATTGACTTGTTTTTTATGTAAATATGTTGTATGGGTTGTGTAGAAAGTTTCCTCAAAAAATTACTTGATTTGGTTGGGTAAAAGTGGAGATTTCGAAATTTTAGCAAAACTGGAACTCTGTCCCGTAATGCTCTGGCAGTGATTTTGTTTTGACCATAACTCTTTGCTCCGATGTCCAAATTGAGTGCCGTTTGTGGAATTGGAAACTAGACACTTCCAGTTTTCCAACGGTATAAAATTAATTTCCTGATTCCACCTAAGTGAACCATACCACTCGTTTAAATTTGACTGCCCTGTTTCTCGGATGAACTGGGAGCCCTGTTATGAACTGCAACTTGAAACTCGAATATGAGCTAGTTGTGGACAGAATTTTAAAACGATTCCTTCTATGAAATTGTAGCCTTATGAATGTAGTTTTCAACTCCACCAACCACGCTCAATGCTAAGTTGAATTAAGTGAGTTATGGACGAATTACAAAACTGTCTTAGTGTGAGAAAACCCTAATTTTGGACTGATCAATGGCTAATCTTGATTTGGGGTTTGTTATTTCGAATTTCTTGGTGTTAAACACCTACCAAATGTAATTTATATGTTTCCTAGACCTTGTCTTCATGAATGAACCATGCTTGAGAAAATTTCATTGGCCAAATGCTTGAGAAAAGGAAAACAAAAGTGCAAGACAATTGTAGCCTTATGAATGTAGTTTTCGACTCCACCAACCACGCTCAATGCTAAGTTGAATTGAGTGAGTTATGGCCGAATTACAAAACTGTCTTAGTGTGAGAAAACCCTAATTTTGGACTGATCAATGGCTAATCTTGATTTGGGGTTTGTTATTTCGAATTTCTTGGTGTTAAACACCTACCAAATGTAATTTATATGTTTCCTAGACCTTGTCTTCATAAATGAACCATGCTTGAGAAAATTTCATTGGCCAAATTCTTGAGAAAAGGAAAACAAAAGTGCAAGGCAGATTTGCCTTAGAAATTCTTCGAAATTTAGTGATTTTGTTAACCAATTTTCCGTACTAATTTTTATATGAAATTTGACAGAGGTATAGCCCTTATATGGTAGGATAATACTACCAAATTTGGTGCCATTCCGAGTCCGTTTCGATGCCCAACTAAAGTCACAAAGTTCCAGCTTCAAATCTGGAATTTTGTCCAGTGAACTTCATTTTTGTACCAACTTTGAGCTGCTATATCTTGGCGCTCAAAACTCCGATTCTTGTTCCATTTGTTTTTTTTTAAACCTTGTTTACAACTCTAATTGAGTTCCAAATTTCAGAGGCTAGTTTGTATTCTGTGAATTTTTCCGAATTTTCAAAGTTGGCCAAAAACCAACCCGAAACTGTCTTGGTAAGCTTCAAGCAGCAACTTTGAACTGAATTTTGAATATCTTCCATTTGGAATCATGCAAAAGTGTCTTCTAGGAACTTTTAGTACCTTGGAAGTAGTTTCCAACGGTACCAATTTTTCCAATTTTGGACCTACGGAGAGTGAGTTATGATTTTTCCAAAAGTGCATTTCAAATCTGAAAATTTTCAAACTTGACGGGAATTGAGTTTTCGAGACTCTTCCCTATCCTTCGATACCACTTGACCATTTTGGACTTGTTTTCATGAAGGAAATTAGTTTTTCCTTGTGTGTTTAAACACCACCTATGAACCTTGAATTTGAGCAAGTTAAGGCTCATTTTCATAAGATTTCTTTAGATTGTACAAGTGTGCAATCTTCCTTGATAATTGGGATTCCTCTATGATAGTGTGTAATAGATACCTATTGTTCTCTCAGACATTCAAGGGGACCTTCAAGAGGACCTCACAATGGACGCCTAAGTACTTGAATTGTGCAATGTACTCTTCTTTTGTCTAGGTGAGTGTCAAGTGCATGAATTGTTGATAAATGCTTTAATTGTTAATTGAGTATTATGGAATTGTTGAGACGAGTGTGTACTTTACTGCACTCGCTCTCCCTTAAGTGATGCTACACTTGAATTGTGCTATGTAAATTGATATTCGAATTGTGTAAAGTGAATTGTTATGTGAATTAAGTGAAGTGTTGTTATTGCAAACCATATTTGTGTTGTGATGTCGAGTGGAGTGAACCTCCTCGACTTATGTGTATACTCATAGGGACGCCCTCGTCCTCTCTTTCTTTTAATTATGCGATATGTGTTACTTGAATACATATTTTCGGTAATTGTTCATAAACATGTTTAACTCGCGATCTCTGTACGGATAGCATGTACCACACCAATTTGGGTGGGAGGTACCTCTCATACCGTCTCAGTGCTATAATTGGTTCTCGGAGCGATAGCATGTACCACACCAATTCGGGTGGGAGGTACCTCTCATGTCGACTCAAAACCCTAAACAATTAATTGGTTCTCTGAGCGATAGTATGTACCACACCGATTCGGATAGGAGGTACCTCTCATGTCGTCCCAGAACCATAAACCATTCTAAATCGATTGGAGCGATGTCTCGTCGACCACTGAGCGATAGTATGTACCACACCAATTTGGGTGGGAGGTACCTCTCATGTCGACTGCGAGTCATAAATAAAGTATAAGTCGATTGGAGCGATGTCTCATCGACCACTGAGCGATAGTATGTACCACACCGATTCGGGTGGGAGGTACCTCTCATGTCGACTCAGAACCACAAACACATAATCGATTCCCTGAGCGATAGCATGTACCACACCAATTTGGGTGGGAGGTACCTCTCATGTCGACTCAGAACCATAAATGGAATAAGTGAAGTTCCATCGACTTAATTACCTACGCGGGTGACGGAATGTCATCATGAGAAAGTTTTAGATTGAACTTTGGCAAAGCAAGTAGGAATTAGTTCTTGAGAGCTCCTGTATCCTCAGTGAATGTGTTTAATTGAAAATTGTGAATTGCTTGAATGTTACAGCTTTATTTCTCGCTTAAATGATATTGTTATTTAAATTATGTGTTTTGCATGTTTTCTTGGCCTCACGAGCATTCGCTCACCTCGTAGATTTGTTTTCCTTAACAAGAGCCGAAATGGAAGGAATTATGGAGAGGTCGACTTGATGGCCCTTTTGATTAGAATATTAATGTAATGGATTAGACTACTTTTGGGAGTCTGTATTTTGGGGAAAGTGATGTACTTTTAAGAACTTGAGTTGTAACACTTGAAAGTTTCTTTTAAGGAAGTGACTTTTCTTACTTCGATTGTCATTCTTCAGTTGTTTATCTTAAGTTTGAATTGAAATTGTATCGAGTCCTGGCGAGAATTGGGCAGGCGTTCCGCGGATACCCTTGGGTTCGCCCTTGGGAGAAATGGGGGCGTCACAATTTTGATATGATGGATACTTTTCCTATAGAAGAGGAAGTTAATGTTAATTTGATTTGTAAATTGAAAAGAAGAAATTGTATATAAAGGGGTCTACTCCTATAAGGTTTAAGGAGCTTTCTCGTACACTTTTTTTGCACAGAGAAAAAGTAGGCAGAGAAAGTGTTCTTCCACTCCTACTCACGATGTTCTCTGGGCCTATTTGTTTTCTTGGGCCTATTTATATTTCTATATGCTTTTGTGATAGGTTATTATTTATGTTTTTCACTATCATATTTTTCATGTGTTGCCCTTTTGTAAGATTAGATATAGGTGCTCTTTATTTTTCTATTATTATTCCTTTATTTTTTCATGATGTGTGGGCTTTGATTGGAGTTGAATATGTATGTGTCATAGCACTAAAAATACTCCTATATCGTGGTTTAACTATTAATAGAGATAAAAGCAACTAATATTGTTCATTAGATGAAAATTATTTTTTTCTTTTTCCTTAACATCTTTATGCATATGTGAAATTAAATATAGAGATATATATAAAAAATATAAATAGTGAATTTTTTATGAATTTTTAGATTTGGGGGAAAGAAAGAAGAGCTTAGAAAATGATTTTTGTTGCTTGGACATTAGTTTTTCTTGCTCTAGATTATTAATGTGCTAAATCTTTGCTATTATATATTACAGTAAATTCAAAATTTTGGGTTTGTGCCTACTATGTCTGTATCTCTTCTTGGTTTTATGATGAGTTATTGGTGATCTCCCTTGCTATTATGCATACGTTTCACTAATGTTCTCCAATGTTGTGTTTTGAGGCATCTACATATCAATATGTCTATTTTTACTTGTTATTTTGTTTTCTGATAAATAAGTGTTTTGGATTATTTTACCCTTACGCCTCTTTATCTTTTCCTGACTAATGTTTTACCCTCTCCTCCATCTTATCTGTGCATTTTACTAGTTATTTTTTAAAAGTATACATATGTAAATATGGCTATACATATGTACATTCGTTGGTGCTTGGGCGAGGGGCTTGTGAATTTTTGGAATGATAGGTGGTGTACTGATGTTCCACTTGCTAGACTGGTGTCGGGCATGGATAAACCTCATCTATTAGTAAGAGAGTTATACAGATCTAATGGATGGAATGAGCAACGGCTTAGACGGTTGCTGCTAGAGTGCTTAGTGTCCAAGATATTGCAGCTGCATTCTTCCCAGCAAGTCGGGACCAGCTGCTATGGGCAGCATTGTCTACAGGGGTTTTCTCAATTTCCTCAACTTGGGAGCATATTTGTCTGAAAAAGAATTTGTCGACTATTGATTCGTTGGTATGGAGTCCTATGATCCCTTTAAAAATTTCCTTCTTTGGATGGAGATTGCTATGAAAATGGCTCCCATTGGATGATCTCCTCCAGCGAAGAGGGTTGGTGTTAGCTTCTAGGTGTTGTTGTTGTGGGATTGCTGCAGAAACGGGAAGCCATTTATTTGTATTAGGACTCGTAGCATCAAATGTGTGACAGTACTTTGCTAGTCTCTTTGGGATTGCGCTTCAGGGTAGAAAGGTTAATGCGAGATTTGCCAGTTGGTTTTTCTCTCATTGCTTTGTATCTCGGAATCATATTCAGGTTATTATTCCACTTTTGATTGTGTGATTTACTTGGCGGTCACGAAATAAAGCTCACTTTGAGGGCTCGACTATGTCGTTCGAGTAGAAAATTTTCCAGATCTGTAACGCTATTGAGCAGCTGGGTACTGCAGGAATGCTGTAAAAGGAATATTTTAAAGGAGACACAGACTGTGTTTGGGCACAATATGGTAAGGTGAAGAGGAGGAGAGTTCAGCCTCGGATTGTTACTTGGGTGAAGCCTCCAGTGCACTCTGTCAAACTGAATACGGATGCAAGTGTTTCTATGAGGGTTGCTTTTGGTGAGCGTTTAGTTCGTTCGGCGAAAGGCAACTCGGTCTTTGCATTTTACAAAGAGTTTGGAGAGTACGATGTTATCATGGCAGAAGCTCTGGCGTTGTTGGCAAGTTTAAGGATTTGTCAAGGCAGGAATATCATAGGCTTTACGGCTGAGGTGGATTCTAGCGCTTTAGTTAGTATGGTTGCTTCCAAAGGTGCTTCACGTTGGCCCTTATGTAGCATTGTTCGGCATATTTGGTTGCTAGTGGCGGAGTTGGGGGTGTCTTTGGTCCATACATTTCGGGAGGCAAATGGGGTTTTGGATGCTCTAGTGTCGTCAAAGCTGTGATCGGAGGTCATTTTTTCATCGAAGGAGGTCCTTCCGCCCAAGGTTTGGTCTGCGCTGCAGCTAGACAGATTTTCAATTCCTTTTGTCAGGCTTTATACTATCCAGAGATAGTTCCACGAATGTTAACATAGTATTGGGATACTGCTCCATTTCTTTGTAATCTTTACCATCATTAGCTTAATAAAATTAAGGGCCGGCATCTCTTTCCTGTGAACAGGGTTTTGTCACCAAAAAAATATGGCTATATTTTACTAGCTCGTCTTTTCCATTAACTAACTGTTTACCCTTGCCTTTAAATTTTCTCTCCTTGTAAATTTCTTGCTTTCTGTTCTATATATTAATTGTTCGTCAAGGTTGTGTATTCTCTTTTTTTAGTATGAAGAGAAAAAGAAAAGTAAGTGATACATTTTATTTGATGGATGATGAAATGTTATTTAGAGAAGAAAAAATAGATACTCTTACACATCAGGGTATTGTAAAGAGGTTAGTAAGAAATGTCCGACTTCTTGAAATCATTGTAGTGTTACAATGAACATGAGATAAGAAATTAACTAACTAAAATGATTATTATGTCAAATGATACTCATGTTAGTCAGCTTAGTCTTGATGGTGCAAGAGGCCAAAATAATAATTTTGGCTTGCAAAATAATGGTTTCTCTCCTATTATGTCTAGTTCATCTCTTCACCATGGTTATTCACTAATTAATATCTCGTCTCTTAGGCCACATGATGAAGATTCTCTTACTCTTCCAGAATCAAATCATGGTCAGATTGCATTTTATAGTAAAACTGAAATGCATAAGAACCAGACCATTAGTGAGGATAAGAGAAAAAGATCTACTGATACTCATAATATGAGTATTTGATTATGATCTTACTTTTCAACAAATTCCAATGTCTATGTACTTAGTGATCAAAATTTGAGTTTTTCTCTTCTTATTCATCCTGATTATACAAATAGATGAATACGAATAATTATAAAAGATAGGCTTACATTAGATGAAAATCTAAGAGATTGCGTGTGCAATTAAAATCTAGAAAATGAAGTCACTCTTATCAGTAACTAAGACACTTGACAAATTAGATGTCTGGTGTTCAGCCTATTGATTTCTTACTAAATCAAGTAATAAATTATAAATACAAAATAGGAATTGATATTTTCATTTTAAATAATTTTATTTTGTATATGAAAATATTTTTTTATAAATATATATACACTTATTAACTAATTAGTTATAATTTATATATGTATATATATACACACACATATATATAAGGGTGACCCCTCCGACTGTGGATCTACAAAAAGATGTAGATTATTAGTTGGAAGTATTAAGTTCAAAGTTTTGTCAAAATAAATCTCGTTTGGCTAGTCAAATATTTAATATATAAGACCATGGATGATGATGTTCTATTTTCCTAATAGTGTGTTCTATTAATGTTAAATATGAATAACACTGTTCTAAAGTTTCTAATGAATCTAATGTATTTTGAAAGTAAAAATATGTACCTGGTGTGCGCAATTCTTGAAAAGCATATAAATATGCAGAAGATTGTGAATTCATAAACCTGCAAGCACGTAGTACAAGAGCTTAAATATACCTTTTTTGTCCCTCAACTTTAGATGAGAATTTTGCTTTTCATTCACTGGAGTTGCCTTGCAACTGTTCCCCTTAATGCCTTAATGCCTCTTCTCCTAGTTGAACGGCTGAATGGTTACTTTGGTTCTTTGGCTAGGTAACTAAAACTTCTATTCTCTCTTTTGCCAAAGTCTAAGGTTGAACTTTCTTGTAAAAGAAGTTTTGAAGAAAATATGAGAATTTTATTTATGAATGCTAGTATGTACCATTGTGTCTAACAAGTCTGACACTAATGATATTTATAGATGGGAAGTTTTGGAATTGAAATTCAGACTTCAAAGTTATACTATAACCTTTTTAGATAGCTAGAAAAACTAAGTATTTACAAGTATTTTGACAAATCCGAAAGAAAGAAAGATATCTCTTAATATCTTTGTCACCTTTTTGAAGTGGCCGACAAATTTTGATTCCTTCTTATCCCGACAAATTTTGATTCCTTCTTATCCTTCGATGGCATTTACAAGGTTGGCGTATTATTCATCTCCCAAATCGTCATCTAGTGCGCCATCCCCATATTCTTATCCTTCGATGACATTTACAAGGTTGGCCTATTATTCATCTCCCAAATCGTCATCCAGTGCGTCATCCCCATATTCTGTATTAGGGTGATGTGATGATTCACCTATTTTTTCTTCAAATTCTCTAAAATATTTATGCGGAATATCTTGATATTTTGTTTCTATTTGAAATTCTACTTCTCCTTCGCCATATGAGTCTTCTACTTTTCGGTATATTTTTTGGATGTTGTTTTCAGCAAAGAGCCTGAATCCTGTTCCAATCCATAATAATTTTTCATGTTTAAGAGCATAAGTTCTGAGCCTTAGATGCCTAATCTGTTTTTGTATCAGTTTTAAGCTCGACTACCAGACCGTTTATTACCCCAGGCAAAATTGGAGATATTACCCCAAGCCCAAGATATTCCATTAGTTGTATTATAACCACAATTATCACCCCAGGCAAATTTAAAATCCAAAAAAAAAGAAAAGAAAACATTTGCAAAGAGGGTGAAAAGCATAACAAGAGAAATGTACTACATTCGTGGTAATATGTACCGAAATTAAGATCACGAAATATTATATACATAACAAAGATATGGAAAAAAGGATAGCATAATTTTTTTTTTTAATGAAGGGTAGGGTATAATGACAAAGTAAGAAAGATTGCTCTAAACCATAGTTATTAAAATCAGCTCTGTTCGGAAGTTGAATCGATCGCCCAGTGACTCAGGCATCAGATCCATCTGAGTCTCAAGTTTCACTAAACAAGGAATTGATCCAGTGGTTCAACCAAAAATCCATCTGGTTTCCCAATTGACCTGGTCTTTGTTTTTTGAAGCAAAGTGTACATATGCTTTTGATAAAATTTGTAAATTGGATCTTCATTTTAATGTACATGAGATTTACCACTTATTTAGTTTTTATTTGATAACTAAATATTTTTTAATAAACTTTTTTATGTTTTTATTATACAATTAATCCATTTAACTTTTAAACTTGCAATTTTTGAGTAATTAGAAAATTATTTTTTTTGAAACAAAAACAATAAAATAACGAAAAAAATGCTATATATATTTTTAAAAAACAAGTGATATAATTTTGTTTTATAGTTGACTACTCCATATTACTTATTCATGTAAAAGTACGATAAAATGAAATTAAATCTATATATTTATTATATATCTTTCTAAGTACAATATTTCATATCTAAAAGCACTTTATTATATATTTTATATATATTGAATTACCATTTTATAGTTATAAATATTAAATTAAAACTCATCGGTTCAACCAATAGCCCATTGACCCAATCTCTTTGCTAGGATGCCTGTCAAGTCGGATTTAAAACTAAGATCCAAACAATATAAAACCCAAACCATTTTGAAACAAAAACAATAAAATAATGAAAAAATGCTGTATATTTTTTTTAAAACAAGTGATATAATTTTGTTTTATATTTGACTACTCCATATTATTTATTCATGTAAAAGTACGATAAAATGAAATTAAATCTATATATTTATTATATGTCTTTCTAAGTACAATATTTCGTATCTAAAAGCACTTTATTATATATTTTATATATATTGAATTACTATTTTATATTTATAAATATTAAATTAAAACTCATCGGTTCAACCAGTAATCCATTGACCAAATCTCTTTGATAGGATCCTTCTCAAGTCAGATTTAAAACTAAGGCCCTGTTTGGAACCTCAGTTTTTTTGCAAGTTTATATGCTACTAGTTTTTTAACAACTTTTGTTACAGGAACCCCAAAAAACTTATCAAAATTTTTTAACCTACACACTTTAAAATATCTAATACACAAAAAATTTCCTCTTTCTTCTTCTTTCTCCCCCACCCCGATCCACCACACCTTCATCGCCGGCCACCCACCTCCGCCGCTGCTTCCAGCACTGGCCTGAACAATTTTTTTTTCCTTTCTCCCTCTCCATATCCCCCTCTCCTACCCTCCCCCTCCCCCTTCCGAAAATGCCAATCTGTTCCAAACTTCCCCTCAATTTTAGGTGGGCTGCTGGGAAAGGTTTTGAATAGCACTTCTAGCAACACAAGAGCTTTCAAGAGCTCATCTACTCTGAACCTCATGACAGACGTCTGGGATGATAGCCCTCAGATGGGATGCTCTCCTACTGGGGTGCTACAGAAGTCAACTTTCGTCTCTCTTTCAAATAGCAGCTCGGGAAGTAGCCCAAGAACAGATAACAAGAAAGCTCCTGACGCCAGCGACTCTCTGTGATGTTTTTTCTTTTTTCTTTTTTTTTTCTCTCCCTCCCCCTCTCCTTCCCTCCCTTCTCCCCCTCTCCTCCCCGACCACCCTCTCTCTTCCCCTAGCGCGACCAGATCGCAGCCATTCGCAGTACCATACCGCATCTAGGAACTGCCTGCCCAAGGGGGATTTGGCTTTTGAAAACCTACCAGACCAGATTGGGCAAAGGGGGAGAGGGAAGGGGAGGAGAGTACGAAAGGGGATGAGAGGTGTGACAACCCCACCTTTCCCTAAGACGAACCCTAGGGTATCAGCGAACTGCCTGCCCAACTCTCGCCGGGGCTCAATCGAAGAAAGAACTAGTAACTCAAGATAATTAATGAAATATCTTCAAAGAAAGGAGTACAAACCCTAATGGAAATATAAGTTGCCACACCACTTTCCAAAATTTAGAATATAGAGCTAAGCATCAAACTTACAATTCCACACTTAATTTACATAATATACGTCGAACTTACAATTCACGCTTACAATAGTCAAAAGTAAGGTCTTCTAAACAAGAGTTTACAATCTAAAGTACAAGTTCAAAACAAAAGTTAAAACTATAAAAGTTCCCGACCACAGTTCCTTCCCCGATTTGTTAAGGAAAACAAAAGGAGTGGCTGAACTAAAACTCAGTGAGGTTCCAAATAAATATGTAAGCACATAACCAATTAAAGGCGTAATATAAACAAGTAACCACCGTATTGTGCTATAACAATTAAAGAACAGTTCAATTTAAGGATGCGGTTGGCTTTCAAAAGCCAAATCCACTTGAACTTAATCATAACAAGAATCCGTTGACTCTCCGTCAACGTTTGCGTTCAAAGAATACAATGTCCGTAGAACACCGCATGCTCCAATTTCCGTCCACCAGTCAACCCCCTTACCGGGTCCAAACACCACAAACAGTAATTAGGTAATACTCGAGTATACCGGATCCAGATTCAGTAAACAGTCCTCAGGGTTTATCGGCCTTCTTCACCAAACCCTTGCTGGCTCGATACAACCGACTCACCTATGAGGTTAGGTACCCAAACAGTCACAGTAGTTGCTGGGATGTCACCCAAACAACTTACATACAGTCAAATACAGAGAAATCACATCTCATAATAGCAGTATACAGAGTCTCGGTGAAATCAAAGGAGGTCGAGTGTGATAAAGTACATGCTCACTTCAAATTTGTTAAAACAATCGTTTAGCTCAATCAGTCACAGATCAAGTATTCAGATATTTCACATAGACAGGTAACAGGTAAATGAACACTCACCTGTCAAGAAATGTAGAGTTCAAACGTCAAGTTCCTTGATTACGTTCACCTCCGTTTCCCAATCTTAGGACAACGAGTGAAATCGTTAACAATCTAGATTCATTTCCAACCAAAATGTGAGCTCATTAGCTGACCAAGTGAGTGGTTAAATCTACTCAATTCACCATACAAGTTAGGCCCAAAATGTAGTAAAAGGTCACAAGAAAACAAGTTTGACAACTGCAAGAAAGTTGAGCAAAAGAAAATTCACATTCAAGTTCAAAGTCTTCTTCGCGGGTAAAACAGTCGCGCCCGCTCAGTTCCGGGAAAACGGTCATATTTCACTGTAGGAAAGTCAAAATCATGTGCCGTTAGCGGCGTTGGAAACTAGACTCAAAGGGCTTTCCAACGGTACCAAATTTAGACTCTATTTCCTCTCCTATCAATACCAGTGATTCGGGGGAAGTTGGCTAATTTTTAGGTTCTGATCAGCTCAAAACCCTAACAAAAATTACTCTATTTCCTCTTGCCAACTTTACTTGTTTTGACTCAAATTCATCCAATTCAACCTCCTAGAGTTCATATACAAGGGATAATGTTACCTAGTACCATTAGAGTTTAAAATGCAACACACCAAATGATCAAGTAAAAACAGTCTAGCCAACAACAAGAACCAAAACAGTTCACTAGTTGCCCAAAAAACAACCATTTTACTTGCTTCATTTCCATTTCAACTCACACCAAACCTTAAACCAATGTTTAGCCAAGATTCCTAGGCTTAATTACGGTGCAAATGAACCACAAAATTAAGGAGAAACCTCCCTTCCAAAAACCGGTCAGCCAAGAGAGAGCAAAACAGTCCACTAGTTCAGTTGCATCACCAACTTTCATCCTTTCATGAAGACTAACTTAAACATCATACCAAGTGTTATCCTTAACTCAAAAAGGATCCAAAACATGTTAATGCATCAAGAAAACCATAAACAAAGATTTAACAATTAATCAAACACATAGTAGGCTAAACAACCAACCCTACTACCACTTGTTTAGTTTCAAGAAATTTAACCATAAGTAATATCCATACAACTCCTAATTTACCATCAAAGCTTTAAATACTTGATATAATATCATAAAACCAAGAGTTAAGGATCATATACCTCTCTTGTAAGAAGATTGAATCATCCAAAACAACCGCCAAACCAAAAGCTCCAAGCTTGAAATCACACACTAGGATTGAAGGTTGTTCACTCCACTAACTCAAGTCCTTCACTTTTGATTTTTGCTCAAGATCAAGCTAGGGTTTAAAAGGCATGAAAATGGAGTTTTCTCTCTTCCCTTGGAAGCTTCAAGGTGGCCGGCCAACATAAAAAAAATGGAGTCAAGAATGGTTTAAATTTCCTCTAATTCTTTGGTCAAAAAGATTGAATGGCTAGGGTTTTGCTACTTGTCTCAATCTTGGCCATTCTCTTCTCTAATCTTTGTCAAATCATGTTTCTATCCTCTAAATGTTCCAATGTCTTACTAACCACCCCTAAACTATCATATAAAGTCCCAACCACAATAAAAAGAATATTTGGTCATAGAGTATGTGGTTGAAATAAAATAATACCAAATAAAGGAAATGGTTTTAATTTAAGTAAAAGTAATGAAATGCAATGCAAGGGAAATGTTATAATGCATGTAGAATGCAATGCAAGAACATGTTATCAGTGATTTAGTCTTAGGGTAATGTAAGTAGCTTAGGAGAATTTGTATTTTAAAGTGAGGATTCTCACACTCTTTCCCCCTTAAAGAATTTCGTTCTCGAAATTCTCACCTTGATCACTGAATAGCTCAGCATACTTGGCGTGAATATCCTCTTCCACTTCCTACGTAGCTTCTTCCACCTCATAATTTCTCCACAAAATCTTTACCAAGGGTATCTGTTTAATCCTTAATTCTTTACTTTTCGATCTAAGATTTGTACCGGCCTTTTTTCATAAGTCAGAGATTCGTCAATGTCAATTTCTTCTGATTTCAGTACATGAGTGGGGTCTGGATGATACTTTTTTCAACATAGAAACATGAAATACGTCATGGATCCTGGATAGACTCACCGGTAACTCTAACCGATATTCCACATTCCCAACTCATTGGAGAATTTTGAAAGGTCCAACATACCTCGGTTGAAACTTCTTTCCTTTTCCTGCCGTGAGATTTCGAAGTTGGTGTAACCTTTAGAAATACCTTGTCCCCAACTTCAAAGTCCAAGTCCTTTCATCGATTATTTGCATAACTCTTCTGTCGACTTTGTGCTGTCTGAAGCCTCTGACATATTACCTTCACCTTCTCATAGGCATTTTCGATCCATGGTACTGCAATTGGGTCTAAAACCCTTCTTTCCCCTAGTTCATCCTAATATATTGGTGATTGGCACTTTCTTCCATAGAAAACTTCATACAGTGTCATTTGTATGGAGGAATGATAACTATTATTGTATGCAAATTCAACCAATGCCATATACTGTCCCCAACTTCCACCAAAATCCAAGATACAAGTCCTTAGCATGTTCTCGAGTGTTTGAATGGTTCTCTCTGACTGTCCATCAGTTTGGGGATGATAAGTAGTACTAAAATTCAACTTGGTCCCCAAAGCTTCTTGTAACTGTTGCCAGAAACGAGACACAAACCGCGGATATCTGTCAGAAACAATGCTTACGGGGATCCCATGCAATCTCACTATCTCATCCATGTACAGTTGGGTCAATTTCTCCAAAGAGTATCTCATATTTATAGGCAAGAAATGAGTAGATTTGGTCAACCTATCAACTATTACCCAAACGGCATCGTGACCTTTCTGAGTACGGGATAATTCTGACACAAAATTCATCGTAATATGTTCCCATTTCCACTCAGGGATTTCAAGAGGCTGTAGAAGACTTGAGGGTTTCTGATGTTCAGGTTTCACTTGTTGGCACACTAAACACTTTTGGACAAATTGAGCAATTTTCTTTTTCATCTTATCCCACCAATACAGTTTCCTCAAATCCTGATATATTTTCTACTCCCAAGATGTACCGTATACTTAGATCGATGTGCCTCTTCCAAAATGTCTTTCTTTATCACTTTATCTTGCGACACCACTATTCGATTTCGAAATTTCAAAATACCTTCGGAAACTCACATTAAAGTCTGAGATTTCCCCTTTCTGCACTTTTTTCACCCCAATTCTGTACCATCTGATTATTCTTCTGAGCTTCTTTAATTCGGTCCAACAGATCAGATCTCACCGTAATATTGTCCAAAATTGCTCTCTGTCGGTCCAACCGTGGATTCCATTCACTTACTTTTTCCAATAAATTCCATTTCTTGACCATTAATCCAGCTACTTGAACTTTCCAACTTAAGGCATCCGCTACAACATTGACCTTCCCCAGATGATAGTTAATTGTACAGTCGTAATCCTCAAGAAATTTCACCCACCGACGCTGTCTCAAGTTTAATTCCTTCTGAGAGAATAGATATTTCAGCCTCTTATGGTCGGTATAAAACTCAAAAGTCACCTCATATAAGTAATGCCTCCACTTTTTTAAGGCAAAGACTACAGCGGCCAATTCCAAGTCGTGAGTCGGATAATTCCGCTCATGAGATTTTAATTTCCTAAAAACATAGGCAATCACATTTCCATTCCGCATTAGAACACATTCCAATCCTTCTCTTGAGGCGTCAGTATATACAGTGAAGCTATCTTTCCCGTTTGGTAAGGCTAAGACTAGCGCCGACGTTAACCGTTTTTTTAATTTTCGAAAACTAGTTTCACACTGTAGAATCCCAGACAAATTGACCATACTTTTTCGTCAGGTCGGTTAAAGACCCTGTTAATTTGGAGAAATCTTTGATGAACCGACGGTAGTACTGTGAGGACCCGAAAATTTTCTTATTTTTTAGTCATTATTTTATTTCCTTACATACATTTTCTATACTTTCCTTTAGTATATTAATTTTCTAGACATTTTTATAAGGGGAGTCAAGTTTTTAAATCATTTTTCTAGTATAAGTTAGTTCATGTGACATTAGTAGTGTATATTGGACGTGAGACCCGCTAGTGCGTTAAGTGCGATAAATTTTGACGACTAGGTGAAATTTTTGTATAAAGGGATATTATTTTACAAGGTGTTATGAGATTATTAGAGGTTAACTAGATAGATTAACCATTGGAAGACAAAAGGATGATGTTAAACCTTAAGGTGCCATTTGTCGCAACACTATTCGAAGTTGGACTTTGACCAAGGTGTCTTAATTTTACTAAAAATCAAAATTTGACAATAATTTCCTCATTTTTCCTTCTTGCTTGGCCAAACTTCTTGAGAGAGAGTAAGGGAGAGAACTTCATCTTGTCTTTCAATTTCTTGCTACAATTTTGAGTTCCAACCATCAATTTTGCAAAACACTCTATAAAAGTGCTAACTAAGGTAGATTTCAAGGTGTTGGTGGAGTGATTTTGGAGGAAAAAGTACTAAACTACCATCTATCTTGTGGTTTTAAGGTAACTTGCTAAGAAATCCCTCTTTTCTTCTAATAATTGCATATTAGTGGTTTAAGCTTGTTAAATGTGTAGTTTTGTGGGAAATTTCATGATTGGAGGTAGTGATATGTAGATTTTCAGTTTTATTGGTGAATTTTATGCCTATATATGAAAGCTTAAGGGTTGGCCCATGATTCATTAGCTTTGACATGTGAAATATCTAGTGTTTATGTGCTAGTTTACTTTGCCTAAAGAAATTTTTAGTTTGGGTGCATAAATTTCAGTTTAGGGTTTCCAAATTTGACTTGATTGTGTTTGGGATTTTGGAGCTAACAATTGGCTAAAATTGAAGGGTGTTGTGAACCTTAATTAAGTGTGTTTAATAGTTTGTGATTTGTATGTGCAATTGAGGCTGTTTTGGATGAACTTTGGTATTGATTGTAGGATGAAAAAAGTAAAGGAATTTAATAGGAGGTGTTGTCCAAATTTTGAGGCCATTTGGTTCTTTCAAATTTGGGTTGATTTTGGGTAGAAATGAAGAGTTTTGGGGTTGTTCATGTCGTTAAGACCAACTGCTACTTTTTTCACTCCAAAGCCACATTTTTTTGCTTTGCATTAGTGGTTCATCCGGATAGGCATACAACTCGTATCCGAGTTCTCACTTGTGAATTCCGTTCACTAGGTTTTTCGTTGGTTGTTCTAGGACTGTCGGTGATCAAGGGCGTACCTCTGGAGGGAACTTGTGAACTTGTTTTTGCTTGACTGGTGAGTGTACCACTCGCATGAATTGTTGCTTTAAGTGGTTTACTTGTACATGCAATTTGTGACTTCTATCTATTTTGGACCAATTAGAATGTACTTTATCACACTTGTTTCTCTCGCCTGTTTGACTAGTTACTGTATACATTTGAATCTGTTATTTGTATATGATTTGATGTCATTTGGAGGGCTTGTATCCAACGGCCTTGCTGTGACTTCTGAGCTCAAACCCTATAGTTAGTTACTCGAGTCGAGCCGACAAGGGTCTGGTCGATTAGGTAACAAACCCTGGATCTTCTGTTTTGTCGAGTGGAGTGTTATCTTCTCGACTAATCGGTATGCTAGAATATTACCACCTCTGTTTCTGTGTGGTGTTCGGGTCCGGTAAGGGGTATGTTTGGTGAACGGAATTCAGTGTAAGTGGGGTTTACGGTCATGGTTGTTTTCTCTAAACGTTGACGGAGAGTCAACGAGTTTGGATCAAGTACTACAATGGGAATTTGGTTCTTGAGAACCATCTGATCCTTTCTATTATGAATTATTATGTTCCACTGAGGTGTTTATTCATCTCTTTAATTGGTGTTTCTATTTAATTGATTAAGTGAAGTTCCATGATTCTTGATTGCCTAGATTTTGGTACCGTCATTGAGCGAAAAAACTCACCCCCGTTACCTTTGTTTTCCTTACAGGGAACAATATTTTGGAAATCATGATTTTGGAAGAAAGAGTCAAGCTAGTATAGATATTCTTTTGTTAAACTTCTCTGTAATAGAAAATCCTAATTGTATTTTTGATCCAATATAACATTTTGGCTTGTAATGACTCCAATGGTACTCCCTCTGTGCCAATCATTTGGTTATACTTTCCATTTTGGGATGTCCCAAAACAATTGTCATGTTAGAAAAGTCAAAACAACTTTTACACTCTCTTTCCAATATAACCCTTCTTTTTAATCATACATTCAAATTTAAAATTTGAATTTGAGGGGTAAAATTGGAAAGAGAAGCACAAACATCACAATCAAACCACTATTCTTAAAAAGTTGGATTCCCCAAATATAACCAAATGAATGGGACGGAGGGAGTATATATTTATGCAAGCGTATGGTTTGGTAATCGTGTTTTCGCCTTAGTAGTCCTAGCGAGAGTTGGGCAGGCAGTTCACTAACCCTTAGGATACGCCCTAGGAGAAGATGGAGCTGTCACAAGTACCCGGCTAAACCCAAGAAACTATGGATCTCAGTTGGGGTTTTTGGCTGTCTCCACTCAGATACGGCTTCTACTTTCACTGGATCCACAGAAATGCCATTTTTAGATATTACATGCCCTAGAAAAGAATCTGATCCAACCCAAAACTCGCACTTGCTAAACTTGACATATAATTGGGTGTTCTTTCAAGGTCTGTAAAACTATTATCAAATGTCGTTCATGATCCTCTTGAGTCTTAAAGTATACCAAGATATCATCTATGAACACCACGATAAATTGGTCTAAATAAGGTTTAAAAAACTCGAAACATTAAATCCATGAATGGCAGCCGGAGCATTTGTTAAACCAAACGACATCACTGGCAAACTCGAAAATGTCCATATTTGGAATTAAAAGCAGTTTTCGGTATGTTCTCCTGCTTAATTCGTAGCTGATAATAACCTTGCCTCAAATCCAACTTAGAGAAAACTACTGCTCCTTGCAACTGGTTAAACAACTCGTCAATGTGCGGCAAATGATATTTATTTTTCACCGTGATATCATTTAAGCCGCGAAAGTCGATACAACAGTTTCAAACTGCCGTCCTTCTTTTTAACAAATAGAACAGGCACTCCCCAAGGTGATTCACTTTTTCGAATAAACTCTCACTCTAACAAATCCTGTAACTACAGTTTTAGTTCTTTAAGTTCGGCGATGGCCATTCGATATGGTGTTTTTGCAATGGGAGCAATTCCAAACACCAAATCAATCTTAAATTCTATTTCCTCTCTGGCGACATCGATTTCAACTCGTCAGGGGAAAACATAGGGAAATTTATTTACTACTAACACATCCTCCAATTTCACCTTATCTCAAGGAGTATTAATCAAGAAAGCTAAATAACCCTGCGCCCCTTTATTCAATAATTTCCTGGTTCGAATTCTCGAAACAAGTACAGACGAGACTAATCTACCTCTTACATCCAATTTTAGAGTTGCCTCTCCGGATATAGAGAAGCTCCACCGCTTTAGTCTTGTAGTTCAACTGAACATTATAACGAACCAATCAATCCATGCCTATAATCACGCCATTACCCCTTGAGGTCTAAACTTATCAAATCTACCACCAACTTCCGTTCTCCTATCCAAATCTCACAATTTTTGTAAACCATGTTAGTAATTAGGTTTTGATCTCCAGTAGGTATTCTAACCTCCAAATCATAGGGGTAATTTAACAGGACTTATATCAATATCACACATGAAGGTAGGATTCACAAAAGAATGGGTTGTCCCATGGTCAATTAAAAGATTAGCTAAGCGGTGGAATACAGGGATCGTACCTTCCACTACCTCAGATGATTTAGGGGCTCGCTGATGGTCCAAGACAAAAATCCTAGTAGAGGCTTTTGGTCTACTCCCATTGGCAATAGGTTGTTTAGAGTTTGACTTCTCTGACTGCACACCCTCATTCCCTTCACGGAGTTTAACATGACAGGCTGCGATCTGATACTCGGAACTAACGCAACGGAGACATTTCTTCATTTTTCGCGGGCAAGTATTCTCGGTGTGGTTCGTCTTACCACAATACCCACAGTTCACTCGAGGAGTTGGTGGAGGACCTTCTTGGAAGACAAGTCCTCTATTGTCCTCTCCCGTTGTGAGCCCCTCTGGATGGAGCTCCTCTCGGTATCCTAAGATACGAACTCCACCCGTACTTCTTCCAAACTTAGGAGGCGGTACATTCCGATTGCCTCACCCGGTAGTACTATTAGATGCACCTCGTCTCTTTGTTTCAAAAGTCCGAACCTGAAATCGGGCTTGCTCTACTCGTTGAACTTTCTCCAACGCATCTTTAAATGTATCAATCTGGGCTGCAACTAAGTCTTTTTGAATTTCCACATTTAACCCTTATAGAAATCGCCTTATGCGTTTCTGCTCATTAATCACTAGTTCCGAAGCAAATTTAGAGAGTCCTGGTGAATTGGGTCTCATATTCCGCTACACTCAAAGTGTCCTTGGCGCAGTTTGATAAATTCATCATCTCTTTTCTCCTGAATTAAGGGCGAAAGGAAACTTCTCGCTAAATTCCCTGGTGAAGTTAAACCAAGTACGTGGAGTTTGCTCCATGTCCCATTTTGCTCTTATTACGTTCCACCAGGAACGGGCCACACCTTCCAACTGAAAAACGGTGAAAGTCACTTGCCTCTCCTCAATATAGTGCAATGCAACAAATATATCCACCATTCTTTCGAACAAATTCTCGACAATTTCGGGGATCTGGTCCTCCAAGAAATTTTGGAGGAGCAAACTTTTGGGAATCGTTCCAGGGCCCTGTTTTCACCTACTTCAGGGTCCCTTTGCTGATTACCAGGCACTTGACCTTGCTGGTCAACCAGTCGAGCTAACAAATCAGTCATACAGTTGATAGCCGTAGCTATCTGGTCCCCTTCTTCACCTCCAAGTCCCTAGTTCTAATTCGCCACAGATCCTTGTTCCTCTTCTTACCTGGGTCCACGCCCACGGCCCCGACCACGTTGTCGTCTACCCTTCATTATTTCTCACTGGACTAGGGTTCACGAATTATAACTAATGGTGTAAGCAAGTATTGATATATAATAGATACTTGTGCGTAATCGAAAGTCAAAGGGAAATAAAGTCGAAATCACGATAAGCAAGTGAAAAACACAAAACAGTTAAATGCTAAAATCGAAATAAGGTTAAAGTCAAAGTTTAAGGTCAAAGTCAAGATCGAAGTCAAAGTGAAAATCAGAGTCAAGATCAAAGTATTATACATTCAAAGGCTCATAACAGTTATTTACAAGCTAACAAGGCCAAAAGCATCAAAGTACGAGTCTCAAAAGTACAGATAAAGTCATCCAGCCATATCATACAAAAACCAGAGTAAGTAGCCAAAAGAAAACTGTACAACCACCGATTCACCACCTCCCATATCCTTTCTATGTACAATGATCAAAATCATCCAAAAGTGTAACCTAGTAGTCAAGACTTAGTCCGCCGCGAGACTAGCTGATCTCCCATCCTGGGCAGGTTCAGTTTTTGCCTTGCCTCCTACATTAGAAACCTCATCGCTCAAATCCCCAAGTAAGTCATCACAAATATTCAGGGCAGCTCTAGTCCTCATTTTTATGGTTCCCTTAACCAGTCGCTCCTGGGCTTCCCCAAATTGCGCGCAGAGATCGTCGGTCCTTTATTGACCCTCGACTACATCATCCTCAAGTTCCTTAATCCGGTCGACTTGCATCTTTATAGTTTCCCTTAGTTGATTCACCTCAACTTCAAGTCTAGTATTGTCCTTCGCTAGCGCCTTTCTCTCCTCCACAACCGCCAAAAACTATTGGATTAGGATAGGCGTAAGTATGGCGGCATTCGCAACGTCGATGGCGGTTAGCTGGACTCCAGTGTATAGTAGCTCCTCTGGGCCTGATCTGGTATTTAATCATCGGCAATGGAGCACGAGTCTGCCCTCCACCCTGACTATCACTAAGGCCATTAGGTCCGTCCATCCTACACAAAGTATAGATAAAACTTAAGTACACTTAAGGGAAAATGATCAAATGAAAATTTTAAAGTCAAAAATTTCTAATACGTCCAGACCAATTCAAACCTAGGCTCTGATACCACCTGTGACAGCCCCACCTCTCCTAGGGCGAACCCTAGCGTATCAGCGGATTGTCCGCCCAACTCTAGCTAGGGCTCAGTCGAAGAAAAAACTAGTAACTCAAGATAACTAATGAAATATCTTCCAAGAAAGGAGTATAAACCCTAATGGAAATATAAGTTGTCACACCACTTTCCAAAACTTAGACTATAGAACTAAGTATCAAACTTATAATTCCATCCTTAATTTACATAATATATGTCGAACTTACAATTCACGCTTACAATAGTCAAAAGTAAGGTCGTCTAAATAAGAGTTTACAATCTAAAGTACAAGTTCAAAAACAAAATTTAAAGCTATAAAAGTTCTCGACCACAGTTTCATCTCCGATCTGTTAAGGAAAACAAAAGGAGTGGGGTGAGCTAAAGTTCAGTGATGTTCCAAATAAACATGTAAGCACATAGCCAATTAAAGGCGTAATATAAACAAGTAACCACCGTATTGTACTATAACAATTAAAGTATAGTTCAATTCAAGGATACGGGTGGCTTTCCAAAAACCAAATCCACTTGAGCTTGATCATAACAAGAATCCGTTGACTCTCCGTCAATGTTTGCGTTCAAAGAATACAATGTCCGTAGAACACCACTTATTCCAATTTTCCCGAAACACCACAAACAGTAATTAGATAATACTCGAGTATACCGAATCCAGATTCAGTAAATAGTTCTCAGGATTTATCGGCCCTTCTCGACTAAACCCTTGTTGACTCGATACAACCGAACTCACCTATGAGTTTGGGTTACCCAAACAGTCACAGTAGTTGCTGGGATGTCACCTAAACAACTCACATACAGTCAAATACAGAGAAATCACATCTCATAATAGCAGTATACAGAGCCTCAAGTGAAATCAAAGGAGGTCGAGTGTGATTAAAGTACACGCTCACCTCAAATTGTCAAAACAATCGTTTAGTTCAACCAGTCACAAATCAAGTATTCAGATATTTCACATAGACAGGTAACAGGTAATGGAACACTCACCTGTCAAGAAATGTAGAGTTCAAATGTCAAGTTCCTTGATTACGTTCACCTCCGTTTCCCCAATCCTAGGGTTATAGAGTGAAATCGTTAACAATCTAGGTTCATTTCCAACCCAAATGTGAGCTCATTAGGTGATCAAGTGAGTGGTTAAATCTAATCAATTCACCATGCAAGTTAGTGTGACGCCCCCACTTCTCCCTAAGGTGAACCAAAGGGTATCCGCGGGACACCTGCCCAACTCTCGTCAGGATTCGAAACAAATCCAATTCAAACCTAGTCTAATACTAACAACGAAAGTCGGAATAAAGGTACGAAATCATTTCCATACATAAATATCCAGTCTTACATCACAATTTCAAATTTACAATTACTTTTCCCCAAGATATACAACATCCAAGAGTGTCTAGTCGATTACAATCAAAACACTAATACAAAAGTGCCTCAAGTCGGCATTTGTTTAACTCCTTCTAATCGGGTTCCTGTTAAGGAAAACAAACTAATGGGATAAGCCAATACTCAGTGAGGCCAAGAAAACACACATGCAAACACGCAATCCAAATAGCCACAAATTACATAGTAAGTAAAGCTATAAGTTTGAATAATTCACATTTCGAATAAATAAAAAAAATAAACATAAACAATTCAAGGATACTGTAGCTCTCAAGAGTTAAATTCCACGTAGTCGAGTCGGAGTTTTGATCACATTTCATGTTGACACTCCGTCAACCACATAAGTATCAAATCCGTAGATACACCACTTTTCTTCAAATCCCGTCACCATTACACCCCCTTACCGGGCCCGCTCATCAAAGTTTTTGATAATACTCGAGTATATTATGGCAATACTGCACGAGTAATGCCGAGCAAGATCTCTCCAATAGATCATGCTCTACGAATATCTCATGGTTTGCTAAGCTTATCGACCAAGCCCATGCTGGCTCGATTCGCAAAGTTAGCCAACGAGTTTGGGCGTCCCCCGAATACGAATACGAATACAAATATAAGTCGATGAGCAACGCTCAATCGACGATTCCAAATAGAAATCACAAATACGAATCACATCCACATTACTATGTACAAGTCGAATATGAATTCACGTAGCAAAATACGAATATAATTTTGTTCGAAAGAGAACGAGTGCGATAAAGTACACACTCGTCTCAAAATTTCAAATTCACATAACGGATAAGAAACAGTTAACCACTTAGCAACAAATTCATGTACTTGACACTCACCAACAAAATAAGAGAGTGGGTGCGTAAACAAATCTTTAGGTGTTCCCCTCGAGATCCTCGTGAAAGGTCTCCTTGAGCACCTGAGCAAATAATAGTTATCCATTACACACTATCACTTAAAATCCTTTCTTATCAAGAGAGGGATTGTACACTTGTATAATCTAGAAAATACCATGAAATGGGGCTTTACTTACTCAAAATTCAAGGTTTCAAAAGTAGTGTTTATTAACACAAGGAAAAACTGATTTACTTCATGAAGACAAGTCCAAAATGGTCAATTAGTATTTAAGGATAGGGAAGAGTCTCAAAAACTCAATTCCCGTCAAGTTTGAAAATTTCAGATTTGAGGTTCGATCTTTGAAAAATCGTATCTCACTCTTCGTATGTCCAAAATTGGAAAGCTTGGTACCGTTGGAAACTACTTCCAAAGTACTAAAAGTTCCTAGAAGAAACTTTTCCATGATTCCAATTGGAAGATATTCAAAATTTGGCCCAACGTTGCTGTTTTGGAAAGTCAAGACAGATTTGGGTTGATTTTCGACCAAGTTTGGAAATTCGGCAAAATTCACACAATGGGAACTAGCATCTGACATTTGGAACTCAATTAGAGTTACAATCAAAGTTTCAACTCAATAAGCAGAACAAGAAGTGGAGTTTTGAGCACCAAGATATGGCGGCTCCAAGTTGCTGAATTTCCTCCTCAAACAAGGATTTTCCAGGTTTAAAGCTTGAGCTTAGGTACTTTAGTTGGGTATCAAAATGGACTCGGAATGATACCAAAGTTGGCAGTATTATACTACCATATGAGGGCTATTCCTTTATCAATCTTCATGGAAAAAAACGCACGGAAAGTTGGTTAACCAGATCACCAAAATTTCCAAATTTCCAAGGCAAAATCTGCCTTGTACATGAGTTTTCCGTTTTCAAAACGTTTGGCCAACAACAATGTCTCAAACACTGTCTCTTTGTGTAGGTAATGTCTAAGAAACATCCAAGATATATTTAGTAGGTGATTAACACCAAGAATTTCGAAACAACGAGTCCCAATCAAGATTTAGACATTTACTAGCCAAAAAGAGGGTTTCAAATCATTGAGTCAGTTTCGGATTTTAGCCACAACTCACTCAATTAAACTTGGAATTGAGCGTGGTTAGTGGCGTTGAAAACTAGATTCATAAAGCTAAAATTTCTTAGAAGAAATATTTTTCAAAATCTGTCCACAACTAGCTCATATTTGAGCATCCATTCGCTGCTCAAAACAGAGCTCCCAGTGTAGACGCGAAACAGGACAGTCATGTTCAAATGATTGGTATGGACTACTCAAGTGGAATCAGAATGTGAATTTTATACAGTTTGAATGCTGGGAATGTCTAGTTTCCAGTGTCGCAAATGGAACTCGATTTTGACATCTGAGCAAAAAGTTATAGCCAAAACAAAAACACTGCCAGAGCAGTTACGGGAAAATTTCCAGTTTTTGCTGATTTCCGAAAACTCAACATCTACCCATCCAAATCCCGAATTTTTTGATGAAAACTTTCTACACAACCCATACAACATGTATACATCATAAATAAGTTATTAGAACCACAAAAAATTGCTCTAAGGACCACGGCATGTACAGGGGCAGAAATGGAAAAATTCCCTCATCACTTCCGTTGAATTTTCCTTCAACAAGACAATCTATTTCCACTAGATTAAACACTAATCCAACATTAATAACATCAAAACACAACAAATCAGTCCATCAAGCCATAGTGGGAGTTCATAGAGCCCACACACCAACTTTCCAACATAAATAAAGCTACCCACATGATTATATAAGCTTATAAGTGCAAGATAGTCTTCATAAACTAAGATTCTTGTAGTTGATCGTGGTTTACCTCTCTTGATGAACAAAGCAGAAATTTTCGGCCTCTTGAAGCTCAACAAAACCGTGGAAAGCAAGCTCTCCTCCTAGCTTGATGTAATCTCCAAGTGATTAGCTAAGTTTAGGTGAAATTTGAGGTGATTTGGTGAAGATTTGAGGTAGAAATGAAGAGTTTTCTTTCCTTTCTTTTCTTTCTTGTTTTGGCCGGCTCTTGAGGTGAGAAAATGAGAGTTTCAGCTGTGCACTTGAGGTGAGAAAAGAAGGGTTTTGATCTGGTGTGATGGTTCCATGAGAAGCTAAAATGTGTGGCTCTAGTTAATTCAAAAGTCAACTCTTTCTCCCGCGCGCACGCGCGCGTTTTGTACTCGATTCCTCTCGAGTTTGTTTCACTTGTGCACTAAACCTCTAATGCACTTTCATTCATACTATTATTATTCACTCTCAATGGTCTAAAAATAATGGTCTTAAGTCCTTCAATTAATCGCGCGCGTAAAAGCGCGTACTTCCGATTTGTGCGCGATAAAGTGGAATTTTTAAGAAATTCTTATAACGATAGTATCACTAACTAATAATTGAACACTTAAATATAAAAATACCTATTTCAAGACTAATGTACAAGTCTCCTATTTTCCAAGCTTATTGTATCCTCGAATCGATTATTGTTTCGAAACGCGTATTCACTATTCTCACTTAACGGGCTTTCAAAAATTAAATTTCGAAACGAGTCATTTTAAAAATATAAGTAATAGTTCCATGTAATTGGGTCTAAAAAGGTTGAAATAAAATATTCAGGGCAAACGGGCAATTAAATATTTAAATAAGCTAGTAATAGGAGTTTAAAATAGATAAATTTACAAGTCCTCACAGTTAGGCCCAAAATGTAGTAAAAGGTCATAAGAAAAACAAGTTTGACAAGTGCAAGAAAGTTGAGTAAAAGAAAATTCTCATTCAAGTTCAAAGTCTTCTTCATGGGTAAAACAGTCCGCGCCCACGCAGTTCCAGGAAAATGGTCATATTTCACTGTAGGAAAGTCAAAATCATGTGCCGTTAGCAGCGTTGGAAACTAGACTCGAAGGGCTTTCCAACGGTACCAAATGTAGACTCTAGTTCCTCTCCTATCAATACCAGTGATTCGGGGAAGTTGGCTGATTTTTAGGTTCTGATCAGCTCAAAACCCTAACAAAAATTACTCTATTTCCTCTTGCCAACTTCACTTGTTTTGCCTCAAATTCATCCAATTCAACTTCCTAGAGTTCATATACAGGGGATCATGTTACCTAGTGCCATTAGAGCTTAAAATGCAACACACCAAATGATCAAGTTACCAAAACAGTCTAGCCAACAACAAGAACCAAAACAGTCCACTAGTTGCCCAAAAACAACCACTTTACTTGTTTCATTTCCATTTCAACTCATGCCAAACCTTAAACCAATGTTTAGCCAAGATTCCTAGGCTTAATTACGGTGCAAATGAACCACAAAATCAAGGAGAAACCTCCCTTCCAAAATCGGTCAGCCAAGAGAGAGTAAAACAGTCCACTAGTTCACTTGCATCACCAACTTTCATCCTTTCATGAAGACTAACTTAAACATCATACCAAGTATTATCCTTAACTCAAAAAGGATCCACAACATGTTAATGCATCAAGAAAACCATAAACAAAGATTTAACAATTAATCAAACTGTGAGAACCCGAAAATTTTCTTTATTTCTAGGCATTATTTTATTCCTTTGCACCATTTTCTATATTTTCTTTATTCTATAAATTTTCTAGACATTTTATGAGTAAATAGGGTTTTAAAAATGTTTTTCTAGTATAAGTCAGTTTATGAGATTTTCAGAGTGAATGGTGGACGTGGACCCGCTAGTGCGTTAAGTGAGAGAAATTCGGCCAATTAGGTTAAGTTGTGCAGTAAGGTATTAAATTACTAGATGTTAAGAGACAATTAGAGGTTGGTTTGATATTTGATCATTGGAAAGCAAAAGGATAAGAAAGAAATCCAAAAAGGGACACGTGTCGTGTCGCGGTTGGACCAAGCTTGCCTAACTTTCTTTCAACTTTACCAAAAGCTAAATTTTGACCAAAATTCCATCCATTTCTTAGCTCTCTTGGCCGAAATTTTGAGGAAGAAAAAGAGAGAGAAAGTTCATCTTGCACTTCAATTTCCAAGCTCAATCTTGAGTTCCAACCATAGCTTTTGCAAATCACTCCATAAAAGTGCTAGTCAAAGTAGTTTCTAAGGTGGTTGTGGAGTAATTTTGGGAGGAAGAAGCCTAAGTCATCATTTTTCTTGAGGTTCCAAGGTAACTTGCTAAGGAAATCCCTCTTTGTTCTTAATAATTCCAAATTTGTGGCTTAAAGTTGTAGTTGTGGTAGTTTTATGAGAATATTTCATGGTTTGAAGTAGTTTAGTGGTAATTTTCAGTTTTTATGGTGAAAATTCTGATCTCATATGATACTTGAGGGTTTTTATTGTTTTGATATGAATTATTGAGGTTTTGTGGGATAGAATACTCTGCCTAAAGAAATTTTCTAGATTACATGCACAAATTCCAGCTTAGGGTTTCTATATGGTAGTAATCTGCCCTGTTTTTGCACTGTATGTTCGTCCTTGAGGAAGACTGAATCAGCCCTTACTCAAAACATGAAAGTTGTCGGTATTTGAGTTAGCTAGCTACTGGTAAAATTTCAGCTCAATCGGAGCATGGTAGGATGTGAAATGACCGAAATACCCTGACTGCCACAAGCTGCAATTCGTAAACAGTTTTGTGAATTCACCAGTTTGGGCTGCATTTTTCACCCTGATTCGTATCCAATTAGCTTTTAGCCAAAACACAAAACTTGTAGCCCTATATTTTAGCTTTCCAAAACCTCTGAAAACACCCCAAACGGAGTTGTGTAGCCTGAGTTATTGCCGGTTAAAGTCAGTGCTGACAACCAGACTGATCATAAACTTTTGGATCTGTGATTGGCAAATTCGACTTAGATAAACTATAAATTAGGTTAGGTGGCCTTCATGAAAGTTGTTCCCCCCTGTCTTAGCTTCGTAATGGTATATGGATCACCCCGATTCGATAACCATAGCTCCGATTATGACTAAAATACTACGAGATGCCAAATCTGCCATTTAGCTTTTGTTTTCAAAATTGATATTTGCTTGTACTATTGCACTTGTGTTGTACTTGGATGATTTTGGAGCCTAATGGAAGGGCTATTGTGGTAACCTTACTTGTGTGTATTGTGGGGCTGAATTAAGGAAAAGAATGAAGCCATAAATGGCTGGAAATTTGGTAAACACAAAGGGCGTGCTGCCCAAATTTATACGCGAGATTTAAGTAGAGTTACACTTATCTTGAGTAAAACTTTGAGGACGAATCTAACTCGATTTGTCTAGGTTATTCGAGTTTCCTTTTGTGAAGATATATAAGTTGAATTTCGGCCGAAACTTGTACCCTTGGAATTTACAACTGATAGAAATACGTTTCTTTCATTTCTTCGACCCAAACGGCATTTTTCACACATAATGGCTTCAAAATTTCACCGTTTGAAAAGTGATCAAGGGTTTTACGAATAGTCTCTAAATAAGTCTCAACTACTTGATTCTCGTTAAACGAAATGTGTAAATTTCGAGCCTTAGTTACTTTTCAATGATCTTAAACAATATTTCCTCGCAGATTTGAACTCCAAGAGCGGAGTAATACCCAAAACCAACGTGTAAAGGCACTGCATCTGTTGTGAGCGTACCATCCCCTTAAATTGGTGCTTATCTGATTCATCTGTACTTGCAACTTACAACTTGATTATCTGTGACTTTTGTATGCTTCGTATGAAACGAGGGTGTACTTTATCACACTCGTTTCTCTCATCTGGTTATTCTGGTTCCTGTATACTGTATAAATCTGTATTTGTTCTCTGTATCTGTTATCTGTACCTGTTTTCTGTATTTGTTGATGTCGTTTGGAGAATTAAATCCAACGACCATTCTATGATCTTTGAGCTCAAAACCGGGGGCTAGTTACTCGAGTCGAGCCGGCAAGGGCCGGTCGATTAGATAACGAACCACGGTAGTCCACTCTAGGGAATCTTTGGGTATTGGAGACTCTGGATTTCCGGTATACTCGAGTATTACCAACCACTGTTACTGCTGAGGTGTTCGGGCCCGGTGAGGGGTATGTTTGGTGGACGGAATCGGTGTTAAAGTGGTGCTCTACTGGACGGGTTACTTTATTTGAAAGTTGACGGAGTGTCAACTACTATTTGATCAAGCTCCGATGAAGCAATGAGAACTTTGGCTCCTGAGAGCCACCTGTATCCTTTCCATTTAAAGTATTTATTCATTTTCCCTATCTGGTGTGTACAACTGCATGATTGATATGTGAAATGCCATGATTCGTGACTACTTGTACTTTTGGTAACTCATTGAGCGTAAGCTCACCCCCTTCTCGTTATCTTTGTTTTCCTTACAGGGAACGACACTTTTGAACCGTGATTTTGAAGAAAAGGTCGAGCTAGTATAAATGTTCTTTTGTTACGCTCTTTTGTAATCAAAACCCTAATTTTACTTCAAACAAGTATTTCCCTTGACTTGTAAAGTTCCAACGTATGTATATAAGTAATTATTCATGTTTTCTCCGTATATTTGTTGATGAATGTATGCCTTTGTGTTCTTGATTTGGTAAGCTCCGATTGTTGGGTTTCTTTGGGTTCGATCGCGCGTAAGTTAGGGTTTGTGTGATTCGACTTCGTAGTCCTAGCGAGAGTTGGGCAGGCGGTTCGCCAAACCCTTTGGTTCACCTTAGGGGAAGGTGGGGCTGTCACACAAACACATGGTAGGCTAAACAACCAACCCTACTACCACTTGTTTAGTTCAAAAAATTTAACCATAAGTAACATCCATACAACTCCTAATTTACCATCAAAGCTTTAAATACTTGATATAATACCATAAAACCAAGAGTTAAGGATCATATACCTCTCTTGTAAGAAGATTGAATCATCAAAAACAACCGCCAAACCAAAATCTCCAAGCTTGAAATCACACACTAGGGTTGAAGGTTGTTCACTCCACTAACTCAAATCCTTCACTTTTGATTTTTGCTCAAGATCAAGCTAGGGTTTAAAAGGCATGAAAATGGAGTTTTCTCTCTTCCCTTGGAAGCTTCAAGGTGACGGCCAACATGAAAAAAAATGGAGCCAAGAATGGTTTAAATTTCCTCTAATTCTTTGGTCAAAAAGATTGAATGGCTAGGGTTTTGCTACTTGTCTCAATCTTAGCCATTCTCTCTCTAATCTTTGTCAAATCATGTTTCTATCCTCCAAATGTTTCCAATGTCTTACTAACACCCCTAAACTATCATATAAAGTCCCAACCACAATAAAAAGAATATTTGGTCATAGAGTATGTGGTGAAATAAAATAATACCAAGTAAAGGAAATGTTTTAATTCAAGTAAAAGGTAATGAAATGCAATGCAAGAGAAATATTATAATGCATGTAGAATGCAATGCAAGGACATGTTATAAAGTGATTTAGTCTTAGAGTAATGCAAGTAGTTTAGGAGAATTTGTATTTTAAAGTGAGGGTTCTCACAAGAGGGGGAGAGGGAGATGGAGAAGAGGGGAGAGAAAAAGTAAAAAAAAAAGGAAATACCATGGCTGCAAGTTCTCTGGCATCGGGAGGGAGAAGGGGAAGGGGAGTAGAAGGGGAGAGGGGAGCAGAGAGGGAGAAGAGGGGAAGAGAAAAAGGAAAAAAAATTTGGACCATGGCTGCTGGTTCTTCAACGTCGGAGGCAGATGTGGCGGGGGAGGGAAGGGGGAGGGGGAAGGAAGAAGAAGAAGAAGAGAGGAAAGAAAGAAAAGAAAAAGAAAAAGAAAGAGAAAAAGAAAGAAAAAAAAGAAAAGGAAAAAAAGTATTTCATATTAAAAAATTTTTCCAAAAACTTCTACAGTGCACTACAGTAAAGTTTTAGACAAATTTCCAAAAAACTTCAGGTTCCAAACGGGGCTTAAGATCCAAACAATATAAAACCCAAAACCAAGAAACATAATAAAAGGGCCCAAATTAAACCATGAGGTAACAATAAAGAAAATTAGAAAACGGCCATAAAACCATAACAAAGGGATTACTAGGTTATTTTAAAGGGATAATTTCACAAACCTCCCCTGAGGTTTCTGACACTTGCACTGAGACCCCTCCAGGTTTTAAAAATTTCACCTAGCTCCCCTGGCAAAGTATTGGGGTTCATTGCTGACATGAAGAGTGCTGAAATTACCAATTTGTCCTTAGAGGTTGGTTTAGATGACTAACGTTAACTTGGATGACAAATGCATCTTCACATTGGTAATTTTTTTTTTAAGATCATTGTTAATTTTTTTATTTAAATTATTCATGCTTGTACAAATTCACAAAGTGCAGGCAAAGTACTATTTTTTAAAAAATTGAAAGCCACTTGCTCGGTAGTACCAGGGACCAGCTTATATCAAAAGGCAGATCAAATACAGAACCGATTACATCAAAGGCAAAGGCCCCTTCAACATAAAAAAGAGAGACATGCTCTGCATCGCTTACAAGCTAAACCTTTTAAGATTCTTTTTGGCCAATATACTACAAAATTAACAATATCACACAGGAAGCAATTTTCTCAAAAGATACGTAACATATACTCTTTTAAGATGGATTCATCAGTAGACTTCTAATTGAATCTTTTTTGATGCTCCTACTCGTTAATCTACATCTACAGCTAAGCATGAACGATCGACTCTTTTGCGGCCAGGTAGAAGATCCTCAAGAGGCTCAAAGCACCTAATTAGCTGCAAAATTATCCATCTGAAGCTTTGAACTTCCGTGGCCTTTTTGACTGAGCAGGTGATGGTGGACCTTCTAACAATCTTCCTGGAGCCTTACGCTTCTGATCCCTTTTCCCCATTCTTTCACCTCCAAAAATGAATGAATCTGGTACAAAGGTTCGGTCCTGTTCAACAGCACGCTGTACATGCTTAGGAGGTGTGCCGGGTGTTTCAGCATATAAACCATCACGATAAGATGAGCCTTCTGCCTCTTTGTATTGCAACTGCTTTTGAAGATTCAATAGAGTCAAAAAAATTTTCCTCAGTTCAAGATGCTCTGCACAAACAGCTTTAGTTGGGACTTTTGGTTTCAAATTAACCCCAAGATCTTGTAAAGTTTGCTCAACGCACTTAATAGTCCTGAGTCCTGCTGACGAGCTAGCAACTTGCACCATCTGTTCTAAAGCATGCGTTCTCAAATACACCCGCATCATGCGAAGAGATGCTAAAGTTGAAGCAATTTCTGAAACAGGAGGTGCAATAGCACCAGATGTGAATTGAGCATTTGGAGATGGTGACAGAGAATCTACAGCAGCAACAGCCCCATCATTGTCATCTGGAACAGTATCAGTCATAGCTGGCACCTCCAACTCATCAGTACTCTTCGCGCCCTTCCGTGCCTGAGAGATTCTCTTTGCTTCCGCAAGAACCTCTGCATCTCTTCGTTCTTGCTGCTTTGTTTGAGAAAGCACCATAGATAGTGCACGTTTATGTTCAACATCATGTGAAATATTGTAAGGATCCTTCACGAGAGGGTGTCCAGCAATGTCACCAGGAGCAGGAGCTCTAGCAATCAAGATAGCAATCAACTTTTGATTACTAACAAGAAATTTCTGAAAATTCTGTCAGTTAAGAATGCTGCAATGGACTTCCTCAGCTAAAAGTGCTTAAACTCCGCGGTTTGCATTGGTTCAAGCAGTCGATGGTGGATCAAGGGGCCATGCATAAGATCTGCTAAATGTTTTCACTATAGCCTTCTGTTAATGCTCCTGCAAAACAATGAGGATTTTTGTAACCAAACTCTTCCTCCTCACAATCTTTTGGCTTGAGGATATACTTTGCACTTCTAATGTTTATATACAGTTGGAGGTATACAAAATCTGGCCGTCGGAACATTGCAGGTTGCCGTTGCCTGTTCCTGTTAACATACTGAAGATGTCTCCATGTACTGCATTAAAATTCCTGAATTGTATTTATATCCCCTCAACTTTGATAATCATCTCAACCTTTTTAATAACTGGCAATCTTGTACTAATATAGAGAGGAAGAGGGTATTCATGGAATAAAAATGTCATCTCTATCATGATAATAATATTTTAATCCTAATTGGACTGAATTGTTACCAAAATTTGAAAAGCAAGGGAGCTAGGTGAAATTTTTAAAATCTGGAGGGGTCTCAGTGCAAGTGTCAGAAACCTCAGGGGAGGTTTGTGAAATTATCCCTATTTTAAATCACGAGATTAATAGATTTAGATAATATCATAATATAAGACCGCGGCCCACGAGCGATTAGTCTTAATTACCCCCAAAAATTGCATCTGTTCTCCAGTCTCCTCAGACTTAAAACCACTCTCCAGAAGCTTCTGTGCCAAAGCTTAAACCCTTTAACCCCCCACCGCTTCCAACGATTTTCGGACTGCACTCCTAAAACCCTACTCCCCCGTTGCAGACCTTTATTTCTTCTCGCTCGATCGAACAAGCAATTTCTACCGTAATTCATTCCAACCCTCTTCAAATTTTTCGATTCAGTATCATCAAGCGGTGTAGAAGAAGATGCACAGGCTCTCTGGGCGTTCAGTTTCCACCATCCTTCGCGCCGGTGGCTGCACGCGTTTCCGCAATGCTACTGCTTCAATTTCTTCTTCCAACATTTTCCACAAATCAGTATGTTTCGTAATAGAGAACAATATATGCACACCAAAAGCTTTTTGTTGGGATTTATGGTACTAATAATTGGGGGTGTGTTGTTTCTTTCAAGCGAATCAGTGGCAGTGAAATTGAAAGTGAATTTGTTCTCTTTGGAGTTTTATTTTGCGGGATTGTTGAACTATTTCCATTTTTGTGATAGTTTCTGATAGCACTCGTCTTTTTCGACCTTCAATTTCCAGAATGGAAGAAAAAAAGAAATAAAAAAATTAAATGAAGGAAATAAAAAGAAAAGTTACAGCTATATTGTAGTCATCAGAGTAAAAAATTTGAAATTTGGTAAAAAGTTGTATCTTTTTTTTGATTTTAGTTGGTTGTACATTATGTTTGGATTTTTTTTAATGTTATGTTGATTTTGTTTTTTCTGGGAAATTGTTGAGCAGGTTGGGGAGAATGATGAAAACGTGAGATGGTACTCGGTTTTAACCACCAGACAGATTAATTGTGGTAAACCCATTAAGCAATTTAACTTTGGAAGCAGCCACCATTTGTTGAGAATCCGTTATGAATCTACTGCAGCCGCATCTGATTCCTCTTCCAATCCTCCACCTGAAAAGTATGAGTACCAAGCGGAGGTGAGCATCACTTGACCTGATTAACTGAATTATATGGGGAGAGCAAATTAATTTTTTCAATAACTAATTAGTAGTCTATTATGCAACAGGTGAGCCGGCTGATGGACCTTATTGTTAACAGTCTGTACAGTAATAAGGAGGTGTTTCTTAGAGAGCTTATCAGGCATGCCCTGGTTCTCTTTTCACCTTTTAGTGTATCACTACCAGCTGGTTTGGTTATACACGGTGCCTCCTTTTCCCATGCAGTATTTGTTGTTGTTGTTGGAGGGAAGAAATAAAGTTACTGTTGTGATGATGTTGTCAAGTTTTATTACTTTTCTTAATGATATCAAAATGAGTAGTTTGGATTGTTTTAGAATTTAGTATGAGTTATGGGTGCTTTATGCTTCTGATGATCAGGTCTTTTGGAGACTCATCTTATGATACCTGTATATGTTAATCGCTGATATTATTTTAGTCATATTTAATTTATACCATGCTGATTGTGTATAACTGAAGCTTCTTATCAGGTTTAGAAAGGAATATTACACTCTCTTGACACAAATATGAATATTGATCTCATATACACAATTAGCCTGATATCAGCTGTTTTGAATTATAGCAATGCAAGCGATGCCTTGGACAAGCTGCGGTTTCTTAGTGTCACAGAGCCAGAGCTTTTGAAGGATGCTGTTGATCTTGATATTCGTATCCAAACTGATAAAGACAATGGCATAGTCACAATCACGTGAGTTGAATTCAGATTGTGCATTTTTTCCCCCTTTCTGCTTTAAAATTGTCATAACATAAGTTGCTCTGTCCAGGGATACTGGAATTGGTATGACCCGCGAGGAACTTGTTGACTGCCTTGGTACCATTGCACAAAGTGGAACAGCAAAATTCTTGAAAGCATTGAAGGTCCCCTCCCCCAACTAAAACTGTGCTTTGTTGTCTTAGTAGTTGAATGCAAGTATTCACTGTCACGTGTTTTGTTTTACAGGAGAGTAAGGATTCTTGTGGTGACAGTAATTTAATTGGCCAATTTGGTGTTGGATTCTATTCAGCCTTTCTTGTCTCTGAACGGGTAGGCATGCTATTTTGGAAATTACTTTATCTTTAACTTTTGCAAGTCATGGCCTGGTGTTCTTGTAATTTTGTCTTAGATTGTCTGCCCTTGTCATTGAAAGGTTGAAGTCTCGACTAAAAGCCCAAAATCTGATAAACAATATGTATGGGAAGGAGAGGCTAACTCTAGCTCCTATACCATTCGAGAGGAGACTGACCCTGCAAAGCTCATTCCTAGAGGGACTAGACTTACTTTATATCTGAAGGTAGCCAGGTTACCCGTAATTGTTACATGTTTTCTCATGCTCGAGACATTCACAGTATATGTTTTGAACTCCTGCTTTGTTACGTTTAACCAGCGTGACGACAAAGGGTTTGCTCATCCAGAAAGAGTTCAGAAGCTTGTGAAGAACTACTCCCAATTTGTTTCTTTCCCAATTTACACCTGGCAAGAGAAGGGATACACAAAAGAGGTACAGTATCTCTAACTGTTTCTGGGGTATCGTTGATTGCTCCAATGGACCGCTCATCTCTCCCCGGTGTCCAGCAGAAAGAAGATAAATATTATTGATTTCAACATGTTGGCTTCCATTTTTATTTCCCATACCCCTTGCACAGAAGGATGGTCAAGTGCTGCAATCGTCTAGTTGGCCAACCTTTTACTCTTGCCTTTCTGATATGAGCTTGTGGCTCTCTTGCAGGTTGAGGTGGATGAGGACCCATCTGAGGCCAAGGAGGATGATCAAGGTGACAAGACCGAGGTATTCATCTGCTACTGTTGCTGAAGTTCCACCATGGATTACATGTTTATTTTTCTGACATCTTAATCCTTCATTTGTAACAGAAAAAGAAGAAGACCAAGACTGTTGTTGAGAAATACTGGGATTGGGACCTTACAAATGAGACTCAACCAATATGGGTCAGTCTCTAATCTGCTATCTATTATGCTAGCTATTGTTTGTGGGAATTCTAAGTAGCTCCTGCTTTTTGCAGCTTCGAAATCCTAAGGAAGTAAGCACAGAGGAGTATAATGAATTCTACAAGAAGACTTTCAATGAGTACTTGGAGCCTCTCGCTTCAACTCATTTTACTACTGAGGTAGTTATAGATTCTAAAATAAGCTGAGGTCTGGTTCAAGGGTTTGGAAGAAAATGTAATTTTACAGATAAATAATAGGTTTGGGAAGAAGGTAGCTTAACTAACATGTATGATCATTGTTCGGTTAGTGAAATAATTTTGCTTACACAGTCTACTGCCCTTTTTGAATACATTTCTAATAACATTTGCCAAATTATTTCACAAAATAATAAGCACACTTTTGGTTCTCATGTGATGAAATAACTGATCATGGTTGCAGTAGAAAAGCAGAGGGTTTTGTGTAAATTATGTTTAATTGAACAAGATGACATCTTACAGGAAAAATTGGCTTTTCATTTATCCACCTGGATAATTCATGCTTCATTTGGATGCTGCAATTAATGGCCAATTAGTAAGCATTAACCCCTTCTTTCTGTGTGTGGTAGGGCGAAGTGGAATTTAGGTCCATACTTTATGTGCCTTCAATTGCCCCCATGGGAAAGGATGATATAATCAATCCCAAGACAAAGAATATAAGGCTCTATGTCAAAAGGGTGTTCATTTCAGATGACTTTGATGGTGAATTGGTAAGAAAGCAAGAAGTGCTTAGTTTGAGATTACTGCAGGCTCTACATAAATGATATCTGACAGGCATCCCTCTCCTGTGAATGTACAGTTCCCACGGTACCTGAGCTTCATCAAGGGTGTTGTGGACTCCAATGACCTCCCTTTGAATGTCTCGCGTGAAATCCTTCAGGAAAGTCGTATTGTAAGTGCTATGAATTATTTCTTCATTTCATGTGTATTTTGTTGATTACGGGAATAATCTCATTTTTCTTTTTTTTGGGGGGGGAGGTGTTGGGGTGGGGCTTTGTATTTGGTTATCCATTTTTTACGTAGTTTTTCTTTTTTCTTATATTTTTGGGTCTTCTGACAACTTTTGTACTAATGATCTTCTATTTGCTTGCGTGAAAGATACGTATCATGAGGAAGCGCTTGGTCCGCAAGGCATTTGATATGATCAATGGAATAGCAATGAGCGAAAATAAAGACGTATGTTTACTGTCTCAGGATTTTCTTAGTGAAGAATTTCCCTTCTTACAAGGATATTTCTTGGTGGAAATAGAAGTCATTCATTCCATTATTCTGACTCCAAAAGTGAACTACAACTTGTATCTTTTGTTTGAGACTTTTTTTTCTTTTTTCTTTTGTCTTTTAATCTTCCCCCAAACTTTGTTGATTTAGCTCAACCATTCTTTGAACAGGATTATGATAAGTTCTGGGAGAACTTTGGCAAACACATTAAATTGGGCATCCTTGATGATAAAGAAAATCACAAGCGCCTTGCGCCACTCTTGCGATTCTTCTCATCTCAGAGTGAGGATGTTCCAATAAGCCTGGACGAGTACGTTGACAACATGAAGCCAGAGCAGAAGAACATTTATTACATTGCTGCTGACAGTGTAAATAGTGCAAGGAACACCCCTTTCTTGGAGAAGCTTCTCGAAAAGGATCTTGAAGTATGAGCTCTTGCTTTGAATATATTTATCTATTTATTTATTTGCAGAAGTGTTCTTGCTTCATGGTATTATGCACTTTCTTGTTTGTAGGTGTTATTCTTAGTTGATCCTATCGATGAGGTTGCTGTCCAAAATCTTAAAGAATTCAAGGACAAACAGTTTGTTGACATCAGCAAAGAAGATTTGGATCTAGGTTAGTGTATTTTAATATTCTCATTTAACTTTTGGTTTACTTAGGGTGGCAATATGAATGCTGGTTAACTGTTTACTTTGGCTAGGTTAACTTTACTTTTGTATGAACTTTTTAGTAAGCAATATGCAATTCTTCAATGAATATGGTTACATGATACTTGTTTTCCTGGAAATTCATCCTTTTTTCTCTTAATTAGATATTTTACCTTTTCTTTTTTTCTTCTTTTTTTTTGGCATTCTATTCATCTTTGTTTAACTGGAAATCTAGATAATCTAATTTATCCTTTTTTCTCTTAACTGAGTGTCTTATGTACGTTTTTGGCATTTAATTTGTTCTTTGTTTTAATTGAAATTTAGCTTAATTTGTTCCACATTTTGTATTCTATGGTTGACATAGAGTGTTTGGTATCTTAAATGTTTAAATACTTTTAGGTGAGAAAAATGAGGAGAAGGAAAAAGAGATGAAGCAGGAATTTGGTCAAATTTGTGACTGGATAAAGAAACGGCTGGGTGAGAAAGTTGCAGGAGTCCAGATCTCAAATCGCTTGAGCACGTCACCTTGTGTTCTTGTGTCGGCAAAGTTTGGTTGGTCTGCCAATATGGAGAGGTAACTTAGGTTAATTTTTCTTCCAGTGCTGACATTTTTTTTTAAGTTAGTTTAGTTTTGTAACTTGTTAAGTGATTTCATCTATTTGCAGGCTAATGAAAGCACAAACTATGGGTGATTCCTCCAGCTTGGACTTTATGAGAAGCAGGAGAATCTTTGAAATAAATCCTGAACATCCAATCATCAAGACATTAAATGTATGAGAATTTGTTGGACAAAGCTAACTTTGTTGAATGGTTTAAACACTTTCTTATTTTGATCATGCATCTACTCAAAAGACATTTTTTTTCCTGATCTTGCTAATTTCTGAATATTGCAGGCTGCATGTCAGAGTAACCCAAATGATGAAGAAGCATTGAGAGCTGTTGATCTGTTATATGATACTGCTGCTGTTTCAAGTGGTTTCACTGTAAGTTATTATTAACTTATTTTCAGTGGAAATTGTTCTCTTGGAATATTATAGTAAAACATTTTGGTTTTGGCTTTAAAGTATTGGACTAGAAATGATGTCTAGTTGTAATTGGTGTAGAAGCACCTTAATTGAAGCCCAGAAGGTATCTGAATGTGCTTCACTGATAATGCCGAAGGCAGTTTTGTCACAATATGCATCAAGCTTGGGTGCTTAAAGAATTTTGCTGAGGCAGTTTGGCATTTTTCAGTCTAGTTTGTTTTTGGCTTTTGCAAGCTAGTATGATATCGTGTATTCGTGGTGACTGACATTTTGACATACAATACCTCAATAACCTGTAGGATAGGTTCCTTTGGGGCATACTTAGCCCACTAGGTATTGATCATTCTAGTTTATGCACCACTACTGATGTGATCTACTTAGCCCACTAGGTATGACACATTTCCATTTTAAAGATACACATGGGATCTAAAGAAAGAATAATGACTTAATAGGTGATCCAAAACTGATATGATCAGGTTCTCTCATACTGCATATGACGTCATATTCTCTCTTGTGAGCCTATTCTGCGTGATCCCTCCTTCCCATGATTTTTTTCCGCCCATTTTTCTTGATGTCCCAAATTGATTTTCTGCTTCAGAAATGTGATCAAAACAGGAAACATTTGCTACTTAGAATGTAACATTTGTTTTCTTGTATAATTAAACTTCTACGCTTATGATTATATGTGTAATGTGAAATATCCAGTGATTCTTGGTTTTTATTTAATCTTGACATTAGATATTAATTTTTCGTGCGAGATGTTTGATCTATCTTGTTGGTTTCGCTGGTGGTTGAAAATGTAATTAAAAAATCTGAAGGTGTTTGGTATTGACAAGAAACACCACTGTTACCCTTATTATGGTGTCTTTTTTTCCCCCACCCTTAGAAGACCTTTTTTCAATTCTGCCTTTGTGATTGGATGCAGCCCGAAAATCCTGCACAGCTTGGGGGAAAGATCTACGAAATGATGAGCATGGCTCTTTCTGCAAAATGGGGAACATCTGCTGGCGCGTTCAAACAGCAAACGACCTCCTCAACTTATGTCCCAGAGACAATTGAGGCAGAGGTAGTAGTGCCAGCTGCTGAAGTGCAGAAATAATTGTCGAGTCGCCTTTCACAGATGTAACATATTTTTGTCGCTAGGTATATTGGTATTTAGATTTGACAACCTGCCATGATTCTACTAGGCAGGTTTGAAGTATGAATCAGGTGGAACCTTGAGTTTCATTGGCAATTTTGTTCAAAGAGACTAATTTATCTGTTCCATTTTTAGTCGTCTAAAAACAAATACTAGTATGTTATTTAAGCTACGACTTTCTTGGTCAATATCTGCTCATCACTATGCCTATACTGTAGCCCATGTTGTTTTCTTCCTATTCTTTTTGGGAATCCATGGTTTTGTTTTGGGGTGGTGTTCCTCAAAGCAAACTGGTGAAGTACAAGTTTGTCTTTTTAAAATAGGGGTCTCTGTTCATTGATCTAGTGTATACTTCAAAAACAAATTGATATTACGTTATAATGGGAATTAACTGTAGTGGAAGATGGAGCTGTTATTTCTGAAGTAGCTCGTACCTGTAATTTGATAATCTGAAACCTTTACGAGGATGTAGATACGCAACAGCGGCGGTGGTGTGTTATATTTACTTTGAGAAGGGTGGCGGTGATATTTACTTCGAGATGGGTGGTGGTATATTATATTTACTTCGAAAAGGGTTTCTTTGTGATTGGGGTATAAATGGTTCGAATATCGAGTACGATTATATTTATGCGTATATGATTTGCTTTGGATTACTTTTAATGATTAATTCAAAATTTTATTCTTTATTAGTGTAGCTAACTAGAGACTCATATTGACTTTCTATATGATCTTTGTTTTTCTAGTTAGCTTGTAACTAATTTTCTTAATTTATTCCAAAAATTGTTTTCTAATTTATTCTTTGATAAAAAAAAGTTCCATGTAGCCTTGTTTAGCTGATTAATATATTATAATTTGATAAAAAAGTAAGGATTATTTTTACTCGAACAAATGATTTTCTCAATCACAATCTCTTTATTCCTAGCATAAAAGCAAGCCACCTTATGCCAATTTTCTTATTATTTGTAAGATAGGTTGTCTCTTTCCCTTTTTAATAGTAAAGTAATTCCAAAGTCCCTACCTTCAACTAAGTGAACTTTCACTTTTCAGATCAGTACTGCTTTTTCTTTGTTTCTTTCTTTTTTTTTTTGTTCCCATTAGAATTAGCTTTATTCACAAGTCAATCTTATGATAGCAATAAAAATCGATCTTGTGCTATATTCTATTGATCTCTTTTTGCTCAAGGCGTGTAGACTCCTTTTGTATCTCAAAATTTCAAATCACATTCCATAAATCAAGAGGGAGGAAAGTTTACTATCTTATTTTGCAAGCAAGTTTTTGACCAAGTTTGTCTGTTACAAGTTTTTTAATAATTTTAATTATAGTAATTTTAAAAAATTTCTCAAAAATTTTAAACTATACATTTTAAAATATTCAAAATTTTACATACTTCAAAAAATATTTGCAACTTCTACAGTAAAATTTTAGACAAATCTCCAAAAAATTCACTTATCACACGGAGCCGACATTAATAGAAAGTTTCTCATACAACTTTTCTTTCGTAGGTTCACCCCTCTATTAATGAAGGCAAGGCAAGTGCTACTTCTAGTGCTAAGCAAAGCATAGTAAAGCTCTCATGTGTGCGATAGATTGAACAAAGATAAAAAAAACAATGGGTCTTGGCTTTTTTTTTTTAAAAAAAATAACTATGATTTGGATTTGAAATTCTAGATATTAGTATTACAAAATCTACAAAAAGTGCTAAAATTTATTAACTTTAATAGACAGGAACAATGGCTTAGGGGCGTCTTAGACTTTTGGTTTATCTTATGGTACGGATGCATTCTATATATTTGTTAACAATGATGGACCGGCATGGGACCAAATTGTGCCATTTTGAATATGTTTGGACAATAGTGCAACATTTGAAAAAATGTAGGACTAAAACCAGTGCAGGTTGCTAATGTGAGGGACCATATAGAGAAATCTCCACAAAAGGATATTAAATAAAATAAACAAAATATAGCATCTTCGTTCTCAACGGATCTGAAATACTTAGTACTGTTGACTTCTCTCTCCCCCCTTCCCTGTCAATGATTACAGCAGCAAAGATTGTGTCTTTCTGAACATTCTTCTTCTTCTTCTTCTCTCTTTCTCCCTCCTTTTCTGTTTCTTGAATTAGTAAAATGGTTTGATTTTTGTGATTAGATTTTGGATTTGGATTAGATAGATTCTCTCTCTTTAGTTTGCTTGCTATTTTATCACTGTATCTTTAATACAAGAATGGCCCAATCTGATAAAAGCCATGAGGAAGAAACTTGATACCCGCTTCCCTGCTGTAAGTTTGCTATTTTTTTTGTCTTTTTCCTTTTTCTTTTTTCTGTTCTTTTAATTGGGTTCTTTTGTCCGATTTTATGTGTTGTTTATGTCTTAGATTGTGATGTGACTGAAGTTCATTTCTCTTTTTCCTTTTGTTATCTATTTGAGTCATTTTTAGGGGTATTCTGAAATGGGTTTATAGGATAGGTGTGACTTTGAAATCATTACCACTCGATTTTTCCAAGTGGAATTTCTGAAGTATGGATAGAAATTTGCAAATTTATTTGGTTACTGAAAATTATAGTTGTTGGCGATCCTTTTTCTTTTCTTTTTTGGGTGAAATTTGAGCGCCTGCTGATTCTGGATTATCTGAAATTGCCATGGTTTATGAGCTGGTTTCTGAATTTTAAAGTTTACCAGGTTTCTCATTAGCCGGCATCAAAGTTCAGTTCTTTATTTAAACTTAGCTTGTTTAGTTGGAAGTAATTTATCAAAGAGTTTTTGTGACGACATTTTTGTCTCACATGAATGTTTATCCAACATGTGGCATAGGTAAATTCTTTTAAAAACTTTTCAAAGAACGGCAACAGAAAAGCTCCTGAAAGAAAATCATTACTGAAACCATTTCATTTACTGTAATAAATGGAAGTATTACTGCTCCTATGTTTGCAAACTCTAAATTATCATACAGCCGAAAAAAATCTGAAATTATGTCCAAGATAATGAGAATTATGGCTAGATAACTGATTATGGGAATAAATACGTGAATGCATAAATTATAAGTCCATTCTTTTCATGCTAAATGGTAGTGCAGAAAAAAAATCTCTTAATGACCTTACTTGGTTTTTTGCCCATAGCTTGGTGCTGGAATATTTTATTTGAGGCCTTTTATATAGGGTCTTTTAAAGGACCAAAGAAAGATTTATCTTTCTTTCATGGGAAATTACCTTTTTCTTTCACCAAGTCTGTCAAGATTTTTTACTATAAACATTGAGAGCTATAAAAGTTACAGGGTTGGCATGGGTAAGGACACCTTTTTTTGCATTCTGGATAATGGTGGGAGTTAAAAGTTTCATGTTTTGAATTAAGGGTAGACCATGCTTTGGACATGGGTCTTGACATCTGCTATAATTGCAAAATCGGTGCATGTGTATTTTGAAACCGTTGTGTAAAGTGTAAAAATATCCATGCAAGCATTTCTCAATGTGAAAATGGACAATATGCTTCTATTGTGATTTGGCAGGCTGGCAATTACATGTCTTGTTGTGAACTATATATGATTTGTGAAGAATCACTGTGCACATTTCAATAGTCTGCTAGATATTGCCATTTGCCAAGGACCCTTTTGGGATTTTGCTTGGCTTTATCTAATTATCAGCTTATGGACTGTGCTTGCTGCTGTTCATATTGAGATCAATGTATGACTGCCCCATTCAAATCATGAGTGGCTAGTATGCCTTTGCTTTTGTTTTATTACTGGAGTTGGAATTGGCTTAGGCTTAGCCTCTGCTACCAGTTCTTTGTCTACTATGAAATGGCAAAGTTAATACGTCAACTCTGGTGATAAAATTTGACTCTTTAATCTTTGAAATGAGAAGAACTTTTTGCTTTTTTTGGCAAAATCTTATTTGAGATTTTCTCAAGTACATTTGCTTTATGTCATGAAATTCTACTTTGCAGGCCCGGATAAAAAAATTATGCAAGCTGATGAAGATGTTGGGAAAATAGCCATGGCTGTACCTGTTTTAGTTTGTATGATTGCTGTTCCTGGTTAACAATTTTAACTATGAGTCCTTTTAAGCTTCCGTTCATCTTTGGGAATTCATTACTTCTGTTCTTTTGATTATAATGCAGCCAAGGCTTTGGAATTATTTCTTCAAGACCTTTGTGATCGTACCTACGACATTACGCTCCAAAGAGGAGCAAAGACTGTTAGTTCATTGCATTTGTGAGTGCATTTCTCATCCTTTACACCTTATGGTTAGATCTGGACAATGAATATCATAATATAAGTTCCAGACACAAGTTGCTTACGTTTGTGTCCACTTCTTAAATTTCTTTATCCCTAGTGATCTTTTGGCTTGAGGATCATTTTTTGTCTGTATGAGATCATCTGGTTTATCTGTGTACAAACAACTTTCGGAACCCCAACTACTTGTTCATATGGTTTCTTTTGAAGCTTTCATTGTCTTAAATGAGCATCCAGATTTTTTATCTCTTATGTGGCCTGCATGCTTAAATTTCCAAAAGATGCTACTCTGACTGCTTTTGGTGCTTTGGGAGTTCTTTAGTCTCCTTTTTGTCACCTTCCTAAGACCTTGGATATGCTATTAAAAATTGAATTTATTTGCTGGATGTTACAATGTAATGCTCAGCAAGCATTTCCTTTTTATTTTTGTAAGTGATTTTAACTTGAATTGAAGGCCTTCTGGGGTTTCCATAATCAAGACTGCAGAAAATTTAGACAGATGAGCTAAGGTGAATAAAATTTAATAAATCTCATGGAGCTGCTTTACACCTGCTATTAGATGCATCTTGCTCTCCCAATCTAGCTGAAGAATTCTAGCACTACATGAAACTTTTCTGGAGCTGAATGGATGGTGTCTTCTAGGAAAATATTTGTTTCCAGAACAGAAAGAGTGTTTCCCATTTCAACTTAGACTGATAATTTAATTCCTATGCTGTAGTACTGCAGTATCAAAGCTAGTTCAAACTAGTTATGGATGCTTAGCCTGATTCATGATACAAAGAAACAAGTGAATAAACAAATCAAGATGAAATATGAAAATTTCATTGAGTCTGAGACTTCTAAGTATCCTTGATGGCCCAGCTGAAATTTCAAAATTTCAAGTTATAAATTTTGATTGAGTCTGAGAATTCCAAAGAATATTGACAGCCAAAAATCTTGCAGAACTCTGAAGAACCATGAATCGAGTTTCAATGGAGGTTGGCAAATCTGCTTGCTTGAACTTTCTCTTTTCTAGTTAATGCTTGAGAGTTTGAGCCCTGAATTTTCTGTCAAGGTCTTTTGTAAAATTTAACCAATTGATGCCGTTTATTCCTATTTTTCCCTGACTACAATCAGTAGGTTGACATCATTTCCATTGGTAAGATAATTCTGATAGCTACTGCCTTTCTTTGTCATAGATTGGTGACCAAACTCATGCTTAGAAAGGTTGCGCTTGCTGCAAAATAGTGCTGGTTCAAGTTATAAAGTTGAATTATCAAGGTTACAGTTGGAAAGTCAACCTATACATCCGGGGCATCACTAATCCTCACAAAAGGTAGCTCAAAATCAGGGCAATTAGAGGTTACGTATACCAGAATCATAAAATGTCATATGCTTCATGGAAGGTAGCACGATGACAGGGCTGTTAGAGCTTATATGTTTCAGAATCATTAAAGGTCCTATGCTCTTTTAGTGGAGCCCTCTATTAAGCACCTTTAGGATACCTTTTGGCTAGTATACCCACCATCAGGATACCTTTTCTAACTTTTGCTGGCACATATTCAATTTTGCATTTTTTTTTCCTGTTTGTGTAGGTGTATCAGAGGCAAATTTAAACTCAGAAAGTAGGAAGAAACTCCTTGAAGGTAAGCTAGGCCAAAGCCAGCCTAAGGTGCTGCACTTTGTCACTGAGTTTTATCTTGCTATTGAGCTAAACTGCCTCTAATATAACCATAGGATCATTATGACGATGTTTGGAGAGGAAATGATCTGTAGAGAAAAAAGGAAGAGTTGCTTATGTCAAATGTCTCAAAATAATGCTAAAAAAAAAAATTGGGGCTTTGTCATAGTTGTTTCTTAATCTAGCGTCGCTGCACTTCCTATGTGCAGCACTGGCAAATTTTTTTTTTTTAAAACCAATGACGCTGTACATGGGATGTAAGGTATGTGTGGTGACACACTATGAAATTTTTTTAAAGTGTGTTAGAGTCACCACACTTTCGAAGTGATGAATAATTTTTCTTTTTTTGCTTGAAAAGACGAAAAAGAAGAATAAAGCCGTTCAACAGATACTAGCCATTGATCAATCGCTAGTTTATTTTCGATATGCACGAGTGGTGGTGGCGAAAAAAAGAATTCAAAGGTAGCCATTGATCAACGGCATTTGTAGCTGTTTGGATTTAACCTGTCCCTCTATCGCCGCACAACCCATTTCATCAATTCTTGATCTCTCTCTTGCCATTCTCTTACTGCCTCTATCCCCGACTCAAGAAAACTTTCTGTTGTCTTTTTCTTTATTTGTCAATGTGTCTAAAGCATTTTTCGAATTTGATGGTCAAAAGTTTGGATTCCGGCAAAGCTTTACTACCTGAATGGAAAATGCGTCTTCCACTGAAGTTGTAGGTTTTGTTGGGATCCAAACTTTCGACCACCAAATTTAAAAAATGTTTCAAACAGATAAGCAAATAAAGACAAAGATGACAGAAAGTTTTCTTGAGTTGGAGATAGAGGGAGTAAGAGAATGGAGAGAGAGATCGAGAATAGATGAAAATGAGGTTGTAAGGCAATGTACGAGAAGCAAATGGGGGTTTATATATAGGGACAGGCTAAATCCAATGGCTACAAATGCTGTTGATCAACGGCTTTATTCTTCTTTTTCAAGCCAAAAAAAAAAAATCACTGTTGATACTTTACGAAAAAAAATTTATATATCATGTGCGGCAACACACCTACCTTTAAAAAATTACAATTTTGCATTAGGGACTGGAATGCAATAATAATAATAACAACAACAACAATGTGTAGCTGCACATTAAATTTTTTTTTTTTTTTTAAAAAGAGAAAGTTTAGCCTGCCACCGCACATGGGAAGTGTGGTAGCGCTGGATTAAGAAATGGATATGATAGAACCCCAATTTTATGATTTTGTTTTTGGAGAAATTTGCCAAGCCATGTACAAGAACACTCGAGAAGTTTATTCCAAAGGTAGTTACAATCTGAATACAACTGAGAAGAACTCTCCTATTTGTAGAGGTTGGGAGACTTCTAGACAATTGCATTATTGGACTTGTGAAGTAAGTCGTGACATTCACCCTAAATAATTACAAACTAGTGGCTTATTGCATAGGTCATGACATAGGCTTTGTTCTCATTTGTTTAGATTTTGCAAAAGCTGATTATAAAAATTTGTTATAGTGCATAATCAGAATCAGCTAAAGCTACTTTATGGTGGATGGGTTTTGTTTATTTATTTATTTTTTGGCTATCAAAAAATCTAAAATCTAGATTCAAGAGCAAACGAGAATGTGAAAAAATGTGATTATCTATGATCAGAAGGTATAATCAGGTGAAATTATCAACTGAGAACTAGTTTTAGCATCTTGACTTGCAGTAGGACTAATTTCTTGGATATGTGAATTGTGCTTGAGATTCTATTCCCCAAGGTAGCTCAGTGACCAAGATGCTAAAGAAAAACTCTCCTCCCTGGGGATCATCACAGACAGAAGCCTAATTGCAAAGTCTTCTTACACTTCATATTCTAGACAGAGGAAAAAGAATCTTGCAGACAATTGCAAGTGATATGTATTGTGGTTCAATTCTGCTCAAAGAAATTGACAGACACAGAAAATTCTGTGGATGTGCAAGTGGAAAATTCAAAGACTCAGAGCAGCATTGTCATTCTACCCTTTATGGAAATTTTGGCAGTCAAAAATGAGATCAAGAGATTTACTTTTCATCTCATTTGTCACTATTTCCTAGTAGAAATGGATGTGCGTTGTTTTCCTAAAATGTGCTAGTTCAAGCAAAAGTCAATCCCTGATCCACAACTTCTCCGATGGGCAACATGGTCTTCTCAATCCGTATGTCATGGCTTATGTATTAAGCCACTAGTTTGTAATAATGGAGTGTGATGTCATGGGTTACTTCATGAGCCAATAATGTATTTGTCTAGAAGACTCCCAGCCTTTATAGGAGGAGTTCTTCTGAATTGTAATCCTATGCGAGTTATCTTAGAAATAATCTTCTTGAGTGTTCTCGTGTGTGAAAAAAGTTAAAAAAAAAGGTCTTTAGTGTTCTCGTGTGTGGGTAACTCTTCCCTTTTCTCTCTTCGGATCCATTTCCTCTCTAATCATCCTTGTAGTTTAATTAGAGGGAGTACAAGGCCTTGTTGCCAAGAAGGCTGGTTTTTGCTTAGTGCCTATATGGTACTAGTGCCACTAAATGGTACTCAGCCTTAGCCTTCTGTCTGAAAGGTACTTAGCTTTAGCCTTCGGACCTACATTAAATGGTAAGCGAGTAACGCTGCTTGAAGCCCATCAGGACCATGAGTTAATTGGACACATAGATCTATCAGTTGTATAGGGTCCTTTTTATTATAGCTATTGAGAATAATGGCAATAGTTGACTCAGGTTTATCATTGATGCAGTTAAGATCGTACAAAGTTTCAAGTAGTAAGTTGTTATGCATGGACTAATTCAATTTTTTGGTATCTAAACTGTCCTTTAGGGGTTTAGCTGCCAAGTGTACTTCAGTTATTTGAAGGTTAGGTAGTTTTTGATATAAATTCTAGAATTTGACATTTTGATTTATTTCTTATCTCATCTTGACTGCTAGTCCCTAATAAAGTGGGATTTCCTCAATGGTTGGCGTGTAAAATAGTTTGATTTTCTTTCCAAAGTCATTTATTTTCTGTGGAACTAATGAGATGCAATATGGCCTTAGATTATGATGCCTAAAGGGTTCTAAAAGAGGTGATTAGATTTATTTTTGGCCTTTCTTTGGAATCCTAATATAGTTGAAATAAACCTTGGTTTGGAAGTCAATTGATTCAGCTTTGGACTTGCAATCATTGTGGTTTTAATTTTGATTTTCTTTTTACTAATATATCGCACAATAAGTTTCTGCTGGAGTTATAATGCAATTCAATTTCACCCAACTTGATGTATGACTACATTTTTCGACCTCTTCCTTTTTATCCCCTAGATTGCGGCATTTATGCTGGCAACAGGGCATCACATTAAGCCTGAAAATATCAGTTTCAGAGCCCTCAGAGCATATTGGTATTATTGTATAACAATAATCGTCAAACCAATTTAAGACCCTTAACCTTGCTTTAGTGCTTTCTCTGTCTTTTAGATTGTAGGTGCTACTACCTGTTGAGGTCTGTCCGGTGTCTCTAACTGGGCTTCAATCAACAGTCTTGGACTGTACTTCAGAAGCAATAAAGCTGCTGAAGGTTGCTGCTGATGATGGTTGATTTTCTTAACTAGAATGCACTGGATTGTACTAAGAGATTGATAGATGAATGGACGAATTTAGATAGCTTTACGTTGCTGAGTATCTGTGCAGGTTATTAGATAGTTCTAGGTTGCTGAGTACTCATGTCGTCTATTGAGAGAATTCAGCTAAACTTTCTTTTTTTTGCATTATCATAGTCACTAGGTTTTATTAGGATTCCAGTATGTAAGGCATTCTGCTGGTGATGTAGCTGTAAATGTGTGTCAAAGCTGCTGACCTATAGAGTTAACTTTGGCAGGTGACCAGTTTGGTTGGTTGTAAAATGTCAGAATATATTTATATTAGTAATCTAGTTTCTTGACATATAGGCCTGGTTTGGTTGGTCAAAAAGTAACACAAAATAAGGAAGAATTTACTGGTAATCTGGATCCATGTGTACCAAAAAAATAAATCCATGAATGTAAAGTTGAAGTAATAAAATATTTTTTTTGTACATGTTAAAGATTTTGTAAGAAACTCAATTGAGAATAATGTGAATACTTGATGTTTCCCTTGCTTTAGGGGAAAAAAGACTGAAATCAACAAACTCACAACTTATCTGCCAAGGCAGAGAACAAAAATACCGCCAAATAAATGATTGGCCAATATCTTAACTTAAACTCCTACAAAATTTGAGTTTATTTGCTGATAGGAGAACAAAACACTGCCCAAAACATGGTTAGGAATGAAAAAATTTTATGTTATACATTGTAAACATTCATGCAGTATTAGCAAGTATCATCTATTTCTAGATTAATGTATGTTGCTGTCATGGGGATGTAGGTGTTGTTTTGTTTAATTTCCCAAACTATGAATCATAGTGTCGCTTACAAGATAGCATTTTTTTTTGGCTGAAGTTGGAAGTTGATATTATGTCTTGATCTTTCTTTCTTCTATTATGAATACTGTGTATACCCATCTGTATCCTCTGTCTGCTGCTATCTGGCTGCCAAATTTGCCATCAACATTTTCTTTAATGGTTTGTGGCTACTTTAAAGGACGACTAAGAAAATACAGTTCTGAAACCATGTTTCTTAACACCTAGAAAATGGCCGTGCAGGGGTGTGGGCGAAAAGAGTTTTGCTAGTTGTTGTGATATGCGAACAAGTACTCATGTTTTGGTCCAATTGATTTTTCGTTCAATATGAGTTCAATTTTGATCATGTCCAGCCTATTTATTGGTACAGGTAGGTATTTGTCTTGTGAGGATATGTCTGCAAAAATGCAGTACCATCTTTGAAGTTTGGGTTTACCAATCCTAGAACATTGCTGATATATTTGTACATCAGAAGAACCTTTGTTTTTTTTTTTTCTCCTAGTTTATTTAATATAGGCTTCATGGAATTCACAAGACAACTAATCTTGTTACTTCCTATACCAGATTCCTTAGGCAATTAAACTGGACTGACTTGTTTTATCCTTAAGTTTAAAACAGTTACAGCCACCCAAGTTCCTTACTCCTGAAGCTGCCTTAATCCTTGAGTTTGCTTACTCTGAAACAGTATTTGATCTCAAAGTCTTGCTTTCATATCTATGTTTGCACAAATGATGAGGGAACACCAGTAATGTGGAGCCAAATCCTAAAAGGAGTTTAAATACATCAGGGAGAAGTCTGTTTACTACTGATGAAATATTGGCTGAGAAAACCGCTTACATTCCTAAATCTTTATCTGTCATCACTAGCTGAAGCTGTTGGTTTCCATCTTTTGTTAAGAACTTTTTCTGTTACCGTTTTGATTTTGGCATCCTTATTGTTCCTCCTATGTGCAGATTGTCTGTCTTTTGTCGTTCTGTCAGTCTGTTACCTGGGAAGAAATAAGAAACCTGGGTTGGGGCAGGTGAGGAGTTGGGTATGCTAGGGAGGGAGCAAATCTCCAGTCAGTAGTCAGTGAAATGGGGCTTCAATCGGTTGTTTCAAGTTTGTAACTCTTCAAATGAATCACGAGTATATGTGCATTTTATCATTGTTAGCATTGCTTCCCTTCTTTGTCCGGTATATTGTTGTCTCTTCCTTTTCTGTTGCGTTGTTTACCTGGGGAAGAAACAGAAAAGTGGTGGGGACAAAAGGTTTTGACTGGATCTCCAGTCACTTCATGACACTAGCTAGCTGAAATGGGGTTGAATTATTAGGTTCTAACTTCTCCAGTGTTTTTCTGTGTGTTATTAAAGTCCCTCTTCTTGTTATTCAAGTACAACAAACCAAAAAGAAAGTAGAAGAGACAGACCAAAAAAAAAAAAAAAGGCAACATGACTGCTCTAACTCTATGTTGGAATTTAATTAAGTTCTGTATTAATGTGCAGAAAGCATTGTGTCCAAAGCTATAATGTATTTGATTTTCTGAGGGAAGTTGTCAGCAAGGTTCCTGACTATGGCCACTCTGATGCTGCTTCTGCTGACATGTCAAAAAGAAGGTTGAGAATAATTCTACACTTTTTTCTTTACCCTACACTTAGTTTTGTCCATTTCTTCTGTTGACAAGGTGGCATTGTCTGGTGGTGTCCATAACAGGAAAATTCTTCCTGAAGAATATAATGACAGTGATGAAGAATTCAGGAAGAACAGAATGGTAAAACACTATCATCTGACTTTACCAATTGAAATACCGTCCATGTTAATTACAAGAAGTTTTAAAGAGTCAAATGTACACTCTTCATCACAGGTTTACTTCATGGAGAGGTTTTCACCTAGTTGCTTGGCAGAGGGATTCTCATAGATCACTAACTAGCCATAAAAATTTATTCTAGCTTTGTCGAATACTCTTGAAATTAGAGTTTGTCGCTTTTGTGGTTTGGTTTGCATTGAGAACTGAAAATTAATATTTCCTTGTGTTGAAATCAATCTACTCTAATTCCACATCTTATCTTGTAAGACTATCACCTTCACTTTCAAGTAATATTCATCATAATCTTTTTAATCTTCTCTGCTTTCGTATTCATCATAATCTTTTTAATCTTCTCTGCTTTCGTATTCATCAAACACCTAGAATATAAAAACTATGGTCACCAAACTGAAGACAAGAACGTGTTCTAGCATTGCCCACTTATAAGCACTTACAGCTTGTTGCTTTTGTGGCTTAGCAGAATAACACTAGCTGTTTCGCCCTTGAAACCAATCTGACATAAAATTTCATGTGTTGTTTACTGACACTGTCAGGATCTTTATTGACTTGTTTGAGTATTATCTGAATTTGTTTTCATTGCACCTTTCTGCTTATTATCTGCTAAATATCTTGATTCTCTGGAATCTAGAGCCTCTGTGGCTCATGCATTCCAGTCATTTGCCCGTACACAGACAAAGATTACTTGGCCTTTGATTTAGTTTATAGCTGTAATGAAAGAGATTTCTGTCATGGCCACAGGAGGTTTGCCATTCAAGTAGCAGTGGCAGGGGAAGAGGTCGCGGAAGAGGAAGAGGGCGTGGTCGTAGTAGCCGGATAACTGATAGAGAAGCTATTCGGCATGAAAATGAATCAGAATCCTCTATGTCCATCCAGCAAAGCAGTAAGCAAATCTCAAGTCCTGGAAGCACAGCGGATACTTTGGCAGAGTTAGAATCATCAAAAGAAAACATCAAAAGCAGCGACAATGATAATGTTTTGCAAAATATCGATCTGAACTCAGGTGTAGGTGAAGGTGGAGACAAAACAGCTGCCAACTCTGACAGAACCGTCTACCTCATCAGCTGGACCTGCTGATACAAAAGGTGAAGAGTATCCTGGGTGGGCACTTTCCGAGATGGATAGGATGGCTATTGATCCTTCTCAAATTCCTCACCTTAGCTCAAGATTGGATGAGGAAGAGGAAGATTATGATGAGGAAGGATGAAAGAATTTGTTTATGTAGTAGGCTCAATCTTTTCTATTGCCAGATAGCATGAATTTCCTGCTATGAGACAATGATGTATATGTGAATGCACAAGGGCTGATAAGTCCTAAAACGGCTGTATTCTGTCTGTTTCTTTGTTTCCCTTTAATCTTAGTTCCTTGTTCAGATCTGCTTTAGATGTAATATACTCTGTACTTATGTAATGCTGATATGTAATAATATTAGATTTATTTTCAGTGCATTTAGGTATGTGATTGGCAAAACTGCTGTGATCTTCTTGTTACTGGATTCCCTGAAAGTTGGTATGTTCCCAAATGCTTGCATTTTCGGTGCATTTTGATCTGTGTTCTGCGGAAGTGATTGCAGCACAATAGTAATCCTCTAGCTCCTCTTCCATGTTTGAGGAGCTTTTTGCCATTTTAAGTTATTGTGTCAACTCTGCTACACTTCTCGTTAACAGGTCTTAGTTTGAAGCCAGCTAAGGTCGAGTTCGAACTTCTACTATATTGAAAGTTGAAATGTACTCGTTCTTTATACTTGTGTTTACAGAGAAAACTGATCAACTGATGTTTTCTGGTACGACACTGAATTGCATTTATATTGGATGTACAGATGTTCTATGGTACGTAAAAGAAATTTTTTTTTTTAAAAAAAAAAAATTCATAATATTAAAAGGGTAACTCGTGGGTCGCCAGCATGATTGTTATTTAGAAAAGTGATTATGATCCATGGAAGAAAAAGAAAAAGAAAAAGAAAAAACCATGGAAATTCAAGGAAAAGAAGAAGAAAAAGAAAAATCATAAATATTGAAGTTTTAACTTGTGCCATGTCTCTTGGTAAAAAAAAAAAAACTATAATATTGAAGTTTTAACTTGTGTCACGTCTCTTGGTAGTACAATCTAATTTGATATTTAAAAAGGGCATGTTTAATGAATGTTCATTGAACACTTGTTAAAATATATTTCAAATGTTAGATTTTTGAAAAAGTAAATTAATTAGAAAATGTATATAGGTGTAAGAGGGGGTATTAATTATTAGTGTGCATATACTTGATAGGTTGAATGGGATTTAGGTGTATTAATGAATACCCATTAAACACCTGTTAGAAAAACCTATTTAAAAAAGTGACAATGATTCGTAGTTGCTATTGTGTGTTTGTGATAATATAATATAAAGAATCGAAGTGGCACCAGCATTCAATTTCAAAAGAACTTAATGAACAATTTAATCCCATCATTTGGATGTAAACTAATTTAACTGTTTACCTCTTGTATTTCATGTTCGATCAGTGCATTTGACTGAAATTTGTTGAGAATTTGGCAAATGTCTTCAACTCAATTTTGGTTTTGTCATGGAAATACTGTAAATCATTTGCAAGTAAACCCATATCTCAACCCTGTATTCATTATAATTATTAAAAACATTGTAACTTATGCTTTACACAGTCAAAATTAAAGAATTAAACAAACATCCGAGAACTTTATTGGACAATATTAATCAAACATAACATGCGTAAAGGGCTAAACTGGCTTTAATGAGAACACACGGGACCGACATTAGTTCATACTCAAATAATTGGGGAGTGGAATGGTTATTTTATCCCTTCGTCCAAATAAAAAAGTCAAGTAGAATGCAAATCCTCGCTAACCATTACATTTAATTTGCAAATTGATTTGTGGTATAGTTAAACAGAATAAAGTTTAGGGGACCCAATATAACCAAACTTTGTTTTGAAAACATTACAAAACACAACCCTTAATTGAAAGGCCAGTGGTGAATTTATGTTGCCCTAGACAACAATAATACTAAAAACAATCCTCAAAGGAAAATCAAGAAATTACCAACAAATAATAGAAGTTACATATCCACGGCCACACGTTCATATAGATGAGATGGTAATCTTGGTGTGGGCACGGCCCGCAGTGCAGTCCTCATGTAGGTGACTAGTCCTGGGCTCTCTCCTATGTCAATCTCATCTGGGCTAAGTCCATGAGGAGGAGCCCAATTGAAATGGTGCAGGAGATGGCCCAACATAGAAGTTACCAAATTGATGCCTAATTGGGCTCCGGGGCATACCCTCCTTCCTGCACCAAAATGGAAGTAGTCTGAAATCATGCCCTTTCATATCAAACATCCTCTTCCAAGAACCTCTCTGGCCGGAATTCCAACGGATTCCTCCACACGGTAGGATCACGAGCCACTGCCCAGACATTGACATGCACATTTGAGCCCTTGGGAATGTCGTAGCCACCAATCTTGACGCTGGCATTGGACCGGTGAGGTAGCATCAAAGGGGTAGGAGGGTGTAATCGCAGAGATTCCTTAGCCACACATTGTAGATAGGGGAGGTTTGAGAAGTCCGTCTCGATCATAACACGCTCGTACCCGATAACTTGGTCCAGTTCCTCTTGCACCTTTTGTTGGACTCTTGGATTTTTAATTAGTTCTGCCATTGCCCATTCAACAGATATTGCAGTGGTGTCCATTCCAGCAGTGATCATGTCCTGATGGCAGATAGGCAATTCAGTTTCACCAGCTTTTCAATTAATTTAGGTAAAAGAAAATTAGGCTGTGACAATCTGTTCAGATTGTTGTATTGCAAGAGATTTAATCAAGTTGATTATAAGGTCTATTACAGTAATTTAAGAACTTAACCACAAGTAAAAAATAAGGTAATGTGCTGTTTTGAGCCTTTTTTCTGGGGAATATTTTTTAATGAAGTACCAAGCTTTTGTTATGTTTTTCCATGTTTTTGGGTTTTTTCTACATTAAGAACATCAATTTCCACCCAAAAAAAGGGTCATGATGTCCCGTTTCCAAAGATAAGATGTTGACACTAAAAACTTATTACGATCTTTTTATACGAGTTGGTATGAGATTTTAGGATAGCAATTGATATAGTTTTGCATAAATCGAAATGCTCGTGATAAACGTAAAAACATGCAAGTGAGGCGAAGAAGTGATGGAACACGTACCCAAAGGAGGCCAATGATGGTGTCCTCACTGAGATCATACTTATCTTTGAGGGTGAGCAATGCATCAACAAAATGTTGCTTGGCTCCGCCGCTCCTTTCTCGAGCTAATCTATGCTCTTCCATGATGGCTCGAGTGAGGCGGTCCCTTCGAGCACCATGCTTCGCAAAAGCAGCTTCATCGAGTGGAAACAACCACCGTAGCCATGGGATGTGCTCTGCCATAGCGAGCGATGCACCAAGCTTCAAGCCATTTGCAGTTATCTCCTTGAACTCCTTTCCTTGTTCATCCATCACTCCTTCGGAATTCACGAACCTTTTACCAAATGCAAGTCTTGTAATGTTGTTGAATGCCACTGTTCCTAGGTATTTCTTCATTAGTAGACTCTGCCCTGAACCCTCTGCAAGTTACAATAGTTGTAAGACCATCAAATACTGCCCATTTCTATTTGGAATTGAGACAAAGCACGGTTAGGTTAGGTATGGTTTTGTATGATTATTATGCCTGTTTCATATTTTAGTGTGCACTTGTATCATTTTGTTGTATGCTTAAAATTTGCTGTTTTTTATTAATTAAAAGTGTGGATTTTGATTTTATAAAAAGTGAACACTACATAGTATAAGAATTATAACAATCGGACACAACTATACTGGATGATAACTTCTATTTTATCCGGATAAGGATAAGCTAGTGAATAAAAGTTTTAATTTAAAAATGGAAAGCTTGCCAACAATAGAAGAGAAAGTGGATAACAAAATTTTTTAAGAACTTAAGCTTTAAATTCAAATGTGTTTTTCAGCAGAATTAGTATTGAAAATCTTTTTCGGGATACAAAGTAAAACTGTTTGTCAGAGCTGCCCTTCTTCCTCTTTTTTTTTTTTTTTTTTTTGGTGTATAATTTAGCTTGGGCCTCTAATCTGTATAAAAAGATTGCAATTATTCTTTTTCTTTTTTTTTTTGCGTGTGTATAATTTGGCTTGGACCTCTAATATGTATAGAAAGATTACAATTGAAAGGGACATGAACCATGTATTATACTATCATAGTGTTCCAAATATCATCATCACGTAGACCAGATGGGTATATTGAAATACCTTTTTCCTCAATATTTTGCGTATATTGAAACACCTTTTTCCTCAACATTTGCAACATTTCCCACAACATACATGTCAGTTACTATTTTGTTACTATATTTTGTTCCAAAAGACTCACTATATTAGTATTTCTACTTCAGCGTGTTTATTTACATTCCTGTCCTTCTTTTCTCTTTTATTTACACTTCCTCTACACGCGTACACACACATACACTAGTGGGAATGCCACATCCTATGTGTGTGCAAATCCAAAAGGAAAATTTTTTAAAAATATATTAAATTTTTAGGAGTTGTTGGAAGTTGTTTTAGAAATATGGATGGAAGAATTTTGTTTTTCATTTTTTTTGGGATAGAAAGTTCTCATTGGAAGTTTTGTTAGGCTAAAACAAAAGGAGTATGTGTACGTATTTATGTGTGTTTAATATATTGGTAGTCGTGTAGGGATGAAAAATTTAATAGATAAAATGTAAATAGATAATAGCGAATATTAAAAGGGTATATTTGACAAAATAAATAATGACATTTTTTTTACACCAAACCCTCCTCAAACTTTATACGCACAGAAGGATGCAGGGACTTCCCTAGTTGACGACGTCTTTTCATACCAACTTAGGTGTCAATGTCATGAATCGGTTTACCAGACACCCAACCACCCACCCACAACGCTTAGATTAGAAGGCAGCCTTGTTTGACATCTTCAGGACCAAAACCAACTTCTCTCTCCACCAAAAATCACTTCGTCAAACCAACGTTCCCCACAATATATATATAACCAAATAAATAAAACCTAAAGAACTGTCCTGCTTTTCCAGTTAAAATTTAAAAAATTAGAGGAAGTTTTAGAAAATTGTCAAAAGGTCTAGAAACCATTAATTCTGCTTGTAGTAAATTGCTTTGACATATCCTGCTATAAATGTCACACTTCCTGTGGATATTTTGGATGATATACTAATCACCTTCACTAGAACTATTAACATCAAGTTTAACTCTAAAATACTACCCTTTATTGCTAATCACCCTGGAAACTTTACCAGTGGTCAAAAGAAAAAAAGCCATAATGAAGAGTTGCCACAATTACTCTTAGGGGAGGACAGTTTAGCTTTTCATTCATTAAAGAAAACAGGAACCACAATGAACGAAAAAAATATTAGTGGGAGAATATTGAATTGGATAATAAGGTGGGAAGGATCACAAGTAGAAGGTAAAAAAAAAAAAAACGGTAATCATGACTATTAACATTAGATTGCAAGAAGTGACTGGGGAAAAAAAAGCCACAGTTACTCTTTGTTACTAGTGGTGTAATCTTTGTTATTTGTAACAATATAATATGAAACAAATCAAGTACCGAATCAGAAAATAGAAAACTAACATAAGTTAAGATCATAAGCAAGATTTAAAAAAAAAAAAAGATTTTGAAACTTACCAGGAAGAGTGCAATCTTTATAGATGGACTCAACCATGGCTGTGACTTCATCTTCCCTGATTGGTTTAAGAGCTTCCAGCCTTTTAGGTGAGAAAAGCTCAAGTGTGCAGACTTTTCTAACCTTAACATAATGAGGTCCATAGTCAGCCCAAATGAGGTCCTGCCCTTCTCTGCTAAACTTAGCAGCAGACCTGCTTCTGTGCCTATCTGACAACTGCTGATCATTTTCTTTCAGCACTTCCTTAGCCAACTCTGCATTGGAGACTACAACATTCAACGTGGAACCGAACCATACAGATATGATGGGACCGTAGGCCCGCGACCAGTCGGCGAAGCATCGGAATCTGACCGGCTTTATATCGTAGAGGTTTCCGACGACCGGCAGCGGCCGGGGACCGGGGGGAAGCTTGAATCTGAGCTTCTGGTAGAGGTAGTATGGAAGGAGGATGAAGATGAACGTGAGAAGCAGTAGAAAAAGTGCCATGATCAATCAAAGGAGAAGGAAAGGTGGGAGATGCTTTGGTGGGTCGGTGGTTAAAGAATGGTTATATATAGAATGGATAATGGGAGGCAGTAGGTAAAGGGCATTTTAGACAAAACAGTTAAGAGTAGTTGGAATCAGGTTAGGAGTGGTTTTGGTTATTAGAAATTTATTATTATTATTTTTTTGGATTCTCTTGTCAAAAGAGTACGTGTGTTATCTAGCAGCTAAAAGCACAACGGATCCGGCGTGACGGGATAAGAAGTGAGGTCGAAGATTCATAATGTTATAGTACTTGATGGAGGATTATCTTAAAAACTTTTAGAACAACATTGTAATACTTTTTTGTGATGCATATTTGTAATGTTAAAAAATAGTTTTGGATTGTTAAAAAAAAAAAGAAGTGCAAAAGCTGTTTGTGATTTAAAAAAAAAAACTACCGAAGCTACCTTTACTATTAGTTAGTTTCTTTTTCAAACTAACCATATCACTTTTGGTTTTCCCTCTTCCGTGACTTCACAACACAAATTCCGTGACCAATAAAAAAAATGGAGACAAAAAGCTACTTAAGATGAAAGCTTCCAGAATAGGAGATTTTCTAAAATACTAGTTTCTTTTCTGTGTATTTGTATAGGCAATTTTTTTATGTTCTATAATTTTTATTTTTCAAAAAAAATTGTTATAAAGAATTTAAAATGCTATTTTAAAATTTTAATATACTAATTGTAAGACAAACATTAAAATTAAACATATTAGAATTTGTTAATTTATAAAAACTTAATAATTAGTTTCAATTACATCTTATCCCATAATTCAATTATGTTTTACTCTAATTAATGGTGGCAAATCAACATATGAATGAAGGAGATATATTAGGAAATAAGTGCAATTAAATATTTGATTCTTTCACAACTAAAAGGAATTTTAAGCAAACAAATAGATAATGAACTTATTATTTGTTCAAATTATTAAAACTAAGAAAAGTAATTTGGAAGAACTTTTACAACCTCGTGTTTATATGAACACTACTTTGGCCTAAATCGAATTTGAATGGAGAGATATAAAATAAAAAGAATATTTTAGGAAAGAATGACTATTTATACAAATTAAATAGATTTTTTAATTAAAATGGAATTGTATGAGTAATATGCTAAAATTGTGTAATATAGATTCATTAATAAAAATCAAAATTATCAAAACTTTAGAATTACAAATAAATAACTAAGTATAATAATGTGAAAGTAATTGAAGAAAATTAAGAAAATAAAATAGTGCGTCGATTGATAAAAAAAATCAAGAAAGATATATATATTCAATATAAATGTATATAAAAATAGGGAATTATAGATTGAAATTTACTACAATTAAAGAAGTATAGAATAACAAGGAAAAAATGAAAGTTTTTCCAAATTTTAGTAATGGTAATAAATTATCAATCCAATAATAGGAAAAGAGAATGTGATTGTGGAGAATTAAAATAGGAGAACCATGGACAAAAAAATAAATTAAAGCATAAATTATAAAATGTATATAAAGTAGGAAATTAATAAATTTTTTGAAATTTACTATAAACAAGAGAGTAAAAAGGACTATAAATTATTGTTATCAAAAATAGATAAGAATAAAATCCACCAAGAAACATAAGTAGATACAATCTTTCTTTTTCACATTTCAAAAAGATAAAATTGTATTTTTGACAAAATACAACAAACTCAGCAAATTACCAAAAAGAAAGTGAACAGCGAATATATATGAATCTTCTACAGATGAAAGTGCAGGAAAAAATTGTCAATGTGAACATTATATTCCACATTTGTCCAAATTTTAGTAATAGCAATAAAAATCAAACCAATATTAGAAATAAAGACGTAATTGAAGATGATTAGAAAAGAAAAGATATGAATTGATTGACAAAAAAATTAAAGAAAGTACAATTAATAACAAACTTATATAAGGTAGGTTAATAATAGATTTCTTGAAATTGACTATAAACAAGAAACCATATTATAAATAAGGAAGTAAAAAAGTAAGGGAATTAATTGTTACTAAAAAACAGAAAAAGAATAAAAAATAAAAAAACATGAAATCCATGTGGCAAAAAGATAGATAGTCTATTTGGCAGAAAAATTAGAGCAACCAATTCAACAATCTATCAAAATCAAAATTGAACATTGTTTTATTATGTGTGTGTGATTATTTAAAATAATTATTATAACACTTTTTATAACGTGATACATGTAAAATAAAATGAGATTAAAAAGATAAAAAGAATAATTAAAAAGTGTAATTTTAATAAAAGTAAATAATATTTGTGTGCCAAAAGTACAAGTTTGATTATTATGGCTTCGGATGCTATTTTATTATGGGGTTGGTGCCTGGTCATGAAGGGATACAAAAGAATGATGGCATGACATTTCATCGTTGTCACTAATATGTGTGTCCAACTACTTTGGTTTATTAGTTGGTTATAATTAAATTAAATTGCCTTACGAGATCACATAAGTTACACTCCTAGTTGTAAATTGTAAATAAGGGTTCGAATTCTTGCACTAGAGTTAAATATAAAGGTTGTGTAGTATTGCAGCCCTCTAATCCGGATGTATCTCTCTCATCTAACTCCTCTTGGCCCAATTAGACTCTCTTAATATGGCAGATTAACATAAGAGCACTGTAGAAAATTACTAATTGACAAAAAAAATGGATATATTAAAATTTTCACCACGGATTATCATAAAGAAAGTAACCATGTTGATAGAATTGCTTACAAAATTGACAAGACGACAAAAAGAGTCAATTCGGATTCCTCTTCTAGGATAGACAAGCAACCAAGCGTCTTTGCCTATATAAATTTCTGTAATAAAAGGACCAGAACAATAGAGTAACGCTGGATACAGCGTATTCAACTTGGTTGCTTGTCAATTACAACCAATAAGGAGCCATATATGTGGGGTCTGTGTAGATTTCATCTATTTTAATGCAGATAGGGGTGGGACATCTGTACCTCGTAGACCTTCTTATCCAAATGAGTGTATTTATCAACTTAACTGATTAATGGGTGTACCTCGTAGACCTTCTTACGGGAAACTATATAAAGAGCTCCATGCCAACAGCCCAAGAGGCCTCTTAGGCTGTTGGTACCATCAAGACATTTAAGTCCTAGTGGAGATGGAAGATCAGGGTTTAACCCTTGCCTACATTGCCACTTAATTGTAGTCGTCACTTTCAAGTGGATTCCTCCGACGGAGTTTTCTGTCGGCTCTTCCTCTCTTTAAATTAGGTTAGAGTAATTATACAAATATTATCGTTGTGATAAAAAAATATATATAAAGAGTTCCACATTATCAAAAAAATATGGAAATCTTCAAATGTTGGACGAAATACATCGAATTAATTGACATTTTCATTTTCCAACTGTGACACGAATGTAAGGAGTCTGTGGCAGATGTGGTAGCCAGTGCAATCGCCGAGTGGGGGTTTGTGCGCAATTTGGTTGCATCACCCACGATCACGATGTCAAGCGCATCGGAATATCGTTTCAACTCATAGACGATGTTCTTTACGTGCCTTCCATGCTCCACTATAAGCATCTGGTCGCGGCACTTTTACCCTTGGTGAATAAGCGACGGCCCCATAGCTCCTTGTGCCTTCAGTTCTTTCAATTCTTGGCAAAAACCATTATTGCTCCTCCCGAGTGTACCAACGATCGGCAGTTGACTGTTGATTTGAATTTCAAGCAAATGATCGAGTTCAACCCAATTTCTCTTTGGTCATTAAATATTCTCTGCAGTTGCAGGTGGGAATCCGGTCCGATTGTAAGTTACTATGGTAACTCATTTACAGTGCAACTAATACAAATATAAATTAAAATAACAACTCAATTTGGGAAACTTGAATTCAGAGGAGCTGCCCAGGTCGATAGTTTTTTTTTTTTTTTTGCTATTTCTGATGAAACAACTTTTTGCTAAAGTCAAAACAACTGAGAAATGCCCCTTAGTCTCTTTTAATTGGCTTTCAAATGTCTAAGATACGGTCGACAGAGCCGTCAACCGTGTAACTATCCGGTTCGCCAACCCTCTTACCAACTACTGATTTGCGTCGTGTAGTTGCCTCTTTTAAGATGTGGTTCCTTTATAATTTGTGTCAAAGTTTCTTATCACTTGCCGTTTCTTTAATTTCCATTTCAACCTTGACCAACCTACAAGCCCACCAAACCAAAAAAACACCAACCCAGATTGCTAAAGCATAGCCCCTCGCATCTATGGGCGTCCCAGGTTTTGGTTTCATTAATAGTTTTATTTTATTGATTTTTACTTTCAAGAGAGATACCAAATCTTATGAAGAAAAAAGAATCAGAATGTTTTGAGAATTAAACTAAAGACCGTACAATTAGAAAGTCCACTTTGTGTGTGTGTGTGTGTGTGTGTTTTGGGAGGGGGATAAAGGGTAAAGGATTAAGGCACAGAAGTAAATAGATAAATTAATATAAAGTCAAATTAAAATTATTTTAGTCTCTCCAAATTTTAATTTAGTACTTATATCATGATTTGTTTTTAACTCAAAACCGGCCTAAAGATATTGTTATCTCTTATTTATACCGTCATTCATCTCTTCAACGTTCAAAGATGAATAGAACCGTAAATTCAGACCACATAATAGTGTTGCAGCTAGTAATTTTTTGAAATTGTTCTTATAATATTGTTGATCTTGTTTAAAAGAAAGAAATTTATAGTTGTTATTTTGTTTTCTACCATCAGTTCATTTGGGTTGTCCAAATTATTTTGGTGATAAATTATATGAGGCTTTTCCACAAAATACCACATGTTTTTGAAAATTTCACAACCACCACCAATATGTAAAAAGAAAAAGAGAAGTATATATTACATAAAACGTATTAAAATTGAAAAGACTCTTAAAGAATTCGCAAAGAAAATATAATATAAGAAAAAAGAACTCTAGAAAACGGGAGCAAAGGTTGGTTCCAAAAGGACATTGAGAAACTTATTTAACTCAAATTAACACCAAAATGCAATGGGAAAAAAATTATAGTGAAAAAGACTATTCTTCATATGCAAAATAGGAGCATTGTTGCTATTGATTATAGTTGAGACTCCAAAATTTAGAAGTCCTTTCCCTTCTTCGCTTTTTAAATTCCGACCTTTTCTGGCTAGATTTACTTTTTGTTTTTAAAAGGAGAATTGGCTCCCTAGGGTACTATTATAGTTTTACACTAAAGCCATCAACTTTATATGTATTCACATTAACCTAAAAATCTCAAAAGCTAAAAATTGTTTATTAAACCACTTGAACTTAACACAATCTTCTATTGAGAAAACAGGAAATAGGCCATGTTAGAAAGTAATCGTTGCAATAAAAAATTTTAAAAAATCTATTAAGAAAACTGGGTCTACCTTAAGTGCTAAATATTGGTCCCCACATTCCTCTCTTTCATATTTTTGTTTGCGTCCAATAGTAATACACGATTCTTTGTCAAATGGGTTAACTTAATTAGGTCCCAATATGAACCCAATTGGATTACTATTTTTTTGGAGTTTTTAAAGAAAAATATACTATAACGATTTGATATATATGAAATAAAAATGTGTTTGGAAAATATATTCATGAAAAATGTAAAAATTTTTTGAAAAAAATCCAAACAAGGTCCTTAGATCCGTTTGGATTTCATTTTCTGGGAAATATTTGAACGAAAAAACTATAGAACTTTTTAAGATGTCACGTATATGAGATAAAAAGATGATTGAAAATGATGTAGAAGAAATATTTACGAGAAACGTAAAAAATTTTTCTAAAAAAATCACAATCCAAAGAAGGCCTAATTCTTGGTGAATTTTAGATTTTCTTTTTACTTATAAAAGGTCTGAAATCTTGATACAAAAGCAAATGGCAATCAAAAGGGAAAAAAAAACTAATGTTTTGATATCAAAATTGAAAATTAGGTGAAATAATCAAATGGAAACCCCTATAAATAGTAAACACTTCTTCTCTCTCTCTCTCTCTCTATCATTCTTCCACATCTATTTTTTGTTCTTTGTTTTCTAATTTATGCTAAGGAAAGAGAAGGATGAAAAAGGAAGAAATAGCTAATGTGGGTAAGAATAAGCTCCTTGGGTTTGTTAATTTTGGTCTCGTCGTGTGTTTTTTTTTGTTTGTAGAAAAGGAATACTTAAATTGAAAAACTCAAAATGCACATCAGAGTTAGGAGTTATCTAATATAGTCATCCTAGGTAAGGCAATGCCTTTTACATCCATCCAAAAGTAAGCGGGATACCAAAGATAGGCAAGGGGATAATGGACTAATAAATTGCTTTGTGGGCTTCCTTATTTTGCCAATGCATGATTTGAGCATGGAGTCTATCAAGGTTTTCTGTGACGCATCATCAAGAAAGGTAATCGTGATGATTTGGTCGTCAGGGAAAGACCTCATATTCTTGACGAGCCTTTGTTGAGAAAGACCCTGAACTTTGTCACTAAATTTTCGATTGTCAGAAAAGTCATGCATTGAAACTTGCTTAAAACTTTAATGACAATACAACGTCATTTTTCCTAACGATAGCTGCATCACTATAATATATTAATTTCTAATTTCACCATTCAGCCTTTTTAAGCCCAGCAATTTTAGTGACAACAAAGTGACCATATCATCTATTTAGACACTCCACCCAATCAAAATATAAAAGTATGCAAGCAAAATATCAACCAAAACTTCACAAATTATCATTAGTAGGCAACCATAATATGTCAAACCACAAAAGTTAACCATGTCAAACATTTACATATCATCACATTCCACGATTTGAAACAATATAAATATTGCTATTTCTCCCTAGATAACTGCCATATACCTAACATATGCTAAAACCAAAAGATGGACTTCAATTCCATGGTCAACAAAATACTAGAGATGGATGATATCAAAATAGAGGAGTTCTTCAGTATGAGCCAAAAGCAATACAAGTTCATCCCAAACTTGTACAATAAAACCAAGAAAAATCTGAAATCAGAGAAACAATAGAATGGCATACAAAAGATGTATTTTTGTTATGATGCGTGGATGATCACTACAAATTGCTTAGGGACCACCTAATCATGAGTAGAAGCAATACAAGAATAATTACTATGCTGCAGTAACCAATAATACAGGAAATACAAATCATAACATAACTCAAGTTGTTCCACAATAGTAAGTAATTGCACATAAATACATTTGTTTCGAATAAAGATTTACAAACTCACCATTACTAGGAAGACCCTCCACACTGCTTCTGTTTCCAAACGAGGAATTCTTGCAGCATTTCCTATATCCTTTGCTGGCTTTGTACAAGATTTTGGGATTTGGGTATCTTGTGCTTGAATTCACTCCTCATAGCATTGAATCTTCTCCTTGCACTGTTTTAGTTCTTCAAGTAGTGCTCTATTAGCTGAAGATTCGGGTTTGCGAGAAGTTTGGGGTGGTATGACCCCCATACCCAACCCTTTGGCAAGACCAGCCCTCTTTCTAAGACATTTTCCATAATTTTTACTTCATTGACAGTTTCTCCATTCTCTATGCATCACCTTCTCTCTTCTTTTAACTCATCCTGTACAATTAGATTCAACTAACTCAAGGAGTCATTAAATGATATAATATATGTAAATGTCCTGTTACTAATAAAAAACAAAGTTACTAGAATCAACAAACTATAGTGAAAATTACATTTGAGAGATTTTACCAGTATTAGTCACAAATTGGCCATCCTTTTTATGTGAGCAGCAGTCCAGGCATCAATTACACTTGGTGGAACCAATATTATAGCATAAAAGATCTCGAGTTAGCCTCTAGTTTTCTTCTAGTATAAATATAAGCCAAATGGAAATAAAAATCAGTAAATATACCATCTCTTGTGCTCAAACATGATTTGATTTTTGAACCGCCAGTGTGCGGATAGGGTAATATGGCATGGTTCTTTGTATTGGCTTCTGATTTTTTTCTATTAAATACCAAAAAGATAGTTAGACAAAACATAAAAGGCAACAAAAAAATTAAGATCATGCAAGTAACAAAACTAGAACCAATCACCTTGAATATAGGATCTTCGAACCAATCACACATACTTTTCCCACTCATCTTGCTCAATCCAGTCATAAGGACACGAGGTAAGTGGATCTTTTCCAGCTGCCTTCCACATCTTATAATCTATGTGCATAGTATTCCTCCACTGCCTGTAGCTATTCTGAAGCACGTCATCCACATAATTTCCACATTAGTATTAGTTTCCCCAATCTTTGAAGTCAAACCATCCCTATAAATTACCATTAAGAAAAGGATCATTTTTAGAATTGGTCAAGTCAACAAAATAAAATTAAACACTGAATGTCCATTATAAAAGACACGGTTTAAATCTGGTACCATCAAGCCATCATATAGGTTCTATTTTTTCTCATTTGGTATGTCATCATATGTGGCGTTGTCCTTCAGTGAAGAGAGGTGCCTTACAACATAACCTACACCACTAGCAAGTTGAGCAGCATAATTGATTGGTTTGCAACATCCTTCAGGAAAGACAATTTCCCAATCGCTTGCCCCCCTAATATTGAAGCATCATTCAGGTATACCCAATAGAAATTCTAGGAACTGATTATACAAAAAAAGTCTTGATTAGACAGTAATATTATATATGTACACATCTTAGTACTGGAATTTTATTTACATTAGCTCGTATCATCTTCTCGATAACTTTTTCCTGTGGTTAGGCCCCTGCCTTTTTTTGCTTTCTTTGATCTGTGAACAATTGTTAAACATGCTAAGTTGATGCTTATTATGAATTATCACAAAAGGATGTATGCATTGAATGGTAATAATTAAATCATTATTCAGCATTTCACTTACCATTAGTGTTTGCTTGAGTAGGATTACTATTATTTGAATTAATCTGGATATCATCACCTGTGGTAGCTGATTGAGGCTCCAATGTTGAGTTTGAAGTTGGCGATTGTTCAAGATTGCAAGTGGTATTAGGTGGGCAGTTTCTCTTCACCGTTTCCCGGAAGGTGCTATCTGCAATAACACAGTATATGATAAAAAAGGAGTCAAATTAGTAAAATTTTTGATGTCCAAATTATAAACAGAGATCAAAATTTTAAGTTATACCAAAAACTTAACAAGAGTTAAAACCATGAAAAGGATATCAATTTGATCAATATTGGGTAAAAACCACAAAAGTAACACTTTCTTCTACAATGCAAAAAACCTTTTCACTTGAACCTTCTATGCTATTTCTTAAGCACTATCTAAATCCATATCCATGTCTATCGTTTCATCACTATCAGAAGATTCAATAAGCATGCCATCTTCCTTTAAAAACATTGTCTTCTTCACCAGTGCAAAGTATGCAAAGGATTCTCCAGAACAACTTCAAATTCAACACCTTGTCTACTTAAGAGGCCTAGTTCATCATCTTCGACAATAGGCACAATTGTTCTTGTTTCATTCTACTGCAATAATTCATCTAAAAAACTTGTATCTCTATTGAGCACATCTTCATCATTTCTCTTTCAAATCTGGTAGGTTCCCACAAATGCCTATGTTGAACACGTTGTACAATTCACCAATGTCTCCCCAACTTCGTATCACCAATATAGAAGACTTGTTGGACTTGATTTGGTAAAACAAATGGATCATTTTGATACCAACGTGATCTAATATTGATGGTCACAAAGTGCCTATCACTCTTTATTGTGTTTGTGCTACTTGTGTTATACCATTCATATTGAAGCAAGACCACCTTGTATGCATGAAAAAAGGTCAGCTCAACCACAGCCTTAAGAAAGCCATAAAAGTCAATGTGTTTTCCTTTAAAGTCACCCTCAACAACTAAGCCACTATTCTGTGTTGTACGGCAATCATCCCGATCTCCTTGTGTGGAAACGAACTTCATTTACAATGCACCCTGAGTAATGCTTTGTCATGAAAGGTATAGGCCATTTGCTAATTGCCCACAGCTCTTCAAACATTCACTGATTTATCAATGTGCAACTGATTTATCTATAAATAGAAAACGAGTCTCTATTAGTCAGTTTTCAATAACTAATAAACTCATTTTTATTATATGTATAACTTACATGATCTTTGAACCACTTTGTGAATTGATCTTCATGTCTGCTATCAAACATTTTCAGGATGAATCCTTTGCAGCATCTCTTTATGCTTACTGAATTCAGATTGTATTATCAATATAAAGTAAAATAAACCACAAGAAGTAATATTTAAAATACAAAATTGAAATACATATTGCACTTACATTCTGTACTCTTTTATTTCATCATAGTTATTCAATATAAATTTATGAGCCACATCTAGTTCAACTTGAGATAATTTAGTAGAAGGTGTAACAAGTCCAAATGGGCGAACACTTAGTGAGAAAACCACCAGCTCCTCTGCCTTATCTTGATTATAGTCATAGTTGCGTCCCTTACGGGTGAATTTTGTTTCAATGCCATGGAGATATTTGGACATGAATGTTAGGCACTCATTTGCAATATATCCTTTTGCAATCGAGCCTTCAGGGATCCAAGATACCTTTTCAAAAGCAAGAGTTAATTTTCTATCCAAAACAGAATGTTAGATAAATAACAAAATTTGTAGTCAAACAAATAAGGAAGAAGTACCTTTCAAATGGAAACATCCACCTAGGATGTACTAGCCCACCAAGTTTTGCTTCCTTTGGCAAGTGAACAATCAAATGGATCATAATGTCAAAGAAGGCAGGGGGAAAGATTTTTTCCAACTTACATAATATTAATAGAGCATTTTCTCCAACCTTTCCAAGTCATCCATCTTAAGGGTTTTAGAACACAAATCTCGAAAAAACTCACTTAACTCAAAAATTGCCTCATTGACTTCTTTGCACAAATACCCATGAATGCCCGCTGGAATAAGTCGTTGCAAGAGGACATGGTAGTCATGTGTTTTAAGTCCCATCAGTTTACCATCTTTAACACACTTGGAAATGTTGGCAGCATACCCATCAGGAAACTTAATTGAACTAAAAAAAATCACAAAATCCTTTTCTCTCACTTGAAGACATCACATACAAGGCTGGAGGCTTTGTTTTCCTTTTACCGTATCATGTAAGTGTAGTTCATGCCTTATTCCCATGTCAAGTAGATCATCACGAGCTTTATTAGTATCTTTTGTCTTATCAGGAATGTTCAGCAATGTTGCTACTAAACTTTCACATGTATTTTTAAGGATATGCATCACATCCAGACAATGCTCATGGTGAGTTTTGCCCAATATGGTAACTCAAAAAATATACTTTTTTTCCTCCAATTACCTTGAATTTTATCAACTCCTTTTTTCCGAGTAACTAGGTTCTTACCAAACTCACCAAAGACACCAGCCAAGCAATTTAAATGTCTTAAAACATGTTCTCTGGAAAATTCCTTTGGCTTGGAGCGTGTTTCAATAGTTCCATCAAAAATGAGCTTTTTTGCTTTCGCCAAGGGTGGTCATGGTTCAAAAAACGACAATGTCCCATGAAACATATTTTGCCTCTTAGTCTTTGTGTGACGCCCCCACTTCTCCCAAGGGCGAACCCAAGGGTATCCGCGGAACGCCTGCCCAACTCTCGCCAGGACTCGATACAATTTCAATTCAAACTTAAGATAATCAACTAAAGAATGATAGTCGAAGTAAGAAAAATCACTTCCTTAAAAGAAACTTTCAAGTGTTACAACTTAAGTTCTCAAAAGTACATCACTTTCCCCCAAAATACAGACTCCCAAAAGTAGTTTAATCAATTACATTAATATTCTAATCAAAAGGGCCATCAAGTCAACCTCTCCATAATTCTTTCCATTTCGGCTCCTGTTAAGGAAAACAAATCTACGGGGTGAGCGAATGCTCTAAGGCCAAGAAAACATGCAAAACACGTAATTTAAATAACAATATCATTTAAGCGAGAAACAAAGTTGTAACATTCAAGAAATTCACAATTTGCAATTGAACACATTCACTGAGGATACAGGAGCTCTCAAGAGCTAATTCCTACTTGCTTTGCCAAAGTTCAATCTAATGCTTTCTCATGATGACATTCCATCACTCGAGTAGATAATCAAGTCCATAAAATTTCACTTTTTTAATTATGGTTTTGAGTCGACATGAGAGGTACCTCCCACCTGAATCGGTGTGGTACATACTATCGCTCAATAGTCGATGAGGTATCGCTCTAATCAACTTATACTTTGTTTATAGTTTTGAGTCGACTTGAGAGGTACCTCTCACCCGAATTGGTGTGGTACATGCTATTGCTCCGAGAACCAATTACAGCACTGAGACTGTATGAGAGGTACCTCCCACCCAAATTGGCGTGGTACATGCTACCTCCCACCCAAATTGGTGTGGTACATGCTATCCATTCAGAGCTCACGAGTTAAACCTATTCATGTACAATTACCAATCATTGTTTATGGTTCTGAGTCGATATGAGAGGTATTTTCCATTCGAATCTGTGTGATACATACTATCACTTAGGGAATAGATTATAGCACTGAGATGGTATGAGAGGTACCTCCCACCCAAATTGGCATGGTACATACTTCGGCACAGGGCTTATGAGTTAAACATGTTTATGAACAATTTTCAATTATGTGTATTCATGTAACAAGTATCGCATAATTAAAAGAAAGAGAGGACGAGGGCGTCCCCACGAGTATACACATAAGTCGAGGCACAAATATGGTTTACAATAGCAACACTTCACTTAATTCATATAACAATTCACTTCACACAATTCGAATATCAATTCACATAGCACAATTTAATTGTAGTATCACTTAAGGGAGAACGAGTGAGGTAAAGTATACACTCGTCTCAACAATTCCATAGTACTCAATCAACAATTAAACCATTTATCAACAATTCATGTGCTTGACACTCACCTAGTCAAAAGGAGAGTAAGAAGCACGATTCAAGCACTTAGGCGTCCGTTATGAGGTCCTCTCGAAGGTTCCTTTGAATGCCTGAGCAAACAATAGGTATCTATTACACACTATCATTTACAATTCCCAATTATCAAGGAAGATTGCACACTTGTACAATCTAAAGAAATCTCATGAAAATGAGCCTTAACTTGCTCAAAATTCAAGATTCGAAGGTGGTGTTTAAAAGCACAAGGAAAAACTAATTTCCTTCGTGAAAACAGGTCCAAGATGATCTATTAGTATTGAAGGATAGGGAAGAGTCTCAAAAACTCAATTCCCGTCAAATTTGAAAATTTTCGATTCGAGGTACATTCTTGGAAAAATCAAAACTCACTCTTGGTAAGTCCAAAATTGGAAAACTTAGTACCATTGGAAACTACTTCCAAAGTACTGAAAGTTACTAGAAGGCACTTTTCCATGATTCAAAACGGAAGTCACTCAAATTTAGGCTTCAAGTGGCTGTTTGGACTCCTAAGACAGTTTCAAGGTTGGTTTTTAGCGAACTTTGGAAATTCGGCAAACTTCACAGAATGCGAACTAGCCTCTCAAATTTGGAACTCAATTATAGTTACAATCAAAGTTTAAAACACCACAAACAGAACAAGAATTGGAGTTTTGAGCGCCAAGATATAGCGGCTCAAAGTTGACACAAAAATGAAGTCCACTGGGCAAAATTCCACATTTGAGTCACAAACTTTAGCATTCTAGTTGGGCATCGAAATAGACTTGGAATGGCACCAAATTTAGTATGATTACACTACCATATAAAGGCTATTCCTCTGTCAAATTGCAAGCAAAAATTAGTACGGGAAGTCAGTTAACAAGTCCACTAAAGTTTCAAGAATTTCCAAGGCAAATCTGCCTTAGACTTTCATTTTCCTCTTTTCAAACCTTTTGCCAAGGAAATCATCTCAAACATGATTCATTTATCAAGCAAAGGTCCAAGAAACATTCAAGATGCATTTGGTAGGTGTTTAACACCAAGAATTTCGAAAGAACAAGTCCCCAAATCAAGATTAGCCATAAATCAGCCCAGAATTAGGGTTTTCTTTCACTGAGATAGTTTCGTAATTTGGCCATAACTCACTCAATTCCATTTGGAATTGAGCGTGGTTGGTGGTGTTGGAAACTACATTCATAAGGCTACAATTTCTCAGAAGAAATTGTTTTAAGAATCTGTCTACAACTAGCTCATATTCGAGCATCAAGTCGCAGCTCATAACAGATTTTCCAACACAGAGGAGAAACAGGACAGGTGAATTTGAAAGGCTGGTACGGTTCACTCAAGTGGAATCCGGGGATACATTTTATACTGTTAGAAAACTGGAAGTGTCTAGTTTCTCCAGTGTCTAGTTTCTAATGCCACAAACAGCACTCAATTTCAACGTCGGAGCAAAGAGTTATGGTCATTTCAAAATCGCTGCTAGAACAACTCTGGACACGTTTTCCAGGTGTAAAGAAATTTCGAAATGTCAACTTTTGGCCAACCAAATGAAGTGATTTTTGGTGGAAACTTTCCACACAACCTACACAACATATCTACATATAAATCAAGTTAGTTGGACCACAAAAATTTGCACCAACAGGTGCGGCAAAGCAGGGCCAGGACTGGCACTTTTCTTCCTTTTGTTTCCTTTGAGTTTTCTTTCCACTTTTCAACTTATAATCACTAGTTTAACCACTAATTCAATATAAACAACACCCAATATCATCACATCAGTTCATCAAGTCCATTGTGGGATTTCATAGAGTCCACTCACAAGATCTACAACAATCCAAGACTACCCACATGAAGCTACAACTTCTAAGTGCAATACAACTTACAAAAACTAAGATTCAAAGGTTTTATCGTCATTACCTCCTAGATGTTGCTAGAGCAGAAATTTTCGGTCCTTTGAAGCTCAAGAAAACCATGAGGTTGAAGCTCCTCTCCTAACTTAAGTTGATCTCCAAGTTATTTGTAAGGTGTAGTGTGAATTTGAGATGATTTGGTGCAAGAAAGTGAGGTGAAATAAAGAAAATTTTTGGTCTTCTTCTCCAGGGTGATGCACGGCTGTTTGAGTGAGAAAGAGGGAGTTATTGCAGCTGCAAAAGCTTCTTGAGGAAGCTTAAGAATATGTGGCCAACAATGCTCCAAAAGTCAACTAGGAATAGTGCACGTACGCGCGCGTTTCGTGCTCGATTTCTCTCGGGTTTGTTTCACTTGTGCACTATACTTCTAATACACTTACTTTAACACTAATATTATTCACTCTTAGTAGTCTAACAATAATTTCTAGAATCCTCCAATTAGTCGCGCGCGCGAAAACGCGAACTTCCAACTTGTGCGCGATAAAGCTTAATTTCTAAGAAATTCTTATAACGATAGTATTACTAACTAATACTAGGGTATTTAATCATAAAAATACCTATTTTAAGATTAACGCATGAGTTTCTCAAATTTCCCAGGTTACTGTACTCTCAAATCAAATATTGCCTCCAAACGCGTATTCATTAAATCTCGCTAAACGAGCTTCCAAAATTTAAATTTATTTACGGGACATTTTTAAAAATGTATGCAAGTCGTAGTTCCATGTAAATGGTTCTAAAAGGGTCGAAATAAATTATTCGGAGAAACGAGTGGATAAATATTTAAATAAGCCAGTAAAATAAGATAAAAATAAGTAAATTTTTGGGTCCTCACACTTTGTGAAGCAGTATCATCAAGACAAGATGGACATGCTTTATACCCACTGGTGCTCCATCCAGACAAATAGCCATATGCAGGGAAATCTGATATAGTCCATAAAATTGCTGCACGTATTTGAAAGTTTTGTCCACTATATGCATCATAAGTGTTGATTCCATGAAATAAATCTTTCAAATCATCTATTGCTGGCCTTAAGAACACATCTAACTCCTTTCCAGGGGCACGTGGACCAGGAAAAAGAAGTGATAGTATAAGATATTCCTTCTCATAAACTTATATGCAGGTAAATTGTAAGGTACAAGAATAACTGGCCACATGCTGTATGAGTTGCTCATGTTACCAAAAAATGGATTGAATCTGTCCGTGGCCAATTCAAGTCTTACATTTCGAGAATCTTTAGCAAAATCAGGATATTGCTTATCAAAATCCTTCCAAGCAATAGAATCAGCCGAATGTCTCATGATACCTTTCTCTTTAACCCGTTTCTCCTCATGCCATCTCATGTCTTCAGCAGTTTTAGAAGACATAAAAAGCCTTTGCAACCTAGCTTTTAATGGAAAGTACCACATCACCTTCTGTGGAACTTTCTTTTCCTTGCCATTATTGACTTTCCATTGTGATTCTTTACAAATAGGACACTTGTCCATCTTTTAATTTTCTTTCCAAAACAATGCACAATCAAATTTGCAGACATCAATTTTTCGATACCCCAAATCTATACCAGATAGAATTTTCATGGCCCTATAAAAACTGGATGGAAGTATTTCTCCTTCTGGTAAACACATCTTTTAAAAATTCTAGCATCATGTCAATGCCTTGTTAGTCACATGGTTCATTACTTTGATATGGAGAAAGGAAACAATGAAACGCAGCAGGGAGTATTTTTTGCATCTCGGGTAAAGTTCTCTTTGTGCATCATTTAACAATTTGTCAAAATTTTTTGAATCCCATTCACTCGATGTCCCTGATTCATGTGCATTTCTTATCTCATCGAATAAATCAGGTAACTCATAAGATTCACCATTTTCATTCATATCAAAGTCATTATATACAGTTTCATTGAGGAAATCTGTCTCACCTCCAACACCATTCTCATTAAGGTTATTGTTCTTTCCACTTGACATATAAGAGTGTGTAGAAAATGGTTCCCCATGGAAGACCCAATTTTTATAATACATACAAAAGCCTTTTTCTGACAAATCTGATTCAACGTGAGAAATGCTTTTTCTCTTTGAATTCCTCCTACATGGACAAAATAATTTTCCATCCAATCCCATACCATTGGTCTTAGCAAATTCAATAAAATCCTTAAGACCAGACTTATAATGACTTGACAAAATATTTGGATCATTTATCCAGCTCTTATCCATTTCTAATACCTAGAATAAGAAAAGTCTTAACTTACTAAACTCAAGGCATTGTCAAGATGAATAACTCAAAAAGGAGGAAAGACAATTTCTAGATATAAAAAGATAAAGGAGGCAAAAAAACATAGAATTATTCACAATTTACCTACTTTTTATGGCTTAGTTATGAATTCCAAACTACTTAGATTATTCACTGATTACACCAAATGGTATACTACTCAATAAAACTAAAAACACATTCCTGATTGTACTATTCTCCTATTGTTTGATTGTATATGCTCTTGTATAGTATATAAGAAAGCATTAAACATCATAACCCATAACTTGATTTACACAAATAAGGATGTAAACCATAACATAATTTGCAAGAAACTAGCAGTCATGATAAACACTTTTCATTCTTTATGGTAAGCTACCAAATAACCACATACCTCAAATTATGCAATCTTTTCTCTGGTTGTTCCCTTTCTTCTCTATCAAGGTAGTGAGAATGCAGGTCTGCTCTGCTGAATATGAAGAAATGCGAAATTAGATATTTTAAGAAAATCATCATACGTAATCGACAACAATCAAAAACTTTTTTAGTAACATAAAAAAAAAAAACCTTCCTAAAGCCTGATTAGAATTGTAACTATACCATTGATCTTCTATTCGAACCAATCCCTTTCTAGACAAAAAAAAGACGAGGGAGGGGGAGGGCAAAACTCACATCAACTTATGGAGTAAAGATTGGTAATGTATATAACTAAAATCGTGAAAGGAGCAAAAGATGATACAAGATAAAATATACACATTGTTCTTTGACATAAAGGCCATTCAAATGTTGATTGAAATTGCAACCAATAATGGCAATTATGAGAGCTAACTAAACCAGAAATGAATGTAAAGAAACAAAAGAAAAGAAATTCAGCAAGTTTGTAAATTGCTAATTAGTCTACCCAAGGTGTTAGAACATAGGATATGAGTTATTTCAACATCCAAAAATGAATGGCAGAAACTAGTAACTAATCAAACAAAAGATATTTGGTTCCATTAACCATTTCTGAATATATAAAACCCATTGACATTAAGGATGCTGACCTGAAATTTATCTATTATCTTCACCCAAAATAAAATATAACTACCTCATATAAAAGCCACTCAAATGTAGTTCAAACTATGTAGACATAAGTATAAAAAAGACTGGCTTATAGTAAACCCATTTTGACTAAGCAAGTCGAAATTTCCTTTTTTTTGGCCATGAAATCCAAACAACATTAACACACTTCTAATCCAATAACCAATATTCGGACCAGGACATATAACCCAAGGAAAAATTTAGAAACGTAATTGTAATTTAAGTACATATTCTTAATCTACAGCTGCATTGTATAAATAATAATTCTATTTCATGAAATATCGATCTTTCATCAAAAGGGTAAGCTAAAAATTGTAACTTTTCTGTTAAATAGCAAAGTAACAAAACTTAGACGAACAGAGAAAGGGAGAGATGAATAAAATACCCACTATAAAAATAAAAAAGGAACCAATTAAGGACAAAATTGAAGGGGGATTTGGAGAAAGGGAACTGATTCAAGACAAAATTGAAGGATTATTTGATTTTTACATCACCTTAGACCATCGTGTTGTCTCTCTTGTTGAAAGAAATGAAGACAAGTTCAGAGTTCGTTGTTGTTCTTTGTTGTTGGAGATGAAGACAAGTTACAGATTTGGAGAAAGTATTCTTTGTTGTTGTTGTTCCAAAGGTAAGAGATATGGGAAAAGTGTTTCTTTGTTTCCCGGTGTCTATGTCATAAGTATGATGTCTTTCTAAATTCCTTTTTGGTCCAAAAGAGGAAAAAAACTGGTGGGAAAAAAATGGAGGGAGAATGAAAACTTTTCCTGACGAATTGATGTGGGGAAAGTAACTTTAGACAATGAAATAAATAGAAAAACATGTTTAAAGTAGCAGCGTCTTTTGAAGGATATTTGCCTGACGGGTTGTCATAAAAAGCATGGTTTTCCTAACGAATAGGTTGGTTGTCATGAAAAATTTGTCACGAAAGAAATAATTTTTTGTAGTGAGTTAATCTATCACAAATCCTAGTGTTAGTAGGATTTGTACAAATGGCCGGCAATAAGGAAACAAAGGGCCGATTAGGGTTTCCATGTTCCATTTGGTTTTGGTCTTGTAACATCTATATAAGGACTTTTTGTCTTGCATCAATAACATAAGTAGAGTTTTCTAGTAATTGAGAGAGTTTCCCTAAGTTTCTTAAAGCAACATTTGAATATCTTAGAATTTGTTCTAGGTATTTGCTTGGCTTATCAAACAAGAATCGCACTTGTTTTGTGGCGCCTTCTACCAATTAACAAAAGTTCTATCTATCATTTGTTATGGTTGAGATTTCATCTTAGTTCATAACATAGGGGTTTATAGGGTTTTGGTTTCCACTACAATCATCAAACTTTGGTACATTGTCTAGATCCAGGCTTGTGGGATACGGGTTCTTCCAATCTTGGTTGGGTTCATTTTAGCTGGCATCAGAGCTGGTTGATAGTATCCCGGTTATTTCCTTTCTTGTCTCTTTGTTTGTGTCATTTCTTGTGTTTTTCAATTCTGTTTTTATGTCAAAAAAAATTCTTTACTATTAATCATTATTGTAGCGAACATTATTCATCGTTATTGTAGTAATTACTGTTATTTGTTACTATTCATCCAAAAAAATTCTGTTTGTGTTATCTTTTTTTTTTTTGTGTTTTGTGTCTAGTTCAATATAAAAAAGAAATTTTCCAATCGCTAGGGTTTTTGTGTCTTTCCATTGTTTTTTGGATGTGGTGAATTTGTTGAAGTTCTAATTAATTTTTGTTGCTGGTTCATTGTGTTTGTCTTGTGTGTTCTTAAATTAAAAAAAAAATTAGTCGCTTCTTACTAGGTTCAGGAATTAGGGTTTCGTGGCTGGTCACAATTTTTCTTGGAACATCTTGTATATTCTTAGGGTTTTTCTTGAATTTCTTAAAGCCCTTGAGTATTTTTTAGAATCTTGAAGTTCTTGATATTAAATTCTAGGGTTTCTTGCGAAATTGAAACAAGTTTCCAAATCTTAAAGTTCTTGAACTTTAAGAAACACTCTTGAAACCCATAGCTATTGTGTTGTTTCTTGAAGCTGCCAAATTGTTAAAAAAAAGAGCAAAATAATGCAGCAAATCACCTTGAACAACCCTTCTTGATACATTCTCCATCAAAAATCCAAGTTACAATCGGGTAAGGAGGAGTGTGAAATGCCACAACTTGTTTCCTAATCCCAAAGCCTACTTGGATTTGTTTCGTAAAAGTTGTCAAATCTTGAAATTATTTTCTAGCAATTAGGAAACCAACTTCAAGTCTGAAAATCACTTGGAAACAAGGGAATTCAACCCCTTTTCGTTGCCTAAACAAAAATTCCAAGATACCATCAGATTTTCCTCAATTTTTTCCTGCCACATAGTGTCGGGTAGAGTTTGTTTCTAGATTTCTTAAATTTCCAGCTTTGTGTCTTGTGATTTTAATCATTATTTCCAAATCTGTCTAGCAACAATTTGAGTCTCTTTGAGTCCAATTTCCAGTTTATTTCCACCAAAAAAATTTCGTTCCCTTCAACACACAACAAGTCCATTATTGCTGCACTCGTGTGTTTCTTTTAGTGAGCTAATTGTGGTACTTTTTGAACAGTATCTAATTTCTTCAAGGGTGAAATCTAGAGCTTTAGAGAACCTATTGGTGAGCTTATCAGAGTGATTTGAGTGTAAACACAAGTGTGAAAGTAAACACGTGAGGGAGTGAGTGAGGGATATCCCTTTCTTTATTACTAACTTGTTTTACAGGTTTACCTCAAGAATGTCTAATGAAGGAGGAGAAAGATCCCAAGCTTTTGATTTTAAGCTTTTTGCAAATACATTGAAAGGTGATATAAACTGTGACAACCCCACTTCTCCTTAGGGTTCGCCCTAAGGAGAAAAGTGGGGTCGTCACAAGTGTTATCAGAGTCTAGGTTTGAATTTGTTGGACAATTAGGAGTCTTGATTTTGTGAGAAGTATATGTGATAGTATGAGCGATTAGACCTAGTTTATTTAGTATACCTGGATCTTTCTAAGCTTCTAATTGTAATTGTAGGTCATGGAAGGAAATTGTGGAAATGAATCATCTTCGAGGCATCTTCCAGTGATCCGTTATCGAGAGAGACCTGGGGGCGCTCTTTGGATGTGGAATCCGGTTCGTCGAACTAGACCTCCATGCGAGTGTCGGAGGACTTACTCATACCCTAACGACGATGAGTGTAGGCAGTTATCAAACACGAATGGGAAAATCCAAAAGGATAATCGAGAAGACTGAGGGCGACAGTGTACGCCCAGACCGCTAGGATTCATGAACTGGAGATAGATGTACTTGAGGAGCGAAACAGAGCAGAGGCTCTTCGTAAGCAGCTTCAAGAGGCTAATCGCCGGCTTGCTAGGGTAGTACGAGAAGTCAAGGATAGAACCGAGGGAATGTTGGCTGAGTGTGTGACCTTAGTTGAACAAGTAGTGATGAGCAACCCTAGGGGAAGACCCTCCTAGAACCTCCCAACTTTGTAATATCAGAGTTGGATCTTTTCTCCCAATGGAAATTGAACTTGATTGTTCTCATGAACTCAAGACCTCTGACACACGAAGGTAATCAGCAACCTTAAGTAAATAATGATGGATGAAGAGACACCACGATTAGGGAACAAACTAATCGATAAAGTCTGATTTGAATCCTAAGCTATGAACTCAAGAATTCAAGAGTAAGTTCGATTAAGAACTTGAAGGAAAATCCTCACGATTTCTGGTTGTAATATTCGTCCCTTATTCTGAAAGACAAGAAGCCTTATATAGGCGTATAAAAGACCTAAACTAAGCTGCCAACAAAACCTAATCCGACTTGGAATTTCCCTTGCTAAACTCGGCCCAAGCCCAAGTGCAACTAGAAAAACCCTAATCAACTTAACACGAACAAATAACGTTGGTGCTTGACTAAAGCAAGCTTATGACCAACTAGATAAGCTACTTTAAGGATTAAAACTAGAGGACAACATGTCCTTTGTGCGATTAACAAACTACTAAACTAGGCAGCTTTAAAAACTACTAACTAAGCTAACAAGTATGAGATCATTCTTTCACTTCAAACGTACAAGTGAACAAGGTAACTTCATGGTCCACCAAATCTTCAAACTTAGCTTGCTCCTTGCTTGTATGGTGAATGATCAAGACTCGTAAAGCTTCCTTCACCCTCTTGGATCTTGATCTTGTCATCGGACCACCAATGTTGACCAAAGGATCCTTGACCCAAGGTTGAAGTTGTTGCGCACCCGTATCCGCATCATTCCCTCTCTCCTCGAAAGGATTCGTCCTCGAATCTTCAAAGTCTGTATCAAAGTCAAAAGGAGATAGGTCAGACACATTAAAAGATGCACTTATGCCATACTCACTTGGAAGTTCCAATTTGTAGGCATTGTCGTTTATCTTTTCCAGGACACGAAAAGGTCCATCTCCTCTTGGATGTAATTTGGTCCGTCGAGATGCTGGAAACCTTTCTTTCCTCATGTGCACCCAAACCCAATCACCAGGTTCGAATACAACATGCTTTCTACCCTTATTCGCATGTGTTGCATATTGCGCATTTTTCTTCTCAATTTGAGCTCGAACTCTCTCATGCAAGGTCCGAACAGCCTTTGCCTTTTTGACACCATCTGCGCTTAAACACTCATCAACAGGAATAGGTGATAAATCTAGAGGAGTTAGCGGCTGAAACCCATAAACAATTTCAAAAGGAGAATGAGTAGTAGTAGAATGAGTGGTTCGGTTGTATGCAAACTCGGCAATAGGCAAACATTCTTCCCACTTCTTCAAATTCTTTTGAACAATGGCTCGAAGTAAAGCACCAAGGGTTCGATTGGTTACCTCAGTTTGACCATCCGTTTGAGGATGACTAGAAGTAGAAAATAACAACTTAGTTCCCAACTTTCCCCAAAGTGATTTCCAGAAATAGCTTAAGAATTTCACATCCCTATCACTTACAATAGTACGCGGTACCCCATGCAATCTAACCACGTCCTTGAAGAATAAATCAGCAACATGGCGCGCATCATTTGTTTTCCTACAAGGGATAAAGTGAGCCATTTTAGAAAATCTATCCACTACAACAAAGATACTATCCATACCTCTAGAAGACCTTGGTAAACCAAGCACAAAATCCATGGATAAGTCTGTCCAAGGGGCATGAGGTACGGGTAAAGGAGTGTACAATCCATGAGGGTTACTCCTTGACTTTGCCTGCTTACACTTTAAACACTTATCACAAATGTTAGCAACATCACGCCTCATTTTAGGCCAATAGAAGTGTTCATGCAAAATGTCAAGAGTTTTATCAACGCCAAAATGTCCCATCAACCCTCCGCCATGGGCTTCTCTAACAAGCAATTCCCTAAGTGAACAGTTGGGAATACATAGGCGATTTTCTTTGAACAAGAACCCTTCATGCCTATAAAACTTTTGAAATGCAGCATGTTCACAAGCTTTAAACACATTAGAAAAATCGTCATCATGTGCATACAAGTCTTTAATGTGCTCAAAACCAAGTAACTTAGTGCTCATGGTAGTGATCAAAGTATACCTCCTAGACAATGCATCTGCAACGACATTATCTTTCCCCTTCTTATACTTAATGATATATGGAAAGGAATCAATAAATGCAATCCATTTAGCATGTCTTTTATGCAACTTACCTTGACCTTTAAGGAATTTAATTGATTCATGATCAGTATGTATCACAAATTCCTTAGGCATAAGATAATGCTGCCACACTTCAAGAGCACGCACAACAGCATACAATTCTTTATCATAAGTAGGGTAATTAAGAGCTCCCCCACTCAACTTCTCACTGAAATATGCCAAGGGTCTATTGTTTTGATGTAGGATAGCCCCTATGCCTATTCCACTAGCATCACATTCAACTTCAAAAGTCAAATCAAAATTAGGCAAAGCAAGAATAGGTGCTGAAGTTAACAAATTCTTAAGCTTATTAAATGACTCTTCTTGCTCTTTTTCCCATTGAAACCCCACATTCTTTTTAATTATCTCATTCAAAGGTGCTGCAATAGTACTAAAGTCTTTAACAAATCTCCTATAGAAACTTGCAAGACCATGAAAAGACCTTACCTGGGACACATTGGTTGGAGTCGGCCACTCTAAAATGGCCTTTACCTTGGCTGGATCAACACTTATGCCATTTGCACCAACAATATATCCAAGAAAGTTAACTTCATGAGTGCAAAAGATACATTTTTCCATGTTAGCAAATAGTCTATTTTCACGCAAGGCACTTAAAACAAGTTTCAAATGCTCAACATGCTCATCTAAAGACTTGCTAAAGATCAATATATCATCAAAATAAACAACAACAAACTTTCCAAGAAAATGCCTTAAAACATGGTTCATTAATCTCATGAAAGTACTTGGAGCGTTTGTTAAGCCAAAAGGCATCACAAGCCACTCATAAAGACCATACTTTGTTTTGAAGGCAGTTTTCCATTCATCTCCTTCCTTTATCCTTATTTGATGATAACCCGATCTTAAATCAATTTTAGTGAAAATGATTGCTCCATGCAAATCTTCTAACATATCATCTAACCTAGGAATAGGATGACGATACTTAACAGTAATGTTATTAATTGCACGACAATCTGTACACATTCTCCAAGTCCCTTCTTTCTTAGGCACTAAAATAACTGGAACTGCACAAGGACTAAGAGATTCACGAACCTGTTCTTTTTCAAGGAGGGAATCGACTTGCCTTTGGATTTCCTTTGTTTCCTCCGGATTTGCTCTATAGGCTGGTCGATTTGGTAGAATTGCTCCAGGAACAAAGTCGATTTGATGTTCAATGTCTCGAATTGGAGGTAATCCTTTCGGTAGTTCCTCTGGAAACACATCCTTGAATTCCTGCAAAAGAGAGTAGATTGCACTAGGAAGAGAATCGGTTATGCCAAGTGTGTAAAAAGAAGAATAATCAGCTTCCCTGTACATAAGTACTATGAGAAGACTTTGTGCATTCAAAACCCTATCTACCTCACGCACACTTGCATAGAAGCTCTTTTTTTTCATTTTCAAGCTCTCGGCCTCACTGAGTCTTTTTCCACTCGAATTTTCTTTTTCACTCAACTCGGCCTCTACTTTCTTTTTCCCCTCATTTTCTCTCACATTCGGCTTTTTCTTTGCCTCTCTTGGCTGCCTTTTCTCTCTCTCTCTTTTTTAGATGCAATTGTTCTTCATACACTTGTGTAGGTGTCAAGGGTGAAAGAGTGATTTTGAGGTTGTCCATAATGAACTTATACTTATTAGTGAGTCCAATATGATCAGCCTGTCTATCATACTCCCAAGGACGCCCCAACAAGACATGACTAGCATGCATAGGAATTACATCACATAAAACTTGGTCCTTGTATCGACCAATAGAAAAAGCAATTAAAGCTTGTTTGGTCACCTTGACTTCCCCCCCATCATTTAACCAAGATAATCTATAGGGTTTAGGGTGGTAAGTCCATGGAATGTGGTTTTGCTCAACAAAATCAGCGGCTACACAATTAGTACAAGAGCCACTATCAATGATCATAAGACATACCTCATCTCCAATTTTGCATCTCGTATGAAAGATGTTGGTTCGTTGGAGATCATCTTCTTGAGCTTGTGCATTGAGCACTCTCATGGTTACCATAGTTCGAGCTACGGGGTCCTCCTCTATCTCAACCATGTCATCATCCTTCCCTTCCTCTTCAAGCGGTGGCATGTCCGCATATTCCTCCTCTCCTTCGCTTTGCCACACTCCCTCTTCATTCATGTACATGATGCTTCGGTTAGGGCATTGAGCCATGAGGTGGCCAATTCCCTTGCATTTGAAGCATGCCTTTGGCTGGTTGGTAGATGTATTTGCCCCTGGAAGAGTCGGCCGCAGGGTTGGTTTAGAAGAAGTTGCACTCGGATGGGATGGTTGTTCCATCCGCTTGTTTTCCCTCTCTCTATTACCTTGCCTTGGCCAAGCATTGGATGTTGGCAATTGATTTCTTCTCCAAGGAGTGGAAGAGGATGTAGTGGTTCGGCCACTAGGTGTCTTTATAGGTAAGGCTTGCTTTTCCACCTTCTCTGCATAAGACACCATTTGTTGAAGCTCAAAGTGGTCTTGAAGCTCAACCTTCTTCCTAATTTCAGGATTTAATCCATTAAGGAACCTCGCCATGGTTGCTTCCGGATCCTCTTGTACATTGGCCCTTATCATCGCTACCTCCATTTGTTTGTGGTACTCATCAACAGAATTAGACCCTTGAGTGAGTCGTTGGAGCCGATTGTACAAGTCCGTGGTATAATGGAAGGGTACAAATCGTTTCCTCATCACTTGCTTCATGTCAGTCCAAGTGTCAATCGGTTGTTCCCTATTTCTCCTCCTTGTGGCACATACTTGCTCCCACCAAATAGATGCATAATCTTGAAATTCAATAGCTGCAAGTTTCACCTTTTTCTCTTCAGAGTAATTGTGGACTTCAAACACTTGCTCAACTCGCCTAACCCAATCCAAGTAAGTTTCAGGATCATTCTTCCCATGAAAGGTAGGCATCTTAGTCTTGATGGAACCAAGATTGTCATCGGTTCTCCTAGGTCGGTCTCGACCTTCCCTCGCTCCCCTTTGGCTTTTCCTTGATCGAAATGAGGCGTTAGAATGATACCCCTCATCATCCGCATCATGATCAGCATTTTGAACACTCGAATGTGTATCTCCGGTACCTCGCATCTCAATGGCAGCCAACCTGTCGGATATTTGTGTCATCACAAATTCATGTCTCTCTGCTTGTTTTCGAAGAGCTTGGAGCACCAGTTTGAGTGACACTTCGGTCTCAGTCGGCTCGGATATGTTCCCCTCTTGAGACATATTGTCAAACCTGCAAAACAAGTGTATCCTAGTCTACCTTGCAAAGTACTCGTGTATCACTCAAGGAAAAAAAAACACACTCACTCTCAATTTTCCTTCTCGAAGTTCTTAAAACAACTCAAACTCTCAAAAATTCCAGAATTAATTACCCTATAAGCAAGTAACAAGACACAAAGCAGAATTTTTTTTGCAAATCCTAGAAAAACTCTACCCGAAGTGGAACTTTTTTGAGCTGCTGTTTTGCTGAGTTTTTGGTCAGTATTTTGGAAGGTAAGTGGTGTTTTTGGGGTGCTCAAATAATGCAAGAACCAGTCCTCAAATTTCAGTCAAATTGGTTCTCAAAAACTAGCTCAACCGATTTTAGTATCTCAAGAATTCAAAGGCGGTTGGCTAAAGGTGTTTGTGGTAGTTTAGGTTTGGTTTTGGAAACTAATTTGGGTGTGTTTGGGGCTGGTTAGGTCGTTTGGGGTCGTTGGAATTCAATCAAGATTGGAAACTCAAGATTTGGAAACCAATCAAGATTTGGAAACGCAAGTTTTAAGGAAACTAATCAATATTTGGAAACTAATCAAGCTTGGAAACCCAATCAAGATTTGGGAAACCAATCAAGATTAGGAAACCAATCAAGATTTGGAAACTAATCAAGATTTGGGAAACCAATCAAGAATTGGAAACTTAAGATTTGGAAACCTGGATTTCCTTTGTGTGAGAGCCGATTCCTTCTCTTCTTCCTTTTTTTTCTCGCTTGCTTTTTTTTGGTTTTTTTTTTTGGTTTGGCTCTTCAAACAGAACACAAAATTCAGGTCACACCAACGAGTTCAAGAAACGGATGAAAGGTTATGCAAATTCCAAGAAAACCCTAGTTCTTGATTTATTGTTCAAGAACTTTCAAAACAAGACTTGGTGGTCCAAGAACTTCAAGAATTTTGTTCAAGAAGCTCAAGAACTTTCCCAAATTATGTTGTGGTGTCCAAGGTTTGCAAGAACAACAACCAAGACTCAAGAAAAAGGCCCAAACAGGAATTTCAGCAATATTCAAAAGAAAATTCCAGCAACTTGGACACTAAAACAATATAGGTACGTGACTTTTTTTGTTTTTAAACCCTAACAACCAAAACACAAGTATAATAGACTCACGAACGAAATTTGGACAGAAAAAAAAAAGACAACACCCAAAACAGATTTTTTTTGTGTTCGGATGAACAGTGCGGTGAATAGTGACGGTGAACAATATTTTTTTTTTTTTACAAAAGACACAAACTAACAAGATATGAGCAATTCAATTGAAAGGGAATTAACCTGATGCTCCTGATACCAACTGATGAGCAACCCTAGGGGAAGACCCTCCTAGAACCTCTCAACTTTGTAATATCAGAGTTGGATCTTTTCTCCCAATGGAAATTGAACTTGATTGTTCTCATGAACTCAACACCTCTGACACACGAAGATAATCAGCAACCTTAAGTAAATAATGATGGATGAAGAGACACCATTGATTAGGGAACCAAACTAATCGATAAAGTCCTGATTTGAATCCTAAGCTATGAACTCAAGAATTCAAGAGTAAGTTCGATTAAGAACTTGAAGGAAAAATCCTCACGATTTCTGGTTGTAATATTCGTCCCTTATTCTGAAAGACAAGAAACCTTATATAGGCGTATAAAAGACCTAAACTAAGCTGCCAACAAAACCTAATCCGACTTGGAATTTCCCTTGCTAAACTCGGCCCAAACCCAAGTGCAACTAGAAAAACCCTAATCAACTTAACACGAACAAATAACGTTGGTGCTTGACTAAAGCAAGCTTATGACCAACTAGATAAGCTACTTTAAGGATTAAAACTAGAGGACAACATGTCCTTTGTGCGATTAACAAACTACTAAACTAGGCAGCTTTTAAAACAACTACTAACTAAGCTAACAAGTATGAGATCATTCTTTCACTTCAAACGTACAAGTGAACAAGGTAACTTCATGGTCCACCAAATCTTCAAACTTAGCTTGCTCCTTGCTTGTATGGTGAATGATCAAGACTCGTAAAGCTTCCTTCACCCTTTTTGATCTTGATCTTGTCATCGGACCACCAATGTTGACCAAAGAATCCTTGATCCAAGGTTGAAGTTGTTGCGCACCCGTATCCGCATCAAGTAGTAGATGGCAAGGTACTTGACGAGGGACAGGAGGAAGAAACTCCTAGTGCTGAAGATGAAGATGATCCTACTGAAGTAGTCGAGACTTCTGGCTCTGCCAATCACTAGGCTAGTAGTTATCCTACTTTATTAGTTTTGTCCAGGATAGTTGGGATGATACTTGTTCTAAAGCCATTGTATTTGTGTAACTCTGCCACTTATCTTTTGAAGCACTTGAATGTTACTTATGATGTTTTTGATTTTGTTGTTTTATGACTTTTAATCTACGCTATGAGTTGTGTATATTTACAATTATTTTCATGTCTCACACATTTATTTTCGTTTTGCATATTTAAAATGTCACTTTAAATCTCACTTATGCATATTTATCTTCCGTTCATCCCTTTAGAAAAATACTATAATTATGGACGGACGAAAAAGTGGAAGGGGTCGAGGGCGCAGGGTTAGGCAATCCCAAGCTCAAGGAGATGATCAGGGATCGGCAACTGGACCGAATCAAGGGCAAAGGAACGAAGGGGATAACCAAATAGTTACTGCTATTAATCGCATGACTGATATTTTAAAATGGTTAACAGATTGTCAGGGTTCAGGACCTGTTAACCAACTTGGGGCTCAAGAAAGGGAGAGAATAGAGTTTTAGAACGATTCTTAAAATTTGCCCCAGCCTAAATTTCTTGGAGGGTCTGACCAGAAGTAGCGGAAAACTGGTTGGAGAGAATGACTAACATCTTTGCCACCTTAGATCATACTGAGGAGAGGCGAGTGAACTTCGCTGCCTTCCAATTTTGAGGAGCATGGCACGTGCTTGGTGGAACGTGATTAGGGGGAAATGGGAAAGAGCACTGACTCCCTGGACTTGAAAAATTTTTGTGAGAGAGTTTAATGAGAAGTATTTCCCACCCATGATTCAAGAAAAAAGGAGGATGATTTCATAAAGTTGAGACAGGAAACTTCTAGTGTGGCTGACTATGAGGAGGGATTCACTAAACTTTCTAGGTTTGCTCTGGAGTTAGTGGCCACTGAAAGAAAAATGATAAGATGATTCGTACAAGAACTAAATGTGGAGATTCAAGAGGGGTTAGCAGCAGCCCAAATTTCTACTTTTACTGAAGTTTTGGAGGAAAGCACAACAAGTTGAGAGTGTAAAGTTGCAAGTTAGGGATTTTCATGCAAAGAAAAGAGGAGCTCCTGGTAACCCTCCTGGACAAGTGGATAAGAGTGCTCCACCTCCTAAAATGGGAAGAAGAATAGGAGGAGTAAAAACATCTGGGAGCACCAAGAGGGGCTCTATCAAGAGGGGGCTGCAGTGGACGAGGTCAATCGAGGGAGACACCTCCTAGTGGGCAGGTTGTAGCTCCTCAAGTTGTTTGTGACTACTGTGGTAAGCCCAACCATACAGAGAATGAGTGCTGGAGAAAAGGGAGAAAGTGTTTTGTATTGTGACAGCACTGAGCATCAGATCTTGAACTATCCGAATGTACCGAAAGAAGGAGGTAGTACACAACGGCCAGACAAGTCGACATCTAAACAATCTAGTGCTTGAGGAAGTCGACCGAAGGTACCGGCTAGGGTTTATGCATTAGACCATTGGCAGGTTCCCGATTCTTCTGAGGTCGTTGAAGGTACGATTCCTATTTTCCATCGCTTAGCTAAGGTTCTAATTGACTCTGGTGCGACACACTCTTTTGTAAACCCTAAATTCATGAGTGGGGTAGATATGAGACCAATTAATTTACCCTATGACTTGGAAGTTAAAACGTCTACGGGTGATCAAAGTTTGATGTTAATATGGTGTATAGAAATTGTGAGATATGGGTTGGAGAGCGAAAATTGTTGGCCAATTTGATGGGTCTAACTATTAAGGGGTATGATGTTATTCTAGGTATGGATTGGTTAACTCTCTATCATACTCAGTTGAATTGTAAGACGAAAATGGTAGATCTATGTATTTCTGGAGAGGTAACCCTAAAATTGGATGTAAGGAATAAACTAGTCTTATCTGCCCTTATTTCAGGAATTCGAGTTAGAAAGATATTGAGGAAGGGAGTTGAAGGATATTTGACCTTTCTTATAAATACGCCTGGTGATAAGGTGAGGTTGAAGGATATGCCAGTGGTAAAGGACTACCTAGATGTTTTTCCTGAGAAATTAGAGTCATTGCTACCAGAAAGAGAGACAACATTTAAAATTGATGTGAATCCAGGGGTAACACCTATCTCTAAAACACCATATAGAATGGCTCCATCTGAATTGAAAGAATTGAAGTTGCAATTGCAGGACTTACTAGAGTGAGATTTTATTAGATAAAGTGATTCCCCATGGGAGTTCCAGTATTATTTGTTAAGAAGAAGAATGGGAACTTAAGACTGTACATAGATTACCGAGACTTGAATGATGTCACTGTTAAAAACAAGTATCCTTTACCCCACATTGATGAATTGTTTCGACTAATTGCAAGGGACGGTAGTATTCTTCAAAGTTGGATCTTAGGCAAGGTTGTTATCCAATTAAGGATTTTGGAAAAAGATATACCTAAGACTGCCTTTAATTCAAGATACAGACACTTTGAATTTGCCGTGATACCGTTTGGGTTGACTAATGCTTTTGCAGTTTTCATGGATTTAATGCACCGAGTCTTTAAGTCTTATTTAGATCAATTTGTGGTGGTGTTCATTGATAATATATTGGTGTATTCTAAAACTTTGGAAGATCATGAGAAACATTTGAGAATTGTCTTGCAAACCTTGAGAGAGCATCAACTGTACGCTAAGTTCAACAAATGCGAATTTTTGTTGAACGAAGTAACTTTCTTAGGTTACATTGTGAGGACTCGAAAATTTCTTATTTTTATCGTATATTACTAGCTTATTTAAATATTTATTCACCCATTTTCTCCGAATAATTTATTTCAACCATTTTAGATCCATTTATACGAAACAATGTCTCACTTACATTTTTAAAACGTTTTGTTAGAAAAATTTATTTTTCGTAAGCTCGTTCGGTAAGAAATAACGAGTACACATTTTTTGAGATAAATTCGATCTGAGAGTGCATTAATTTTGGAGAATTAAAAATGATCATTAGTAGACCAAGAAAAGTTAATTGAGAGATTAGATGTGAGTGAGTTAAAATTAAGTTTATACCGCTCGCGCATTGATAGATTTACGAAAGACGCCCTGGTACAAATTAATTAGTGATTTGAGAAATTAATACTAGACTCATGTGAGAACTCATGTTTTTTATTTCTAAAATAGTTATTTTCATGATTATTTACCCTAGTATTAGGTAGATAAATCATCGTTGTAAGAATTTCTTAGAAATTGCGCTTTATCGCGCGCAGTTGGAAGTTCGCGTTTCCACGCGCGTGACTAATTGAAGGACTTTAGAAATTTATTGTTAAACTACTAAGAGTGAATAATAATAGTGTTAAAAGAAGTGCATTAGAGATTTAGTACACAAGTGAAACAAACCCGAGAGAAACGAACACGCAACACGCGTGCGTGATTACTATTGATAGTTGACTTTCGCCAAACTTTGGCCCAAGTTTTATCAAGCTTCCAAGAGAAGCTTTAGCCATCAGATTTTTCACTCTCTCTCTTCCTCTCAAGCTGGCCGAAATTCTCAAGGCAAAGAAGGAGCTAAATTCATCTCATTTTACTTCATTTCTTGTACCTTTTCACTCCAAATTCATCACACAAACTCACAACAATTTGGAGACTCACTTGGACTAGGAAGGGAGCAACTTTCTCACGGTTTCTTGGAGCTCTTAGTGACCCAAAATTTCTGATTTTTCATCAACGAAGAGGTTGGTAATCATCTAACCTTTTAAACTTGGTTCTAGTGAGTTAAATTTGACTTGGAAGCTTGTAGCTTCATGTGGGTATCTTTGTTTGGTTGAAAATCATTTGAGTGGGCTCTATGAAATCCCACAATGGATATGTTGGATTGATATGACGATTATGGTTGTTATTTATGTTTGATTAAGTGCTAAATAAGTGGATATAAGTTGAAAAAGTGGAAAGAAAATCAAAGGAAAGTTGCATGAGAAGCTTAGCCGATTCTGCCTGTTCTTGTCGAGCCCTTGGTTCGATTTTTTTGTGATCAAATGATCTTGAATTTGTTGTAGTTATGTTTTATAGGTTGTGTGGAAAGTTTCCACAAAAAATTACTTGATTTGGTTAAGAAAAAGTTGTGTTTTGAACAAGAACAAACTGGGAAATTCGCGTAACAGGAGTGTGCTGGCAGTAATCTTTAAATGATCATAACTCTTTGCTCAGATGCCGAAATCAAGTGCCATTTGTGGCATTTGAAACTAGACACTTTCAGTCTTCTAACGGTATAAAATGCATCCCTTGATTCAAAGTGAGTGAGCCGTATAGTTCACCAAATTTACCTATTCTGTTTTATTGCTCTGCTCGAGGGTCAGTGATGTGCTGGGACTTTTTGCTTGAATTTGAGCTAGCTAGGAACTGAATTTCAGAATGATTTCTTCTGATGAAATGTAGCCTTATGAATCTAGTTTCCAACGCCACCAACTATGCTCAATTCCAAGTTGACTTGACTGAGTTAAGGCCAAATTATAGAACTGCACCAGTGATAGAAAACCCTAAATTTTGGCTAACCGAATGGCTTAGCTCGAATTGGGACTTGCTATTTTGAAAATTTTGGTGTCAATCACCTACCAAAATGTATGTTTGGATGTTTCTTAGAGCGTTTTTCATAAATGGACCCATGTTTGAGATGATTTCATTGGCCAAAGGTTCGAAAAGAAAAACGGAAGCTTGAAGGCAACTTTGTCTTTGGATTCCCTTAATTTTGGTAGCTTAGTTAACTGCCTTTCCGTGTGAATTTTCAAATGAAATTTGGTAGAGGAATAGTCCTCATATGAAAGTTTGAGTTGTACCAATTTTGGTGTCAATCCAAGGACCATTTCGATACCCAAATGATGGTCCAAAGTCGTTTGCCAAAATCTAGAAAATGTGCAATCTGTCCTTATTTTTTAGGTTAATTTTGGACTGCTATATCTTGATGCTCGAGACTCCAATTTTAGTTCTGCTTGTTGTATTTAAAACCTTGATTGGAATTCCTAATTGAGGTACAAATTTCAGAGGTTAATTCATTTTATGTGAATTTTACCGAATTTTCAAAATTTATCGAAAACTAAGGCTGAAACCTGTCTTGGGAGTCCAAGTCAGCTCCTTTAGGCCCAAAATTTGAGTGTCTTCCATTTTGAATCTTAGAAAAGTGTCTTCTCAGAACTTTAGTACTTTGAAGCTAGTTTCCAACGGTACCAAGTTTTTCAATTTTGGACATACGGAGTGTAAGATATGATTTTTCAAAATTGCACCTTAAATCTGAAATTTTTGAACTTGAAAGTGAATTAAGTTTTTAGAGACTCTGCACTATCCTTCGATATTGAATTATCGTTTTTAAACTCGATTTTGTGAAGGAAATCAGTTTTTCTTGTGTTAATAATCTTCACTTTTGAACCTTATTTTGAATGGTTAAGGTTCGTGTTTGAAGTATCAACTAGTCAAATTAAGTGTCCTTCTTTCTTGATTAATACGTGATTGTGAGTGCGAAAATATTTGTTAATTGTCCAGGTGCTCAAGGAGATTTCGAAAGGAATTTCGGTGCGGACACCTAAAGCTTTGTTTGCTCACTTATTTTGAATCGGTGAGTGGTCCAAGTGCATGACTTGTTGTGTTTACTTGATTTATCTGCTTATATACGTGAATATCACTTGGTGACACGAGTGTGTACTTTATCGCACTCGCTCTCCTTTACTCGAACTTTAGTTACATTAAAGTTGATTTCCAAAGTCGATCGAGTGAATCTCGTCGGCAAAAAAATACTTGTTTACGTGTGCATGTCGTGTTTGTCGTGCATGTCGTGTTGTCAAGTGGAGTGAACCTTCTCGACTTATGGGGATGCCCAATTGTCTTAGTCAATCTTGCAACTCGAGCCGGCATGGGTTTGATCGAGAAGCTTGATAAACCAAGAGAATAACAAAACAAAACTTGATCTTTTGAGTTCTTGTTCGGCATACTCGTCGAGTATCGCCTTTTTCGTGCGTGTTTGGTTACGGATCCGAGAGGGTGGAATGTTGGTTGGAGGTAGTAAGTGGAGCTTTTACAGATTTCAAATCCCACCCGGTTGACGGAATGTCAACTCATGGAGATAGTAGATCGAGCATTGGCAAAGCATGTGGAAATTAGCTCCTGAGAGCTCTTGTATCCTACTCAAGTGTGTTTAAATTGTTAATTGTGAATTATTTGATTTTATCGCTTTATTTATGGCATAAATGTTATTGATACTTGAACTACGTGCTTGCATGACTTTCTTGGCCTCATTGAGTATTGGCTCATTCCATTAGTTTGTTTTCCTTAACAGGTTGGATTGGAAGAAGTTAAGAAAATGCCGACTTGTGGCACTTTTGTATTAGTATTTTAATTGTAATCGACTAGACACTTTTGGATGTTGTATATTTTGGGGAAAGTGATTGTAAGTTTGAAATTGTGATGTAAAATTTGAATATTTACGTATGGAAATGATTTCGTATCTTTATTCCGACATTCATTGTTAGTACTAGACTTTAAGTTTAAATTGGAATTGTCTCGAGTCCCTGGCGAGAGTTGGACAGGCGTCCGGCGGATACTCTTGGGTTCGCTCTTGGGAGAAGTGGGGGCGTCACATACATAATCTCTAAAGAAGGAATTAAGGTGGACCCGGCCAAAGTAGAAGCACCTTCTATGTAGAAGTAACCGGAAAACCCTACTGAAGTATGAAGTTTTTTAGGGTTAGCAGGGTATTATCACAGGTTTACTAAGAATTTTTCTAAAATTGTGGGACCCTTAACCGAATTGACTAAGAAAAGTGGAAAGTTATGTGGAGTTCTAAATGTGAAGAAAGTTTTCAAGAGTTAAAGAAACGATTGACAAGGGCACCTGTTTTAGCCTTTTCCTAATGAAAAAGATAGTTTTGTGGTTTACACAGATGATTCAAAAGAAGGCTTGGGGTATGTGTTGATGCAAAATGAAAGGGTATTTTCGTATTCCTCTCGAAAGTTGAAATCTCATGCGAGAAATTACCCAACTCATGATCTGGAGTTAGCGACAGTAGTGTTTGCATTGAAGAAGTGGAGGCATTATCTTTATGAGGTGACATTTGAGGTTTTTACCAATCACAAGAGTCTTAAGTATTTGTTTTCCCAAAAGAGTTGAATTTGAGACAATGTAGATGGATGGTGTTTTTGGAGGATTATGACTGTACGATTAATTATCACCCGGAGAAAGTTAATGTGGTAGCTGATGTCTTGAGTCGTAAAGTGTAAGTGGCTGGTTTGATGATAAAATAGTTGCCCCTGTTAGAAGAAGTGAGTGTTTGGAACCCTCGCCTTGAACCAAGAAAGGTGATCCTTAGGAACATTGTTGTGAGATCCACATTACTAAATCGTATGAAGGAGGCACAAGAGAAGGATTCGGAGGTACAAAAGTGTTTAGAAAAAGTTAAAAAGGAGGAAACATTAGATTTTAATTTGGGATCTAATGGAGTATTAAAATTTCGAAATCGCATAGTAGTGTCAAAGGATGAAGAGCTAAAAGGGGAAATCTTAGAAGAAACTCACCGTTCCAAGTACACGGTGCATCCCGGAGAAAATAAAATGTACCAGGATTTGAAGAGTCTGTACTGGTGGAAGAATATGAAGAAGGAAATTGTTTGATTTGCCCAAACTTGTTTGATTTGCCAGCAGGTTAAAGCCGAGTATAAAAAACCCTCTGGTCTATTGCAACCTTTGGAAATACCTGAGTGAAAATGAAAAAATATCACCATGAATTTTGTATCTGGGCTACAAGAACACAAAGAGGTCATGACGCTATTTGGGTGTTTGTGGATAGATTGACCAAGTCTGCTCATTTTTTGTTGATTAGTATGAAGTACTCATTGGAGAATCTAGCCAAGTTGTATTTGGATGAAATTATAAGGTTACATGGGATACCAGTAAGTATAGTGTCTGATCAGGACCCTCGATTTGTTTCTCAATTCTGGTAGAAGGTGCAAGAAATGTTAGGAACTAAATTGAGATTTAGTACTACTTATCACCCACAGACGGAAGAACAGTCAGAGAGGACAATTCAAACTCTTGAAAACATGTTGAGATCGTGTATTTTAGATTTTAGAGAAAGTTGGAGTCAATACTTAACATTGGTGGAGTTTGCTTATAATAATAGCTTTCATTCATCCATTCAAATGGCTCCTTATGAGACTCTTTATGGCCGAAAGTGTAGATTTCCGATTTATTGGGATGAAATATGCGAAAGAAAAATCTTAAACCCAACTACAGCACCATGGATTGAAGAGGCGTACGAAAAGGTGAAGTTGATATGCCAAAAGATTCAAACAGTTCAAAACCGCCAAAAGAGCTATGCAGATAATTGAAGGAAAGATTTGGAGTTTGCAGTTGGAGACCAAATTTTCCTTAAGATCACTCTCTTAAAAGCAAGTTTGATGGCAGGAAGAGGAAAGAAGTTGCAACCAAGATTTGTAGGACCCTATAAGATTATCCAATGTGTGGGAAACATGGCCTATAAGTTAGAACTACCACCAAGTTTGTCTCGAATCCATAATATTTTTCATGTGTCTATGTTTAAGAAATACCATCCAGACCCCTCTCATGTGCTGCAACCAGAGAATATTGAGATTGATGAGGCATTAATATATGAGGAGAACCAGTGAAACTTTTGGACAGAAAAGTGAAAGAACTGAGGAATAAACAAATCCCTTTGGTAAAATTCCTATGGAGAAATCATGGAATAGAGGAAGCAACTTGAGAGGTAGAAGAAGAGATTCGAGAGAAATATCCAAACTTATTTTCGAATCAAAGTATGAATTTCGTGAACGAAATTCTTTTAAGGGGGATAATATGTGTGAACTCATATTTTTATTCTTAATTTCGCCTATTTTAAAATTATTTACATTGGTATTATTTAATTTTATTATTTTAGCATGAATTTTACTTAAATTGTATTTTTATTGCTTACGCATCAAATTTTTTCAAAAGTCACATAGGCGCGACTAATTGGAGATTTGGAGAATTTATTTTGGAATAGTAAGAATGAGTATTAGTGGTGCAAGAGAAACTAACTTGGAAGATTAGTAATTGAGAGTGAAAACAAGAGGGAAACTAGTAGTGCATGACACTATTTGGGTTACTATTCCTAGTTGACCTTTTAACCTCCAAAAGTTAGCTTTCTTCTCACCTTCACATCACAATTCAAACTCAATCTTCTCTCCTTTTTCTCTCTCTTTTGGCTGGCCCTTATAGCTCCAAAACAAGGGAAGAAAGACTCCAACTTTAATCACAAATCTTGCTCCAAGATTCATACAAAATCCTCAAAACCTTTAGTAGTTGATCTAGCTTGAAGGAAGCTTCCATCTTGTGGTGAGTTCTTGGTGGATTAGTGATGCATAGCTTGGCTCTACCTAGGGTTCAAGAAGCCTTGAAGAGGTAACAAATTTCACTTCCCTTGATTTTTAGTTTTATGCAAGAGTTAGTAGTGGTTATGGGTTGTTATGCAAGGCGGTTTGAAACCCTAACTAAAACTAGGCTAGATGGTTTGAGGAAATCCTTGTTTTCTTGCTTTATATCTAGGTAGATGTCTTGAGGTGGCCTATTAGATAGCGGACTTGAGAATTCTTGCTTGTTTCGTTGTTATTCTTGTGGGTTATGGCTTGATTTGTGGCTTCAATGTTGGAAAGAAGACTTGATGAGGAAGAGGGGAGGCTGTCCAAAATTTTACTGCTTTGTTCCCTTGAAATATTTTCGAATTTTGTTGTTCAAATGGCTGCAAATGAGGAAGATGGGAGGCTGTCCGAAATTTTGCTGCTTTGTTCCCTTGACATAATTTTGTTGTTCAAATGGGTGCAAAAATGCTTGTTATATGTTGGGTTGTATGTGTAAAAATTATCTCTCAAAAATCGTTTCAATTGATTGGGTAAAAATTGAGTTTTTGAGAAGAGAAGTAAATTTGGAAAACTGGTTTAGGACAGCTGACCAGGGTATATTTAACAGCCTATAAGTTTTTGTACAAGAGTCAAAATCAAGTGCCGTTTGCTGCATTTGAAACTAGACTCTAAGAGCTTTTTAACGGTATAAAATTTCCCTGCTAATTCATTTCCTGTGAGCCGTAGCAAACCGGCAAAGTGGACTGATTTGCTTCTACTGTTTACCCGAGAAACTTGTACAACTACATCTTGTAGCTCAATTTCACTCCTCTTGTGAAAAGAATTTAAACACAATTTCTTCTGCTGATTTATAGCTTTTGAATCTAGTTTTAACACCATAAACCATTTTCAATTTGGACTTGTGTAGCATGAGTTATGACCTGATTTCAAAAACCGTGTCGAAGCTCCAAGGCTGAGAATTCGTGGAACGGATTCCAAAAACCAATTTTCTTAAAACTATTGTAACTTGGTGTAGGAAAACTCAAATTGAGTTCTGCTTGTTGTGTTTGAAAATAGACTTGAAGTTCTTTCTATGTTACAAATTTCAGAGGGTAATTCGATTCCTATGAATTTTGCCAAATTCTCAAATTCTACTGAAAATCAAGACTGTTTTTGCCCTGTTTTAATGAAGCAGCAAGTTTGAGTTGAGATTTGAATGGTTTCTGATTTGAATGTGGAAAAAGTGTTTTCTAAAGAGTTTTAGTACATTGAATCTAGTTTCTAACGGGATAAAATTTCCAATTTTTCGATTTACGGAACTCAAGATATGATTTTTCAAGTATTGTCGCATAAAGATGGAAATTTCCAGTTTCAAACAAAATGTACTTTTAAGAACTTCCAACTTTCTTTTGAGATTGATAGTTTGCTTCAAAACTTGATTTCATGGATGGATACAAGGTCTCTTGTGACTCTAAACCTCCATTTTTGAATATCTATTTCCAATGAATTTTCTTCCTTGTATGCTAAGTGACATAGGGTATCCGTGAGTGATGGTTGGTTGATATTTCTTCAGGTGTTCAAGAGGGTTTCGAAAGGAATCCCGGCATGGAACTTTAAAGGAATTACTTGCTCGCTTGCTTTTAAAATTGGTGAGTGTCAAGTGCATGACTTGTTGTATAATACTTGAAGTACTTCTTGTTGATTATGTGAATTGGACTTGTCAAGACAAGTGTGTACTTTATCGCACTCGTTCTTTCTTGCTTGACTTGATAATTGACTTGTTCGTACTTGATAATTATACTCGTGCTTGTGTGTGACTTGGCGTCAATTTGAGAGAAATCTCATCGACTTATACTTGAATTTGGGGGCCCCAAAACCCAATGGCTAGCCATTCAATTCAAGCCGCCAAGGGATTGGTTGAGGAGTTTGGTGAACCTTGGGCTCGTGTACTTGACTTGCCTTGATATACTCGAGTAATATCACAACTTGTTTGACGTGCGCGCCCGGCCGGGGATGTAACGATGGGCGGAAATTGGTGAAAAGTGGGGTTCTATGGACTTGATATTTGCTCGGTTGACGGAGTGTCAACACTTGAAAATTTTGGATCAAGACTATTGGTGAAGTAGTGGGAATTGAGCTCCTAAGAGCTCTCGTATCCTTTATTGATTGTGTTTTGTTTTCTTTTGTGAGTTATATGAATATTGTGGCTGCCTTTCTTTTATAAGCTTTAATGCTCGTTGTACTTGATTGCTTGCCTGTTTTCTTGGTCTCACTGAGTGTTAGCTCACCTCCCTTAAGTTTGTTTTCCTTAATAGGAACTTGAAGTGGAAAGATTTTGGAGAAGCTAGCTTTGGTTGTATTTTGGTCCAATTATGGATGTAAATGAATTAACCGACTTTTGGTGGTTGTATTTTGGGAAATTTGATGTAACTTTTCAAAAAATTATGATGTAGAATTTGATGACTATTGAAGGAAGTGACTTATCTTTATATTAGTTTTCTTATTGGTTGGCTAGTTCTAAGTTATAATCTTGACTTGTATTGAGTCCTAACGAGAGTTAGACAGCCGGCCCGCCGAAACCCTAGGGTTCGCCCTAAGGAGAAGTGAGATCGTCACATAAACCCTATCATGGACTAGAAATTGGAGGTTATACATGAATGAATTGACCGCATAGAGACCACTTGTAAGGAAGCTGAGGAAAATGATCAATTCATGAATCCGAGAGCTCCAATTCAGATGAGAGCTCCAATTCGAGTTTAGGCCAAGGAGAACCAAGAGCTATACCAAGGCCGAGAGTGAGACCATTAAAGGAATTAAGATGAAAATTCCTTCATTCCAAGGCAAGTCTGACCTTGATGCATATTTGGAGTGGGAGAAACGAGTTGAACACATCTTCGACTACAACTTCTACACGGATGAGCAAAAGTTTGTGGTTATGGAATTCATCGACTATGCTATAGTATGGTGGGATCAAGTGACCACAAATAGGAGATGGAGTGGAGAACCATGCATCACTATGTAGACCGACTTGAAGGCATTGATGAAGAAACTCTTTATTCCTAGCCACTATCATCGTGACACTTATACCAAAAGTTGCAAAACTTGAGGCAAGGGAACCAAATTGCTGAAGATTACTACAAGGAGATGGATATTTCCATGCTGTGAGCCAATATAGTTGAAGATCGAGGAGTTACAATGGTGCGATTTTTGAGTGCTTTGTGACCCGAAATCGCTGACCAAGTGGAGATGCATCACTATGTGGAGCTCAATGATATGTTAGAGAAGACGATCAAGGCCGAGAGGATGCTTAAGAGGATGGGTCAATTAAGGACTCCGACTACTTTTTCACCATCATTTACTCATACGCCTCAAGCAAAGAAGGAAGAATGGAGTTCGGCCAGCCCCAATTCCACCTCAAAACCCAGATTAAATTCTTTGAAAGAGGAGGCAAATTCTAGTTTAAGACTTCTAGTGAGCTGCTTAAGCTTTGCAATCATGAGGCCAAGTGCTTCCGATGCCAAGGTCTAGGACATATTGCTAGCCAATGTCCTAACCAAAGGCCCATGATCGTACTCCCTAATGGCGAAGTAGTCATTGACAAAGAGGAGGAGTACAAGGAGATGCCACCTTTGATTGAGGAGGAAGAAGATGATTCGCAAGAGGAGGCCCCAACCAATGAGCTTGTTGGCTTGGGATTGGTCGCGAGAAGAGCAATAGCCACATATGTCAAAAAGGATGACATCCAGCGGGAAAATGTTTTCTATACACATTGTCACATCAAAGACAAGGCGTGTAGCTTGGTGATTGACCTGGATAGCTGTGCGAATGTGGTGATCTTGTTGATGGTGGAGAATTTGGGATTGCAAACGCAAGAACATCCTAAATCGTATCGTTTTCAACAGGTCAACAATTGTGGAGACATTCAACTATCACTTGAGGTACTCGTTCCTTTTAAAGTTGGGCGACATGAAGATGAAGTGCTTTGTGATGTTGTGTCGATGCAAGCTAGTCATCTCTTACTTGGAAGACCATGGCAGTTCAACAAATGTACTAGTCATGATGGTCATTCCAACAAGTATAGTTTCATGCACAATGGTAGGAAAATTACTCTTGTACCACTAACACCTAAACAAGTGTACGGGAATCAAGTAAGGTTACAAAAAGAGTGTGATGTGGACAATCAGAAGAAAGAGAGAGAGAGAGAGCTGAGAGGAAAAAAGAGAGAAAATCTAACAAAAGTGAGAAGAAAAAGGCAATTGAGAGGTTGGATTTTGAGGTAGAAAAGAGGGAAAACTGATCCTTACTTGCAAAACCAAAGATGTGAGGAAATTTCTTAACCAAGAGGATATGATTTCTACTAATCCATCTTTGTCTAGTGTTGTTTTTCTTTTGTAGGTTCAACAAGGCATTGTTCCTAGTTATCTCGGGGATTTGCAAAGTTGTCTTGGGATTGCATATTCTTATGATCGATTTCTGGAGCAACACCTATAATCGGATGTTCAATCTTCAAGTTCAAAGGGACGTTATTCGATAAGTTTTAATGCTGCATTCAATTTGTTCTGATTCAATTTTGATAAAGCATTAGTTATTAATAAACCTTCATTATTTTGCTACAATTTTGATAGCTCATTAATTTCTATGAGTATTGTAGGGCTTGTTACTTTTCATTCACTTGAGCTGGAGATCATTAAGGATTGCCAAAATTTAAGTGACCTATATGGATTAAAGGAAGGCTGTGATGATATTCCACTTGCTGGTCATGGAGAACTTGAACTTTCTAGCTTTAAGGAGATCCAAAAGTCACTTTTAGTTGCTGCCAAGATTGAGTAAACAATCACTTTCTAGCCGTATCAACTAAGTGACTTTCCATTGAAATTCGTGAGCTACATTGATCATTGTTCATCTCAATTCATATGCATCGAGTATAAATTGTCCAAGTGACACACAAGTTGCCTTGTTTGTGTTGTGATCTATCCATACATGATCCAATCTAAGCAACACAACATGAAAAGTTTCAATCTCAGAGTGCGTTTGATAAAACTGAAGTTTGAAAACTAAAATCTAAAATTTGAAATCCGAATTCTGAATCTATTAAGTTATTGAATTGTTGAATATTAAATCTAGTACATTTGATTGTATATCACATTTAGTGATAAGTGAATAGCTTATCACTTAATTTTGGGAGCACGTTTTGCTTAAAAAATTCAATGCCACTTAATTAATTTAGATGTTCAATTTTGGTTATCAAATGCATCTAAACATGTTAAGATCTGAATCATTAAGTTTAAGTGCTAAATTGGGTTATCAAATAGGGCCTCAATGTCATGGATACCATTCATGTCGTTATTATAGTTTTTGATCTAGGTGGAAGATGTGTGATATTTCTTCTGTCCTTAACTATCTTTCATCGAGATTTGAGGATAAATCATTCTCAAGAGGAGGAGAATAATGCAAGCACAGAGTCTATCAAGGTGACAAGTTACTGTTTCACTATGGTCCTGGCTGTCCAAACGATGCATGACTCAAATGGCGACGCGATTCGAGTACCACCAGGACCAGTTACTGGAGCTTATGCAAGGAAAATGAAAGATGCACTTCAAGTGTTTGTTCGAGTTGTGAAAGATCAAGTTGGAGCATATAAGGAAATTGAGGGAATTGATCAAGACAACACGAAACTCATGAATCTCTTACAAGTCAATGAAGATCTGTGATCGAGTTTCTTAGTAGGATCCGTGACCTTAACATAAGTTAGGGTTTTATTGGAATTGTTTTAGTTAGTTTTTTGTTCGTGGATTAGCTCATGTTGAACAAGTGTGTCCGAGCAGTGTTAGTTAGTATTTAGTTGTCTCTTTAATATGTTATTAAGAGTTAATTTCCACAAATCTTATTGTTAGTAGGATTTGTAAAAATGGCCAGCAATATGGAAACAAAGGGCCAATTAGGGTTTCCAAGTTCCATTTTGTTTTGGTCTTGTAAATGTCTATATAAGGACCTTTTGTCTTGCATAAATAACATAAGTAGAATTTCCAGCAATTAAGAGAGTTTCTCTAAACCTCCTGAAACAACCTTTGAATATCTTAGAATTTGTTCTAGGTATTTGCTTGGCTTATCGAATAAGAATCACACTTATTTGTGGCGCTTTCTACCAATCGACCAAAGTTCTATCTATCGCTTGTTGCGGGTTAAGATTTCTTCTTAGTTCATGGCTGTCGAAACGATGCATGACTCAAATGGCGACACGATTCAAGTACCACCAGGACCAATTACTAGAGCTCGTGCAAGGAAAATGAAAGATGCACTTCAAGTGTTTGTTCGAGTTGTGAAAGATCAAGTTGGAGCATATAAGGCAATTGAGGGAATTGATCAAGACAACACGAAACTCATGAATCTCTTACAAGTCAATGAAGATCTGTGATCGAGTTTCTTAGTTGGATCCGTGACCTTAACATAAGTTAGGGTTTTATTGGAATTGTTTTAGTTAGTTTTTTGTTCGTGGATTAGCTCATGTTGAACAAGTGTGTCCGAGCAGTGTTAGTTAGTATTTAGTTGTCTCTTTAATATGTTATTAAGAGTTAATTTCCACAAATCTTATTGTTAGTAGGATTTGTAAAAATGGCCAGCAATATGGAAACAAAGGGCCAATTAGGGTTTCCAAGTTCCATTTTGTTTTGGTCTTGTAAATGTCTATATAAGGACCTTTTGTCTTGCATAAATAACATAAGTAGAATTTCCAGCAATTAAGAGAGTTTCTCTAAACCTCCTGAAACAACCTTTGAATATCTTAGAATTTGTTCTAGGTATTTGCTTGGCTTATCGAATAAGAATCACACTTATTTGTGGCGCTTTCTACCAATCGACCAAAGTTCTATCAATCGCTTGTTGCGGGTTAAGATTTCTTCTTAGTTCATGGCTGTCGAAACGATGCATGACTCAAATGGCGACACGATTCAAGTACCACCAGGACCAATTACTAGAGCTCGTGCAAGGAAAATGAAAGATGCACTTCAAGTGTTTGTTCGAGTTGCTCTCGTACTCGGCCACCTTTTGCGTGCCTTGGCGCAGTCTGAGGAACTCATCCTCCTTCTTCTCCTGGACCAAAGGCGGGAAGTATTTCGCGTTGAATTCTCTCATAAAGTTTGCCCATGCCCGTGGCGTATGTTCTCTCTCCCATTTAGTGCGTATAATGTTCCACCAGGAACGTTGCAGCTCCTTCCAATTGAAAGACAGCAAAAGTGACTTGTCTTTCCTCCGAGTAGTGTAAGGCTGCAAAAATATCTACCATTTTCTCCAGCCACCGTTCGGCCACGTCCGGGTCAGGTCCTCCCAAGAATTTCGGAGGGGAGAACTTTTGAAACCTTTCGAGGGCTCGATCCTCGCTCTCAAAATGCTCGTCAGGGTTCCCAGGGTTATGGACAGGGTGCTGGCCTTGATGTTCTACTACGTGGGCCAATAAGTCGGTCATTCTTTGAATCGCGGCGGCCACTTGAACATTCGGGTCAACCCTAGGTTCAGGATTAAGCTCAGGTGTGGGTTCCCGATTTCCCCTACCAGTTGAAGGTTGCCTACTACCGCGACCACGGCCTCGACCACTACGAGTACCTTCCATGTCTTAAGTTCACAATCTAGGGCCGAAACATAAATACGGTATCAAAATAAGAAATAAGAGTAAGCAAGAAACAAGAATTAAACACTAAACAAGAATATCGAGGCAAATAACACATAAGCATATTAAACAAGTTGTACAGTAGCAGTCAGTCAAATATATACAAACAATCCCATGGAAGTATCGGGGTCAATCAAAAACACATATACAAAGCTAGGTCAAAAAACAAAAATAGCTAACGAGTAGCTTTCCCCTGACTAGTCCCCACATGGGATCAAAACACGGCTCAAAGGAGCCCTAGCCTAGTTCCCTACGGAGCACACAGACTCTCCAACGTGACTAGAGCTAGGCGTGCTCCCTTCATCAGGTGTACTATCGCTAGACGTTTCCGCTTGCACATTCGCGCTGATTACACCTTGGATGAGCGCCTCACACTCGTTAATGATGCCGCCCGACCGATCTCGCACTACCCTAGTCACCCTCGTGAGGCGGTCGGTAGCTACGTGTAACTGCCCTCTAAGAGCGTCGGTTCGCTCTTGCTCCTCAACCACGTCTCCTTCAAGCTCACGGATCCGATCCGCTTGCATGCGCATCACACCCCTCAGCCTAACCATCTCAGTATGGTCCCTAGCGGCGGCTCGCCTAAGCCTCCTACGCTCGTCAAGAACGGCTATGACTACTCGATCTATATACGAGTAGTTCTGGCATCAGGTACAGCGGCGAGTCCGACTAGCGGCACTCCAACGACGAATGGGTCCTCCAGGTCTCTCCTGGTAGTCCACAACGCACTCGGGGCTCGATCCAGCCATAACCTACAAGAACGAGTTAAGATTCAAACCTTAGACGAGAAAATCATACTTAAGGGTGCCCTAACACGATCCTTAAAGGCACTAAAACAAATTCCTAACTTGCCCAAGTTATTTCTAACCTAGGCTCTGATACCACCTGTGACAGCCCCACCTCCCCTAGGGCGTACCCTAAGGTTTAGCGGACTGCCTGCCCAGCTCTCGCCAGGACTGCTAACGGTCGCATACACGCACTTCTAAACGTTTCGAAAGATATACCGAAGAAAGGTTAACGATAAGCGCGCAGAACGAAAACGGAAAAACGGAACGAACGTGAACAGTACCTGCCACGTCACAATCCGGCCGGAATCTGGCCGGATATCAGGCCGGATTCTTGGCCGGATTGGAGGCAGTGACCTCTCCAAAAATATTTCAAATGTCGCCCTGAATCCGGCCGCATATCCGGCCAAGATCTGGCCGGATACCTGGCCGGATTCTGATGAACAGTGACCGGCCAAAATTTTCTTTTTTCTGCGTTTAACGTCCGAACGCGACCCAAACACGACTAAACTTGAAATCAGCATAAACAAGCACATTTCCAAGAAAGTACATCATATATACATGAGCAAATATATACACATAACCCACTCTAGGGTTTTCCAATCCAAACAAATGTCCAAGTCCCACATTAGGGTTTTTAAAGTCGAGGAGCTATACAAAAGTACAAAACATGTCTAACTAGCTCTACTCGCTTCACAAAAGTTTGATTTCCCAAAACATGCCCTGTAAGGAAAACAAAGGAACGAGTGTGAGCTTTCGCCCAATGAGGTACTAAAATCATGCATTCAAAGCGCACGAAAGTAGCCATGCTCAAATATACACAACTAACACACATATGAGGAACCACCAAGCTCATTTCAAAAGTGAAAGGATACGGGTGGCTCTCGAGAGCCAATTTCCCCTTGCAACTCTTGATCACATGCCGTTGACCCTCCGTCAACGCTCAACGGACAAGTACAACCGTAGATCACCACTTTACACCCAGTACCTTCCACCGTACATTCCCCTACCGGGCCCGAACACCTCACAGAAATCAGGGGGTAATACTCGAGTATACCACAAAGTCGAGGAGCGAACGCTCCACTCGACACACAGTAACTTCATGGCTCGTTACCAAATCGACCGGCCCTTACCGGCTCGATTCGACGAACGGCCATTGAGGCTTGAGCTCAGTTATCACAGTAAAGTCGTAGGGCTCATGCCCCATACGACATTAGGCCAAACACAAGGCAAATTCACATGTATCCAGTAATCAGTTATACACATAAGAGAACGAGAGCGATAAAGTACACTCTCGCTTCGAGCACAGAATTCACAGTTATCCAATTCAAGGAATCAAGTACACCATCAATTAAACACAATTCATGCATAGTACACTCACCACTTCAAGTAAGCAAGTCACAAAGTTTCGCCCAATGGTTGTCCGGAATCACCGGCACGACCTACAAGAAACAAGAAACTACAATTGAGACTCGAACACGAGTCGAAGGCCTCTTACGTGAATTTCTAAAGCAAAATACAAATATAGCTCAAAATTGGAAAATACTAAGGCCAAAGGTGTAAACAACCCCAAAACCTCACATTTTTACTCAATCGCAACTTAACACACGAAACCGTAATTCTCGACACTCGGACAGCATTTCCCCTAAAATTCCAAACTTTTCCATCCTACAAACAAACATCAATTTATATCCCAACCAATCACAATTGCCACCATTCATTCATAGGCTACTCAATAACTTTCATTAGGGCCACAATACCCTTCATTCACAATCAATTGCACTCTAATTAAACAATTATAGAAAAGCCCCAAATCAAAACCCTAAAACTGAAATTTTCATTCAAAGCTGAAATTTTCCGCAAATAACCGCAATTCACATACAAGAGCTCCACTTGGCTCAAAACTAAACCTTCAATCCAAGGCTAACTAACATTTATCATATAAAACAGAAAAATTCCCAATAAAATCAGAAATTCACTAAACTTCCAATTAAACCATCAAAGCATCCATAAATCTAGCTATTAAGCCACCATAGGCTACTAATTTAGCCTTATTAGAACCAAAAGTGAAGTTTCCAAGCAAAATACCTTAATTCCCAACAAAGGTTGTAGCTTAAGAGCTTAATCACCAAAACAATTCCACTAAGACCTTCAATCTTCCTTAGCAAGTGGTTTTTATGGAAGAATTTGAGAATCAAATGGTTGGTTTGCAAGACTGAGCAAGAAATGGAACCAAAATGGAAGCTTTTCTCTCTTCTTTTCTCTCCCAAATTTTCGGCCAAGAGGATGAAGTATGAAGATGATTTTTGGTCAAAATTAACCTTTTGGTAAAGGTGATAAAAGTTAGGCAAGTCTTGTCCAATGAAATAGCGACACGTGGCACCTTTTAAGTTTCATTCCTATCCTCTTACTTACCAAGATTAATCCATCTAGGTAACCTCTAATCTCCTACTAACACCTAGTAATTAAATCCCTTTACGCAAAACTTAACCTAATTGGCCGAATTTCTCTCACTTAACGCACTAGCGGGTCCCACGTCCACTATTCACTCCAAAAATCTCGTAAATTGACTTATACTAGAAAAATATTTTTAAAACCTTATTTACTCATAAAAATGTCTAGAAAAGTTATAAAATAAAGAAAATGTGGAAAACGGTTGCAAATAAATAAATTAAAGCCTAGAAATAAAGAAAATTTACGGGTTCTCACAGAATTAGCCTTAGAACAGAACATGAAAGTTGTAGAGAATTGAGTTTAGATTATACCTGTAGATTTTCAACTCAATCGGAGCAGGGTACCATGTGAAATGACTATTTTACCCCTGCTGCCCTGTTTTTGTCAGACATGATAAGCTGCCTCCGTAATTGCTTCGTTTGGCTGGGAAGATGAATGAATTAGTTTTTGATGCCTCTTAAGAATTGTAGTCTTGTATCTTAGATTTCAAATGGTTTTTGAATTACCTGAATCGGAGTTGTGTGTGCTGAGATATGATTGAATGAATCAGGACTGCTACTTGAATTTCACAGTGAGCTTCGAACTGGAAAATCTGGGGCTGTTTGGGTAAATTGGGCTAGGTTAGGGTGAGAACTGGGTTAAGTTGTCTTCATGAAAGTTGTACCCCTTTGTCTTAGCTTCAAAACAGTATAAGATTCACCCCAATTCGATAAACGTTGCTCCAGTTGTGACTAAAATGCTATGAGATGTCAAATCTGCCGTTTAGTTTTGTCTTCAAAACTGATTTCCGATTGTACTATTACACTTGTGTTGTACTTGGATGATTTTGGAGCCTAATGGAAAGGCTATGTTAGTAACATTACTTGTGTGTAATTGTGGGGCTGAATTGAGGAAAATAAGGAAGTCATAAATGGCTGGAAACTAGGTAAACACAAAGGGCATGCTGCCCAAATTTGCACTCGAGGGTTAAGTAGAGGTACTTGCGACTTGAGTAAGGATTTGAGGATGAATCTAACTCGAATTGCCTAGGTTATTCGAGTCACCTTTTGTGGAGGTATATAAGCTGGAATTTGGCCGAAACTCGTACCCTTGAAAAAATGAAAGTAGTGACCACTCGGAATATGTTTTCCTCGTCTTTTCGACTTAAATGCGAATTCCAAAGTTTTAATTGCTTCTTTAGCAACACCAAAAGAGCGAGCATGAATTTTCTAGAGTTTGATAAGAAACTTTAATACTACTTAAACGAGTTTCATGTACTTGATTTTCTTGAAGCGAAACTCTTAAGTTTCGAACCCTAGTTGATTTCAAGTTTTTAAATGATATTGTATCGCATATTTGAACTCCAACCAAGGAGTTACACCTGAGCGTGATTTTTTGACAAGCACTAAATCTTTGGTGAGTGCTTCCAAATACCTGATTGAACTTGACACTTGTTTTCAATACTTGACTAATGTGATCGAATGATATTTGATTGGTATGGTTGGGTAAGGGTGTACTTTATCACACTTGCCCTAATATGATATGTATGTGTTTATTGGTGCAATTGACTTGATATACTTGTACTTGATTTGTAAGTGCTGGAGCGGCAGCATGTACCACACTCAATCCGAGTGGGAGGTGCCTCTGTGAGAACCCGAAAGAGAAAAAAAAAGAAAAACAAAAAATCCGGTTTTAGGGTTTTATCGGCTTCCGTGCGCACATTTTCTATATTTTCTTTATTATATTCATTTTATACATGTTTTATAAGTAAATATAGTATTTAAGTCATTTTTCTAGTATAAGTGAGTTCACGAGAGATTTGGAGCAAATAGCGGATGTGGGACCCGTTAGGGCGTTAAGTGAGAGAAATTCGGCCAATTAGGTTAAGTTGTGCAGTAAGGCATTAAATTACTAGGTGCTAAGTGATAATTAGAGGTTGGTTAGATATTAGGTCATTAGTAAGCAAAAGGATAAGAAAGAAATCCAAAAAGGGACACGTGTCGCGTCGCGGTTGGGCCAAGTTTGCCTAACTTTCTTTCAACTTTACCAAAAGCTAAATTTGACCAAAATCATCTTCATTCTTTCACCATCTTGGCCGAAAATATTGAGAGGAAAAAAAGGAAAGAAAGCTCCAACTTCTCTTCCAATTTCTTGTCCAAAACTTGAAATCCAACCGATAAAATTTCGAATTCCTCCGTAGAAATAGCTTACTAAAGAGGATTGAAGGTGATTGTGGAGTTGTTTGGCAAGGGAAAGCTCTAAGTTGCAACCTTTCTTGAGAATTAAGGTATTTTGCTTGGAACTTAACTTTTGTTCATAATAGATGGTGAATTAGTGGTTTATATCGGTTAAGGAGCTTGTTTTACAGATGATTTTGTGGATTAAAGTGAAGTTTGGTGAATTTATTATTTTCTTGGGAATTTTTCTGATTTCATATGATAATCATAGTTGGCTTGGATTGATGGCTTAATATGGTATAGAATTGAAGCTATTATGCGTTACTTGTGGTTAATTGCGAAAATTTCAGCTTTATGTGGAAAAATTCCAGCTTAGGGTTTCTATGGTAGTAATCTGCCCTGTTTTTGCACTGTATGTTCGACCTTGAGGGAGACCGAATTATCCCTTGCTCAAAACATGAAAGTTGTAGGTATTTGAGTTAGCTAGCTACTGGTAAAATTTCAACTCAATCGGAGCACCGAAACTTGCGAAATGACCGAAATACCCTGACAGTTATAAGCTGCAATTCGTAAACAGTTTTGTGAATTCACCAGTTTGGGCTGCATTTTTTCACCCTGATTCGTATCCAATTAGTTTTTGGCCAAAACACAAGACTTGTAGCCCTATGTGTTAGCTTTCTAAATCCTCTGAAAACACCCCAAACGGAGTTGTGTAGCCTGTTGTGTTGTCCAGCACCGCCAGGGACGAAATCCTGAAATCTAGACCCTCTGGTGGGGCATAGCCGTTGTGCTAGCCTGTTGTGTTGTCCAGCACCGCCAGGGACGAAATCCTGAAATCTAGACCCTCTGGTGGGGCTTAGCCGTCGTGCTAGCCTGTTGTGTTGTCCAGCACCGCCAGGGACGAAAATCTCGACTTAGGGCTAAGTTATATTCTGAAGTTCTGGTATACTCGAGTTTTACCATCCCTTTTGGCTCCTGAGAGTCACCTGTATTCTTTCCATTTGAAGTATTTATTCATTTTCTCTATCTAGTGTGTATAATTGCTTGATTTAAAAGTGAAATGCCATGTTTCGTAACTACTTGTACTTTTGGTATCTCATGGAGCTTAAGCTCACCCCCTTTCCCGTTACCTTTGTTTTCCTTACAGGGATGCTTTTGGGGAAAAAATCATGAGCTTTGTAAAGCTAGTTGAGCTAGCTACTAGTTTTGTTTTGTTATGCTCCTCGGGTGTTAGAGACCCTAATTGTACTTCACTTGAATGTTCCTTTTGGGTTGTATATTGTGGCAACATGTATATGTACCTGGTAGTTCTGGTGTGAATGATGTTATATGTTGGAAATGAATGTTTTAGCCCTAATAAGGTCTTTTGCACTTGGTTTATCGTGTGTGATCGATTAGTAGTCCCTGGCGAGAGCTGGGCAGGCGGTCCGCCAACCCCTTTGGTTCGCCTTAGGGGGAGGTGGGGCTGTCACAGTTGGTATCAGAGCCACGTCGCGTGGTCTCTGCGCGGAGTGAGCTTGGGCCATGTGGTGATATGGTCCCGATCATGAGAATAAGAGTAAAGGACTAAGTGTTTTTTTTGAGGAAAGGTTATGACTATTATAGTTGTAAGTGTAAAATCTTTGCCATGCTACTTGAGGTGGATAGATGTGTACGTCAGGTAGGAATCTTAAACCTTGTTGATTTTACACTTGGGAGCGAACGGCCTGAGTTGTAAATTCTCTTAGTTTTGGGATTCTTGTACTTGAGTACCAGATACTTTTCTAAGGGAATACTTGCGAATTTGGAAGGGGTATAGTCTTGTGTATTATGAGGTGATTAGAATTCATAAGTGATTTTGAGATAAGTCCTAAGGACAAAGTTCAGAGCACGGAGAATTCCTGTATTGGACTTGATATTGACCCGATTGAGGAAATTGGAATGAGGAATGCTATCTTAGACTTGTCCAATAAAAGTTTAGCTAGGGTTTTACTAGATTGTGGTTAGATTTGGACTTTAATAGTTGTTGTGGATGTTTAACGTGTTAGCTTTGAAAATCTATTTTGTTTCCCCTATGAATGTGTAAATTGTTATGTGTTCACTTGTTTTAATTATGGACTACTTTAAACTACATTTTTTGGTAGTTTAGTGGTCTCAGAAGGGGTTGTTGGTATCAGAAGGGGTTATTGAATTAGAGCTAGGAAGCTATCTATGATGAATGAGGATCATGAGCTGTGGTTGGTAAGTGATTCCAAAAACTGTTTCCAAAATTATTTTCAAACTATTTCCTGCACTGTTTTCTTGCGTGTGTGCCATGCAATGATTTGGTTCAGATGAGTGCTTGAAAGTCTTGTGCTTAAAACCAACGTCTCCATTTTACTGGCACTTGATTTGAATATAGGAGCACTGATGGCTCTCTTGTACTGCTTGACTGTTACTGGATTTTATTGGAGAGTTGGAAGTTTAAGTACTACGATTTCCCTGACTCACAAGAGCAATAAACTTACATTTGATTACTGATAAATGCATTAGTGTGAACTTCTTTGATTATTGATTTTTATTGGACATTTGTTGAGCTTTTAGCTTACCCCAAAATATTTATTCCCTTTCCACAAAGCTTGAGGCAAAGGAAATGCTTGGATTAACTTGTTAGTGTGACGGGATGGGAGATCTCGGATATTTTTGAATTTTGATTAGAGTGATCCTTAGTGCCTGAGTGCCTTTCGAGAACTATCCTGATTTGATTAGGGCATGAATGAGGAGACGCTCTTGTGAGATAGAAGAATTCACTGTAGAATCATTTTATGAGCAAAAGAGAGAATTTCGAGGACGAAATTCCTTAAGGGGGAGAGAGTGTGAGAACCCGAAAGAGAAAAAAAAAGAAAAACAAAAAATCCGGTTTTAGGGTTTTATCGGCTTCCGTGCGCACATTTTCTATATTTTCTTTATTATATTCATTTTATACATGTTTTATAAGTAAATATAGTATTTAAGTCATTTTTCTAGTATAAGTGAGTTCACGAGAGATTTGGAGCAAATAGCGGATGTGGGACCCGCTAGGGCGTTAAGTGAGAGAAATTCGGCCAATTAGGTTAAGTTGTGCAGTAAGGCATTAAATTACTAGGTGCTAAGTGATAATTAGAGGTTGGTTAGATATTGGGTCATTAGTAAGCAAAAGGATAAGAAAGAAATCCAAAAAGGGACACGTGTCGCGTCGCGGTTGGGCCAAGTTTGCCTAACTTTCTTTCAACTTTACCAAAAGCTAAATTTGACCAAAATCATCTTCATTCTTTCACCATCTTGGCCGAAAATATTGAGAGGAAAAAAAGGAAAGAAAGCTCCAACTTCTCTTCCAATTTCTTGTCCAAAACTTGAAATCCAACCGATAAAATTTCGAATTCCTCCGTAGAAATAGCTTACTAAAGAGGATTGAAGGTGATTGTGGAGTTGTTTGGCAAGGGAAAGCTCTAAGTTGCAACCTTTCTTGAGAATTAAGGTATTTTTCTTGGAACTTAACTTTTGTTCATAATAGATGGTGAATTAGTGGTTTATATCGGTTAAGGAGCTTGTTTTATAGATGATTTTGTGGATTAAAGTGAAGTTTGGTGAATTTATTATTTTCTTGGGAATTTTTCTGATTTCATATGATAATCATAGTTGGCTTGGATTGATGGCTTAATATGGTATAGAATTGAAGCTATTATGCGTTACTTGTGGTTAATTGCGGAAATTTCAGCTTTATGTGGAAAAAATTCCAGCTTAGGGTTTCTATGGTAGTAATCTGCCCTGTTTTTACACTGTATGTTCGACCTTGAGGGAGACCGAATTATCCCTTGCTCAAAACATGAAAGTTGTAGGTATTTGAGTTAGCTAGCTACTGGTAAAAGTTCAACTCAATCGGAGCACCGAAACTTGCGAAATGACCGAAATACCCTGACAGTTATAAGCTGCAATTCGTAAACAGTTTTGTGAATTCACCAGTTTGGGCTGCATTTTTCACCCTGATTCGTATCCAATTAGTTTTTGGCCAAAACACAAGACTTGTAGCCCTATGTGTTAGCTTTCTAAATCCTCTGAAAACACCCCAAACGGAGTTGTGTAGCCTGTTGTGTTGTCCAGCACCGCCAGGGACGAAATCCTGAAATCTAGACCCTCTGGTGGGGCATAGCCGTTGTGCTAGCCTGTTGTGTTGTCCAGCACCGCCAGGGACGAAAATGCTTGAAATCTAGACCCTCTGGTGGGGCTTAGCCGTCGTGCTAGCCTGTTGTGTTGTCCAGCACCGCCAGGGACGAAAATGCTGAAATCTAGGACCCTCTGGTGGGGCATAGCCGTCGTGCTAGCCTGTTGTGTTGTCCAGCACCGCCAGGGACGAAAATGCTGAAATCTAGACCCTCTGGTGGGGCATAGCCGTTGTGCTAGCCTGTTGTGTTGTCCAGCACCGCCAGGGACGAAAATCCTGAAATCTAGACCCTCTGGTGGGGCATAGCCGTCGTGCTAGCCTGTTGTGTTGTCCAGCACCGCCAGGGACGAAAATGCTGAAATCTAGACCCTCTGGTGGGCTTAGCCGTCGTGCTAGCCTGTTGTGTTGTCCAGCACCGCCAGGGACGAAATCCTGAAATCTAGACTCTCTGGTGGGGCATAGCCGTTGTGTTAGCCTGTTGTGTTGTCCAGCACCGCCAGGGACGAAATCCTGAAATCTAGACCCTCTGGTGGGGCTTAGCCGTCGTGCTAGCCTGTTGTGTTGTCCAGCACCGCCAGGGACGAAATTCTCGACTTAGGGCTAAGTTATATTCTGAAGTTCTGGTATACTCGAGTTTTACCATCCCTTTTGGCTCCTGAAAGTTACCTGTATTCTTTCCATTTGAAGTATTTATTCATTTCTCTATCTTGTGTGTATAATTGCTTGATTTAAAAGTGAAATGCCATGTTTCGTAACTACTTGTACTTTTGGTATCTCATGGAGCTTAAGCTCACCCCCTTTCCCGTTACCTTTGTTTTCCTTACAGGGATGCTTTTGGGGAAAAATCATGAGCTTTGTAAAGCTAGTTGAGCTAGCTACCAGTTTTGTTTTGTTATGCTCCTCGGGTGTTAGAGACCCTAATTGTACTTCACTTGAATGTTCCTTTAGGGTTGTATATTGTGGCAACATGTATATGTACCTGGTAGTTCTGGTGTGAATGATGTTATATGTTGGAAATGAATGTTTTAGCCCTAATAAGGGGTCTTTTGCACTTGGTTTATCGTGTGTGATCGATTAGTAGTCCTGGCGAGAGCTGGGCAGGCGGTCCGCCAACCCCTTTGGTTCGCCTTAGGGGGAGGTGGGGCTGTCACAGCCTCTCATTCCCGTCTCCGTACTTTTATCTTGATTCAGTCGATTGGAAATGTTATCTCATCGACTTCTTGGGGACCCAAACCCCACTGGCTAGTTAATCGAGTCGAGCCGGCAAGGGTTTGGTCGATTAGATAACGAACCATGGGTATCTAGTGTTGTCGAGTGAAGTGTTATCTCCTCGACTAATCAGTATACTCGAGTATTACCACCAGTGTTTATCTTGGAGTTCGGGCCCGGTAAGGGGTTTGGATGGTGGACGGAGAGTAGTTTAAGTGGTACTCTACTGGATTGGTTACTTACTTGAAAGTTATTGGTATGGTCGGGCAAGGGTGTACTTTATCGCACTTGCCCTAATATGATATGTATGTGTTTATTGGTGCAATTGACTTGATATACTTGTACTTAATTTGTAAGTGCTGGAGCGGCAGCATGTACCACACTCAATCCGAGTGGGATGTGCCTCTCATTCCCGTCTCCGTACTTTTATCTTGATTCAGTCGATTGGAAATGTTATCTCATCGACTTCTTGGGGACCCAAACCCCACTAGCTAGTTAATCGAGTCGAGCCGGCAAGGGTTTGGTCGATTAGATAACGAACCATGGGTATCTAGTGTTGTCGAGTGGAGTGTTATCTCCTCGACTAATCAGTATACTCGAGTATTACCACCAGTGTTTATCTTGGAGTTCGGGCCCGATAAGGGGTTTGGATGGTGGACGGAGAGTAGTTTAAGTGGTACTCTACTGGATTGGTTACTTACTTGAAAGTTATTGGTATGGTCGGGCAAGGGTGTACTTTATCGCACTTGCCCTAATATGATATGTATGTGTTTATTGGTGCAATTGACTTGATATACTTGTACTTAATTTGTAAGTGCTGGAGCGGCAGCATGTACCACACTCAATCCGAGTGGGATGTGCCTCTCATTCCCGTCTCCGTACTTTTATCTTGATTCAGTCGATTGGAAATGTTATCTCATCGACTTCTTGGGGACCCAAACCCCACTAGCTAGTTAATCGAGTCGAGCCGGCAAGGGTTTGGTCGATTAGATAACGAACCATGGGTATCTAGTGTTGTCGAGTGGAGTGTTATCTCCTCGACTAATCAGTATACTCGAGTATTACCACCAGTGTTTATCTTGGAGTTCAGGCCCGGTAAGGGGTTTGGATGGTGGACGGAGAGTAGTTTAAGTGTTACTCTACTGGATTGGTTACTTATTTGAAAGTTGACGGAGTGTCAACTATTACTTGATCAAACTCTGGTGATGCAATGGGAATTTGGCTCCTGAGAGCCATCCGTATCCTTATACTTTGGAATGATTAGTACTTCTCGTGTTATTGTTTCATTTTAAAAGAAAAACTTTACACTCGCTCACTTTGAGATTTGCTACTTGAAGTGTTATTGCTCACTTTATGACCTTTGCATGCTCATTACTTTGCTATGTGATACTTGCACTTTTAAATAATGGTCAACTTGCTATTTGGAACCTCATTGGGCTTTTAGCTCATTTCACGCCATTTGTTTTCCTCACAGGGGATACGAGCGAGGCGTGACACTGGTACAGACTAGCGTAGTTTAGTTGTTTTTTGAATTGTGTAATTGTACTCGCACTAGTCGCTCGATTAGGATTGAATGTATTGAGAACTTAAATCTTTTGATGTATTTGGGATTGTATGGGTGATTGAGATAGAAATGAATGTAGTTGTATGTGCCAAATCTGGGAAGTGTTATTTCGTTTATTATTGAGGTTGCATCCTATTTTATTTGCTATAAGTGAGCGAGTCCTGGCGAGATATGGGCAGGCGGTCTGCTGATACCCCAGGGTTTGCCGTAGGGAGAGGTGGGTCGTCACACGAACCAAAGGGTTAAGTGGACTGCCTACCTGACTCTCACCAGGACTCATTTATTCACGTTAACTTCAAAGATAACATTTCACTAACTAAAGCCATTGACAATTCTTTATGCTTAGGTACATGACAAACAGAAGTATAGTAGTCTTAGCCTGCAACTTCATAATATGTACAACCATTAAAGGTAGTAAGGTCACAAAACTAAAACATTAAGTGCAAAAGGATTCCTCTCTGTACACTTCAAGACTTGGCTTAAGGTTCCATCTACTCTCCACACCAGTCCTTTATTCTTGTAAGGAAAACAAACTAATTGGTTGAGCAAAATCCAGTAAGGTTTCACACAAGCACCTATCAATTAAACACTTAAATAAGTAGCAAAATTAAACCAACAAGAAACATTTTACTATGTGTTCACTTTTAAAAGGATACAATGCTTGTATTAGAATCACTTCAATGCACTACACACTCTGTTGTACCTCCCCTTATAACTTCCAAATAGTAAACACTTCCCTCACTTAGATGACCATATCAGTAATCTACTATTTCGTGGTACTCGATCATACAATACACTTACTCAAAGCTACTGTCCTATCCGACCAAACCCTTTGCTGGCTCGAATAGTTCATTAAACAGAGGGTTTTGGAGTCCAATTCAGCTTGTACGATGAAGGACATACATGACTTATAGTCATTTGCACTTATAATTACAACATGATAATTATAAACCTTCAAACTCAAGTTAAGTCGAGTGTGATAAAGTACACTCTCAACTTTAGATGGCGCAGGGCAATTGAAACACATTATAATAAAGCACTAGCATAATCATACAACAATATAAGCAATTGAAATCCACAAATGCGGAAACACTCACCCAAAATATTTTGAGTTCAGTCCTTGGTACTTGGACCCTCCTTCGGTTCTGTCTTGGCTCCTGAGATATTTATAAACTTATTAGTCTACTTATTATTTTCCCAAATGGTGAAGCTAAGGTTCACATGATTATCTAGACTAAAGCATATATATATATATATATATATGCATATACAATCCAAGATGTTTAAATGTATGTATACATATTATTATAGGGACTTTTAAGGTGATCTTAATACTTATCTTATCTTAGTTCATTAAAGATTCAAGGTCTAGGTAATTTTAATCTCTTAAGCCCTAAAATTCCATATTTTATCAAAGTAAAGTTAGGTATGGTGGTTACTTGGCAATAAAAGTTGGGATTTAGCTTTTAAGGATCATTTAAGATCAAGGTTCAATGTAAGTTTTTTAGAATTTGGCAGTTTAGGGATATTATAAAGTTTCTTGATTTTACCCTAGATTTTTGGATGAGTTTTATAGGAAAAAATTTATAAGGTAACTTAGAGAAGTTTTAATCAGTTTGGTTCATTTCTACTTTAGAATCTCAAAGTTAAAGTTAGAATCTAAGTATTAAGTTAGAATTGTTCAAAACATATTTCAGCAGGACATGTTTCATGTTTTTGGTCCAAAGTTCACTATTTCCTTTGTTCAGATCTCCTAAAATCTAACCAGCTTTTACTATTATTCTTATAGGTTGTTCTTAGTTCAAAATTTGATTAAAATCTCCTAAAATTTCTAGAAAACAGCTTGAACTTCCCCAACTATTCCAAACTATGCAAAACAGTCTTGTAAGCTCAACTAACTCTAGATTTCTCCCGCAAAAACTCGATATTTCCTCTCAAATCAAGGTAGGCATAATATACAGAGCAAAACAGAGTACCATAGGATAATTTAATTAATATTTGCATAAACTTCAAGTCACAAAATGGGAGTTAAGCCACACTCTATTGGGCAAGCTAATAGCCATGTAGTTTAGTCATTTCAGCCTCATTAATCAAATTTTCACCAAGGAAAACTAGCATGCAATACTGATTAAGACTTGTATTGATCATATAATAGGAATTCCTAGCTAAACTCTTAGAAATTTCGGATGAAAGGCTAAGAAACCAAACTGTTTTCCTCTTGGCCATAGCTGGACTGTCCAACAAGAAACTAGTTATAAAACTCAAGTTTGCACCATAGAAACTCACATGCATCACCCTATGAACATTATACAAGACATAAGCTTGGATTCTAGTCATAATCTAGCAAAACTTTCAAAGGAAATAACCAAAGTTGTAGCTTTTTCCTCCTGGTTTGCTGTCTTGAAATTCTAGTTTTAGTGTTGCTTTAAAAGTTCATCTTTTCTTGCTTTTAACACTTCCAATATCACATGCACAATCAGATTAAGGTCATAGGTGGTGCACAAACTAAGTCTTAACCAGGTTCAACAAAAACTCTTGGCAAGAAAATTGAAATTCTCCAACTTTAATATAGCGACAGCTATACTTCATCATATCAAGAATTCTAGTAGGAGTTTCTTTATAATCGATTCTTATCAGGCTTCATTTTAAGTTATAAGCTACATGCATGTCAAGATGTGTAAGCTAGATATATATATATATATAACACATGCAAACATAATTTTAACAAGTTTTTGAAGCAAACAACTAGGAATTTGTAGCTTAGTTTCATTGGGTAACTTGTAGCAGGATTTAAGCGAATTTTCTCCAGTTTTGATGAACTTTTCCCAGGAAATTTCTTCTTTTCTTGGTTCTAACTCAACCTAAGACATTTCTAACTCGAAGTAGAAGGAAATTGATGGGGAACTTAGCAAATTACCTCTTGTTCTCAACGTTTTCAGCTAAATGAATTTCTGGTTTCTCTCCCTCGACTCCTTAGCTAAATGAGCTGAAGTTTCTCTTGTTTCTTGGCTGGTTCTCACGGTTTGAAAAAGGTAAGGGAGGTTTCTGCTGTTTGTCTCTGTTTTTTCCCTCTTGTTTATCTTTCGATTTCCTTAATAAACTAAGTAAGATGAAAACTGAAATGGTTCTACTCCTTTCTCTCAACTAACTAAGAGGAGTCCGATGCCTATATGTTTGAAGAATGAAACATGCAAGAGACAAATGTAATAACACTTGTCATGCATGCTGGTTTGAGTGGCTCTTTCCTTCTTTTTTATTTCTACTACAACAACAAGTTTTTACTAATACTAATGTGTTGTGGTATAAGTGACCACAGTTTCTCTTAAGGTGTACCGATTCATTTGTTTATTAAAGAAGCAACAAACATATAAATTGACCAATAATAAAAAGGAAAATGCAACATGCACTAGATCGTAAATAAGACATGAAAATTTTCAAGCTCTCACAACATTCTCAAGTCATCAATGCTGAGCATACCTAATATATTTTCTACAGAAGACAATGGCTCATCAGTTCTATTGGGAGAGAATAAAATTTGGATTTCTCAACATTAATTACAAGTCCAGAATTGGGAGAGAATTCATCAAGAGCAGCTTTAATGGTAGAAATGGAGTCCGCTGCAGTTGAGCCAAATAAAGTCAGGTCATCAGCAAAAAGACAACGAGATAGCTCAAGACCCTGTTTGCTAAATTAAATTGGTTGCCAAAGTCTTTTTTTAATAGATTTTCTATTTTTAGGGACAGGAATTTCGTACAATAAGGGAATAAATAAGGGTGACCTGTCTAATGCCTTTAGAAGGGGGAAAAAGTTAGAGTGATTGCCATTTAGAATCACAGCAAGTCTAGAAGACGAGACACACATCAGAATAAGTCTGGTAATACTCTTAGGAAAGTCAAAGTGATTTAAGGCATCCCTGATGAAGTGATATTCAAGCTTGTCATAGGATTGTACAGGTCAATCTTAATGGCACGGAGTCCTATTTTTTTGGATTTTTTCGTCATCTTAATTAGGACTTCTTGGACTAGGAAAATGCTATCAGAGCTATTGTGTGAAGAGATAAAACTAGCTTGGTATAGGGAGATTAAATCATTCATAAGAGGTCTAATTCTATTGTCAAAGAGTTTGGTTAAAATCTTATAAATGGTATTACAGTGATCGATAGGTCTGTACAGTTTAATAGATTCACGGTTGTCAGTCCTGGGGATAAGACACAAAAGGGTGTCATTGATTCTAGGGAAAAAGGTACTAAGTTGAAGAAATCCCTGACAAATTTTTCAATGTTTGGGGCCACCAGGTCCCAGTATTTTTGTAGAAAAAGGGGTGTATTCCATTCAGACCTAGTGCCTTGAAAGGGTTTAGGTAAAAGACTACTGTTCTAATCTTAGGAATATTAGGGGCTTTACTAAATTATTTTGATCTTAGGGTCCAAACCTGTAAAAGGGATGGGAAAAGATAGAGGTTTAAGATCTAAATAGACAAAATCAAAGAAAAAAAGAGGAGTAATAGTAATTTTGGATAAGAACTTGGATTTGGTTCAAATCTGTGATCCAGTCTCCTACAAGGTTTTCGAGACCCAAGATTCTATTTCTTTTCCTCCTACAGAGGAGGAAATCTTGAGAAATTTAACATTGAGATCATTCCAGAAGATATGATTTATTCTAGCCTTCATATCCCACAAATCCTTGTCTTATGCTAGGATTGAGTTGAGCACAGATTGGAGGGTTATCTCCCAATGTGAAAAGAATTTTTTTGAATGTGATTTAGACATCTTAGCATACGATTTTTCTTTTTAAAAATGTTTTCAAAATGGCCCTAATCTAGTCCTTAACCATATCCATAAACATGAATATATATCAAAGATAAGTATTTCATGAGAAGCCTAGGATTTCTCAACTACAGATTTAAAGAACGGATGGGTGAGCTAGAACTTTTCTAGTCTAAAAAGATTGGATTTGAGGGTCGATATGCTAGGGAAGAGGTCAAGAAGTAAGGGGACATGGTCTAATCTAGTTCTAGTGAGATGGAAAATAGTGGCTTTACCAAATAAAATTCTCCAATCAGGAATGCAAAGAGCTCTATCAGAATGCTCATAAATGATATTATTCTCTCTACACTTATCAACCTAGGTAAATCTAAGACCAACAAGGTTACAAGAGTTAAAGCAATCCTTAATCCTTAAAAAGGTTTGCCCTATATCTATTTATCGGATTACCCCTAAATTAGGCAATCTGTGACGATCCCACCTCTCCCTAGGGCGTACTCCAGGGTTTAGCGGACCGCCTGCCCATCTCTCGTCAGGACTCACTCACACAACTTCAAAAATAGATTATAACTTCAAAGTAAAAGAAACAGCAGTTCCCAAACTTAGGATGTACATTTATACACATAGCTATCTCAAATATCCGTATATACCCAAAGGTAACAAAAGATTCAAGTTCTAAACAAACTCCTAACCCTAATCGAGCACAGGTGCTAGTACAGAGACAAAAGTCAAAAGGTCTAGATAAAACCAGCCTGTTCCCGCCTCACGCCTATGCTCACACCCCCTGTAAGGAAAACAAAACCAATGGGGTGAGCTAAAACTCAGTGAGATTCCAAAACTTCCTGCAAAACAAGTAGCAAGTTGGCAATTATAGAAAACTTGAAATCTCAAAGTGAGCGAGTACAAAAGTTCATGAAAGTAAGCAATAATACTACAAGCAACCAGTTAATCAGGGATTCAACATTTCCAGATATAAGGATACAACTCGCTCTTGTGAACTAACTCGATCGTAGCTTGCCAAGAAGCAGTTGACACTCTGTCAACTTTCAAAGTAGTATAACAAGTCCAGTAGAGCACCACTTAACTCCAATTACCATCCACCAATCAAACCCCCTACCAAGCCTAAACTCCAACATTAACAGTGGTGGTAATACTTGAGTATATCGAATCCAGTGGATCACATCCAGTGGATTACACAATAAACAATAAACAGTACCTATGGTTCGCCAGTCTCCTCGACCAAATCCTTACTAGCTCGATTCGACCAACTAACCAATATGGTTGGAATCCCAAGTAGTATTCAAACCATACACATATACATCAAACCATTTGTAACCAGTGCACAGTAATAAGTCACATTAGGGCAAGTGCAATAAAGTACACCCTTGTCCAACCAAACAAGTCAAGTACTATCCAATCACATCAAGAAAACATTGCATTCAAGTATCAAATTTGGTCATGTAATTGGAGACACTTACCAATGATTTACTGCTTATCCAAATCAAGCTTAGATCCAGCCCCCTGGCTAAAGTCAAAATCTGCGATAAAATGTCGTATAACATGATGTAATCAAATAGGGTTTCAAAACATATGACCTTCACTTATCAATATCAAAGATAACCAAGTAAATAAAACTCATTTAAATAGTAATCATAATACTAGAAAATACATGCCCGCTCTTTTGGTTTTTGGTAAGAAACGATTAAAAATTTTTAAATTCGCAACTTGATATATGCAACTAGAAAATCTTGTTTAAAGTGGCCATTACTTTCTCCTTGCAAAATAAATAGTTTTTGGCAAAATTTCAGCTTACATATCACTACCAAGGTTAACTCAAACATTCCTAAGCAAGTGAAGTCCAAATCAATTACAAATCGCACTTCTACTTCCACTTTCACTCACTTACCCCACAAGAGAAAAACGGGCAGCACCTCCCCTATTTTTCCTTAACTTTTTCTCAAATTGCAAAGCTAACATTTCATAGCAAAACAGCCCCAAGCGAGTCTACAAGTTATAAGATACATAAGGTGCTTATTATAGCCACAAAACTAGCTATATTAAACATATACCTAGCATATAGTCATCATATACCTAAGCTGGAAATTCTCAACTAAATCTGAAAATTTGGAAGTAAAGCTAGAAAATCCTTATTTGAAAGCTAAAAAGTCCTATTAAAGCTAGAAATCTTCATATAAGTCCATAACAAGGCTAGATACCATCATATCATGGCTGAAAATATAATACAAAGTTAGAAATTTCACCAATCTTCACAAATTCATGATATCTTCCATAAAACTTCTATATTCTAGTCATCTACCCAATAAAATGCAAGCTAAGTAAGAGGAGGAGAGGTTTTCAACTTAATACCTTCAAACCACTAGGAGAAAATGAAGAACCAAAGCTTTCCTCTCCAAATCACTCCACTACAAACCTCCTTATCACCTTGTTGCAACTTTCTTCGGTTTAAACTAGTGATGCTTGTTGATTCCTCACTCAATCAAGGCAAGATCAAGATGAAACTTGAAACTTTCTTCTCTTTTTTTTCCTCTCAAGAGTCGGCCCAAGAAGGGAGCAAAATGAATGAAATTTTGATGGTAGGGAAGATAAAGATGGAAGAAAGCTTTTGGTCAAAGAAAGCCTTGATTGCCAACACTTGGCAATCAACAATTTTTCCTCTCTTTTTTTTCCCTTTCCTCTCTTTCTTAGTCAATAATTTCGGCCAACGCTGGGAAAAAATTAGGGAAAGAAAAATAAAAGAAAATAAGAAGATCAGGGAAAGAAAGTTTTGGTCAAGTGGTGTTCTCGACCGGTAACAAATGGCGCGAGTCAGTTCAAGCCTATTTCCTTGTCTCTCTTGTACTTGTAACTTATGATTCACTAATTTACTCTTAGCACTTTTAATCACATACTTTTTCTTATTTTATACCCACTCTTATCCATCAAATTTAGTACACACACCTCGCCAATTGATCACACTACTACAATGCACCATAAAACCTAGCATATACTAACTACAAAGGTAAAAGTAAAATTCTTGACTCTATTATTTATTACAACTATTAAGAAGTAAATTATTATTAAAGAAATTATAAATTAACTCATTCAAAATAAAAGAGAATTATAAGAAAATATAAACGAATTTTCAAGTTCTCACACAATCCTTAACAAGGTTTGCCTTGTATGTATTTATAGGATGATCCCCAAATTAGACTTTATTATGAAGTTATGAAGCCTAAGTCAATTAGGCTACAAGAGTCAGGGAAATCCTTAAAAAGATTTGCCTTGTATCTATCTATTTATAGGATTAACCTCAATTTTTTTTCAATTGATAGAGAAATATATTGAAGTCACCAATAAAGACCCAGGGAAGAGAAATAGTTGAAACATGTAATTCAGAGCATTCTAGAGAAGACATTTGGTATCAAAATTAGAGCTAACATGAATCGCACTTAAAAGCCAAGGGTTAAAATTATTTAGCTTAACAGACACATGTATCACTTGCAGAGATGAGCAAATGTGTTCCACCTGAACTTGTCTAACATCCCACAGAATCCAAATACCCTTATGATAGTAAATTGGGTCTACTATTATGTGACAAGTAAAGGGAAGGTTGTTGCAAATATTTTTTGCTTGCTCTCCTACAATTTTGTCTCTACAAGATCACATTGCCCCATTGATGAATGCTAAGATGTTGCATCAAGTGAGTGCGAAAGAGGCTATTCCTAGCTCGAACTTTCCACATGAGGACTCTTATGGCTTTTAAGTTATTGTTCAGAATATATAGCTGCTTCAAGCACGGTCCTTTCTATTGTGGAGTTACGAATTCCCATTAGCTGTCGATCAAACCTTGCCTGAAGCTTGATAATGGAATCCATGAGATATGATTCCCAGTTCACGGAGTTGAAGACGAATAGTCTCATCCCTGTAGTCTTTTTCACTATTTCCACCACGGCTATCGTGTTTTTGTTTCTGGGGAACTCTAGTTTTAGGTTTGAGAGTGAAAGCATTTCTTTTAGTAGAAAGAAGTCTTTGATAGGAGAGATTCTAGATGTTGTACTTTCTACTTGTTCAAACCACTGGTACATGGGAGGATTTTGACTTGAGTGCTCTCTTCTCTAGGTTATACCCCTTTCCAAATTGCTACCCTTTTCCAAGTGTTCATGGGCTTTCTCTCTCCTGTGATGTTGGATCTCCCTTTCTTCCAAAGTTCATAGGGATTGAGATCCACTGTGATGGCTAGGTAGGAGGAGCTGCTCCACGCATGGAGTCTTTCTAACAGATTTTCTAGAATCTTTGGAGATCTGCCCCTTTAAGGTATAAATGGGAGGCAAACATAATGGTTTGAGATAAGGATTGTATCTACTAGAGTCAAGTTTCTATCTTCTTGGCATGTGGTTCATCCTCTGTTGAGGCAGTAGGACCTAAAGTATGGTGGGTTTGATGGTGGTGATGCACCCCCAAGAAATTTTGATGATGGTCGGCTCTCAATCTTGGCCTTCCCCTTCTTCTGTTGTAGTATTAATCTTTCATGAGGAATTTTTGTCAAGTTTTTGCCAAAGGAAGAATTGAGAAATTGTGTTTGAAGGTAACTTTCTAGGGGAACTCATGGATTTAAACCTGTTGTTTCTTTCCTTTGAACTCTGGAGTAGAATTCATGAGGAATTGTTGTTGGCAAAAAGTCAACATAGCTCTTGATGGACTGGTGCTTGATACTTAATCAGATCGGCCAACACACAGGAAAAATTTCTAGAATTTTGTCCTTGAACAAATCACATCCAAAATTCGTCCAATGCATGAGATTTCCAGAATAAACACAAACCAACATATATCAAGTCTTTTAGCATCAAAATCTACATAGATTCCATCACAAACATTAAAGATCCTCAAGTCATCTAGCCTAAATTTTTAGGTTTCAAGAGACCCTTTCATAGCAACTAATATCTACTACTAATACTTGCATGGAATAAAAAATCAAGTAGAGTGGAGTTAATTACCTCTTCCGAGCTTCTTCAACCCTAGCTAAGTCCAAGTTTTGCACCACCAAATCCACCAAGAACCACCAAAAGACAAGACCTTTCTTCAAACTTGGACAACTTCCAAAGGTGTGAAGATTTTGGGGAGATTTTGGAGCAAGATTTTGTAGTTGGAAAAGGAGTTTTTTCTTCCCCTCTTTTTACAGCCTCAAAGTTGGCCAAGGTGAGAGAGAAAAGAAGAGAAGATGAGGGCTTGGATGATGATTTGAAATGAAGTGAAAGTTGGCACTTTCGTTGTTTAGGAAGTCAACTAGGAATAGTTGCAAATAGTGCCATGCACTCACTTGTTTTTCCCTTGTTTCTTGCTCTTAAATACTAATCTCCCAAGATAGTTTTTCTTACACCACTAATACTCACTCTTACTAGTCCGAGGTTAACTCTCCAAATCCCCAATTAATCGCGCCGGTGTGACTTTTTGCCAAAATTTTTTACGCGAGCGATAAAGATATAATTTAAGTAAAGTTCATGCTAAAATGATAAAAATTAAATGACATGCCAATGCAAATAATTTAAAATTGGTGAAATTAAGAATAAAAGTGTGAGTCCTTACATAACCTCTCTTCACATATGAAGGTGCAACCGCTTTTTCTCAAAATTCTACAATTTGCCTAATCAATGAAACCTGAAAGACGTCAGACAAGATTGGCCTAATTCTGAGTAAGTACAAACCAGCAATGTGTTGAACTGCATGATTATGGAATTGAGGTTAGTTAAAGTAGCAAGAGCTATGTTAGTTTTTACATATAGGCTATGTTTTGAAACTCGAACCAGATAGTGAATCGGCCGAGTTTAAGAGTCATGGGATAATGAGTTCAATTGAGGTTAGATTCGTCTAAGAATCGGGTGACGTCATCATGATGTCAAAAATATATAATAAGTTTATATAAATATGTATTAGACTTCGTTTCCAAACATTCTATAATTGAATACCCTTTAAGCCTAACTCAAGTTTAATGTTTAGAAGCTCTAAATACAAATTGATAAACTTAGAACTAAATTTGTAAGACCTATTTGAAGAAGTAAAGATATTAAAGCTACAATTGAAAATCTAGACAAATTTATGAGAGCAATTATAATTGTTTAAAATATTTAGGGGTCAAAACAGAATAATAAAAAAGTTTATTAAATATTCACTTCATTTAGGTTATGTTTAAAACAAAGGAAAGTTATATGGGAAAGTGAAGTGAAAGAAAGTGAGGCAAAGGAAAATGAAAATAAGTTTCCTATACACATTTGGTTACTAAGAAAAATATTGAGAGAACATAATTATTCAATGACTGTTAGTATCAGTTATTGAAACTTCTATGAGTAACTAACTATTTTCCTTCAAAATCTTGCAAATTTTGCAAGATATAAATGCAAGAAAATTTTTCAACATTCCTGCCAACCAAATATGCATGAAAGAATGTGAGAACTCGAGGAAGACAAAAATCCGATTTTAGGGTTTTAGGGTTTTATCGATTTTCGTGCACACATTTTTTTTATTTTCTTTATTATATTCATTTTACATATATTTTATAAGTAAATATAGTTTTTTAAACCATTTTTCTAGTATAAGTGAGTTCACGAGAAAATTGGAGCGAATAGCGGAGGTGGGACCCGCTAGTGCGTTAAGTGAGAGAAATTCGGCCAATTAGGTTAAGTTGTGCAGTAAGGCATTAAATTACTGAGTGCTAAGAGATAATTAGAGGTTGGTTAGATGCTTGGTCATTAGTGAGCTAAAGGATAAGGAAAAGATAAAAAAAAAAAGGTGACACGTGTCGCGACGGGATTGGGCCAAGTTTTGCCTAACTTTCTTACAACTTTACTAAAAGCTAAATTTGACCAAAATCATCTTCATTCTTGATGCTTCTTGGCCGAAAATATTGAGGGAAAAGAAAGGAAAGAAAGCTTCAACTTCTCTTCCAAATTCTTGTCCAAATCTCAAAATCCAACCGATAAAACTTCGAATCTCTCCGTAGAAACCGCTTATTAAGGAAGATCAAAGGTGCTTGTGGAGTGATTTTGCAAAGGAAAGCCCTAAGTTGCTATCTTTCTTGGTGATTAAGGTATTTTGCTTGGAACTTCATTTTTGTCCATAAGAATGGTGAATTAGTGGTTGATAACGATTAAAGAGCTTGTTTTATGGGTGATTGTGTGGATTAAAGTGAAGTTTAGTGAATTTCTTATTTTCTTGGGAATTTTTCTGATTTCATATGATAATCATAGTTGACTTGGATTGATGGCTTAAAATGGTGTAAGTTGGATTTATTATATGTTAATTGTGGTGAATTGCGGAAAATTCCAGCTTAGGGTTTCTATATGGAAGTAATCTGCCCTGTTTGTGCACTGTATGTTCGACCTTGAGAGAGACCGAATCAGCCCTTGCTCAAAACATGAAAGTTGTAGGTATTTGAGTTAGCTAGCTACTGGTAAAATTTCAGCTCAATCGGAGCATTAAAACTTGTGAAATGACCGAAATACCCTTGACTGCCCACAAGCCTTGTTTCACGGACAGTTTTCTGTTCTCTCTGGAATTTCAATTTTTGACCATGAAAATGCATGATTTGGCTTTGGAGGTCTTCATAAGAAATGTAGGTATATGTCTTGGATTCGAAACGCCATAAGATTCGTCTCAATTGGACAAGTGTAGCTTCAGTTGTGGTTGTTATGCCGAAAGGTGCGTGGAACTTGATGATTCTAGAATATTCTTTGCTTGACCTAATATTTGTAACTTAAGGTGTGGAGTAATTGTGATTGATTTTGGAGCTATCAATTGGCTCATTTGAAGGGTATTGTGACCCTCATTAGATGTGTTCTACTGCCTATGAATTGTATGTGTAATTGTGGTTGGTTTGAGTTGGAATTTGGTGTTGTTTGTAGGATGGAAAAGTAAGGAAAAACAAGGGAAGTGCTGTCAAAATTTTCGCAGGAACCTTTGAGCAGTCTTGAGAAATTTGCTATATCTGGTTGTAGAAATATCGGAATTGAGTTCCGTTTGTTGCGTTTTAAACTAGGCTCATAGAACTATAAACTTTGAAAATTTCAGACCCTGTTTCGGTTTGTACGAATTATAGTGATTTTTCAAAGTTGACTGAAATTACCTACCTGTTCTGTCTTTTACTGGATGAAGCTGCGATTTGAGGCTCGAATTTGACTGACTTGTGATTTGAATCTTATAAACATGTCTTCTAAGAAATTGTACCCCTTTGAGTCTATTTTCCGACGGTATAAATTTTATCAATTTTGGACTTAAGAATTGTGAGATATGATTTTTCAAGTGATGCCGCGCAAAACTGGAAAATCCTGTTTTCCTCGAATTAGTCCTACTTTCATTTTGCACTTTGAATTTGGAGTTAGTAGATCATTGTAGGCATGGTTTTGGGTAGAAGTGAAGGGTTTTGGATCGTTCATGTCTTTAGGACCAACTACTACTACTTTTTCACTCCACAACCACACTTTTGTATTGCTTTGGTAATTTACTTGGTTAGGCATATGACTCGTAATCGAGTCTCAATTATTTTACCTTGGTGGTTTAGGACGTGCCGGTGATCCGAGTACTTCGGGAGGAAACGTTTGAAGTTGTTTGTGAGAACTGGTGAGTGTACCATCCCCTGAAATTGGTGCTTATCTGATTCATCTGTACTTGCAACTTGCAACTTGATTATCTGTGACTTTTGTATGCTTTGTATGAAACGAGGGTGTACTTTATCACACTCGTTTCTCTCATCTGGTTATTCTGGTTCCTGTATACTGTATAAATCTGTATTTGTTCTCTGTATCTGTTATCTGTACCTGTTTTCTGTATTTGTTGATGCCGTTTGGAGAATTAAATCCAACGACCATTCTATGACCTTTGAGCTCAAGACCGGGGGCTAGTTACTCGAGTCGAGCCGGCAAGGGCCGGTCGATTAGATAACGAACCACGGTAGTCCACTCTAGGGAATTTTTGGGTATTGGAGACTCTGGATTTCCGGTATACTCGAGTATTACCACCCACTGTACTGCTGAGGTGTTCGGGCCCGGTGAGGGGTATGTTTGGTGGACGGAATCGGCGTTAAAGTGGTGCTCTACTGGACGGGTTACTTTATTTGAAAGTTGACGGAGTGTCAACTACTATTTGATCAAGCTCCGGTGAAGTAATGAGAACCTTGGCTCCTGAGAGCCACCTGTATCCTTTCCATTTGAAGTGTTTATTTATTTCCCTATCTGGTGTGTATAACTGCATGATTGATACGTGAAATGCCATGATCCATGACTACTTGTACTTCTGGTACCTCATTGAGCGTAAGCTCACCCCCTTCCCGTTATCTTTGTTTTCCTTACAGGGAACAACACTTTTGAACCATGATTTTGAAGAAAGTGTCAAGCTAGTGTAAATGTTATTTTGTTACGCTCTGTTGTAATCAAAACCCTAGTTGCTTTTATCAAGTATCACGTTTTGACTTATACAACTTTTTATGTATGTACTTAAGTGTTTAAGCATGTATATTAGGTGTATTCGTTTGAGATACTATTTGTAATCATTCGGAACATTTTAGTTGTGTGTAATCGGCGTAGTAGTCTCCGAGTGTTTGTTTTCTTTGGTTTCGATCGCGCGTAATCTAGGGTTTGTGTGATTCGACTTCGTAGTCCTGGCGAGAGCTGGGCAGGTGGTCCGCCAACCCCTTTGGTTCGCCTTAGGGGAAGGTGGGGCTGTCACAAAGAAAAAGTAGCTTTCCTTTATTTTCTCACAATTTTCCTTGCAAACAAACACTATCTTACTTATTTGAAAGAGCTACTAACGTTTTTGATTTTCCATCTTTCTCCATCTTCTACATCATTCCTCTTTGGAGTCTTCTTTTCCCACCCCCTCTCTCTTTTTTACTTTTAATCTTTGTCTTGTTTTCTTCCTTCACAAATCTTCCTTGTTGATTGCGACGGATTGCCACTAGTTAGATAGTTAGTTTTGGGCGGCAGAACCGGCCATAGATTGTTAGTATAAACAGAATAAATAAAACAAGAATAAATGAATGGATATAAGGTGGCTTAGCCGACCATTTGACAGAATAAGATTGAATATGAGAATATAAGAAAGTTTACAAAGTTTGGAGCTTGCTTGATGTTGATCAAGGCTTGCTTCCTTGTTTAAATCTAAAAACTAAAAACAAAAACTAGTTTGTAGAGAAAAGGATAAGAGTTTTCTTCAAGCTAAAGAGAGAACTAATCTTGAAGAAATGGTGTGTGGATTGTATTGGGTTTGAGAAGTATTTATAGTAAAATTTTCGTATTGCTACAGTACCTACTATAGTGATTATACTATTTGCTACAGTGTACAGTGCCACTATAGTGCGTGTTACAGTGCACAGTTTGTCTTTTTGTTGCCGTATTTACACAGTAACTTGCCGGACTTGTGAGGACCCGAAATTTTCTTTTACTGGCTTATCTATTTATTTATTTATTCATTTGTTCCAATTAATTTATTTCATTCATTTTAATTTCATGTGCATGGTACATTGTCTCATTTTATATTTTTAACACATTTGCCCTTAAACTTAATTTTTCTGTCACCCAATTAGTGAAAATTTGAGAAAACATGTTTTTCGAGACAATATTTGGTCTGAGAGTGAAGTAGTCTTGGAGAGTTAAGGATGATCAATTGTAGACTAAGAAAAGTTAATTGAGATTTTAGAAGTGAGTGATTTGAATTAACCTCAATTTGGAGCATTAATGAACCACTATTCACATGTTGACTTTTACACCATAAAAAGTGGCTTTATGTCACTTCTTTCTTTCCTCCTCTTACATCACAAAAATCAAACAAAATCACTCTCTCTTCCTCCCTCTCATGGCCAAACCCTTCCTCCTCCTTTAGCCAAGAAAATTTCATCTTTTTCCTCTCAATCTTGCTCACTAAACTTGCTCCCAACCTTACTCACACCTTGGATCACTTAAAGTTTGGTAGAAGACTTTGTGGAGGGAAGATTCTTAGAGGTTTAGTACCTGATTTCTTAAGATTTTGCTTGCTATCTTTGGAGGAAAGTAACCTCTCCAAGTTTCAATTTTTCTTTCATCTTTTAGCTCAATCTTAGTTAGATAAACTTGGGGTTTGTTGAAGGGCTTCAAAAATCAGCTTTCGAAAAACTGTTGTATCTTGGTGTAGAAAATTTCAAATTGGGTTCTGTTTGAAACTAGACTTGGATTTCTTTCAGCGGTATAATTTTCAGGAGCTAGTTTAACTCTTATGAATTTTTGATAAATTTTCAAAATTCACTGAAATTCAAGACTGTAGTTTTTACTGAAGTAGCGATTTGGAACTAAGATTTCACTGATTTCTGATTTGAATCTGGAAAAAGTGTTTTCTAGAGAGTTTTAGTTCATTGAACCATTTTCCAACGATATAAAATTTGCGATTTTTGGACGTATGAAACTCAAGTTATGATTCTTCAAAAAACGTTACAAAAAATTGAAATTTAAAAGTGGCTTGGAAATATTTTTTAGGTTTCAAGCCTAATTTCTTGATTATTTGCACCTCATTTCATACTTGGGAAGTGGATTTCACCGAGCATATGAGATTTCTCTTAACTTGGATCGAAAAGCTTGATTGTTTGGAAGTTGACCAAGGTTCAAGCGAAACTAGTTTGTTTTCTTTGGTTCCGAAATAAGATTTTTCACCTCCTAGTCTTATGCCCTCGGTAACCATAAATTGAGAGTTTTAGCTAGAGTAATTCTTGAGGAATTTCACTAGCTTCATATTTGGAACTTGGAGCTTTTAGCTCCAATATTTAGTATGAAATAAGTGATGTTTTAATGGATTTTGACTTCATGAGTTTAGAAAACATGGACGCTCATTTATATTCTAAAATTTGGGTATAAGATTAGAAATTTTAAAATATAAAAATATTTTATTTCCTTTTCTCGATTTTCATGCCAAAAATTAAGCGTGGTACTCCCCTTTTGAAATCGAAATTTCTTGCCACGATTTGACTCGAAGATAGAACTTTTGAATCATCCTTGAATATTATTTTAGTGATAAAGTGAGAATGTTTCTCTTTTAAGTTGATCTGAGCTTGAGACTCTTGAGTGAGGGTAGCAAGGGGATTTTGTTTTCTCTTGTTAGTCTTGATCGATTACCTAGGTAACTGTGATTGTGCATGTCTCAGGTGATCATGTGGACACCGAGGAGCTCATTTGACCTCTTGTTTTTGCTCTCGCTTTGCTCTTGACTTTTGGTGAGTGTCAAGTGAATGCTTCATGTTGCCTTGATTGAAATGATACTTGCACAAGTACTATGTGATTCTTGTGATTGTAAACTTGCCAAGGTGAGAGTGTACTTTATCGCTCTCGTCCTCTTCCTCTTGAATAATTGCTATTTTTTATATGAATATCTGTGACTTGCACTAGTATTCAAACATGCTTTTAACTCGTGAGCACTGAGCGGCAGTATGTACCACACCCTATTCGGATGAGAGGTGCCTCTCATCCCGACTCAGTGCTATGATCGATTCTAAGTTGATTGGAGTGTTGTCTCATCGATCAATTATACTTGTAGAGACGCCCCAACCTGTTGGCTAACCTCGTAACTCGATCTGGCAAGGGTTTGGTCGAGAAGTTTGGTGAACCATGTGAAATTATATAGTTTAATCTTTTGAGATCTTGCTTGGCATACTCAATAGTATTGCCACCTCATGCTTGTTTGGTTCCGGATCCGAGAGGGTAATATGTTGGGTGGATGAAGTAAGTGGAACTCTACGGACATGTTGTTGCTCGAGTTGACGAAGGGTCAACCCAAAATGGCTTGAACCGGCCGAGACATGGGAATAACTCCTAAGAGCTCCTGTATCTTTTCTACTTGTGTTTTACTTCCTACTTACTCACTTATATGAAATTCATGTTAAGTCACTTTTAAGTGTGCTATTTGATTTAATTTGTGCTACTTGCTTGCTTGCTTGATTTTTTTGGTCCCATTGAGCGTTAGCTTAACCTGATTTATTACTTCTTAACAGGTGTTGGAAGTGAAAATTGAGAAGTCTAGACTAGCGGTTTTTGTTTGAAACTAGTAAATCTTTTGTATGATATTTGAGACATTTGAAACGTAAACTTTGTTCTGTTTGAATTTTTGGATTGTAATTGCAAATGGTAGTCTTAGAAGAATTTGGTTTGTAAATTCGAAGTATTCCTTTAATCCTAAATCTATGGTTGACTTGTGGATCTCTATTAAGTTAGAACGAGTGCGTGAATCCTAAAGAGAGTTAGGCAGGCGCCCCGCTGATACCCTAGAGAGAGGTGGGGGCATCACAGTAGGTATCAGAGTGCTAAATTTGAAATACCAGCAATAGTGTTAGGAGTTATTAGTTATGAACTTTTGGTCATAGGAATTCATGATAACTCTTAAGTTAGATTTTTGAGTGGCATCGGTGATTTTAAGTACCTAATCTTGAATCTTGTGTTTTTTTTGTAGCAGTGACAGTGATAGGATCGAGGAACCTCCCCCAATGATTCGGTTTCGAATGATCGGAGGCGGACCCCTCTTCGGTTGTCACCCGCCAGTCGGATTAGGACATGCCCGTGCCTCGAGAAGTTCACCTATCCTAACCGCGTGGTGTTAGGGGTGGTCAAGGAGAGGAGACAGTTGATCCATGACCTCAGGATAGCTCGAGTAGAGATGGAGGTGATGAGGGCCACTATGGGGGTCCAAGTTACCAGGATTCAAGAGTTGGAGACTAGGGTCCTCGAGGAGCGTCAGAGGGTTGACGCTTCCCACGTTCAGCTTCAAGCGACGGATGGGCGCCGTATTCGGATTGTAAAGGAGGTGAGAGACCATGTGGACAGTATTCTGGCAGAGTGTGGGGTTATGGCCAATCACATAGAGGAGGTCATGATGGAGGAGGACCTGCGGATGCTGCCGCTAGTGATGAGGAGGAGCCCGAGGAGAATCCTTCTGAGGGTCTGGGGTCTACTAGTTCGGTCCACTTAAACTAGTGATCTTCTGATCTTTTGATTTTAGCTAAGAACATAGAAGGGGTGATCCTCGCCTTGAGATCTTTTGTATTTTGTTGCATGTATCCCTATAATTTTGAAACACTTGGTTGCCTATGTCCTGTATTTGACGTTATTGGCTTGTTGTATGAACTCTTAACTTGTAAAATGACTTTTAGTTTATGTAAAAAATTATGCTTTAATTTCAAATGTTCTTGCAACTTGCATATGCTTTTAAATTTTTATACTTGTTTACTCTCTTTTAATTATGCATTTAGACTCTTGCTAAAAATGGATCTGCGAGGACTTTGACGGGGTCGTGGGCGTGGGATTCGGCAACCCTGCACTCCCGAGAGAGATGAGAGATCAGCGACTGGTCCGAACCAAAATCCTAGAAATGAAGGGGGTGACCAAGTGGCTACGGCCCTTAACCGCATAACTGATGTTCTTGAGCGTCTAGTTGAGCGCTAAGGCCCTGAGTCAGTCAACTTGCCTAGAAACCACGAGAGGGGTGAGGATAGAGTCCTAGAGCATTTTCTGAAATTCGTTCCACCTAAATTTCACAGAGGATCTGATCCCGAAACGGCAGAAAATCGGTTTAAAAAAATGTAGAGATCTTTGCCGCCCTAATTTATGCCGAGCAGAGGCAAGTGAATTTCGCCGTCTTCCAGTTCGAGGGAGCGGCGCGCTCATGGTGGAATGTTATTAGAGCGAAATGGGAGAGAAAACAAACCCCCTGAACTTGGGTAAATTTCGAGAGGGAGTTTAACGCCAAGTTCCTCCCGCCAATGGTACAAGAAAAGAGGGAGGCCGACTTTATTAGGTTGAAGCAAGGGTTGTTAAGTGTGCCCGAGTACGAGGAACGATTCACCAAACATTTCAAATTTGCCCCAAAACTAGTGGTCACAAACCGCAAAAGGATAAGAAGATTCATTCAAGAGGTAAATGTGAAAATTCAAGAGTCCCTAATAGTAGCCCAGATCACCACTTTTGCAGATGCCTTGGATAAGGCACAGAGGGTAGAGAATGCTAAATCCCAATCCAAAACCCTTCATGCTAGAAAGAGGGATAACCCAAGCAATAGCCCTGGACTGTTCGAAAAATCTACTCAATTCCTTAAGATGGGAAGATGGGTTGGAGGAGTGAGAATGCCCAAAAAACTAGGAGGAGCTCCATCAAGGGAAGCCCCGTCAAAAGGAAATCAGAGTGGGCGAGATCAGCAAAAAGAAAATTCTCAAGTTGGTCAGGTCGTGACTTCTCGTGTGACATGTGAATATTGTGGCAAGCCTAACCACACCGAGGTCGAGTGTTGGAGAAAGCAAGGAAAGTGTCTACTCTGCGGTAGTGCCGAGTATCAGATCTCAAGTTGTCCTAATGCCTCTAAGGAAGGAAAGAATACTCAGTAGCCTGGATCCGCTTCAAAGCAATCGTGTACGGGAGGGAGCGGACCAAAAGTGCCAGTTAGGGTTTATGCCTTAGACAACTAGCAAATTCCTAACCCGACCGAAGTGGTGAAAGTTACGATCCCCGTTTTTCATCGCCTAGATAGGATTTTAATTGATCTCGGGGCAACCCATTCATTCGTAGATCCTAACTTTATGAATGGTATAGATGTAAAGTATGATTTCTTACCTTTTGATTTGGAAGTTAAGATTCCTATGAGGGACCAGTGCTTAATTGTTAATAAGATTTATAGAAATTGTGATATTTCGATTGGTGAGAGAAAATTGTTGGCAGACTTAGTAAGTCTAACAATTAAGGGATATAATGTGATATTTAGAATGGATTGGTTAGCTCGATACCATGCTCAATTAGATTGTAAGATGAAATTAGTAGAATTGCGCATCCCGAGGGAAGCAACTTTGAAATTAAATGTGAGGGATAGACTAGCATCGTCTACTCTAATTTCGGGGATTCGAGTTAGGAAATTGTTGAGTAGTGGGGCTAAAGGATATCTAGTCTTTCTTATAAATACACTTGGGGATAAGGTGAAGTTGAAAAACGTGCTAATAGTGAAGCAATTCCCCGATGTCTTTTCCGAGAAATTAGAGACACTGCCTCCGAAGAGAGAAATAGTGTTTAACATTGATGTAGTTTTGGAGACGCCACCTATCCCTAAGACGCCTTACAGGATGGCTCTATGTGACAGCCCCACCTTCCCCTAAGGCGAACCAAAGGGTTTTGCGGACCGCCTGCCCAACTCTCGCCAGGACTACGAAGCCGAATCACACAAACCCTAGATTGCGCGCGATAGAACCCATAGAAAACAAATAATCGGAAACTACTACGCCGATCACACACAACCAAAATGTTCCGAATGATTACAAGTAGCATCTCAAACGAATACACCTAACATACATGCTTAAACACTTACGTACATACATAGAAAGCTTTACAAGTCCAAACGTGATACTTGATAAAAGCAACTAGGGTTTTGATTACAACAGAGCGTAACAAAATGACATTTACACTAGCTTGACACTTTCTTCAAAATCGCGGTTCAAAGGTGTTGTTTCCTGTAAGGAAACAAAGATAACGGGAAGGGGGTGAGCTTACGCTCAATGAGGTACCAAAAGACAAGTAGTCACGAATTATGGCATTTCACTTTGAAAGTACATATGCACATATATGGAAATGAACAATTATCTCAACTGGAAAGGATACAGGTAGCTCTCAGGAGCCAAAATACCCAATTGCGATACTTGATCCAAACCCGTTGACTCTCCGTCAACATAGATAGAACCAACATGTCCATAGACCCCACTTTACACCGAATTCCGTCCACCAAACATACCCCTTACCGGGCCCGAACACCTCAACAGTAACAGTGGGTGGTAATACTCGAGTATACCAAAAATCCAGAGTCTCAATTACCCAAGGATTTCTTAGAAACAGACTACAGTGGTTCGTTATCTAATCGACCAGACCCTTACCGGCTTGACTCGAATAACTAGCCACAGGATTTGAGCTCAGAGATAACAGAAAGGTCGTTGGATACCATGTCCAACCAGCAGTAGATTAAGCACAGATAACGGATTCACATTTTTCCACAGTAATTAGGCATACTGACAAGAGAACGAGGGTGATAAAGTACACCCTTGTCTCAATGGAATAAACAGATAGTAGAGTCATTCAAATTACAGATTACATGAACAGAAACCAAGTTAAGCAACAAATGAGGGGAGTGGTACACTCACCAATTCAAGTGCGGATATTTCAAAAGTTTTCCTCCAAAATGACTTTAATCGCCCAGAAACCCTAAAATAACCAAAGTAACCAACTGAGGTTTTCACATCCCGAATTCTAGTAAATGAAATGCACAAGTGAGGCTCGATTACGAGTCGTATGCCTATCCAAATGAGTTACGAATGCAAGGTTGCAAAAGCGTGATTTTTGGAACAAAAAGGTAACGGGAGGACCTAGGGGCTTGAATAACCCAAAAGCCCTTCATCTCCCAAGAACCAACTCAAACTTGAAGGAACCAAGTGGCCTAGAAAATTGGACAGCGTTTCCCCTTAAATTTTATACTTTTCCACCCTACAAACAACACCAAAATCCATCTCAAACCAACCACCATTGCACATACAATTCATAGGCATTAAAACACATCTAATTAGGGCCACAATACCCTTCAAATGAGCCAATTGATAGCTCCAAAATCAATCACAATTAAGCTCCACACCTTAAATTACAAATATCAGGTCAAGCAAAGAAAATTCTGGAATCATCAAGTTCCACGCACCTTTCGGCATAACAACCACAACCAAAGCTACACTTGTCCGATTGAGACGAATATTATGGAGTTTCGAAACCAAGACATATACCTACATTTCTTATGAAGACCTCCAAAGCCAAATCATGCATTTTCATGGTCAAAAATCGAAATTCTAGAGAGAACAGAAATCTGTCCATGAAACAAGGCTTGTGGGCAGTCAAGGGTATTTCGGTCATTTCACAAGTTTTAATGCTCCGATTGAGTTGAAATTTTACCAGTAGCTAGCTAACTCAAATACCTACAACTTTCATGTTTTGAGAAAGGGCTGATTCGGTCTCTCTCAAGGTCGAACATACGGTGAAAAAACAGGACAGATTACTACCATATAGAAACCCTAAAGCTGAAATTGTCCTCACTTCACCACAATTAACACATAATAGCTCCAATTTACACCATATTAAGCCATCAATTCAAGCCAACTATAATAATCATATGAAAACAGAAAAATTCCCAAGAAAATAATAAATTCACCTAACTTCACTTTAATCCATGAAACTATCTATAAAATAAGCTCCTTAACCGTCATAAGGCACTAATTCACCATTATTATGAACAAAAGTTAAGGTTCCAAGCAAAATACCTTAATCCTCAAGAAAGATGGTAGCTTAGCCTTCTTCTTCCCAAATTTATTCCACTAGAAGCTTTAATCCTCCTTGGTTAGTACTTCTATGGAAGGGTTTGCGATTTGATCGGTTAGAACTCAAGTTTTGGACAAGAATTTGGAGAACAAGATGAAAGTTTTTCTCTCCCTTTTCCTCTCTAATTTTCGGCCACCTTGAAGGAAAAAATGAAGATGATTTTGGTCAAAATTAAGCTTTTAGTAAAGTTAAGAAAGTTAGGCAAGTAAGCTCCAATCGAAACGCGACACGTGGCACTTTTTGGATTTCTTTCTTATCCTCTTACTTTCCAATAATCAAATATCTAACCAACCTCTAATTATCTCCTAACACCTTGTAAAATAATATCACTTAATACTTCATCACCTAATCGGAGAAATTATATCGCACTAGCGGGCCCCACGTCCTTAATACACTTCCAAACTAACCCGAACTAACTTATACTAGAAAATGTTTTAGAAAACCATATTCACTTATAAATTGGCCAGAAAATTAAGGTAGTAGAATAAAATAAAGAAAATGCATGTAAAGAAATAGAATTAAACGATATGAAATAGGAAAATTTTACGGGACCTCACACTCTACCTGAATTAAAAGAATTGAAATTGCAGTTACAAGACTTATTAGAAAGAGACTTTATTAGAGAAAGTGATTTACCATGGGGAGTTTTAGTGCTCTTTGTTAAACAGAAAGATGGAAGTTTAAGACTATGCATAGACTATCGAGACTTGAATGATGTGACCATTAAGAACAAATACCCTTTGCCTCACATAGACGAGTTATTTGATCAATTGCAAGGGGCCGTGGTATTTTTCAAGTTAGATTTGAGGCAGGGTTATTACTAGTTGAGGATCCTAGAAGCAGATGTGCCTAAGACCGCTTTCAATTTGAGATATGGGCAATTTGAATTTGCAATTATGCCTTTTGGATTAACTAATACGCCAGCAGCATTTATGGATTTGATGCATCGGGTCTTTAAGTCGTATTTGGATCAATTTGTGGTGGTATTCATTGATGACATATTGGTGTACTCTAAGTCTCGAGAAGATCACGAAAGGCACTTGAGGATAGTCTTGCAAACCCTGAAAGAGCAACAACGTTTTGCTAAATTCAATAAGTGTGAGTTTTGATTGAAAGAAATAGCATTTCTAGGGCATATAATCTCTAAGGAAGGGATTACTGTGGATCCAACTAAGATAGAAGCCGTTTCTAAGTGGAAACAACCAAAAAATCCTACCAAAATTCGGAGTTTCTTAGGGTTAGCGGGATAGTACCGCCAATTTATCAAAAAAAATTTTAAGATCACGAAACCCTAACCGAGTTAATTAAGAAGTGTGGCAAGTTCATTTGGGATTTTGAATGCGAGAAAGGGTTCCAGAAGTTGAAGAAATGTTTGATCGAGGCGTCTGTATTAGCATTGCCGAATGGAGGAGATGGTTTCATGATTTATACAGATGCTTCAAAGGATGGTTTGGGATGTGTGTTAATGCAAAATAGAAAAATAATTGCTTATACCTCCCGTAAGTTGAAACCTCATGAGTAGAATTACCCGACCCATGACTTGGAGTTAGCGACAGTGGTGTTTGCCTTGAAAAAGTGGAGACATTATCTGTATGGGTGACTTTCGAGATTTTCACTGATCATAAGAGTCTTATGTATTTATTTTCTCAAAACGAGTTGAATTTGAGGCAACGTAGATGGGTGAAATTTTTGGAAGATTATGACTGTACACTTAACTACTACCCTGGAAAAGCTAATGTAGTGGCGGATGCCTAAGTCGTAGCGTACAAGTGGCTAACTTAATGGTAAGAGAATGGCACATGCTAGAGGAAGTTAGTGTTTGGAACTTGCGTCTTGAGCTACAAAGAGTGACTTTTGGGAATATCACCGTGAAGTCTACCTTGTTAGATCAAATTAAAGAAACTCAAAAAGGAGACCCTGAGGTGCAAAAAAAAATGGATTGAAAAAGTTTTAAAAAGAGAAAAGTCTGACTTCAATTTGGGGACCGATGGAGTGTTAAAATTTAGAAATCGCCTAGTGGTGCCAAAAGATGAAGGGCTAAAGAAGAAAATTTCGGACGAAACTCACCGTTCCAAGTATACGGTGCATTTTGGAGGTAATAAGATGTCAAGAGTTGAAGAGCCAAGTATACGGTGCATCCTGGAGGTAATAAGATGTATCAAGAGTTGAAGAGCCTTTATCGGTGGAAAAATATGAAAAGAGAAATTGCCTAATTTGTTCAGGCCTATCTCACTTGCCAACAAGTTAAAACCGAACATCAGAACCAGTCTGAATTATTACAGCCGTTGGAGATACCTGAGTGGAAGTGAGAGAATATCATTATGGATTCCATATCAGAGCTACCAAGAACTCAGAAAGGTCACGATACTATTTGGGTAATAGTGGATCGGTTGGCCAAGTCTGCTCACTTTTTGCCAATTAGTATGAAGTACTCCTTAAAAAAATTGGCTAAATTGTACTTGAACAAAATAATAAGATTGCATGGGATACCAGTGAGTATAGTAACAGATCGAGACCCTAGGTTTATGTCTCGATTTTAGCAAAAGATGCAAGAAATCCTAGGGACTAAGTTCAATTTTAGTATCACCTACTACCCGCAGACAGATGGATAATCGGAAAGGATGATCCAAACCCTAAAGGATATGTTGAGGTCTTGCACTTTGGATTTTGGAGAAAATTGGAGTCAGTACCTTACGTTGGTGGAATTTACTTATAACAATAGTTTTTCATTTCCCAATACAAATGGCTCCTTACAAAGCCCTTTATGGTCGGAAGTGTCGGTCTCCTATTCATTGGGACGAAATTGGAGAAAAGAAGATTTTGGACTCGACTACCGTGCCTTGGATTGAGGAAGCCTTTAAGAAAGTGAAGTTGACACGTCAAAGAATATGAACGGCTCAAAACCGCCAAAAAATCTATGCAGATAATCGAAGGAAAGATTTAGAGTTTGAGGTCGGAGATAAAGTGTTCCTTAAGATTACATCTTTGAAAACAAGTCTAATGGCGGGAAAAGGAAAGAAATTGCAACCGAAATTTGTAGTACCCTATAAGGTTATCTAGCATATAGGGAATGTGGCTTACAAGTTGGAATTACCCTTGAATTTATTCAGAATTCATGATGTCTTCTATGTCTCCATGCTTAAGAAATATCATCCCGATCCGTCCCATGTGTTACGACCAGAAGAAGTGAAAATTGATGAGAATTTGTATTATGAGAAAAAGCCGGTAAAACTCTTAGATTGAAAAGTGAAGGAATTATGACATAAGCAATCCCTCTAGTGAAGGTCTTATTGAGAAATCATGAAATCGAGGAAGCAACTTGGGAAGTTGAAGAGGAGATCCGAAAGAAGTATTCAGAGTTATTTGTAAATCAAGGAATAAATTTCGAAAACGAAATTCTTTTAAAGGGGGAAGGATGCGAGGATCCAAAATTTTCTTTTACTGGTTTATCTATTTATTTATTTATTCATTTACTCCAATTAATTTATTTCATTCATTTTGCCTCATTTTATATTTTTAACACATTTGTCCTTAAACTTAATTTTCTGTCGCCCAATTAGTGAAATTTTGAGAAAACACGTTTTTCGAGACAATATTTGGTCTGAGAGTGCAGTGGTCTTGAAGGGTTAAGGATGATCAATTGTAGACTAAGAAAAGTTAATTGAGGGTTTAAAGGTGAGTGATTTGAATTAAACTCAATTAGAAGTATTAATGGACCACTATTTACATGTTGACTTTTGCACCATAAAAAGTGGCTTTATGTCACTTCTTTCTTTCATCCTCTCACATCACAAAAATCAAACAAAATCACTCTCTCTTCCTCCCTCTCATGGCCGAACCCTTTCTGTTCTTTTAGCCAAAAAAATTTCATCTTCTTCCTCTCAATCTTGCTCACTAAACTTGCTCACACCTTGGATCATCTTCAAGCTTGGTAGAAGATTTGGTGGAGGGAAGATTCTTGGAGGTTTAGTGCTTGGTTTCTTGAGATTTTGCTTGCTATCCTTGGAAGAAGGTAACCTCTCCAAGTTCCAATTTTTCTTTCATCTTTTAGCTCAATCTTAGCTAGATAAACTTGGGGTTTGTTGAAGGGTTTTATGAATTTTGACATTAGGTAGCATGCCTTGAGAATATTCTTGCTTTCTTGGCTTGCTCTTAGGAAGATGTCTTGAGGAGGATTATTAGGTAGTGGACTTGAGAATTTCTTGTTTGTTGGTTATTGGTTGTTGTTATGGTGAATTCTAACTTGGTTTTTGTGTGAGAGTTTAGGAAGAAAATTTGGAAAGAAAGAAGAAGGGCTGCTGTTCAAATTTTGTTAGAGTGTTTCCCTTGTTTTAATCTCAAAATTTTTGGTTAAATTGATGTAAAAATGCTTGCTACATGTTGGGTCAAGTATGTGTAAATTATCTTCCAAAAATCACTTCATTTGAATGAGTTAAGGTTAAACTTAAAGGAGGAGAACAAACCTGAAAATTTTGGAGCAGGGCAGTCAACCAGTGTGCACTAAACAAAACGTAATTTTTCGTACAGGATTTGAAATCAAGTGCCGTTTATGGCATGTGAAACTAGACTCCGAGGGGTTTCTAACGGTATAAAATACACGTGCTAGTTCATTTTCTATGAATCACAGTGAACCGGCAAAATTGGTTGTTTTCTCTTACTGTTTTAACCGCGAGACAAGAATAGCTGCAGTTTGTAGCTCGATTTCACTCCCCTTACGAAATGAATTTGAATACAGTTTCTTCTAGTCATTTTTAATATTTTGAATCCAGTTTTCAACGCTACAAACCATGCTAATTTTGGACTTGTGTAACCTTAGTTATGACCTGAATTAGAAACTGCGTCAGGTGTTCCAAATCTGGAATTTCGTGTTTCAGGTTTCAAAAACCAGCTTTCGAAAAACTGTTATATCTTGGTGTAGAAAAATTCAAATTAAGTAAAATTTGTTGCGTTTGAAACTAGATTTGGATTTTTTCAGTGGTATAAATTTCAGGAGCTATTTCAATTCCTATGAATTTTGATAAATTTTCAAAAATTCACTGAAATTCAAGACTATTTTGCCCTAGTTTTACTGAAATAGCGATTTGGAACTAAGATTTGACTGATTTCTTATCCGAATCTGGAAAAAGTGTCTTCTAGAGAGTTTTAGTTCATTGAGTCTATTTTCCAACGGTATAAGATTTGTGATTTTTGAACTTATGGAACTCAAGTTATGATTCTTCAAAGAACGTTGCAAAAACTGAAATTTCCTTATAAAGTGGCAAAAGCTTAAAAGTGGTTTGGAAACATTTTCTAGGTTTCAAGTCTAACCTTCTTGATTATTTGCACCTCATTTCATACTTGGAAAGTGGATTTCACCGAGCATATGAGATTTCTCTTGACTTGGATTGGAAAGGTTGATTGTTTTGAAGTTGACCAAGGTTCAAGCGAAACTAGTTTGTTTCCTTTGACTCCGAAATAAGATTTTTCACCTCCTAATCTTATGCCCTCGGTTTTCGTAAAAATTAACCATAAATTGAGCATTTTAACTTGAGTAATTCTTGAGAAATTTCACTAGGTTCATATTTGGAACTTGGAACTTTTAGCTCCAATATTTAGTATGAAATAAGTGACGCTTTTAATGGATTTTGACTTCATGATTTTAGAAATATAGACGCTCATTTATATTCTAAAACTTGGGTATTGGATTAGAAGTTTTAAGAAATGAAAACATTTTATTTCCTTTTCTCGATTTTCGTGCCAAAAATTAAGCATGGTACTCCCCTTTTGAAATCGAAATTTCTTGCCACGACTTGACTCGAACACAGAACTTTTGAATCCTCCTTAAATATTATTTTAGTGATAATGTGAGAATATTTCTATTTTAAGTTGACCTGAGCTTGAGGCTCTTGAGTGAGGGTAGCAAGGGGATTTTATTTTCTCTTATTAGCCTTGGTCGAATACCTAGGTAACCGTGATTGTGCATGTCTCAGGTGATCACGTGGAGACTGAGGAGCTCGCTTGACCTCTTATTTTTGCTCTGGTTTTGCTCTCGACTTTTGGTGAGAGTCAAGTGCATGTTTCATGTTGTCTTGATTGAAATGATATTTGTACAAGTGTTATGTGATTCTTGTGATTGTAAACTTGTCGAGGCGAGGGTGTACTTTATCGCTCTCGTCCTCTCCCTCTTGAATAATTGCTACTTGTTGTATGAATGTGTGTGACTTGCACTTGTACTCGAACATACTTTTAACACATGAGCACTGAGCGGCAGCATGTACCACACCTTATTCGGGTGGGATGTGCCTCACATCCCGACTCAGTGCTATGATCGATTTTAAGTTGGTTGTGTGACGCCCCCACTTCTCCCTAAGGCGAACCAAAGAATATCCGCGGGATGCCTGCCCAGCTCTCGTTAGGACTCAAGACAAATCAATTCACGCTTAACGACAATAATCATTTATACAGGTCTAACAAAGAAAGTCGCTTCCATACTTATATAGATATTCCAATCATACACTACAAATACAAACAACATCAATCTTCCAATTCTTACATTGGATCTCAAAAGATACATCAATTCCCAAAATATACAACATCCACAAAACTAGTCAGTTCCATTGGAAACCCTATTACAAAAGTAAATCCAAAGGTTTCCTCCGAGTTCCACCTCAGATCCATTCCTGTTAAGGAAAACAAATCTATGGGGTGAGCAATCGTTCGTGAGGCCAAGAAACACACATGCAAGCACATTGTTCAAAGAACAATTCCAATTAATGAGTAAAACAATAATATTCAAGTAAGGAAAAGTACACAGAAACAATTCAAGGATATAGGAGCTCTCAGAAGCTATTTTCCACTTGCGCGATCCAGAACCTCCGCGAATTGACACTCCATCAATCGGATAGGTTTAGTCCGTAGAACTTCACTTATCATGTCCCCGATCACCGTTACATGCCCCTGTACCGAGCCCGCCTGTCGTTTGTTTTGGGCAATACTGATTCCAGTATACCAAGCAAGACCTCTCACTAAGTCAAGCTTATGTTTTCTCATGTTTAGCCAAGGTTCCCGACCAAACCCATGCCGGCTCAAGTCCAAGGTTGGCCAATGAGAGTTGGGCGTCCCCGTGTTCACTTGGATGTCGAGGAGATTCACTCCAACGACGTATGCAGCCATAGCATAGCATTTGATTCATACAATCATCCAATTTCATTCAACCATTCATTTCATTCATTCAATCATTTAATATAATTCATTCCCTTTATTTCAAAGGAGAACGAGTGCGATAAAGTACACACTCGACTCGATAGTTATAACCAAGCTATACAAAATTTGCAAATTCACATAATTTCAATTAGTCATGCACTTAGCACTCACCTAATCACAAGGAGAGTAAGTAGTGTGATTCGAGCACTTAGGCGTCCGATGTGAGGTCCTCTCGAAGGTCCTCTTGAATGCCTGACCAAACAACGGCATCTATTACATACTATCATTCATAATCCCGAATTATCAAGAAGGATTGCATACTTGTACAATCTAAAGAAATCTTACTAAAATGAGCCTTAACTTGCTCAAATTCAAGATTCAAAGGTGATATTTAAACGCACAAGGAAAAACTAGTTTCCTTCTTGAAAACAAGTCCAAAATGGTCATGTGATATCAAAGGATAGGGAAAAGTCTCGAAAACTCAATTCTCGTCAAGTTTGAAAATTTTCAGATTTGAGGTGCACTTTTGGAAAAATCATAACTCACTCTCCGTAGGTCCAAAATTGGAAAACTTAGTACCGTTTGAAACTAATTCCAAAGTACTAAAAGTTCCTAGAAGACACTTTTCCATGATTTCAAATGGAAGGTATTCAAATTTCGGCTCGAAGTGTCTGTCTTAGACTTACCAAGACAGTTGCGGGTTGGTTTTTGGCCAACTTTGAAAATTCGGCAAAATTCATAGAATACAAACTAGCCTCTGAAATTTGGGACTTAATTAGAGTTTCAAGTAAGGTTTAAAATGCAATAGATGGAATAAGAATCAGATTTTTGAGCGCTAAGATATAGCAGCTCAAAGGTGCTACAAAAATGAAGTTCACTGGGCAAAATTCCAGATTTGAAGCTTGAACTTTGGGATTTTAGTTGGGCATCGAAACAGACTTGGAATGGCACCAAATTTGGCAGTATTGTCCTACCACATCAAGGATATTCCTCAGTCAAATTTTATATCAAAATTTGTTCAGAAAGTGAGTTAACAATGTCACAAAAGTTTCCGAATTTCCAAGGCAAATCTGCCTTTCACTTTTGTTTCCCTTTTCTCAAACGTTTGGCCAAAGAAATTTCCTCAAACATGGTTCATTTATGAAGTCAATGTCTAAGTAACCTCCAAATTACATTTGGTAGGTGATTAACACCAAGAATTTCAAAATAACAAGTCCCAATCAAGATTAGCCATTGATTAGTCCAAAATTAGGGTTTTCTCACACCAAGACAGTTTTGTAATTCGGCTATAACTCACTCAATTCAACTTAGAATTGAACATGGTTGGTTGTGTTGGAAACTAAATTCATAAAGCTACAATTTCACAGAAGGAATTGTTTTAAAATTCTGTCCACAACTAGCTCATATTCGAGCTTCAAGTTGCAGTTCATAACAGGGCTCCCAGTTCATCCGAGAAACAGGGCAGTCATTTTTAAACGATGGGTACGGTTCACTCAGGTGGAATCAAAAGGTGCATTTTACACCGTTGGAAAACTGGAAGCGTCTAGTTTCCAATTCCGCAAACAGAACTCAATTGCAACATTGGAGCAAAGAGTTATGATCAAAACAAAATCACTGCCAGAGCATTACGAGACAGAGTTTCCAGTTTTGATACAATTTCGAAATCTCCACTTTTACCCAACCAAATCAAGTAATTTTTTGAGAAAACTTTCTACACAACCCATACAACATATATACATTAAAATCAAGTCAATTGGACCACAAATATTGCACTAGAGAAGCTCGGCAACCACAGGGGCAGAACTGTCCCTTTCCTCATTTCACCTCTTTTGAACTTTCTTCCACAATACAACTTATATCCACTAGATTAAGCACTAATTCAACACAAATAACACCCAATATCATAAAATCAGATCACCAAGTCCATTGTGGGATTTCATAGAGCCCACTCACAAGATTTCCAACAATACAAAGCTACCTACATGCATCTACAACCGTATAAGTGAAATCTAACGTATATAATCAAAGATTCAAGGGGTTGATCGTTGGTTACCTCTTTGGATGACTAACACAGAAATTTTTGGCCCTTTGAACTCCAAGAAAAATCGTGAGAATGAAGCCCTCTCCTAGCTTAAGATGATCTACAAGTTATTTGCAAGGGTGAAAGTTTGAGATGATTTGGTGAAGAAATGGTGCAAGAAATTGAAGAGCTTTTGGTCCTTCTTTTCTCCTTGGATGGCCGGCTGCTATGAGTGAAGAGAGAGGGAGTGTTTGGCTGAAATGAAGCTTCCTTGAGAAGCTTAAGTTGTTGGCCAAAAGGTGTCTCAAAAGTCAACTCTCGCTAGTGCGCGCGCGCACGCGTTTCGTGCTCGATTCCTCTCGAGTTGTTTCACTTGTGCATTATACCACTTATGCACTTCCATTCATACTATTATTATCCACTCTTAATAGTCTAGAAATAATTTCTAAAATCCTCCAATTAGTCGCGCGCGCGAAAATGCGAACTTCCCACTTGTGCGCGATAAAGCGAAATCTCTAAGAAATTCTTATAACGATGGTATAACTAACTATTACGTGAGCATTTAAACTTAAAAATAACCATTTTAGAACTAATGGACGAGTCTTCACTCTCCAGGCTCATTGTACTCTCATATCGATTATCGTCTCCAAATGCGTATTCACTATTCTCACTTAACGAGTTTTTAAAAAATTAAATTTTCAAACGAATCATTTTAAAAATATAAGAAAGTCATAGTTCCATGTAATTGGGTCTCAAAAGGTTGAAATAAAATATTCGGAATAAACGGGCAATTAAATATTTAAATAAACTCGTTATAGGAATTTAAAACAAGTAAATTTGCGAGTCCTCACATCCTCTCCCCCTTAAAAAAATTTCGTTCTCGAAATTATATCTTGATTTGTGAACAGGTCTGGATATTTTTCTCGAACTACTTTTTCAACTTCCCAAGTCGTTTTCTCTAGCTCTTGATTTCTCGAAAAAACTTTCACCAATGGAATCCGCTTGTCTCTCAATTCTTTTACTTTACGATCCAAAAGCTTTACCGGTTTCTCCTCGTAGGTCAATGTTTCATCAATTTCAATGCTCTCCGGTTGTAGAACGTGAAAAGGGTTTGGATGGTACTTTATCATGCAGTCATAATCTTCCAAAAATTTCATCCACCTACGTTGCCTCAAATTTAACTCCTTTTGAGAAAATAAATATTTAAGACTCTTGTGGTCAGTAAAAACCTCAAATGTTACTCCATACAGGTAATGTCTCCATTTCTTTAAAAGCAAATACCACAGCCACTAATTCCAAATCATGAGTCGGGTAATTTCCTTCATGCGGTTTCAACTTCCTAGAGGCGTATGCTATCACTTTATCATTTTATATCAATACACATCCTAAGCCTTCCTTGGAAGCATCTGTGTAGACCACAAAACTATCCTTTACATTCGGTAGAGCTAACACAGGCGCTCTAGTCAAACGTCTCTTCAACTCTTGGAAACTCTCCTCACACTTAGGATTCCATATAAACTTCCCACTTTTCTTGGTTAACTCGGTCATGGGTCCAGCAATTCTAGAAAACTCCTTAATGAACCTCCGATAATACCCTGCTAATCCTATAAAATTTCGAACTTCAGTAGGATTTTCCGGTCAATTCCACTTCGAAATAGCTTCGACTTTGACTTAATCCACTTTAATCTCATCCTTAGAAATTATGTGTCCCAAAAATATCACTTCTTTCAACCAAAACTCACACTTGCTAAACTTAGCGTACTATTGATGTTCCCTCAGAGTTTGTAAAACAAGTCTTAAATGCTTCTCATGGTCCTCCACTGTCTTAGAGTACACCAATATATCATCAATGAATACCACCACAAATTGATCCAGATAGAGTTTAAAAACCCTGTGCATTAAATCCATAAAAGCAGCAGGTGCATTCGTCAATCCAAATGGCATTACTGCGAACTCAAAGTGTCCATACCTCGAGTTAAAAGCAGTTTTGGGTATATCTTTCTCCAAAATGCTCAATTGATAATAACCATGTCTCAAATCCAACTTCGAGAATACCACCGCCCCTTGCAATTGATCAAACAGTTCATCGATGTGGGGCAATGGGTACTTATTCTTAATAGTGACATCATTCAAGTCTCGGTAATCTATACACAGTTTTAAACTTCCATCTTTCTTTTTAACAAACAATATTAGGACTCCCCATGGTGAATCACTTTCCCTTATAAAAGTCTCGTTCCAATAAGTCCTGCAATTGCAATTTTCAATTCTTTCAATTCAGTTGGAGCCATTCTATACGGCGTCTTAGAGATAGGTGCCATTCCCGGAGTCACATCAGTCTTAAAAGCTATTTTCCTTTTCGGGGGTAAAGACTCTAACTCTTCAGGAAAAACATCTGGGTACTCCTTCACTATAGGCATATCCTCCAACCTCACCTCATCACTAGGAGTGTTAATAAGAAAGGCCAAATATCCCTGAGCTCCTTTACTTAGCATTTTCCTAGCCCGGATTCCGGAAATAAGTGCAGATGAAACTAATCTACCCCTTACATCCAGTTTCAAGGTTGCCTCTCCCGGTATGGCACAATTCTACTATTTTTGTCTTACAATTCAACTGGATATTGTAACGGGCTAACCAAAACATTCCTAGGATCACATCATATCCCTTAATGGCTAAGTCTATCAGATCGGCCAATAATTTCCGTTCTCCAACCCAGATCTCACAATCCCTATATACCAAGTTAGCAATCAAACGTTGATCCTCAGTAGGCGTTTTAACCTCCAAATTATAAGGTAACTTAATAGGTTTCAAGTCTATCCCACTCATGAAGTCAGGGTTTACAAAAGAATGAGTTGCACCCGGATTGATTAAAATCTTGGCTAGACGGTGGAAAACAGAAAATCGTACTTTCAACCACCTCAGCCACTTCAAGTATCAGTTGATGATCCAGTGCATAAATCCTAGTAGGTACCTTTGGTCGGCTTCCTCCAGCACTAGTCTGTTTAGAAGTTGATTTCTCGGGTCTTTGGGTGTTATCTCCTGCTTTTGGCGCCTTTGGGCAACTCGCAATTTGATGTTTAAAACTACCACAAAAGAGACACTTCCCAGACTTCCTCCAACAATCATTCTCTAAGTGGTTGTGTTTACCACAGTACCTACAAGTAACTTGAGGGGTCACGGCCGAACCACTAGAAGGCAATCCTCTCACTTGGACTGGCCTACTGCGACCTCCTCTAGATAAATTTTTTCCTTGAAATGCCAGCCCGTCCTTATTCCTCACATTCCTCTTCCCACCTTGGAAAATTGTGTACCCTTACTAGTCTGTCCAGAAGTGTGACTAGAAAATGTCCTTTTCCTATTGCGAAAGTCCCTAACTTGCATTCTTGCACTCTCGACCCTTTGTGCTTTCCTCCAAAGTCTCAGTAAATGTAGAGATTTGGACTACAGCCAAACCCTTCTGGATTTCTACATTAAGCCCCTGTACAAATCGTCTGATCCTTTTTCGCTCATTAGTCACCAATTCAGGAGCGTACTTAGAAAGCTTTGGTAAATTTCTCCTCATACTCCACTACACTAAGGGTTCCTTATTTCAACTTGATGAAATCATCCTCCTCCTTTTCTTGAATCAAAAACGGAAGAAACTTTCATTAAATTCTCTCGTGAAAATTTTCCCAAGTCCAAGGGATTTGAGCTCTCTCTCACTTTCCTTTTATCATGTCCCACCAGGCACGAGCTACTCCCTCAAATTGAAAAGCACCAAAATTCACTCGCCTATCCTCGGTATAGTTTAAGGCGGCGAATATGTTAGCCATTCTCTCCAACCAATTCTCCGCTGGCCTCAGGGTCAAGCTCACCAGTGGAACTTAGGCGGGTTAAACTTTAGAAATCTCTCTAGAGCTCTATCTTCCCCTCTTTTCTTGTCCCCAGGTTGATGAAGTGATCCTGGTCCTTGTCCTTTCAGTTAAGCGCTCAAAGGATATCAGCCATCTTATTAATGGCAGTAGCCACTTGATTACCCTCTAAGTTTCCTTGCCCCTGGGTCGGTCCAGTTGCCGAACCTGGTCATCCCCTTGAGGTTGGGCTTGTCTAAGTCCCTCGCCCACATCTCGACCACTCCTTCGTCCTTACATTACCTTAGTTATGCCTAACTAGTGCAAGAAATAAAAGCAATTATGCGAGAAAATACTTAAACAAGAGTAAATCAAGAACCATTGGAAATAACAACAATTTGCATTTATTAATACATCAAGTTCGTACAATTAGCAAGTCATGGGGGAATTTACAAAAATATAGCACATAGGTGCGCCAAAAGTACTTTCAGTCACATATGACTAAAGTAAAAGTCAAGTGCCTCAAAAAGTAGGCCACACAGTCATCGGAAAAATATAATGGTCTCGGCACTAGCATCACCCCAACTAATCCTAACTGTACCAGTCAAAAGGGTCAATCAGTTTAAGACCTAATCCACAGTACGGCTACCAGGTGGAATCTCCTCCTCAGGAATCCTCCTCCGGATCTGGACTCTGGGTAATGTCCATCACCTCATCCACTACCTACCAGTATCTGCTAGAAATCCCAGAACCCCGATCTTGGACTTTCTCACTCAACCTAGTAAGTGGTGCCTAGTCCTCTGGAGCTCATCGCGAGTGACCTCAGCAGTAGCCACCCTCACCAGCAATCACCTCCTCGAGTCAGCAATCCGCTCACCCTGAGCACCAACCATCTGCCTCAACTCATCCACTTCCTCCTGTAGATCTCGGTTGAGATTCACCAACTGACGACGCTCGTCCAAGGCTAGAACCAGATGGTTCGGGTAAGTAGGTCAATCTACACGCACATCGAGGATACCTATTAGAGGGCGAGTAGCGCACTCGAGCCTCCACCAAGAGCTCGGTAGTAAATAGGCTAGGAGGCTCTACATGGCCATTAGCATGGCCATTCCCATTAGCTGCCAGTCCCATTTCCATTGTCCATCCCTGCAAAACAATCACAATTTAGGGTTAGGAACTTAATCTCTAGCTCGCTCAAATATCGCTTGAAGTAAGACGAAGTCATCCCATTTCAAATCTTAAGGGTAAGATTTCTAGTATATCTCAAGTAAAACTCTAACTAGCACTCGATTCTCATTACTTAATTTCGAACCATTCCATAGTCCTGCATCCTAAACTTCATGCCTAAGATACACTACAGAGATCTAAAGCCTAAATTCTGATACCAATTGTGACACCCTCACTTCTCCCTAAGGCGACCAAAGGGTATCCGTGGAACACCTGCCCAACTCTCACCAAGACGCAAGACAAATCAATTCACGCTTAACGACAATAACATTTATACAGGTCTAATAAAGAAGGTTCGCTTCCATACTTATATAGATATTCCAATCAATACATAACAACTACAACTACATCAATCTTCAATTCTTACATTTGATCCCAAAGATACATTAATTCCCAAAAAATACAACATCCACAAAACTAGTCAGTTCCATTGGAAACCCTATTACAAAAGTACATCTAAAGGGTTCCTCCGAGTTCCACCTCAGATCCATTCTTGTTAAGGAAAACAAATCTATAGGGTGAGCAATCACTCGTGAGGCCAAGAAACACACATGCAAGCACATTGTTCAAATAACAATCCCAATTAATGAGCAAAACAAAAATATTCAAGTAAAGAAAAATACACAGAAACAATTCAAGGATATAGGAGCTCTCAGGAGCTATTTTTCACTTGCGCGATCCAGAACCTCCGCGAATTGACTCCGTCAATCCGGGTAGGTTTAGTCCGTAGAACTTCACTTATTATATTCCGATCACCGTTACATACCCCTGTACCGGCCCGCCTGTCATTTGTTTTGGGCGATACTGTTTCGAGTATGCCAAGCAAGACCTCTCATTAGGTCAAGCTTATGTTTTCTCATGGTTACCAAGTTCCCGACCAAGCCCATGCCGGCTCGAGTCCAAGGTTGGCCATAAGAGTTGGGCATCCCCATGTTCATTGGTGTCGAGGAGATTCACTCCAACGACGTATGCAGCCATAGCATAACATTTAATTCATACAATTATCCAATTTTCATTCATTCAATCATTTAATATAATTCATTCCTTTATTTTAAATGAGAACGAGTGCGATAAAGTACACACTCGACTCATAGTTATAGTCATGCTATACAAACTTGCAAATTCACATAATTTCAATTAGTCATGCACTTAGCACTCACCTAATCACAAGGAGAGTAAGTAGTGCGATTCAAGCACTTAGGCGTCCGATGTGAGGTCCTCTCAAAGGTCCCTCTTGAATGCCTGAGCAAACAACGGCATCTATTGCATACTATCATTCATAATCTCCAATTATCAAGAAGGATTGCACACTTATACAATCTGAAGAAATCTTACGAAAATGAGCCTTAACTTGCTCAAATTCAAGATTCAAAGGTGATATTTAAACGCACAAGGAAAAACTAGTTTCCTTCTTGAAAACCAGTCCAAAATGGTCAAGTGATATCAAAAGATAGGGAAAAGTCTCGAAGAATCAATTCTCGTCAAGTTTGAAAATTTTCAGATTTGAGGTGCACTTTTGGAAAAATCATAACTTACTCTCTGTAGGTCCAAAATTGGAAAACTTAGTACCGTTGGAAACTAATTCTAAAGTACTAAAAGTTCCTAGAAGACACTTTTCCATGATTTCAAATGGAAGGTATTCAAATTTTGGGTCGAAGTGGCTGTCTTAGACTTACCAAGACAGTTGCGGGTTGGTTTTTGGCCAACTTTGAAAATTCGGCAAAATTCATAGAATACAACTAGTCTCTGAAATTTGGGACTTAATTAGAGTTTCAAGTAAGGTTTAAAACACAATATATGGAATAAGAATCAGAATTTTGAGCACTAAGATATAGAGCTCAAAGTTGCTACAAAATGAAGTTCACTGGGCAAAATTCCAGATTTGAAGCTTGAACTTTGGGATTTTAGTTGGGCATCGAAACAGACTCGGAATGGCACCAAATTTGGCAGTATTGTCCTACCACATCAAGGATATTCCTCAGTCAATTTTATATCAAAATTCGTTCAGGAAGTGAGTTAACAAAGTCACAAAAGTTTCCGAATTTCCAAGGCAAATCTGCCTTGCACTTTTTGTTTCCCTTTTCCTCAACGTTTGGCCAAAGAAATTTCCTCAAACATGGTTCATTTATGAAGTCAATGTCCAAGTAACCTCAAAATTACATTTGGTAGGTGTTTAACACGAAGAATTTCAAAATAACAAGTCTCAATCAAGATTAGCCATTGATTAGTCCAAAATTAGGGTTTTCTCACACCAAAACAGTTTTGTAATTCGGCATAACTCACTCAATTCAACTTGGAATTGAACATGGTTTGTGGAGTTGAAAACTGCATTCAGAAGGCTACAATTTCACAGAAGGAATCGTTTAAAATTCTGTCCACAACTAGCTCATATTCGAGCTTCAAAGTTGCAGTTCATAACAGGGCTCCAGTTCATCCGAGAAACAGGGCAGTCATTTTTAAACGATGGGTATGGTTCACTCAGGTGGAATCAAAAGGTGCATTTTACACCGTTGGAAAACTGGAAGTGTCTAGTTTTCCAATTCCACAAACGGCACTCAATTTCAACGTCGGAGCAAAGAGTTATGGTCAAAACAAAATCAACTGCCAGAGCATTACGGGACAGAGTTTCCAGTTTTGATACAATTTCGAAATCTCCACTTTTACCCAACCAAATCAAGTAATGTTTTCAGGAAACTTTCTACACAACCCATACAACATATATACATCGAAATCAAGTCAATTGGACCACAAAAATTGCACTAGAGAAGCTCGGCAACCACAGGGACAGAACTGTCCCTTTCCTTATTTCACCTCTTTTTGAACTTTCTTCCACAATACAACTTATATCCACTAGATTAAGCACTAATACAACACAAAATAACACCCAATATCATCAAATCAGATCACCAAGTCCATTGTGGGATTTCATAGAGCCCACTCACAAGATTTTCAACAATACAAAGCTACCCACATGCATCTACAACCGTATAAGTGCAATCTAACGTATATAATCAAAGATTCAAGGGGTTGATCGTTGGTTATCTCTTTGGATGACTAACACAAAAATTTTTGGCCCTTTGAACTCCAAGAAAAACCATGAGAATGAAGCCCTCTCCTTGTGAGAACCCGAAAATTTTCACATTTTCTAAGTATTATTTATTTCCTTGCCTATATTTTTATACTGTCCTTGAAAGTATTAAATTTTCTATACATTTTATAAGTAAGTATAGCTTTTAACTCATTTTCCTGGTTTAAGTTAGGGTACGTTAAATTGAAGTACATTATTGGATGTGGGACCCGCTAGTGCGATAAAATTTTGTCGATTAGGCGATGAGATATTAAGTGTTATTATTTTTCAAGGTGCTAGGAGATGATTAAAGGTTAGTTAGATAGATGAATCATTGGGAGAAAGATAATAAGTTTTAACCATTCAAAAGTGCCAAGTGTCGAGATTTGTTTGGAGGGTGGACTTGACCAAGTCTTTCTACCTTTACTAAAACCAAATTTTGATCCAAAATTTCATCATTTTCTTACCTTCTTGGCTAGCCCTTTTGAGGAGAAAAACAAGAGAAACTTCTTCAATTTCTAGCTCCCAATCTTGCTCAAATCTTGAGTTTTAGACAACCAAATTGAAAACTACACCATACAAGTGATCACTAAGGAGGATTAAAGGTTTTGGTGGAGTTGTTTTGGAGGAGGAAAGACTAAGCTAACCATTTTCTTTGAGGTTTTAAGGTAAAGTGCTAATAACATCTCTCTTTGCTTCCAATAGTTGTAATTTAGTGGCTTGTGGTTGTCATTTTAGTAGTTTTGTGCAATATTTCTTGGTTAGAAGTGATGATGTGTAGATTTCAGTTTCTTAGAGAATTTTCTACCCTGTTCTGACCAGTGTTATTCGGCCATGATGAAGGCCTAATTGGGCTTAGCTCAAAACATGAAAGTTATAGAGAATTGAGCGTATATTATGCCTGTAAATTTGCAGCTCAATCGGAGCAGGATAACTTGTGAAATGACTAATTTACCCCTGCTGCCTTGGTTTCTGTCCGAAATGATAATCAGCCTCTGTAATTGGCTCGTTTGGCTGGGAAGATGAATGAATTAGCTTTTGATGCCTTCTTAAGAATTGTAGCCTTTTATCTTATCTTTCAAATGGCTTTGGAATCACCTGAATCGGAGTTGTGTAAGCTGAGATATGATTGAATAAATCAGGACTGCTAGTTGAATTTCACAGTGAGCTTCGAACTGGAAAGTCTGGGGCTGTTTGGGGTAAATTTGACTAGGTTAGGTTGAGAACTAGGTTGGGATGTCTTCATACAAATTGTAGAGCTCTGTCTTAGCTTTCAAAACGGTATAACGTTTACCCCAATCCGATTAGTGTAGCTTTGGTTTGTGACCCAATACGCTAAATGATGTCAAACCTGCCATTTTGTTCCTTGTCTTAAACCTTAATTCCGGTCACTTTTCTAGCTTGCTTTGTAATTGAATGAATTTTAGCCTATTGAACGGCTATTGTAATGAGATTATTTGTGTGTGTTTTAGGGATTGATTGAGGAAAATAATGAAGCCATAAATGGCTGGAAAATAGGTAAATACAAAAGGCGTGCTGCCCAAATTTACACTCGAGGGTTAGGTAGATGTACTCGCCACACAAGTAAGGGTTTGAGGATGAAACTAATTTGAATCATCTGAGGTATTCGAGTCTTCTTTAATAGAGGCTTATAAGTTGGAATTCGGCCAAAATTTGTACCCTTGGAAATGAAAGTAACGACTAATAGAAATTCGTTTTCTTGTCACTTCGACTCATATGGCAATTTCAAAGTTGTAAGGGCGAGCATAAGTTTTATGACTATTTTACTCATGTCTTTTGGTCTAAAATGTACTCTTTTCATTTCCAAAATCATACTTAATTTTTGATTCACTTAATCTTGGTTTTCACTTAATCTTTGATTCACTTAATTTCAGATTTTCTTTGATTCACTTAATCTTGGATTGGTTGAACCGTAATATTGTCTTATGGTTATTCTTAGGGTTCTTGGTGATTAAGGGTGTTGTCCGGAAGGAACCTGGGACGTTATTTTGCTTATATAGGTGAGTGTTCTATATACGATTTGTTTCTAATGACTATGTGAATTATTGTGACTATTTGGATTGTTGCTTTAATAAGTAATTGATGTACGTTATGTTTCCATTGACTGTGTGGCTAGTTGTGATTGTTTGATTAAATGTTAAATGTTTAAATGATTGCTAAAAATGATTTGTGCTAGGTGAGTGTGTACTTTATCGCACTCGACCTAAATGAACGTGAAATTTTCAATGATTGAATGATTAACTGCTACTTGTGCATGAATGTAAGCCTTTTGACTGAATTGGGCCCTTGCCCTTCGTTACCGGTCAACGAGTGTTCTATATACGATTTGTTTCTAATGACTATGTGAATTATTGTGACTATTTGGATTGTTGCTTTAATAAGTAATTGATGTACGTTATGTTTCCATTGACTGTGTGGCAAGTTGTGATTGTTTGATTAAATGTTAAATGTTTTCAATGATTGCTAAAAAATGATTTGTGCTAGGTGAGTGTGTACTTTATCGCACTCGACCTAAATAAACGTGAAATTTCAATGATTGAATGATTAACTGCTACTTGTGCATGAATGTAAGCCTTTTGACTGAATTGGGCCCTTGCCCTTCGTTACCGGTCAACTCGAGCTAGAAGCGGACTCAGTCGGGCGACTAGTGACCCTGGGCTAATGTTTGGTATACTCGAGTATGACCACGTTGTCTGGTGGAGACTAGCCAGCGATCTGGCCAGAAGGGGGAAATGAAATGAATGAACGAATGACAAGAACAATGGAGTTTTCACTTACAAACAATGTTTTTAATGATTGGAGGAATAAGGGAAATGATGGGCGCATGAATGAACGAGTGGCTCCTCGTGAGCATGTATCCTTTTAATGAATGTGTTACCATTGTTTTATATTGTAAATGTTTTCTGGATTACTTGTTATTACATGATTATGTCCTTGCCTTAATTGTTTGGTTCTGTATATAGAACCTCGCTGGGCTTTTAGCTCATTCCACGCCATTTGTTTTCCTTACAGGGGTTGCGAGCAAGGACGAGAGACCTATATAGAATAGTTAGTCCCTTTTGGAATATTTTGCGTTTGTTCTCGCTCTAGTGCTTGGTTAGGGTTGGATTGTATTGAGAATTTAAAGCTGTTGTTATTTGGGAACTCAGAACTTTTGTTATATTTGGGGTTGTATATCCGGTTGAGATTGGTATGAATGTAAATATATATTTCAAGGTTGGGAATTGTTTTCGCTTATCCTCGAGGTTATATTTTGTTTTATTTGATGAGAGTGAACGAGTCCTGGCGAGAGCTGGGCAGGCGACCCGCCGAACCCTGGGTTCGCTTTAGGGGAAGGTGGGGGCCCGTCACACTCCTAGCTTAAGATGATCTACATGTTATTTGCATGGTGGGGTGAAAGTTTGAGATGATTTGGTGAAGAAATGGTCCAAGAAATTGAAGAGCTTTTGGTCCTTCTTTTCTCCTTGGATGGCCAGCTGCTATGAGTGAAGAGAGAGGGAGTGTTTGGCTGAAATGAAGCTTCCTTGAGAAGCTTAAGTTGTTGGCCAAAAGGTGTCTCAAAAGTCAACTCTCGCTAGTGCGCGCACGCCGCGCGTTTCGTGCTCGATTCCTCTCGAGTTTGTTTCACTTGTGCATTATACCTCTTATGCACTTCCATTCATACTATTATTATCCACTCTTAATAGTCTAGAAATAATTTCTAAAATCCTCCAATTAGTCGCGCGCGCGCGAAAACGCGAACTTCCCACTTGTGCGCGATAAAGCGAAATCTTTAAGAAATTCTTATAACGATAGTATAACTAACTATTACTTGAGCATTTAAACCTAAAAATAACCATTTTAGAATTAATGGACGAGTCCTTACTCTCCAGGCTCACTGTACTCTCATATCGATTATTGTCTTCAAATGCGTACTCACTATTCTCACTTAACGACCCTTTAAAAATTAAATTTTGAAACGAGTCATTTTAAAAATATAAGAAAGTCATAGTTCCATGTAATTGGGTCTAAAAAGCTTAAAATAAAATATTCGGAATAAACGGACAATTAAATATTTAAATAAACTCGTAATAGGAATTTTAAAACAAGTAAATTTGCGAGTCCTCACAGGTTGGAGCGTTGTCTCATCGACCAATTATACTTGTGAGAACGCCCCAACCCATTGGCTAACCTCGTAACTTGAGCCAGCAACGATTTGGTCGAGAAGCTTGGTGAACCATGGAAAATTATATAGTTTGATTGTTTGAGATCTTACTTGGCATACTCGAATAGTATTTCCACCTCATGCTTGTTTGGTTCCAGATCCGAGACGATCATATGGTGGGTGGAGGAAGTAAGAAGAGCTCTACGGACATGTTGTTACTCAAGTTGATGGAGGATCAGCCCAAGATAGCTTGAACCGGCCGAGACGTGGGAATAGCTCGTGAGAGCTCCTGTATCCTTCCAACTTGTGTTTTACTTCTTTACTTGTTCACTTATATGAAATTCATGTTAAGTCACTTTTAAGTGTGCTATTTGATTTAATTCGTGCTACTTGCTTGTTTGCTTGATTTTTTTGGTTTCATTGAGCGTTAGCTCACTCTAAGTTATTATTCCTTAACAGGTTTTGGAAGTGGAAGTTGAGAACTCTAGACTAGCGGTTTTTGTTTGAAGTTAGTAAATATTTTGTATGATATTTGAGATATTTGAAGTATAAACTTTGTTATATTTGGGTTTTTGGATTGTAATTGTAAATGGTAGCCTTACAAGAATTTGGTTTGTAAATTTGAAGTATTCCTTTAATCCTAAATCTATGGTTGACTTGTGGATCTCTATTAAGCTAAAATAAGTGTGTGAGTTCTGAAGAGAGTTGGACAGGCGTCCCGCTGATACCCTAGGGCTCGCCCTAGGAGAGGTGGGGGCATCACAAGACTGCTACAATACTTCCGGTGCTACAGTAAGATGATTTTTTCTAAATTTTTTGTCTTGATTGAGCCCGCTTGAATGTCTTTAGAAGCTTTTGTTTAGCAAATCATTGCTGATAATTCTTTTGATGCTTCTTTGATCCATTCCTTGTAATGCTATGTATTGACTCCTTGTTTTTCTTCCTTCAAAAAAATAAAACATCATATCATATTATTATTTACATTCTTTTCCTCTCATGTTTTTCAAATTTTTTATTCAAAGCTTAAATCAGCATTTTCTTTTTCCTTTCTATCCTCCATCTCTTTTTCTTACTTTTTTTCTTTTGATTTTGAATTTTGATGTCAGATCTGCAGCAAATCTTGCTTGATAGATGAGTTAAGCTTAATTTTTATTTTTTTTCTTCAATAGAATTCAGGAAAATAAAAAAGTCCAAATTAGAAAGTCAGCTAAAACAAGTTACTCAAAAAGAAAAAATGAAAAACCCTATTCTCACCCATTTATTGGGTTTTTGGTTGGATCCGAATTTTTCAAATTTGACAAAGTTTTCGATAAACTGGTTTTTGGGAGCCTTAGATTGGAAGTCTAGCCTATGAAGATCCAAAAATTATTCTATATTTTATTTTACTTCTTTGAATACATTTTTTTTTGGAAAAAACTCGATGTATTATTATTTCCCTGAAGAAAATACAACTGATGGGAGACGTAAAGCACTGCTTCCCTACCTGGCTATGGTTTATACTAATCTAATATAGGGTAGCTGGAGTCTATCTAGTCACGCCAAACTGAGAGCGTTGCTGGGGAGCTGGGGTGCCGACAATGTCAAGTCACGTTGTGATTAAGCTGGCTAGGTTGGCTAATGCGTTGGCCACCGCATTGGCTTCCCGAAAAGTGTGTTTGAAGGAGAACTACTTGTCGCGGGTCAGCTCCAGGGCGCGGGTGATCATCTGCCACACCCTCCAAGGCACTTAACCACTCTCCATTCAGCATTTGCACCAAGGTTCTCGAGTCCATTTCAGTTTCTACGGAGTGCAAGCCTTGCCTCCAAGCAAAGCTTGATACCTTCAAGGAGTGTCATAGCCTCAGCCTCCATGTTGGTTCTAAATCCAAAGGCCACTTGAGAAGCCCACCAGAACGTTAACAAAAGGGTCCCGAATCAACTCCTTCCCCACCCGAGTAACCGGGGTTACGTAAGGAGGAATCTGTCCGTGTTTTGCTTGACGAAACCGGGGGACGGAGGACTCCAGCTGATGGCAACTGGGATCTTGGAATGCAATCGAGGCAACAGCCCTGACTGGACCAGGGACGAGTCTTCTGTGGTAACTTGAGTAAATGGAAAGGCCTGCGAGATGGACCAAAGCGAAGCTCGGACATGCCGACAAGCTTGTACAGGGCTAATGCAGGTCCCCTCATAGGTCCAAAGATTTCTGGCTTTCCATAGTTTCCCAACAGATAAGTGCTGGTAGAAGTATGTGCAGCTGCCTCAATGCCGAGTTGGATATATAAGACCACCAATGCCTGCAGTCCTCAGCTGAAAATCCGTTGGGCACCGAGCCGGGAGATGGATGGCCTAGGCAAAAAAATCCCAAACCTCCAAAGCAAAAGGAACAAGTTGAAAGCACATGATCCCCGGGACTCCTCATTGTGGCAAAAAGGGTATTTTTGAAGGGAGGTGATACCCAAAGGAGGCCAATGTCTCTCGGAATGGGAAATAATCATTTCAACAATTTCCACATGAAACGGAGATTTTGACTGGGATGCATCGATCCCAAATCAATTCCCTAGAACCTAAACATGAGCGCTTAGGCCGCAATAGCTATACAGTTGAGGAGATCGAGAAATGTTTCAGGCGGTGTAAGAGTCAGACCCACTTCCCCCCCTGGCCATCCAGATCTCTAGAGTAATGATCAACCGTGGCTTGAATGGAGAGCATATTTCTCGAAACCTTCAAGACAAAGTTGATCCCCCGGCCACTAGTATCATAGCAGGAGTGCATGAAACGTGTCCACAGCGAGCAGGTGTTGTGGTAGCGCTACCACAGCTTGCAATGCAAAGCATTTTGCATGTCCGTGAGGCTGCGAAGACCAAACCCATCCTTAGTGGTAGGAAAGCACAGGCCCCTCCAACACCTCGAGTGGCGCTTGCGGCCAAACTTTGAAGCTCCCCAAAAGAAATCAGCCATGATAGTTTCTAGTTGCTTGAGCACAGTCTTGGGGGCATCCATCACCACCAAGACGTGCAGGGGAATAGAGGAGAGCACATGTCAGATTAAGATTAAGCAGCCCCCTTGCGACAAAAACTTCTTCTTCCACCCAGCGGTTTTGGCCACAAATTTTTCAACCAAAAACTGAACGTATTCCTTCCTGGGATGCCCTTGGTACAGGTTGCAGCCTAGGTATATGAATGGGAAGGCGCCATGTCTGAAACCTGTAGCATGTTGTAGGAAGTGAGCTTGAGCAGTACCGTACCACCTAGAGGAAATGAAGAAACTCTTTTGCCTATTTATTTGTTGCCCTGATCTGCTCTGATAGGCATCCAAAAAAGCCATCAGGTTGCGCACTGAGCTCCTATCCCCCTAGAAAAGATGACGATATCATCGACAAAGGACAGATGTGTGACCTGCAAGCACCCCCGTGGCAAAGCAAAGGGAGAGACCCTGTCGTCTAACACTATCTTATTCAAACCCCTGTTTAAGGCCTCAGATGCTAGGATAAATAAAATTGGGGACAAAGGATCGCCTTGCTTGAGCCCACGCGACGCCTGGAAGAAACCCTTTAGCTTGCCATTAATCAAAATAAAGAACCAACTCTGAGAAAGATTGTTAAGAGTGAGTGTAATAAATCTGGGGTGGAAATTGAATTGCTTCAGTAACGACTCAAGAAATCCCCACGAGACTCTATCAAAGGTTTTTTTCATATCGAGTTTGAATATGCAATTATGGCCCCGCGCTTTGTTATTGATTGATGCCACCAGCTCCTGAGCGAGCAGAACATTTTCAGCAATGTCCCTTCCAAGGATAAAAGTAGATTGCTTTGGAGAGACAAGAGACGGGAGAAGAGGTCGCAGATGATTGGTCAGCTCCTTCGTGAAAATTTTGTTGACGAACATACAAAGTCTTATAGGACGAAAATCAGCGAAAGTGGAAGGATTAGCCTTCTTTGGAAGAAGTATAATAAGAATGTTGGAAATCTCTTTTGGGATCGGGGTACCAGCCATAAAGTCCCTAACTGTCAGGAAAATGTCATCAGCGACAATGTCCCAACAGTGAGTGAAGAAAACCCCAGAGAATCCGTTCGGGCCTGGTGCGCTGGTACTGTCGAGTTCAAACACAACGTGTCTGACCTCCTCCATGGTGACCCCGCTCAATAACTGCGTATTTTGCTCTGCTAAAACTAGGGCGGGGATATGTTGGGTTAGCGTCTTGGTACCATGAACAGGCTGTGCAGTGAGCAGGTTCTTGAAGAAATTCTCGGCCTCAAGCCCCAACTGCTCCTCATCTTCTACCCACACATCAGATGCATCCTTTAAACGGTGAATCATAGGCTTGGCTCTTTTATCCTGTACTGAGGCATGAAAAAACCTCGTGTTGCTATCCCCATCCTTCACCCGCTTTAATCTTGCCTTTTGATGCCAAAAATCCTTCTCGTGTTTCAAGTTCAATAGGAGTTGGGCTTGGGCATGATGCAGGGAGCACCGTGCCTCCTCTGTCTGCAGCAATTCGTATTGGAGCTCCTTTTACTGCACTTCTAGCTCGTGTTGCCTAACCTTATGGAAGATGTTTCCAAAGTACTGGACGTTCCAAACTTTTAAACAACCCTTCAATCTCTTTAACTTGAAAGCCAGGGAGTACATGCCATACCCCTGGACAGGCAAACTCCAATTATCGCGCACCACCTGGAGGAAACTGGGACTCGATGTCGAAAAATGCTGAAACTTGAAAGGTCGTAGGACATGTGAGGGAGCTGCCCGCATTTGTAAGAGGAGTAGGGAGTGGTCCGAGGTAGCACGATTGAGGTGCTGAACAGCAGTATTGGGCATAAGGTCGAACCAATGTTGATTAACCATGATCCTATCCAACCGCTTCCAAACCCGAGCGCCAGCTCTCACACCCGTCCACGTGTAAGAGTTACCAGAAAAAGGGACCTCTTTGAGATAGCAGGAGGAGATCGCTTCATTAAAATTGGCAATGGCTCCCAAATCTTGGGATGACCTGCCAGCATATTCGGCAAGGGAGGATATGACGTTGAAATCACCACCTACCAGACATGGCCGTGTAACAGACCCAGCAACCGCCTCTAAGTCGGATCATAGTGCCCTCCTTTTCGACCGCGTAACTTTGCATAGACAAAGGTAGCACCCATTACATGCGGCCAAGTGTCATGTGCTACCATCGCGTGAAGCATTTGCTCAAAGTTCTGAAGAACAATAAAATGAAAACCCAACCTCCAGAAGACCCAGATTTTATTGGATGGGTTAAACAAACAAAAGTCAAAGGAAAACTTAAGGTGAAGTAACTCCATAACAAACACGTCCGCCATAGGCTCAAGAAGAACAAGTATCGAAATATTATGTAAACGGATTAAATGTTCAAACAGCGAGCAAAGGATCTACCCAACGCCCCTCTAATGTTCCAGATGAGGAGGTTATGCAAGGGATAATGGTGGAGGAAATGTATTACTGGCTTTAGAAGCTTGCTTGGTCAGAACATGCCAAGGGAGCTGTAAGTGGGATTTTTTCTTCTTTCGTGCGCGTTTTGGGCCAACAGTTGTGAAATCATCCTCCTTCTAGACTGCTGCAGAGAGGTGTTGGCTCAGGGATGAGCTGAATGCTTGAGGGAGGCGGACAGCAAAGCAAGAGGAATAGGCGCCACAGTAGCAGCCGCATCCTCACCATTCGAGTAGGAACCTGCGTGCGCAGGTTTGGCCTTGCGGTGTACGGTCGCATCATCAACAATCCTCCCCAGCTGAAGCCTCGCCTGGTGGCGTGGCTCATCACCTTGGGGTGAGTGTCTGTCGACGCAGGAGTTGCACTGGTAGCAGGAGGAACCGCGCTGCCAAAAGGAACGCCTCGAACATTAACTGGAGCAGACCCTCCCTCGGCCAACGCGCAGGAGGCTGAGTCGTGATGGGCAATCGCCGCCACCGTGGCATCAGTGGGAACTATCGGAGCGAGGTCTGGCTGAACAACCTGGTCGGTTTGCTGGGCTCTCGCTGCTTGCTGCCGAGTGCGGCAGCAGTCAACCTGGGCGTGGCCTTACTTGCAGCAGATGGAGCAATACAATGGCAGGATTCCATAGTCCACCTTCTGCCAAAAGCCGCTGCTACCAGCTCCAATCAGATGCAGCCTGGAAGCTCCTTCAGAAGATCCAATCGACGCAAACTCGAGCAACACTTGGTCTGGACAGAGAAGCTATGGCTGCATCAATCTTGAGGGGGGTGCCAATGGTACTCACAATAAAAAAGAGAAAGGATTTCTCAAAAAAAATGGATGGGCAAGCGCTCAAACGATACCCAGACAGGAGCGTGGGAGAATTTACTGTTGAGTTTAAAATCCTGTGACCACTTGAAAACACGCATCCGGAAGTTAGAAATCATCCAGAAGCCCTTTAGGCAGCAGCGTAGGAAATCTTCCTCCATTGAGAAACGAATGAGGGCGTGCCTCTAATCCAGCAAGCCAACTGAGACTTCTGAGTGGAAGCCAAAACTCTGGAAGGACTTCCGTATTGCCTCTAGGTTCGGTCGCCTATGGGAGAATTTTCCCACGAGTGCAAGCTTGAAGGGCGCTGCCAACATGGTAACGTCCTTCTCAGAGAACATGACTGCTGGTTCACCGTTGAAGTTCGTGACTGGCTTGACGTTGCATGGCGAGGGGGCATGCTGGTCTCGCACTACGTCTGTGAAGGAGCAGCCGCTGCCATCAGCCCCTGGCCGAGGAATAGCCATAGGCGCCGCCCTAAGGTCCGAAACCACAAAAGCCACTGTCACTACTAGGGTTTAGGGGAACAGATTTTTAGGAATTTTTTGAATACATTTTCTTTACTTTACTTTATTGTCTTAATTTCTTAGATATTTTTATAAGTGAGTCAAGATTTTTTTATCATTTTTCTTATATAAATTAGTGTATGTTAAGTTCGTAGTGCGTTATGGAAGTGAGACCCACTAGTGAGGTGTGTATTAAATTTAGTGGACAAATAGATATTTTTACAGGATGGTTTATGTGATTAGAAGTGCCAAAAGTGAATTAGAGGAAAACAATATAGATTAGCCATTAGAGGCAAAGGAAAGACAAAGGGATAAGTTTAAACCCTAAGCCGACACTTGTCAACAACCTAGCCATTCTTTGACCAAGACTTTTCTTGATCTTTATCTTGGGAAATTGGACAAAATTCCTTCACTTTCTTCCTCCCTCTTGGCCGAACTCCTTAGCAAGAAAAGAGACAAAAGAAACTCCAAATTTCACCTTGATACCTTGCTTGAATCCTTGAGAAATTCATTCTACCATCCAAATCCAATCCATAGAAAGTTGTATCAAGGTAGAAAGAAAGGCTTTCGTTGAGAATTTGGGAGAAAAGAAGCTCTTGGTTGCATTTCTTCATAAGGTTTAAAGGTATTTATGTCTAGAAACCAACTTTTCTCTTTTATCTTGCACTTAAGTAGATTTAAGACTTGATTATGGTAGATTTCATGGAAAATTTCATAGTTTGTGTGGTGGTTCGAAATTTTCAGCTTTGATTGAGAAATTCCAGCTTTGATATGCTAATTTCAGCTTTGCTATGACCTATAAGCCTTGTCATGTGATTTTTCTAGCTTTTATATGTTCTTTTAGCTTCGTTATAGAAATTTCCAACTTGTGGTTATGAATTTCAGCTTAGGGTTTATATTTTTCCAGCCTTGGTATGATAGTATAAGAGCTAGTTTTATATCCAATTTGGTTAGCTTTGTGGCCTAGAATAAGTATCTCATATAGCTTATAACTTGGGGTCTTGTTTAAGGTGGATTTGTCATGAAGTTAAGTGTTGAATTTGGAGGAAAATTTAAGGAGAAATAGGGGAAATGCTGTCCGATTTGGAATCATCTTGGTTTCCTTTGATTGTGGAGTGATTTTTTTGGTAAATTTCCCTAAGATACTTGGTAAACCTTTAAGCTTTACTTATGTGTTGAATTTTAGATCAAATGGAGGGTTTTCGTTGGTGATTTTCTCTAATTTTTAGGGCTGCGATTTTGCTTGTTGGCCAAGTTGATAGTGATGCATTTTACCTTGTTTTTTCTCAACCTTTTCATGATGAGTTTTGGCCAAATCTTGTTCCAAACACTAGTTAAGACGTTTGTATGTTGAACTTGGGTGAAAACCATTCATTTTGGAAGGTGAAAACCTCTGATTGTGCTTGTTTCATTGCTGGAAATTTCTGGTTGGTAGCGCAGCTATATATACTTCTGTCTTTTAGCCTTAAAGTCCTTTGGTTTAGTGGTCTTTTGGACTCAATCTTGCTCATTTCACTTGCTAAAACCTTGAACTACAATGGGGGGTTTAATTGGAGTGAATATCATAGCTTAAAGAGGTGAATTACCAAATTTTTCTTCACTGTTTTGCTGTTGGAAATTTCCAGCCATGAAGTGAAATGAGGAACTCTTTGGTTACTCATGTTTCTTGGGTCCAAATGCTCTCTTTCACTTCAAAACCATACTTGAATCATTACCCTAGTATTTACTTGGATTTTCTTTGGTTCACCTAAGTTTTGGATGGTTGGACCATAATACTTTTATCTTGGTTGTTCTTAGAGTTTGTCGGTGAACACGAGCATAACCCGGGGACGAACTTTTAATGTTGCTCTGGTTGAACTGGTGAGTGTACCACTTGCATGACTTGTTGTTTAAATGATTTGTGCAAGTGAAATTTATGAATGTATGACTATGGTTGGTTCACTCTAGGATGGACGGGTGTGTACTTTATCGCAATCGGTTCCAAGTGATTGTTTGACTGCTCTACTGTTCGTTTGAAAATATGTTACTTGTGCTGGAATTGAATGTCGTTTGGAGCTTACTATCCAATGATCACTCTATGAACTTGGGTTCAAACCCCATTGGTTAATTAATCGACTCGAGCCAGCAAGGGCTTGGTCGAGATAGATTGACGGACCATGGGGAATCTGTCACTGAATCTCTAAATACTTTTTATTTTGGAATCGAGTATAATCGAGTATTACCCCCTATGTTTGCTGTTCGGACCCACAAGGGGTATGAATGGTGAACGGACAATATTATTTGTTCTTGAAACATTGTCGGAGTGTCAATGGGATTGGATCAATCTGTGAGGACCCGCAATTTTCTTATTTTTATTTTATTTTCTGGCTTAATTAATTATTTACTCACCCGTTTTCTCTGAATAATTTATTTCAATCATTTAAAACTTATTTACATGGAAAATGTCTCAATTATGTTTTTAACACGTCTCGTTAGTAAAATTGATTTTCCTAGGGCTCGTTTAGCGAGAATAAAGAGTACACGTTTTTCGAGACTATGTTCGATCCGAGAGTACATTAGTCTTGGAGAATTAGGAATGATCAATAGTAGATTAAGAAAAGTTAATTGAGATATTAGATGTGAGTAAGTTAAAATTAAGTCTATACCGTGCATGCGTCGAAAGTTTCCGAAAAACACGCCGGTACAAATTAATTGGAGATTTGAGGAACTAATGGCTAGACTCATGTGAGGACTCATGTGTTAGTCTTAAAATAAGTATTTTTATGATTAATTACCCAAGTGTTAGTTAGTTATACTATCGTTATAAGAATTTCTTAGAAATTTCGCTTTATCGCGCACAAGTTGGAAGTTCTCGTTTTCGCGCGCGCGACTAATTGGAGGATTTTAGAAATTATTGTTAGACTACTAAGAGTGAATAATAATAGTGTTAAAGTAAGTGCATTAGAGATTTAGTGCACAAGTTAAACCAAACCCAAGAGGAAACGGGTACGAAACACGCGCGTATGCGCACTATTCCTAGTTGACTTTTGGAGCCATTGTTGGCCACACATTCTTAAGCTTCCTCAAGAAGCTTTTGCAGCTGCAATAACTCCCTCTTTCTCACTCAAACGGCCGTGCATCACCTTGGAGAAGAAGACCAAAAATTTTCTTCATTTCACCTCACTTTCTTGCACCAAATCATCTCAAATTCACACTACACCTTGCAAATAACTTGGAGACCAACTTAAGTTAGGAGAGGAGCTTCAACCTCATGGTTTCTTGAGCTTCAAAGGGACCAAAAATTTCTGCTCTAGCAACATCTAGGAGGTAATGACGATCAAACCTTTGAATCTTAGTTTTTGTAAGTTATATTGCACTTAGAAACTTGTAGCTTCATGTGGGTAGTCTTGGATTGTTGTAGATCTTGTGAGTGGGCTCTATAAAATCCCACAATGGACTTGATGAACTGATGTAATGATATTGGGTGTTGTTTATGTTGAATTAGTGGTTAAACTAGTGATTATAAGTTGAAAAGTGGAAAGAAAACTCAAAGGAAACAAAAGGAAGAAAATGCCGGTTCTGCCCCTACTTTGCCGCACCTGTTGGTGCAAATTTTTGTGGTCCAATTGACTTGATTTAGATGTAGATATGTTGTATAGGTTGTGTGGAAAGTTTCCACCAAACATCACTTGATTTGGATGGGTAAATGTTTAGATTTCGAAATGGTTTCAAAACTGGAAATTGTGTCCCGAATTGCTCTGGCAGCAAATTTCAAACGACTATAACTCTTTGCCCCGATGTCGAAATAGAGTGCCGCTTGTGGCATTAGAAACTAGACACTTCCAGTTTTCTAACAGTATAAAATGTAATCCCCGGATTCACTTGAGTGAACCATAGCAGCCTTTCAAAGTCACCTGTCCTGTTTCTCCTCTGTGTTGGTATGAGCTGCGACTTGATGCTCGAATATGAGCTAGTTGTGGACAGAATCTTAAAACGATTTCTTCTGAGAAATTGTAGCCTTATGAATCTAGTTTCCAACGCCACCAACCACACTCAATTTCAAGTTGAATTGAGTGAATTATGGCCAAATTACAGACCTGCAACATTTCTTGAAAACCCTCATTTTTGGACTGATCAATGGCCAATCTTGATTGGAACTTGTTATTTGAAATTCTTGGTGGTAACCACCTACCAAAAGTATTTGGTATGTTTCTTAGACCTTTTCTTCATAAATGAACCATGTTGAGATGATTTCATTGACCCAAAAGTTAAAAGGGAAAATGGAAGTACAAGGCAGATTTGCCTTGGAAATTCTTGGAATTTTAGTGGCTTTATTAACTGACTTCCGTACGAATGTTTATATGAAATTTGACAGAGGAATAGCCCTTATATGGTAAGATAGTACTACCAAATTTGGTGCCATTCGGAGTCCATTTCGATGCCCAACTAAAGTCCCAAAGTTCAAGCTTCAAATCTGGAAAATCTTTGTTCTGTTAGAAAATTTCAACAACTTTGAGCTGTCATATCTTGGTGCTCAAAACTCCAATTCTTTTTCTATTTATTGTGTTTAAACTTTGATTATAGCTTTAATTGAGTTCCAAATTTGAGAGGCTAGTTCACATTCTGTGAATTTTGCCGAAATTCCAAATTTCGCCAAAAAACCAACCTGAACCTGTCTTAGGAGTCCAAAATAGTAACTTGAAGTCTAAATTTGAGTGTCTTCCGTTTTGAATCATGGAAAAGTGCCTTCTAGAAACTTTTAGTACTTTGGAAGTAGTTTCCAACGGTACCAATTTTTCTATTTTTGGACCTACCGAGTGAAAGATATGATTTTCTAAACTTGATGTACAAAGCTGAAACTTGCCGATTTCTTAGAAAATGCAATTTCGGGAACTTGACTTCTTTTCTCGATATCGGTTGAACATTTTGAACTCAATTTCATGGAAGATGCTAGTCTCTCTTCGGACTTTAAAACTTCACTCTCAAACCTCGAGTTGAGAGAATTAAAGCTCTCTTTTAAGACTTTGATTTAGTCTAAATGAGTATGCATCCTTTCTTGGTAAATACATGATTGTGAGTGAAGTTAATTATTATTTACTCAGGCGCTCAAGGGGACCTTCAAGAGGAACTCGAAGCGGATGCCTAAACACCTGTTTGAGCACTTACTCACTTGTTTTGAATTGGTGAGTGTTCCATATAGGAGTACGTAACTTGAATAGCTTTACGACATGTTTACTCCATGGTCATTATGTGTTAACTGTTAGTGCTATCGATAATTGCTCCTATGAACTTTGCCACCGTAGGTGACTTAAATAGTATTGCTACATGTTTACCGACTAACCGTGAATTATTACCGTTTACCGTTAACCGTAATTACTTACCGTGTACCGATTTACTTGATTAACCACTTACTTGATTACTTGACTACTTGATTATTTGATTATCATAAATTATATGTTCATGTGGAATTACCGCATATTGCTTACGTGTTTAAGTATTAAGTGTTACTAATAATTGCTCATAAGAACTTTCCACCGTTTTAAGGCGAATGTGTACTTTATCTCATTTGGCCTACTAAAATAATAAATGTTTACCATTTACCGATTTACTTGATTACTTGTGCATGTTGTAAGCTTTAAGCTGAACTGAACCCTGCCCTTGGTTACTAACCTACTTGAGCCAGGATTGGGCTCGGTCGGGTAGGTTGGAATCCTGGAACACCGTTCGGTATACTTGAATACTACCACTGGAGAGATAAGGTGATGGCCAGACAAACCAAGGGGATCTGAAGTTATAAGGTGAAGTGGACCGAATTGTTCCAAGTGAACACCGTATCCTTTCAATGTGTGTTTATTACTATACAATGATAATTGTCTCATTTCAATGTGCCAATGTGCAACCTTGAACCATACATGTGTTATGCTCAAATTACTTGATTTATTAGAACTACTAGAGTGTCTTGGAATCTCACTGGGCTGTTTAACTCATTCCACGTTTTTGTTTTCCTTAACAGGGTTCGAGATCAAGAGTGCTCGTGAATAGTACTAGATGTTCTCTTTTGAAAACTTTAAGTTGTATCATAACGGATGGTTGTAATACATACTTTTTGGATTGTATTAAGTTTGAAAGCTAACTAATTGTAAGTATGAAATGTGAGGACTCGCAAATTTATCTATTTTAAACTCCTATTACTAGCTTATTTAAATATTTAATTGCCTGTATGCCCCGAATATTTTATTTCAACCTTTTTAGACCCAATTACATGGAACTATGACTTACTTATATTTTTAAAATGACTCGTTTCAAAATTTAATTTTTGAAAGCCCGTTAAGTGAGAATAGTGAATACGTGTTTGGAAACAATAATCGATTCGAGAATACAATAAACTTGAAAAATGGGAGACTTGTACATTAGTCTTGAAATAGGTATTTTTATGTTTAAGTATTCAATTATTAGTTAGTGATACTATCGTTATAAGAATTTCTTGAAAATTCCACTTTATCGCACACAAATCGGAAGTACGCGTTTTTACACGCGCGATTAATTGAGGGACTTAAGACCATTATTTTGAGACCATTGAGAGTGAATAATAATAGTATGAATGAAAGTGCATTAGAGGTTTAGTGTACAAGTGAAACAAACTCGAGAAGAATTGAGCACAAAACGCGCGCGGGAGAAAGAGTTCACTTTTGAATTAATTAGAGCCACACATTTTAACTTCTTATGGAAGCATCACACCAGATCAAAACCCTTCTTTTCTCACCTCAAGTTCACGGCTGAAACTTTCATTTTCTCACCTCAAGAGCTGGCCAAAACAAGAAAGGAAAGAAAACTCTTCATTTCTACCTCAAATCTTCACCAAATCACCTCAAATTTCACCTAAACTTTGCTAACCACTTGGAGACCACCTCAAGCTAGGAAGAGAGCTTGCTTTCCATGGTTTTGTTGAGCTTCAAGAGGCCGAAAATTTCTGCTTTGTTCATCAAGAGAGGTAAACCACGATCAACTACAAGAATCTTAGTTTATGAAGACTATCTTGCACTTATAAGCTTATATAATTATGTGGGTAGCTTTATTTATGTTGAAAAGTTGGTGTGTGGGCTCTATGAACTTCCACTATGGCTTGATGGACTGATTTGTTGTATTTTGATGTTATTAATGTTGGATTAGTGTTTAATCTAGTGGAAATAGGTTGTATTGTTGAAGGAAAACTCAATGGAAGTGATGAGGGAATTTTTCCATTTCTTCCCCTGTGCATGCCGTGGCCCTTAGAGCAATTTTTTGTGGTTCTAATGACTTTTTTATGATGTATACATGTTGTATGGGTTGTGTAGAAAGTTTCATCAAAACATTTCATGATTTGGTTGGCCAAATGATGTGTTTTCGGAAATCAGCAGAAACTGGAAATTTTCCCGTAACTGCTCTGGCAGTGTTTTGTTTTGGCTATAAATTTTTGCTCCGACGTCGAAATCAAGTACCGTTTGCAGCACTGGAAACTAGACATTCCCAGAATTCCAACAGCATAAAATGAACTTTCTGATTCCACCTGAGTAGTCCATACCAATCGTTTGAACATGACTGTCCTGTTTCGCGTCTACACTGGGAGCTCTGTTTGAGCAGCGAATTGATGCTCAATTATGAGCTAGTTGTGGACAGATTTTGAAAATGATTTCTTCTGAGAAATTGTAGATTTATGAATCTAGTTTTCAACGCCACTGACCACGCTCAATTCCAAGTTGAATTGAGTGAGTTGTGGCCGAAATCCGAAACTGACCCAATGATTTGAAACCCTCTTTTTGGCTAGTAAATGTCTAAATCTTGATTGGGACTCGTTGTTTCGAAATTCTTGGTGTTAATCACCTACTAAATGCATCTTGGCTGTTTTTTAGACATTACCTATACAAAGGGACCATGTTTGAGACATTTTTGTTGGCCAAACGTTTTGAAAACAGAAAACTCATGTACAAGGCAGATTTGCCTTGGAAATTTGGAAACTTTGGTGATCTGGTTAACCAACTTTTCGTGCGTATTTTTCCATGAAAATTGATAGAGGAATAGCCCTCATATGGTAGTATAATACTGCCAACTTTGGTATCATTCCGAGTCCATTTCGATGCCCAACTAAAGTACCTAAGCTCAAGCTTTAAACCTAGAAAATCCTTGTTTGAGGAGGAAATTCAGCAACTTGGAGCCACCATATCTTGGTGCTCAAAACTCCAATTCTTGTTCTGCTTGTTTTGTTTTAAACTTTGATTGCAACTCTAATTGAGTTCCAAATGTTAGAGGCTAGTTCGCATTGTGTGAATTTTACCGAATTTCCAAACTTGGTCGAAAATCAACCCAAATCTTTCTTGACTTTCCAAAACAGCAACGTTGGACCAAATTTTGAATATCTTCCAATTGGAATCATGGAAAAGTGTCTTCTAGGAACTTTTAGTACTTTGGAAGTAGTTTCCAACGGTACCAAGTTTCCAATTTTGGGCATACGGAGAGTGAGATACAATTTTTCAAAGATCGAACCTGAAATCTGAAATTTTCAAACTTGACGGGAATTGAGTTTTTGAGACTCTTCTCTATCCTTCAATACTAATTGACCATTTTGGACTTGTCTTCATGAAGTAAATCAGTTTTTCCTTTTGTGTTAATAAACACTACTTTTAAATCTTGAATTTTGAGCAAGTAAAGCCCCATTCCATGGTATTTTCTAGATTGTGCAAGTGTACAATCCCTCTCTTGATAAGAAAGAATTTTAAGTGATAGTGTGTAATGGATAACTATTGTTTGCTCAGGTGCTCAAGGAGACCTTAACGAGAATCTCGAGGGGAACACCTAAAGGTTTGTTTACGCACTCACTCTCTTATTTTGATTGGTGAGTGTCAAGTGCATGAATTTGTTGCTAAGTGGTTAACTGTTTCTTATCCGTTATGTGAATTTAAAATTTTGAGACAAGTGTGTACTTTACTGCACTCGTTCTCTTTCGAACAAAATTATATTCATATTTTGCTACGTGAATTCATATTCGACTTGTACATAGTAATGTGGATGTGATTCGTATTTGTGATTCCTATTTGGAATCGTCGATTTGAACGTTGCTCATCGACTTATATTCGTATTCGTATTCGTATTCATATTCGGGGGACGCCCAAACTCGTTGACTAACTTTGCGAATTGAGCCAGCATGGGCGTGGTCGATAAGCTTAGCAAACCATGAGATATTCGTAGAGCATAATTCATTGGAGAGATCTTGCTTGGCATTACTCGTGCAGTATTACCATGATATACTCGAGTATTATCAAAAACTTTGATGAGTGGGCCCGGTAAGGGGGTGTAATGGTGACGGGATTTGAAGAAAAGTGGTGTATCTACGGATTTGATACTCATGTGGTTGACGGAGTGTCAATATGAGATGTGATCAAGACTCCGACTCGACTATGTGGAATTTAGCTCCTGAGAGCTACAGTATCCTTGAATTGTTTCTATTTATTTTTTTTATTCGAAATGTGAATTATTCAAACTTATAGTTTTACTTACTATGTAATTTGTGGCTATTTGGATTGCGTGTTTGCATGTGTGTTTCTTAACCTCACTGAGTATTGGCTCATCCCATTAGTTTGTTTTCCTTAACAGGAACCCTATTGGAAGGAGTTAAGCAAATGCCGACTTGAGGCACTTTTGTCTTAGTGTTTTGATTGTAATCGACTAGACACTCTTGGATGTTGTATATCTTGGGGAAAAATGATTGTAAATTTGAAATTGTGATGTAAGACTGGATTTCGTCCCTTTATTCCGACTTTCGTTGTTAGTATTAGACTAGGTTTGAATTGGATTTGTTTCGAGTCCTGACAAGAGTTAGGCAAGCGTCCCACGGATACCTTTTGGTTCGCCTTAGGGAGAAGTGGGACGTCACATGAAATACTTTGGAGTACTTCAATTATATATTGAAAATATTTGAGGTATTTCGATCTTTTAAATTACGGATTGTAGTGAGTCCTGGCGAGAGTTGGGCAGGCGTCCCGCCGATACCCTTGGGTTCGCCCTTGGGAGAAGTGGGGGCGTCACACAATCTACGGCGACTGGAAATTTGGCTCTTGAGAGCCAACTGTATCATTTTACTCTGTAAATTGTGGTACTTGTTTATCTCTCAAAGTGTTACTTACATGTGATTTTGCTTTCCATTTTATTGCTAATTGCGTGACTTTGTGGTATCTCATTGGGCGAAAGGTCATTCCATTATCCTTGTTTTCCTATCAGGGGCGAAGACTTAGGCTGGTGATTTTGGGAAAGAGTTAAGCTAGGTTTAGATCTTAGGCGTTCTGTTTAAACTCCTCTGTATTAGTAAATCTCATATGTATTAGTATAAGATTGAATACTTTGACTTGTACTTTAAGATTGAATTGTTAATGACTCCATTGCATATAACTTTGGGCTGCGGTGTTTTAAAGTTATGTTGTTCATTTTTGTGCCTATTGAGAATTTTGGATTAGTTAGTTTTGATGAGAGTTGGGCAGGTAGTCCGCTAACCTTTGGAGTACGCCCTAAGGGAAGGTGGGACTATTACATAGCCAACTACTGATTCAACCGATCGGACCAGCTAATTTAAAAACATAGCATACAAGTGTGAGTTCCAAACATAATAACACCCTTCTCCAAATGAACAAGATATACAATAACTGTAACAGAATGAATGCAGAGACAATATGCAATCAGAAGTTGTTAGTCAGAAACTACCGCACTAAACTGCAAAGGTAGAGCTTTCTCCCAAGAAATTTGAGAACAAATTTGCATAATATATATATTGTGAAAACCTGAAAGTTATTTTCATATCTTGTATTTTAACTTTCTTGTCTTGAATTCTTGATTGATTTAATCGTTGAGTAATGATTGTGTATCCTATTACCTCATTCAACTTGTTTGCATGTTGAGTTTCATAGTGCGTTATACAAATGTGACCAACTAGTATGGTGTGTGCAATAATTTGAGTGGAAAAGAGAGAGTTTTGAGCAAAAAAGATTTTATGGAAAAGAGGTGTTAAGAGACAATTGGAGAAAGAGACATATTTGGGGTGAATTAGATAGACATTATTTGCTTTCTTGTCATTTGTCAACCATCCACCTAAATTTTACCAAAATCAAGACTATTTCTTTTCACAACCAAGCTTCCATTTCATCAAAATTTTCTGTCTTTTTTTGCTAGGGCTGGCCAAAATTTAGGGAGAAAGAAAGAGTGAGAGAAAACAAATTCTGACCTTGATTTCTTGTCCAAATTTGTGAGAAAACAAATAAGGAAAAATAAACCTCACTCCTTCAACCTTTGAAGCAAATTTGGAAGGGAGTTCTTGGAAGAAAAAATCCTTGAGTACTTTATTTTTTCTATCTTAGGTTTTGTGGGAAAGAAGATAAATCTGCTAGGAAACCTATCTTACTTCTCTTATTCTTGAGTCTACTTGATGTACGATACTCTATAAGCTTAAAGGAAAGACTTTTATGGAAGATTTCATTTCTTCTCAAGCCATGTGTAAAATTTTTAGCTTTGGTGCATGTAGTAAATAGCCTCAAATTGCTCCACATTATGCTTGAAACATTGATCTAACATGCATGTGATTTTTTCCCTTGATTTGAATAAGAAAACTTTGTGATTTTGGAAGCTATGTTAAAGGTTAAAATCTGACGATTTGTGTAATTTCTAAAGTGGGGGCTTTGAAACTCACATTTTCTCATATAAAGTGGTTTGCAGATAGATTGTTGATGTACTATATGATCACAGGACTCGAGAGTGACCAAGAGGGAAAACCTGTGATTGAAGCGGAAAAATAGTGATAAGTTGGTGAGTGTTTCAATTGCATGTTAGGACTTATTGCTTGATTAACATGTTATCTTGACGAAATTGTTGAATACTTGAAATGCTATCTTGATTTGATCGTTGATTGATTGAATACTTGTGAAATGCTAAACTCTCTTGAATTGATTTTGGTTGGATGAATGCGTACTTTATCGCACTTACCCTAACTTGATTAAATTACTGTAACATTGTTTACAAATAAAATGACGTTCATGTGCGTGACTTAAAAGTCGTTTGAATATGATATCCCATCAATTATACTGAGTGTTTTGGATCCCAAACCCCATTAGTTAGTTGGTCGAATTGAACCAGTAAAGATTTGGTCAAGTAGATTAACCAACCATGGGTAGTGTTTACTGTTTATTACACTGGTTTCGATATACTCGAATATTTTCCCTTCTATTGTTTTACATATGGTGTTCGGGTCCGATAGGTGAATGATCGGTGGACAGAAACTGGAGTTAAACGGTGATCTACAAGATATTGTTACTACATTTCTAAGATTAACGGAATGTCGACAAATTCTCGATAAACTACCACTAAATTTGTTCGCATGAACAAACTGTATCCTTATACATGAAAGTTCTATTTGTTTATTTGAAATGTTTATAACTTGTCTTGCTATCGTTCACTTTCTTCGCTTTGAGATTTTTATTCATGTGATTGTCATCTTACCACTTGATTGTATTTTTTTTGGAATTTTATTGGATGAAAACTCACCCCACCAGTTTGTTTTCCTTACAAGAGGCAAGAACTTGAGAGTGTGAATCTGAGAAAGCAGGAGATACTCAGTTGAATCTTTTGTTGTGTCTATATATATATATATTTTGAAGCTTTTGAATCTGTTGTTGAATCTTTCGAATGGACAATTGAGGTTAATGTGTGTGTGTGTATATATATTATTATTTTGCTATTGAGATTTGTGAACGAGTCCTGGCGAGAGCCAGATAGATGGCCACTAAATCCTGGGCTACGCCCTAGGGGAAGGTGGAGTCGTCACATATACAGCATGTACAAAAAAGTTATAGTTGCTTCCTGAAGATAGAGCTATGTATATTTGCTCGAAATTATATGCACAGATGCAGCCCGATCTACATTGACCAAAAATAGGTACATCTTCTAAGCACTTGTATATAACTTTGCTTCCTAAAGCCTGAACTATGTGACCAACTCTATGCGTGGGTGTAACCTCATATACTGTGCAAAAAAAAGGTACACCCATGTATGCTTTCCTATATACGGTAGCTGAAACAAATCTACCTGCAACGTTTAATGCACGTGTCATTAATGCTACTGCAATACATGAACCAGATAAATGCATCGCAATCAAAATCTGATAAATAGAACCTGGAAAGGGTAATAATTGTCCCTTAAGAAGTAAAAAGTTGTAAAAACTTGATGGAAACACTAGGTACCCTTGCTCGTTGGGATGATGAATCTTGATCTCGTTTCTTAGAGCTTCAGTCTCCTTTGCTTGTTCCTGGAAATAAGAAAGATTCACCTTCAATTGAAGATAATGCAGAGGCACTAATAATGGTAAATGTTGCAGAATACATACTAACATAAAGCTACAAACAATAAGAAAAATTTTCAGTGAAGTTAGTTGCACCTGATGCAAAGCTTCCCACCATAGTTTTGATCTTCCATAGAGTGAACACCATTCCATGGCCATATCAAATTCAACGGTATTGCTCTGAGAGTAATGTGGTGTTGAAACTGCATTTCTCTTTGAGCACCAAGAAAGAGAGCCAGAAGTGGGGAGGTGGTATCGTGCAAAAGGTCAGTACATGGCACACAAATATATATATATATTATATATATATATATATCTCTGAGAATTTGAGAATTGACAAAGAATCGAATTACCATATCTTCATGCTGCTTCTGTAACCGAAGTTTGGGAATAGAAATATGGCCAAAAACTTTGGTGGATTACGAGGATCTGTCGGTTTTGCACGACGACCCACAACAGGTCTATAGCAACAAGCAAAAACTGAATCACCAAAACTAAAATCCATGAAATTAAAGAAAATCTTAATCTCCCAGTGAAGTATCAGAAAATCAGATCCATCTTTAAGTGTTTGATATTTTCAATTCCACTTTTGTGAGTAATAACCCATGGCAGTCTAGTCTATTTTTAATTCCACTTCTGTGATTAATAACTATGGTACCTCTTCATTCTTTTAAAGTTCACATAACTAAATCTGTTTTGAGAGCAGAATAAATATCGTACAAAAGGTGATGATAGAAATATGACAGAAACAGGAAATAATATTGTCAACCCAATGCAGAAATTGTTAACTAGTGGAAGGGAAACAATAACCTTCGATCACCCAACATAAGACATCTCCTTTTTAGCTGAGAGATGACGACATCTGCAGCATCTCTTGTTTTGAATATGACAAATGCTTGTCCTGTTAGTCCATTAACCATGAAGAAAAAAAAGAGCACGTCATGAGCACTCAAATTATGCTTTAGTAACAAGTGAATTTTCCAAAATTAAAAATGATAATATGTCATACCATAATTTGGTCTGGAAAATGGGCTGTGTTGTATCATCTTTGCACTAACTTGTTGGTTGAATACATGAAACACAATATCCTGGAAGACAGTGATTTGACTAGTCAATAATTACAGTTAAAAGCTTATAAGTTCTCGCTTAAGCTGCCGAAATGATAGAAATTATATAATGCATGTTCAATGATCTTAAAAGAATTATACCTCGACTTCTGTGGACGTATAGGATGGGTCCAGATTCTCAAATAAGACAAGTGTGCCCTTCTCATGAGCTGCATTCATTCTGTCATCCCAAGACTGAAAAAGGTGGGGTTGAAACAGATAAATGCTATAATACAATCGGCAATAAATAATGTAGATAGAATTTTCTCATCACAATAACAAATCCTCTAAACATGCAAGCATCTCTTGTTATCAAAAAATTATTTTGATAAGAAAAGAGCCAGCATCTTAGGAAAATAAACTATGAGATCTGAAGGCAAGGAATAAGTACAATTCCAAAGGATCTAAATCAAGATTGGATATTAAATTTATGCAGAAACTAACTGCATGAAGGACATAAAATGGAGTCATCCAATTTAGGGATAAATAGGAGTGTCAAACTATCATTTTGCATATCACAAAATAGGAAAACACAGAAATTGAAACACAAGGTTCGGCAGAATAAGAAAAATTTAGAACTTCCAATTACAACTCAAGCAAACTTACATCCAATATAGCACATAGAGATGAGAAAAGAATTAGGCACACATTCATTGGCAGAGGAGGTGTCTGCTTAAGCATCTGCAGGGGATATATATATAGAGAGACAGAGACAGAGACAGAGACAGTGCGACAAAAGATTTTGTGTAGTAAAAAGGCGCTTCATATTCTGCATAAGCATGTTGGAGAGAGAATGAGAATGTGTGTACACACAACTGCATTTCCTGTAGAGTAGGAAATGAATCGCATTGACATTGAATACCAAAGATCAGAAAATGAACGAGGAATATTATCCCTCACTTTGGTAGAGGATGCAATTGTTCACATGAAAATTGGCGTCAAAAGATTACATAAACAATTAAGGAGTGGCATACCTTGCCAATTTATTGCTTTTTCACAATTTTTCAAACTATCATCTCCTCGGAAACTTGAATAGGTAATACCGACTTCCAAATGAAATAATCTCAAACATAACTTATTTTGTCCCTTACAACAAAGACACTTATAGCCATAAACGGCAAAAGGTACTCACTTGGATCTTGAACCATTTGCTTGAATCCTGCAAGCACGAAATAGATGTATCATTCCCAAGTATCCCACCTTATTATAATTAACAAGATTTGTCTATAGATGGAAAAGATGCCTGTAATCAGCTCAAATCAACCAAGGAAAACAGGAGCAAGGAAAAAAACATAAAAAGCAAAGAAAGTTCTAAGTTCACATCTTTAAACCCCAACCCCCATTTCAAGAAGCCTTTATGCACTCACCAAATGAATAAAGGTAGGGCAAAGACTAATCTACATCATAAATACTGCTATAGAACAAAGTTCATATAGTTCTATACAAACATGTTTAAAGATATTTTGGGCACGCATGACCAGTAACAAATCTGAATGTATAACTATAATATCCAAATATCAATCACATTGATGTAACATGTTTTTGTGCATAGTTGTCCCGTAGTAAGAAGTCAAGTTTGCCAACAAGCACACAGAAAGGACGATTTGTACTTCCATTTACAAATCCTACTCCTCCTGCTTGGTGGTCTTGTAATCTAGAGGTGAACAAATCACTTTTATATTTTTCATTTATCCAAGGGCAGGAGCACAAGATCATCAAATTCAAATCTGCAATAACATTATAGTCTACCATCATTAATCAATCCCAGATGCATTATTATCTAAGACTGCAACTTTGAAGGTCAGGACTGCAGCCCAGCCCTAACCATTACCCTATCAGCATCTTCAAATTTGATAAGTTCCAGTGCGTCTCTTTAGTCCATTCCTCACGTGGATCCAATGGTCTTGGCCTCTAGTTCAGGTAGAAAAGTGGTCAATCTAACAATTCCAAGCTGTATAGGTCCCTGTTGATGGTCACACTAAATCTTTCTTTCAACGTCTCATTTTAATGGAAAATTTCTTTGGAGTTCTGGAATATTCCAAGGAAAAAAAAAAGCCATATGGAGCATGAGCAAATTTATTAGTTATCTTTTTATTTTTTTTCCTTTCTAATTGTACGAAAATTAGTAAACAAAAATACCTAAACTCTCATGAAAACAAGAACTTCCTACCTTGCTGATCACACTTCCATGTTGTAACCCCTGATCCACTAAGATTTTTGAAAATCAGGATGCAGCTTCCTACCTAAACATTGTTTCTAAGTAGCTAGTACATTTAAAATCCAATCTTGACATGTAGATAAATCAGGAAAAACCAAAAAATAAATATGGCCTCAAAGTTTTTCCATCCTAAATTTGATGAAAAACTTTCATGCAAGATTTTGTGAGTTAATAAATCAATTTCTTTCAGCTTACCTAGTAAAAATAACTTAACATCCATTTGCTTCAGAGTATTATGTATGTACCATGCCTTTCTATTGAATACAAATTAGACCTGAATTTACTTTCTACACTTTTACGTCATACACTGTTTAGGAGCACAGTACTATCCAGAGAGTACCTGACACCTATTGCCTTTTTGTGTAGTACAAAAATAAATCTAGATTATTCAAAATGCTGAACACTTTCCCTGATGACAAACAGTGAAATACTACAATCCACTTGTGTACAATGCATTCAAAAATCGACTATTAGAGTTAAAGAAAGGGTAGTTTAAAAAATCTATGTAAGATAAGGTGATCTGCCTGTTGGTTCTATAAATTTGAATTCTGAAACATAAAACATAATGCCGAGGATATACATAATGCCAGTGCTTGTCGAACTGATGCCCAACAAATAAATAAGATAAAACAAACTAAAAAATCAACTTCATAAGATATCAACCAATAAGACATTTGATTTATTTTAGGCTTCATAGCTACTCAGAGAGGTGCAACATTATAAAAGTAGTAGTCAAAAAGAAACTCCTTTTTCTTCACTATTTCACTAGCAATATATCACAAATATCCCACTCAACTCAAATTAAGAAAAGTTTAACCTACAATGTGATATCATGTATAAACCATTTTCTACAGAACCTACAGATCGATGTAAGCTTGGCACTTAGCATCTCAAATTCTCAATCAGCACATTTTCAAAACCTAGATGCCCCCAAACTTAATTGGGTTAAGCTAAATATGGATGGTGCCATGGCAGAGAACCCAATGTGCTTAGCCCGCACCACATTATATTCTACATATACATGTGGAATTCAGTCTTTAGATGTCAAGTTCTCTCTATTTCAATCTTTAGATCAAAACCTTCTAACAGGAAAAAAGATATCAAAACATTAAAATATTTATGAAAATCACATGAGGTATGAGGATAATGAGAAATGTCAATCAACTAAAGCAAGAAAAGTTACGAATTTAGATAACTTCTGTGAATCACAACATGGAGATAAGATTAGTTTCTTTACGACACAAGCTTAGGAGATTATAGTCCCTTTTAGGCAAGTGTTTACCGTATCCAGCCTGCTTGTTACTTCCATAACTTGGCTATCGCTCTTCATGCCTTTGTTTTGTCCAAGTTGGTGAGGGCCCTTGCTAGCTTTGTCATTGATATTAACTCCTTTCGACATACTTATATTCTTCCCGAAAGGATCCTTGACATCCAATTTTTCCTTGTACCCTGATGATCAGTGTACATTTTCAGCACCTGTAGCTTCATCTTTGGATCATACGACTTCAACATGATACTAGGTGTCCATTCTAGGCCCATAATTCATTTAATAGACAGGGAAGAGTAAAAAAAAAAAAAAAAAACTCTAGGATAGCTACCTAAAGAGCCTTCAACTTTCCTCCTCTTCTGTGCCTGAATCTCAAGCACATCAGTAGATGCAGAAGTATCTGAAAACTTCGTTTTAACTCTAGCAGGTGTCCCATCCTTCACAGGAAAATTTGCTACGTTTTCAGTATCAAGGATTGACTTTTGAACCTTTCTTGAATTGAAGTAATGCTTCACTGCAGGGTTATTACAATAAGTCAAAAGATTTTGAGCGCCAGAATTATTTCTACCGATACAAATTTATATGGAAACAACCAGAAAGACATGTAGATACTAGGAAAATTTATAGCAACTCAATTAGTTAAAATGTTCGATCATAACTCAAGTAGATGATGACAACACTCTTCCTGAGTTATTAATCAAATAGCAAGATTCCCAAAGTATAAGACACACGAAAAGAGAGAAAACAGAGATACCGATAATCCCATCAAGTCAAGGGATCATGCAAAAGAACTACAATAATCAAATAGCATAGCTCTGGGCTTGCTAAATGCAGATGGCACTGCTATAGAAATCTCAAGAAAACAAAGTTCATGTTAAACAAATAAAGGGCAAAAAGGGAAAAAAAAAAAAAGAAGAAAATAACAGGCCATGCAAAAGTGCACATAATGCTAGATGCAAACAATTTAAACGACCAGAAACTAAACAACACTAGGAATTATTTTAACCTTCAATGCCAGCAACTTGGTCAGCAAAAGCAGTCGACACCTTGCAGCTTCCCACGTCGAAAGTACGGTAAAATATGTAATCAGCATTCCTCAAATCGTCTTCCGTTGGTTGAGCATTTCTTGGGTCTTTTGACACACAAACAACTTTGCACTTCCCAGAAATTGCTTCCTGAAGTAAAGGATTCAATTATGCCATAACTTTAGATGAAGAATAGCTCAAGCAAAATGATCCTTCTTAAGAGTCTGAGACAATGACATTCTGATAAAATTATGGTCACTACAGAAAAATTTTGACCGGAGAAAGCAATTTCTGATAAGCAGAAAAGTGAATTTTTCAAAACAAAGAAAAGACTAGTAAGCATTGACTATTTGCATTGAAGTAGGATTTCATAATATCTTAGAGCAACCTATACTTCTACGCCAGAGAAAAGAAGCAAAACATCTCTGCTGGCATGAAACCAAAAGCTTCAAGTTTGCCAGCCGAAGCCTCCCAGTTTAACCAAATCACTTATGAAGAGCATCTCATGTGTTCTAATTTTTTTAAAAAAGTCATGGTTAGCAACAATAGACAGTTACTGATGAATAACAGGGAGCACAAGTCCGAGTTGCTCATTCATATTTCATGAGACGCCAAAGAGTTAGATGAAAGCAGCAACTTTTATCACTCCTACACTCCTTTCTCTCAAGTGGTATATAAACAATCCACCAAGATAAGTCAGTGTATACAGAGGGAAATTTCATTAGAACTCTTGCGATTATGGTCTCCATTTGTCAACTCCAGCATTTTCTATCAATGATATACTAACTTCCACTTGAACCTTTTAAGTTGATTCACAGATTTCTTTATGTAGCATCCAATATTGTTGGCATGACATCTTTCAGCACGGAAGACTTTGTCACCAATTACTTGAACATAGTTCAAAAAATTTGAAAAAAAAAAAAAAGTTTCAAATTGATGGTGCCAAAAAACTCAATGGTTTGATTCATTATGGATTCCAAATCCTCCATGACAAGCATAAAGGCTTCAGCAGCCATATTTGGCTTACATCTCATTATCAATAATTGATTTTAACAATAATCATCCTTCAGATTACTAATCAGAAGCTGTATTTGCCAGTCTACAGTGGTTTTAAAACAAGTGATTTCAAAACCTGCTTTAATTCTTTTGTTATTCGAACAGAATAACAATTTAAATCCAATATTAAGTGGATCCTCCACTAAATCAATTTACCCCATCATATACACCTTACATTACAGATCAATGCATTTTGATGCCTAACTTTACACTGCAAGTAAATGCAAAAGAACAAAAAATTCTTCAAGGATGACATTTCATTGTTGACAAGGCATTGCATTATATGACAAAAGTTTTCTAAAAAAAAAAAAGGCAATCCTTCAAGGATGGCGTTCTAATTGTTGACAAAGCATTGCATCATATGACAATATAAATCAAATAGATAACAAAAGGAAGCAACGAAAATACTTACCAAAGGATTGAGATTGAAAAGGCCTTTTCCCTCCCCAGTAGCTAAGAATATCTCAGTCTTGAGAGGCTTGATATCTCCTAACCAATGTGCTATCTCAATGGGACGGAAAAACCACACAACTTTCACTTTCTTTTTGTGGCTTGCCGTCTCCCATATTTTAACAAGCTTACCAATGTAAGGTTCACGTTGATCATCAGCCCAAATGTAGACACAATCATAAAGAGAGTACTCGATGCCATCATAAGTGAATGAATCATAAAACTGGACACCATTGTAAGTGCCACCAAGACACCTTTTGTGACCCCAACTAAATTCAAGAGCCTCTTCCTCTTTTAACTCCAGAAAGTTCGGCATACGTAAGAACTGTCAAAGTAGTTGTGTGGCACTTAAGTCTTGAATAAATAGTTGAGAAACAAAAAGTGAAACAAATCACAACTAAAATGCTCATAAAAGATGTTAAATGACTTTCAACCAAGATACTTCTATTGATCACCCAAATCACAGCTAAAATAATTTTAAAAGATGTTACATAACTTTCGACCAAGACACTTCATCACCTGATAGATAAGATAGTCTAATGCACAATGATTAGGCTAAGATTCTTTCGCAGCAGGAACATGCAAGCAAGAAGAAAGGGTCCATTTGGGTAGCAAGATTTGCCAAAAAACAAAAAAATTGAAATTTTGTTCTACTTGTATCATAAACACAATTTCCAACCATCTTTTTTATCTCACATACATCACATCACAAAAAAGTGCTACAGTAATTTTTTCCAAATAATCTCCTATCCAAGTGGATCCAAATTTGTTTTTATCTACCAAATTTAGTTCAAACATATTCAATAGTAAAAACAACCAGTCAGACCAAATCCGTGCGCATACAATTCAATTAATGTCAAGCAATTGATCTTGGATGGCATGAAAATCGAAGTCTTCATTTATTTCATCAGTAATAGAACAAATTGCATCGGCAATGTATCTAATTAGGAGAAATGATAAAAATTAAAACAAACACAAAGGTCCAGGACAAAGGAAAAGAAAAAGAAAAGTGACTTCAAATATTGTTAATGTGTCCAAAACATGTCTTAAAAAGGGAAAGACTAAGGGCATAGTGAGGTAGTCCCTTCCATTAAGATGTCCATAACTAGGATCGCTCTAACTTTTGAAATTATATCTTTCTTGACCATGCTTCCTATGCCTTGTCTTATTAATCATCTAGCTTATTCTGTGATGCAATAGATATTTGTAGACAACATTAGGAAGCCAAAGAAACTTAACACAAAAGACACATTTCCGGCACAAAATTTACATGTATCCGTGATGTCTAAGGTCAATATAACTGCATGACATGGACATGATACTCCAGTTATTTAAATATGAAAATAATGGAAAGTAGTTTTGTTACTTGAAAGCAAGTTGGTTAAAGCACAGTCACAGTTTTCTTCTTCACAATTCATGTTACCTGATTTTTATTTGGAACACAGAACACACAAAATTTTAGAACAATTAGAACTATAAGTTGATTTTAACAGTCCATTGTCAAAGTACCAGAACTAAGGTAGTTTAGTCCAGAATGCACAGAGCAAAAACAACAAAATTATCAGTAACAGGAAAAAAACTTCAAGTTAGCATGTTCTCAAATAACACATGCAATTCCGCTTAATATAACAGCACATCCTTGAAAGCTTTTGTAGTTTTTTTTTTAACTTATGTCACAGTTACTTTCTACTTATTAATTGACACAAGTCTTCCCCCAAATTTACTGGCACCAGAAATTAAGCTGAGAAAGCTGGTTTAATCAAATTTAATCTCAGCGCAAAATGCCAACAACTCTGGATATTGCTTAAAGAAACATTAAGAAAATATAATCACCACACTAAAAACTATAAAGTTAACTTTGCCTTCAAAACTTATAAAATGCGTACTTTCAATAACGTCCAAAAATGACAAACTGTTATCTTTGTACCAAAAATAACACCCCTCTCTTTCGCTAGGATTAAACTAAAAGACATTATGTGTCGACCATATACACTCACTCACATATAGAACCTCTTAATACAAATTAAGTGGGAAAATTAAGAAGGGAAATTGGACTTCAAAGGTGAAAGACATGTCCTATCAGGGTTGCTGTCACAATCAAATCAAGACCCAGGCAAAAGTTATGTGCACTAAACATTAGGTAAAATCATTTAAACCTAAAATTTAGACAAAGCTCCCCTAATTTTTCAACATTATACAGAGTTGAGGAGTCAAGCCAAAATGTCAATTTATTTCAAGAGGAGAATATGGACAATGAGACAGAGTCCAGGGGCCAATGTTGTAAATATGGTCTTTACTCTTCATGTACTCTGTAAACTACCTAGACGTGTAAACTGAAAAAAAAAAAGGCTCTCAGCAGTCAGCAACAACATCATTTATTCAACACTAGAAGCAAATACGTATCAACTTCTCAACAACATTAAAAAAGAAAAAAATCAAATGCCACAAAAATCCCAGCAGAAAAGTTCAAAGGAGAAACAAAATAACGTCAACATCGAAGTTCAAATTAATCCTGGGATCCACAACAATCTTCTCCAATGGGCCCCCCCCAAAGTAGAAAACGGGTACCCATTTCAATCAGATACGGCCCCTCATGTCATAATAACTTTCCCATCAACAAGTTCTTCACCCAAATAATAAAAGCAAAAAAAAAAAGTAAGCACTAATTTTGACGACTACTACTTGTACCCCAAAAAAAAAAAAGAAAGAAAATAATTAGTATGATTTCCCGTTTTCCGTCTTTTCTTCACTTCTATTCTACATTTTCTGTTCAGAATCGGAAAAAATTCGAAATAAACCCTTGTGGAAAAATCTTAGTCTCAAACCAGAAAAAATTCAAGAAAATCGGTACAAGCAAAAGAGGTTAAACCACAGTGATCCTTACTAACAATGCTGAAGCTTGCAATCAGTTGTCGTCCCCACTCAGGAACATCAGCAATCAAGCCTGAACCCAAATCCCAAAAAATAAAAAAAATAAAAAAAGGGAAAAGAGTCAGGACCAAATAGGATTCCAAAATCCATTACAACACAATAATGTAACGCATATAGACTGTTAAATTGTGGGTTAGAATGTGATTAATGGAAAAACAAAAAGAGGAAAAATCAAAGAAAGCGAGAGAGAGAGAGAGAGAAGACCACTACATATTAGAGAAAAATGTTGGAGAGAGAGAGATAGGAGGGGTTTGGGTTTAGGGGGTTGTATTTTATGGGAAAAAGGAAACGATATGCAGTTTTTCGGAAAGGGACAAAAATGGAGGTTGTTGATGAGATAGAGTGGTGTGAACCATAAATAGACACCGGAATCGCTATAATGAGCGGGGCTGCGTAGGATGAATGAGGTGGTTTTTCCGCACCTTACACTTGGGGGTTTTCTGGTTACTGAGTGTCAGACTGAACCGCCATGCAGTTCTGGGTGGGGAAGCAGTGACCAAAGGAACGTCGAAGTTGGAAGCCCAACTCACTTTGTTAGAGTGTGGCGTTCACTCTCCTTTTTTTTTAATTTCCTTTCTTTTATGGAGAAATTATATTCACTGTGATACCTTTTGAGAATATATAATTTGATCCAAAAGGGAGTAAAATATTGCTGTGAATCGAAAAGGAAAAAAGGAAAAAGGAAAAAGTTAAAAGATTGTTAAACGTTTTTGATAACTTAATAGAAATTAGGAACTTTTTAATTTAATAGAGGAAATAGCTACATGATAGATGAAACTGGGGTAAAATGTATAGTAGTAACTACACGTGTCAAAATAGGGATATGGCCTCATTAGAGGTAGTAAAATGGGCGGAATGGACGGGATCTACTTGAATTTTAGATGAGACTGAATAATATGAATTTAGGTCCAATGTTATACATATATATTTTTGAACTAATTTGGGGAGATTATTTTGGGATGGGTTTAGATTGATCCCATCCAATACCTAAATCTATTTCCTGTATTTTTTTCTTTAATTCTTTTTTATTTTTTATAACTTTAATATTTTTATTTATTAAATTTCTTTTGATCTTATTGTAAAATTATATTTTTTAGAATTCTTTTTTTTGAAATTTTATTTATTTATTTTCTATGTATATATTTTTAATCTTTGATTCCAATATTGCTAAATTTAGTTAAGGAAAAACTAAGTCCTATAAAAGCTTAAAAAGACTATATTTATTGTTATAAAGAAATGCTTTAGCCTGAACAAATAAAAATAACACGATTTCCTTATTTTATTTCACTTAGCAGCCAACAAATTTGTGGAATCATTTTGCCTAGTTAACTAGATGGTCTAATTTGAAACTCAATCTAGAATTACTATCTTAATCTTTTTTCCCTTGCAATATATAAGATATATAAGAGAAAGAAGAACAGAATTTGAGGACAAAAGAATTTCTAACCACTTGACCTTGCTTAATTCCACATATCTTCAGTAACAACAACAAAGCCCGTTTGACAAATGAGTTTTTTGGTGTTTGCTTAAAACTTTACTGTAGAATTTGTAGAAAAAATTTTTTAAGATGAAAAACTTTTTTCTTCTTTTCTTTTTGTTTCTTTCCTTTTCCTTTTCTTTCCTTTCTTCATCTTTGCCCTTTCCTACCGCCACCCTCCCCCCCGGCCAGAACCAATAGTAGCAAAAACATTTTTTTTTTTGCTTTTTTCTCTCTTCCTCTCCCTCTTCCCCTCTCCTCGCCTTCCCCTTCCCACTGCGCGATCTAGTCGCACAACTAGATCGCGCCTGTGATCTAGTCTCGCAACTAGATCAGGTAGAGAGGGAGGGGGAGGGTGGTAGGGGAGCAAGAGGGGGGAGAGAGAGGTGGCAGGGGAGAGGGAGGGAGAGGGGAAGAGGGGAAGGGAGGAGGAGAGGGAGAGGGAGAGAAAAAAAAAAGATGGCCGGCCAGTCTTGGCTGGCAGCGGAGGTGGTGGTGGGTTGAGGTGAGGGAGGAAGAAGAACAAAGGTGGACATGAAATTTTTTGTGTGTGTGTGTTTTTTGGGTAGTTTGAAATGTGTAGCTTAAAAATTTTGAGGAATTTTTTGAAATTATTATAACTAAAGTTGTTAAAAAACTTGTAAAAGATAAATTAAGCAAAAAACTTGCCTTCCAAACAGGGCCAAAGTTTATTCATTTACTTCTAGCATAGATCAAAAATTCTTTAGACTGAATAGTGAACCTCAATGTTGATTAGATAACCACATGAAAATTAATACCGATGCTCTCATCTTCTCATTGAGAAAAATAGAAAGGTAAACAGCAAAAAAGATTGGAGCGTAGAAGAAGACACTAATTTAGAACTATACTACTGTCCATACAATGGCAACAAACTAACAAGAAGCTAGACTGGATTTTGAACCAAAGTTACACGAAACACTTATATTCTATTCTTTTTTGTATTCTGCTTCCAAATATTGCTCATCCTCTGAAAACTTCACCGACTGCAGTTGCTGCATAAAACACAAAGAAGAGAGCTTCCCAAGAATTTCCATCAATTGATGGGTATAAATTGGATTAGTCCCATTTCAAATCCAATTTTAAATTTAGAATATTCATCTTGCCTAAAGTTTCTTTAGGTTTGGATAGCCCATTGGGATTTGGGACGTATTGCCATCTCTAGATCTGGTTTAGGAGGTAACAACCGAAAAATGGATGAGAAAATATCTAATCCAAATATATCAAGATATTTTTTGGTGGTTGTGTTTGGATTATTGATTTGATGTATGTGAGGAAAAAAGGTAATAGGGAAATGTGATCACGGAAAACGACGCAATTTTCCGGCGAAAAATGGCCATCCAAACAAGGCCACTAGTATTTGAACCTTGATCAATATGATATCACCCAATAAACAAATAAAACCCTATGATAATATTAGGATTGCATTTAACAAAAAATAATTGAGCTGTATAATTTTATTTTGGAGCATTTTTATTTGTTTAAAACTAACTATAAACTTGTCAAGTAATTAGTTTAGAACGAGATAAAATTTCTCCAATTACAAACTTGTTAGGACGCGTATAAATAGTTATGAGTCACCTATTCATTATGCCCTTACAAATGGCTAAATTTTAAGTTGCTTATTTGAAAGGAAGAAAAAAATTTATTTCCTCTCAACGCTATTGGCTTTGCTTTGCCCAAAAGAGGGAGAAAAGGAAAAAAAAAAAGAAACTAATAGACCTAGGCAACTATAATAAGCACAAATGAGCTCATGGATATGTATGTTTGAGAAATAGTTAAGTGGAACGCCATAAACCCATTAATCTCCTTGATAGGGGTAGATTGCCTTCTTTCAACTTCGAAAACATATGAATGTGGCTAATAAAATTCTGAAACTTTAAAGGTAAAATACAAGAAAACTCATTGTGGTAACATATAGAAAAAACCCTCAATAGTTACGAATACTACGTCCCAACATCTTGTCGCTTGAACTTTTATGAAAATATGACAGAGATCATCATCAACCTATATAGTAAAAGCACGAAAGGAGTCGTTAAGGATGGTGGTGGTTGTGCTGATGTGGCTGCATTTTATTCGCTGGAGGGTCGTCGTCCATCACGTGCGGCTCACGTGCTTTCGCTGGGAGAAGAATTCGGATTCTTGCTTTTGTCTGCTAGGAGGAGATGTACAATTCCTGCTTTTTGTCCGAGAGACGAAAATGAAGACCAGCTGACCTGCTGAGTAAGCTTATGGCGGTTGGTGTGTATATAGTAAAAGCATGAATGCAATTTGGCAAAAGAGTGGCTGTCTGCTGATGTGTCAAGCTGTCATTGGTTAAAATGTGTTCGTCCTCCTCATGCCAAAATCACGTGCCCAACTAGAGAAATATTGGAGGGTCCTTTTCTTTCTTTCTGACGTATTCTGCCGAGGATGGGACTAGCGCATGGCTCGATACATTAGAAGGGTTCTCTTTCTCCCTTGTTCATCGCTGTTCTCCTCTCTCTCTCTCTCGTCTGATTGGGTTTTAGTCCCTTGGTTTACCCCTCCGATTTTTCATTTACACGAACTCTCTTTTCTATGTGTGTTTGTTCTTTATCCACTGGATCCAATCTAAGACGTGCAGTAGCAGAGAAAATCACATCAATTGAAGGTTGGTTAGTGGCTCGAGGATTACTACCATCAAATTCTTATCTTTTTCCTCCTCTGATTTCTGTACGATTGGGACTAGGGCTTGGTAAACACTCTCCGTCCCTGTCACTTACTTCTTCTCTTATCAAACTCACCGGCGGACCAACATTTCTTCCATAACTCTCCGATTTTCTCCGTATTGTTTTCTCTAAAAATTAAGGTCAACAACAGCCACAGATGACCTTCAATTTTCTGGCTTTTGTTTCTGATCTTTTTAGATGAGATGAGCTGCAAATAACTTGTAGATTTACTCAACTTTTCTCTGCTCTTCCAATGGTCTTTATTTGCTTAAAAATTAATAAAGCTTGGTTTAATATCTCTGTTACTCAATTATTTTCTTAGCGATAAGAACTTTGATCTTCTAATCTTTATATCTTAAGATTTTTTATTTTATTTTATGTCCTTTTGTTTATTTATCCGATTTCCTAATTTTTATAGTATTATCTTTGCAGGAGAAAGATGAAGACTTTTATTGGATGCAAATGCAAGTACTTGTGGATATATTCCATCATTTTCAGTTCTCCAAAGGTCTGTTCTGCTTTATTTATCTATTGATTTATTTGTTTATTTATTTTTTGCCGATAAAAACTTTGTCCTTTTAATTTCGGTCTCTACTCTCAGATCACTTGAAGTTTTTATTTTGTCTTTTATTTTATTGGATTATACTATTATTTTTATAGAAAGGAAGATGAATTTATTAGGTTTTAGCTAAAAAAATAGGCATCAACATCAATGTTTTCCTCTGTAAACATTTTTTCTGGTGCTGTTTGACAGAAAGTATGAGTTATAGTGGTTTCTTAAAGCATTCTAGAAGCATTTAATCCCTAAAACACCTATGCATTCTAGAGCCCCCGTTATAGAAACATTGATTGCTTCTTTTCTTGGCGCACATTCATCTGTGATTTTTCCCGTCTTTTTACTTCGTTTATACTCTCATATTACAATTTGCATTTTTACAGAGTGAGGAAGAAAAGGAAGAACAACCTCTGTGGTAAGAAACTTTTTAGCCCACAAGTTTTTTGCTTTGGTTTGTTTCCCTTTTCAATTTGTGACCTTTCCCTCTTTCCCTCTATGACAGATGTTTGTGGAGGATGGCAAAAGATTGTGGTAAAACTCCTGCTCCTATTTTTTCATGATACTTTGGGCCTTTTATTTTTAGATTTTAATTTTCTTCTTTTAAATACTAGCTTTGAGTGAATCCTTTTACCTGTCAGAATGAAATCTGCCAAAATTATATCAAGTGCATCTATTAAATCAGAAGTTAATGATAAATAACATTAACTAATATGGAACAAAAGGGTCAAGGTTAAGACTTTTCACTTTCACTTTTGCAGAGAAGTTTAAAGATTTTCCGAAGAAACCTCTAAGCTCATTCAGGAATCATTTTTTGCTCAGTTAAAAGTTGAATCCTTTTGTTCTTTTCTTGTTTTTTCACTGAATATGGGACCTGGTCTTCATGCAATTTCTGTCTCTAAATCTTTTAGGACAAGTCAATAATTCTATAGTATATGTTTGAGTGTAAGACTAGAGAGATGATTGTCTACACAATTGAAGGTACTTTGCCATTGCAATTTCTCAGGGATAAATTTTTTCCCATCAGATTTTTATCTCTGACCTTTTCTTTCTTCTTTCTTCTTTTTCTGGTATCCACTACAAGAAGAAGCAATCTTTATTTGTGGTCCAGGAATAAACAAATGGTGAAGATAGCCTTTAAGAAGGTGTTTGTTCTCCTTTTATTGTTGTTTTTCCTTTTTTGGGTTTTAATGATAGTATAAGTTCTAATTAATTGAGTTTCTGTTTAATTGATAGGTGAGAATATCTTAAACTAGGTGACTTAGTTTAGCAGATATTGTGCACATCCGTATTTGGAACTCCATAGCATGTCAGCTTCCTTATTTGGCTATCTAGATAGACTATTTTGTAGTGTGAAAATGTCATCTTCTTTTGATGGCCTTTTGAATAACGAATCATTAGTTTCTTTTCATTGATTAATTTTATAGATTGATTACACTTTTGTTGTTAGAGTAAGTTTTACTTGGTAATAAATTTGTATATTTCATCTTTAACCTTTTGGGTTCATTTCTTGAACTTCAATATTTATAGTTATAAACTTGTTGAAAAAAAGATGAGAGGCATTGGTAGTATGAGGAGGGACGTAAAAGAAAAGAAGAAAGGTGTGCGAAAAAGTGCAAGTTGAAATACTGATACTGAAATCATAATGGTGATTACTGTAATGATTAAAATGTAAAGAAAAAGCTAGAGATTGAGTTTCAAGAAAAGACCCTTGGGTTACTTGGCGCTAAGATAGGCATTGGTCATTTAAGTTTTTCCTTTGGGAAATTCACTATTATTTGACCATTTCAATATTCTTTTACCATACTGGAGCTACTGTGTTTGGTTGACTGTATCATTGATAGCTATTTAATGTAACTTGTCTTTACTCCTCACAGCTAAAATGGATTGATGAGGATTTCCTGAGCTATGACTTTGAGTTCAACATTTTGCTGACTTGCTAAATTTGTTAAGAGAATTTTCTTTACTTTCCTTGGAATATGTTTCTACTATTCTATGTGCAGGTTATTAGTCAAGATATGGAGATCAAAGGACCTCATTTAAAACATCTGACACTTCTTTAGGCTTTGTTGTTCTCGGCCCAATCAGATATCTTTATACTGACTGTTATTTGATTGTGTGGCTTGAGTTCAAATTAAGTAAATTATTTGAGAGAATGCTTAATGATTTGTTTGGCTTGTTTTGCTTAGCAATGAGTCAAAGCCCGAAGAGTGGAAGAACTCTTACCGTTTCCCTTGCATTATCATGATTGAAGTGTCATGCACCCCTAGAATCAAGATTGGAATTATTTCTATGTCTGTCCTGCATGGATCTACAGTGATTATTTATTAGCCTCATTTTTGGATACATATTATTGTAGATATTATGTACCTTTTACATTTTAAATAAGAGGTTTTGTTTGTAAAAATAGTGACCAATTTTGTTTCAATGCATCATATTGTGTATATTGGACCTATTATGTACTTCCTAATTTTGTCCAGTTATGGTGTGTTGTATTCTTAATGACACTGAATTGCAATTTTCACTTACCTCTTTAATTCAATAATTCTTTTTACTAATTATATGCCTCCTAATTGTATGGCCTCAAATAATTCAACATCTGTCATCACAACAATTTGCAAGTTAGATGGCCAGGATTGGGCAATTTGCATGCTTTCACCGTTTTCCTGCTATCTTTTTCCGCATAATCAGTAATTAATTTCATATAAATGGCCTGTTATGGCATGAAACTCAAGTGCGCCAAGAATTCCACCTTTCTATTTGTCAACTGGTTATTTCATTCTCCCAACAATAAACTTCGGTTAGGGAACATTTCCATTGACTGCGAAGCTAGATTGTTTCACGGAGGATCCTTTTTCAAAAATATGAACCCCCTTCATTCTCAGTGTACACCTATTTCATACCATGTATCACACTTCCATTCTCCTGACCAGAGTTGTTGCGAAACGATTGAACAACATCAAAATTAATGCTCGTTGTAAATTTAAAAAAATCACAGATAATCAATCCTCCACAGAACAATAGAAAAAATTAAGTGTTTACTGATTGTTTAATATTTTTGAATCTCCCATTTACTTCTCCCAAAACTTAATCCCATCTCTACATGAAGCAAAATCATACTGATGAGCTTGAATTTTATTCGCCTCAATTATTTTCTTTTCTATCTTTTTCTCGACACCATGTTAGATGCAAACCTTTATTTACTCGCATTTTCTTACAACATTGCTTATTTAAAAGTTTAATCATTTTATAACCAAATCACTTAAATGCAATGCATACGATTTATGTTATCTCCACTTGAAAATCTGGGCATTTTCTGGGCAACATGAAATTAACACCGCGCATTGCGCGGTGATCCCCTCCTAGTCTAATCAAATGTGGTTTGAGAGACGCGTATGAGCTGCAAGTATCATTGTCAAGAAATAATTTTTGACATAAAAAGATGATCTCACATGCCCCTTATACCCTCAATTCCCAAATTAAAGTCCCTGAAGTCTCTTTACCCAACTCCTCCTCGGAGCTGCATCATTAGATAACAATCCACTAATCTCCACCATTTCTTTCATCAGCAATCCCTTTCATCCATCCGCCTTCTAGGCTCTCCAGCCATCTTCCTCTAGACACACAATATTCTAATCATCATCATTGTCTTATTCTCCTTTTCTTTTTCTTTGTTTTTAATTGAAACAGTCCTAATTTCTGATCCATCAATAAAGTGAAAATGCAAAAGTTTAAGGACATTATCTCCCACAAATAAATATGACAAATTTGATTTGGAGAAGTTCAAGATGCTTGGTATGGCTATGTAGTACAACAAGAGTGTGGCTGAATGTTTCACCGCCAATTGATTAAAATGCAAACTCGAGCATTTTCCTTCAGATTTCTCGATTCTTGCTCTTGCCCTCTCTGTGAACCTCAAAGTAATCACCTTCGATGTTGTCACTTCATAAAGAAACCTAACTCAATTTCATATTTTATTCACCAATTCAAAATCACTTTCCCAATCCCAAGATCATTAAAATAAAGAAAGGGATTTTTCAATGTAACATTGATTGAATGGACAATTACCAATATTTACATTTGCTAGTCATCGGGGGACTTTTTCATATTCACCATTTGTCCGATGAAATGCCACAACAAAATTTGTAAAGAAAGAAAAATAGACTAGAGCCAGGCTAGTATGCATATGAATGCACTTTTCTGTATTGCATGTTTTGAATTTTTGTATAATTAGATGACCATGACTATATTATAAACCTATTTTGTATTTGGAAACAACTCTGACCAAAACAGATGAAAGGAATTTGGATAATGAGAAATGCAAATAATCTAGTAATTCCTAGGGTAATTCTGTCATCTTGGTTGCACCCAGTAAATTAAACAGATTCTGTCAATTTTTACAAAACCACAAGGTGTTAGGAGGTATCCTAACTAGAGGTGGCAATTTGGATTGAAATCCATTTATCCATCCATATAATCCATAATTAAATGGATTTGGATTATCCATTTATAATATTGGTTTTAAATGGTTGATCAAAGTAAAACCATTAAATTAAATGGATTTATATGGATTATCCATCAAAACCACATATATCCATTTATTTAAAAATCAAATAAAAGAAACGGACTGGAAATGACTAAAAAAGGAGCTATCCTAAAATTGAACGTTGGGGTGTGAAAAAGCCGTCATTCCTTTGTTTCTTCTTCTAGACTCCACAGTACTTGGGATTTCGATCAAAGGAAAATGATTTTGGAGAGGGAGGATTGGAGATAAGTTAATGTTTAGGTGCTCCCTCATTTTCACCGGTTTCGTTCCCTCCTTCGCAACCACCGCCATCGCCTCCCATTCCCCTCAGTTCTAATCACTACTTAACTAAACCCATCCTCTGTATCTGAATCCTCCTAAAATTTTACCCAACCCAGGATCCCAGATCGAGCGAGGATGAATTTTGCAGGCAAATTATCGGAGGTAAATCTTCATCCTTTTCTTGCTGATATCTTCGTCTTTGTTTTCCGTTTGCGCTTAAATTGTTTGATAATTAGAAGGGAACGTGTCTGTCTCTGTTTCTGGTTCTAGGTTTTTGAGTTTCCAATCAATATTTGTTAAATCAAAGCTTTTGGGCTGGCTAATTAACTTGAATTATTGGGATTATCACATTTCATTTGCATGTGGCTAGCTGCTGTGACAACTAGGAGTTGTAGGTCTTGTGATTTAAGAGTTGTTACTTTCAGTTCCTCTCTTTCTTTAAATTATGTGTTATACTATCCATGGCGTCCATTGTGTTTTCATGTTTTCTGTAACACAAATCGGTTTTTGTGAAATTCCCAATTTTTGTTACTCACAAGTAGGTTGTTGCTCTAGTTATATTGCTTCTGTTACCTCTGACGATGTAGTTACATTGTTGATGGTTTCTTCTTTTTAGTTTTCATTTCTAAACCAAGTTAAAGATATTATGTATCCTGCCTTTTTGGTTCCATAGTTTGATATTTTAGGTGCAAAGTTATAGTGTTTGTGACTGAATAACAATGGTTGGTGTAAAAGCTTAACACTTAATGAGATCTGAATTTTTTTCTATTCTTTGGTGCAATGAATATTAGGTACTTGTTCAAATGGAAGGAGAAGAAGAGCACAATGTTGAGCGAGTTTCATCAACAGATTCTATACCTGAAAGTGGAGAGGCTACCGGAGAAAGTTCAGCCAAGCGAATTAGGAGGTAAACATCAATTGCTTGGGATGGTTTTGATACTGTAGCAGTGACTGCTGATGGAAGGAAAAAAGTTAAGTGTAAATGGTGTGCACAAACATATTTATTAAAAGGTAATTCTGGAACGTCTAATATGCTCAAACATTTTGAATCTTGCAAGTGGAGAGAGTTGAAGAATACAAGCTTTGGGGCTCCTTTGGATCAACATATGTATCGTGAAAAAATTGCAGTTGCTATTATAAAACACAATTACCCTTTTGAATTTGTGGAACATGAGGGCATTCAAGATCTGCATAACTTCTTATGTGAAGAGGCAAAACCTGTATCAAGAAACACAATCAAAGCAGATGTTGTGAGAATGTACTTGAGAGAAAAAGAAACTCTTAAACATGCCTTAGAGAATGTGAAGAGTAGAATATGTTTGACATTCGATCTATGGAGTTCATCCACTACAGATGGTTACTTGGCACTTACGGCTCATTATATTGATGAAAATTGGGTGCTCCAAAAATGGATATTGAATTTCCGTCATATTCCTCCACCACATAATGGTGTCTCTTTGGCAACAGGGGTAATGGATTTACTCAGAGAATGGGGAATTGAAAAGAAAATTTTCTCATTGACTATGGATAATGCAGCCTACAATGATGTTTTGGTGAATGTTTTGAAGCGTCATTTGAAGATTGCTGGTCCGTTGGTGTGTGATGGAGAATTCTTTCATGTACGTTGTGGAGCACACATTCTAAACTTGATAGTAAAAGCAGGTTTAGAAATAGTTGAGCAATCTCTTTAAAAATTCGGGAATCTGTCAAGTATGTTCAGTCAAGTGAAGCAAGAAAAGTCAAATTTGCTGAATGCATTGCTAGAGTCTCTATCAATTGCAAAAAGAAAGTTCGACAAGATATTTCAATAAGATGGAATTCAACATATCTTATGTGTGAATCTGCTTTGGAGCATCGAGGAACATTTCAAGAATTGCAGTTAGTTGATCCAAATTATAAATGGTTTCCAACAGATGAAGAGTGGAAAAAGGTTCATCGCATATCTCTGTTTTTAAGACCGTTTTATGATATCACTACATTGTTTTTTGGATCTCGTTATCCTACTGCTAATTTATATTTTCATGGGGTTTGGAAAATTCAGCAGTTGATTTGTGAAGAAATGCATAGTCAAGATGATGATTTTGTGCAAATGGCTATGAAAATGCATGATAAATTTAACAAATATTGGGAGTGTTACAGTTTTGTTTTGAGTTTTGCTGTGATATTGGATCCACGTTTTAAGTTGCCATGGGTAGAATTTTGTTTGACAAAGATATACCCGAGAACTTTTTCTACACGCGTGAGGGAGATTCGTGAGAAACTGCATCTGATGTTTGATGATTATATGCAATTATATCCCTCAGTTATGGCAGATTCATCACAAGTAGCATCTTCTAGTGAAGGAGTTTCTTCTAATCTTGCTGATGAAATAGATGAGTTTACCATGTATGAAAGTGAACACTATAATTTGAACAGGAATACATCACAGTTGGATTTGTATTTAAATGAGAATAGGCTTCCAGCAAAAGAAGATTTGGATGTACTTCAATTTTGGAAACAAAATAAAAATCGATATCCAGTGATTTCATTGATGGCACGAGACATTTTGAGTATTCCTATTACTACAGTGGCTTCAGAGCCCGCTTTCAGCGTTGGTGGTCGGATTATCAACAAATATCGTAGTACCATCTTGCCAGAGAATGTAGAAGCTTTAATATGCACTAAAGATTGGTTATATGGTGAAAAATGTAAATATTTTATATATTCTTTATTTTGTTAAAAAAAATTTTTACTGCACATAATATTTAGGGTAGTTAAATTATTATTTTTCTTTGTTTAGAAATGATGTATTTGCTGTTTTATGATATTAATATAGTTTCACAAGAAAGTGCCGAGGAAGAAGCTGCATTAATTACAGATTTTGCTCAATTAGTTACAAAACTTCTTGGCTCCAATAGGGAGGTTTATGTAGAGGAAGTCTAGTCATGTGACTTATTAGATTGCTCAAAGGTAATATGGTTACTGATTTATGAAGCAATTAAGTATTTTATTAGAGTGCCTTTATATATTTTGTGAAGCTCTAGTTGTCTCTTTTTTCTTTCTGTTAGCATTTAACAAATAACAAGTATTTAGCATAAGAGTTTCTTCATTTGTATGAGATGCACATTTGAACTTTGTTGTCATTTCATCAAAAAAGGTAGCATGATGAGAGGGAATTGTCTTCATGGATGATTGGATGGGATTGTAGACTCCTTGCTGTTGCTTATTTGGTATGGTTTCTAGTTTTGCAGCTTCTTGATGAGGCACTTGATTGTCACTGTCATAAAATACATACTTGAATAGCCTAACATTTCAATGGCTTTCAAATGTCAATTTGCCTTACTGTTTAGTGCCAGAAATCTTTCTGAAATTTTCATTGTACAATCTTTCTGGCAGGGAATTGTCAGTTGTGGACAATGTATGGCTGCAGTTTTCTGAAGCTCAATGATGAAAGGCCCTTTGTTCGTGTCTTCTTTCACTCCTTTGGGACTAGTATTCAATGCCCTTGCTGGATCCCTCTTTCTAAAAGAGGAGCTGTGTTTGGGAAGGTTATGATCTATAGCACATCTATATTTCCATTTAAACATTTTTATGTTTTAATGAAACTGTCATATCCGACTTGAATTAATCCTCGATAATCTTGTATTACAGCTTGATAGGATCCATTATCATCACAATAGGCTTTTGCCTTGTGATCTAAGGAAAAGGCAAGGAGGCAACTGCATCTCAAGATGGAGAAACTGAAAGCAGGAGGTGTGAGAGCTCGAAAAAAAAAATCTTTATTTTAGGGTTTTATTTATTTCCGCGCACACTTTTTCTATATTTTCTTTATTATATTCATTTTACATATATTTTACAAGTAAATATAGTTTTTAGATCATTTTTCTAGTATAAGTGAGTTTACGAGATATTAGGAGCAAATCGTGGACGTGGGGCCCGCTAGTGCGTTAAGTGAGAGAAATTCGGTCAATTAGACTAAGTTTTGCAGAAAGGCATTAAATTACTAGGTGTTAAGAGATAATTAAAGGTTAGTTAGATATTTAATCATTGGTAAGCATGAGGATAAGGAAAGAATCCAAAAAGTGCCACGTGTCGCAACCTTATTGGAGCTAACTTGCCTAACTTTCTTTACCTTTACTAAAAGCTTAATTTTGACCAAAAATCATCTTCACTTTGCTCCCTTACGGCTGAAAATTAGAGAGGAAAAAAGGGAAGAGAGCTTCAACTTTTTCTTTCAATTTTTGCTCAAATCTTGAATCCAACCGATAAAATTTCGAATTCCTCCGTAGAAGTGACCTACTAAGGAAGATTGAAGGTGCTTGTCGAGTTGTTTTGCAAGAGAAAGCTCTAAGTTGCTACCTTTCTTGAGGATTAAGGTATTTTGCTTGGAAACTCAACTTTTGTTCATAATAATGGTCAATTAGTGGCTTATAACGGTTAAATCGCTTATTTTATGGATGATTTCATGGATTAAAGTGAAGTTAGGTGAATTTTCTTATTTTCTTGGGAATTTTTTCTGTTTTTCACATGATGATTATGGTTGGCTTGAATTGATGGCTTAAAATGGTGTGAATTGGAGCTATTGTGCATTAATTGTGGTGAATTGCGGGAAATTTCAGTTTTGTGCGGAAAATTTCAGCTTTCTATGGCAAATTTCAGCTTTAGGGTTTCCAATTTGGGGCTTTCTTGTGGATGATTATTGAGCTTATAATTAGCCATGATTGAAGGGTATGGTGACCCTAATGGTATGTATTTATTAGCCTATGGTTGATATGTGAATTGTGGTTGATTTGGGTGAAATTAAGTGCTTATTTGTAGGGTGGAAATGCTGAAATTTTAGGGGAAATGCTGTCCGACTGTTGTAAACATTGGTATCTTGTGAGTCTAGGTTAAGAATGGGTAAAAGTGAAAGGCTTAGGGTTTGCTTCGACTTTTAACCTTAAATTTGGTGTACTTTCCATTTGAACTATATTTGAATTTTGCTTTAGTGATCCATTTGAGAGGTACTCGACTCGTGTTTGAGTCTCAATTGCATTTTTTTGATTGTTATAGGACGTGTGGGTGATCCAAGGCATCCGCCGGACGGAAACTTGTAAACTTGCCTATTTGAAGTGGTGAGTGTACTATTGCATGGTTTAAATGCCTAAGTGATTACTTGTCCTTGAATCTGTGAATTAAGTGACTGCGAACTGTGTGCATGAGACGAGAGTGTACTTTATCGCTCTCGTTCTCTTACTTGTATAATTGATCTCTGATTATCTGTGAACTTGAACTGCGTCTGGTTTAAAATCATGGGCATGAGCCCTACGACTGTACTGTGATGTCTGAGCTCAAACCCTAGTGGGAGTTACTCGAGTCGAGTCGGCGAGGGCCGGTCGGCGAGATAACAACCATAGGGTTACTGTTTGTCGAGTGGAGTGTATCTCTTCGACCCTGCGGTATACTCGAGTATTACCTTCTTATTACTGTGAGGTGTTCGGGCCCGGTAAGGGGAATGTACGGTGGAAGGTACTGGGTGGAAAGTGGGGTCCACGGTCATGTTTCTTTCTTTGAACGTTGACGGAGGGTCAACGAGATACGATCAAGAACTGCAATGGGGAAACTGGCTCCTGAGAGCCACCCGTATCCTTTTATTTGAAGTTGTTGTAGTATTTTTATTCTATATTTGATGGTTGTGTATAACTGAGTTTGGTTACCCTGTGAATTTGGGCTGCATGACTTGTTAGTACCTCATTGGGCGAAAGCTCACCCTCGTTATCTTTGTTTTTCCTTACAGGCATACTTTTGGAAAAATCATGGTTTTGTAAAGCGAGTTGAACTAATTAGATAGTTTTGTTTCTTTGTTTCGCTCCTCGGCCGTTAGAACCCTAAATGTACCTCACCTGAATATTCCCTTTTGGATTGTAAATTTTGATAACGTGTATGTGTAAATGATACTATATATTTGGGAAGGTATGTTTTAGCCCTATCCAAGAGACTTTTGCACTTGGTTTAGCATGTGTGAACGTTTTAGCAGTCCTGGCGAGAGTTGGGCAGGCAGTTCGCTAACCCCTAGGGTACGCCCTAGGGAAGGTGGGGCTGTCACAGTTGGTATCAGAGCCTAGGTTAGAAACAACCTGGGCGAATCCGAAACATGAATCTTAGAACTTTTGGGATTGTATTAGGGTCTGTTTAAGTGTGTTTACTATATCTAAATTGTAACTTGTGTATATCCTGATAGGTCATGGACGGAGCTAGTGGGAGTGGAGGTGGGCCGCCTCGGAGGCCTTTTCGTATTATTGATTACGAGGATACACCCGGAGGACCGATTAGGCGCTGGAGTACGGCCAGTCGGACCAGGCGTTTGTAGTAGGTGCCAGCATTACTCCTACGCTGACCATGTGGTTGTGGCCGTCTTAGGCGAGCGGAGGAGACTTAGGCGTGCCGCCGCCCGCGATCATACCGAGCTGCAGCGAGTGAGAGGCATTGCTAGGATGGCAGGCGGACCGGATTGGGGAGCTCCAGGGGGATATAGCCATGGAGCAAGAGCGGACGAATGCTCTTCGCGACCAGTTACATGTAGTTAACGACCGCCTCACTAGGGTGGTACGGGAGGTTAGAGATCGGTCCGGAGGTATCATTAACGAGTGTGGGCGTTGATCCAGGAGGTGATTGGCGCTAATGCGCCAGGGGAAGCTCCGGGTAATGGGGCTCCAGGTGAGGGAGGCGCTCCCAGCTCTAGCTCTAACTCTGAGGGGAGTCGATTGGCTCAGTAGAGAACTAGGTTGGAGTTCTTTGAGCCATGTTTTGATCCCGTGTGAGGGGTACCTAAGGAAAGCTTTTCACTAGCTATTTTGCACTTTTGGCGCCTAGGTTGTACATTGTACTTTTGGTTGACCTCACTTCTTTCACGGGCTTGCTTTTGTAAATATTTGACTGACTCGCTACTGTATGACGTGTTTGCTACATTTGTGTGTTATATGTATAGTTGCTTTTATTTGGTAGCTCTTTTTGCTAAAGTGTTTATTAATTCTTGTATATATATTGCTTTGCTTTAATATCGTATATGTTTTCAACCCTAGAGTGGGTGAATCAATGGAGGGTACTCATAGTGGACGAGGCCGTGGTCGCGGAATTAGGCAACCTTTTGACCGAGGGAGGTACTCGAGAACCCGTGCCTGAACCAAACCCTGAACCGAGCAATGACCCTACCGCTCAGTAGCTACTGCTATACAACGAATGACTGATCTATTGGCTCATGTAGTAGAGCATCAGGGCCAAAACCCTAATCCTCAACCCGAAAACCCTGGGAACCTTGTGGAGAGCGAGGACTAGAGCTCTCGAACGATTCCAGAAGTTCTCCCCACCAAAGTTTATAGGAGGGCCAGACCTAGATGTGGCCGAAAGGTGGTTGGAGAAATGGCGGATATTTTCGCCGCCTTGCATTATACCGAAGAGCGGCAGGTGACTTTTGCCATCTTTCAATTGGAAGGGGCAGCTCGTTCTTGGTGGAACGTTATAAGGCAAAAGTAGGAACGAGAATTGACCCCAAGGACGTGGGTGAAGTTCATGAGGGAGTTCAACGTTAAGTTTTTTCCCTCATCTAGTACAGGAAAAGAAAGAAGAGGAGTTTATACGACTTCGCCAGGGAACCCAGACTGTAGCCGAGTACGAGAGCCAATTCACTCGGTTGTCCAAGTTTACCCCCGAACTGATTATGACTGAGCAAAGGCGAATAAGACGTTTTATCCAGGGCTTGAACGTTGAGATTCGGAAGGACTTAGCAGTAGCCCAAATCGATGCCTTTAGTGACGCAGTGGAGAAGGCTCAACGAGTTGAGGATGCTAGGCTACAAGTACGGACCTTCCAGGCTAGGAAACGGGGATTCATTGGAAGTAGTTCTGGGTATGGAGATAAAAGTTACCCCTCCCAAGTTTGGAAGGGAATAGTGAGGGAAGAACTGCCGGGGGTGTCGAGGGGAGCCCCGTCCAGAGGTGGCCAGACTGGTCAAGGCCAACAAAGAGAAAATTTCCAGGGAGGTCCAGTTCCTGCCACCCCGTGGTTCCTGCGGGTACTGCGGAAAACCGAACCACACAGAAGATAATTGTTGGAGGAAGGAAAGGAAGTCTTACGTTGTGGAAGTGTGGAGCATCAAATTGCCAACTGTCCGATTTTACCTCGAGAGGCGAGAGGGACCCCGCAATCATCGAAGGCCAATCCTGGACAAGTTAAGGGGGAAGGGACGAGACCAAAGGTGCCAACTCAGGTGTAGTCCCTTGAGCAACATCAAGTCCCTGACTCCTCTGGGGTCGTAGAAGGTACGATCCCTGTTTTCCACCGTCTAGCTAGATTTTAATCGGACCCCTGGTGCTATCCATTCCTTTGTTAACCCTGATTTTATGTGTGGAATTGATATAAAACCTGTTAGCCTACCCTATGATTTGGAAGTTAGCACTCCTACGGGGAATCAATGTTTACTTACTAGTGTAATGTATGCTAATTGTGGAAATTTGGGTAGGAGAGAGAAAACTCTTTGGGAATCTTATCAGTTTAACTCTTAAGGGGTATGATATTATTTTGGGTATGAACTGGTTAACTAAATATAATGCCCAACTTGACTGTAAGAGAAAGGTGGTTAGAACTTCATGTACCGGGAGGAGGCAACCTTAAGGTTAGATGTAAGGAGAAATTTAGTCTCATCTGCTATTACTTTCGGGTATTCGGGCTAGAAAAACTCCTAAATAGAGGAGGCGCAAGGATTTTTAGCCTTTCTTATAAACACTCCCACCGATAAGTTGAAGGTAGAAGATGTACCAATAGTGAGGGAATATCCGGACGTGTTTCCTGATGAGGTTAGCAATCCTACCTCCAGAAAGAGAGATAGAATTCAAAATTGACTTGCTACCAGGGACCTCACCTATCTCTAAGACCCCTTATCGGATGGCCCTTGCTGAACTTAAGGGAATTGAAGATGCAATTGCAAGACTTATTAGACCGAGGGTTTATCCGAGAGAGTGGATCTCCATGGGGAGCTCCTGTACTATTCGTTAAGAAGAAAGACGGGAGTTTGCGGTTGTGTATAGATTACCGAGGGTTAAATAATGTGACGATTAAGAATAAATATCCACTGCCCCATATCGATGAATTGTTTGACCAGTTACAAGGAGCCGTGGTCTTTTCGAAGTTAGATCTCCGCCAGGATACTACCTAATTGTTTGATTAGGAAGGAGGATGTACCTAAAACTGCGTTTAATTCAAGATATGGGCATTTTGAGTTTGCAGTTATGTCTTTTGGACTGACCAATGCCCCTGCTGCTTTCATGGATTTGATGCATCGGGTTTTCAAAACCTTATTTGGATCGATTTGTGGTTGTTTTCATTGATGACATTTTGGTTTACTCAAAGTCACGAGAGGAGCATGAGCAACACCTAAAACTCGTTTTACAAACCCTAAGAGAGCACCAATTGTACGCCAAGTTTAGTAAGTGTGAATTTTGGCTGGAGAAAATCTCTTTCTTAGGGCACGTAATATCACGAGAAGGCATCACAGTTGATCCGGCGAAAGTAGAAGCAGTAACTGAATGGAAGAGGCCGGAAAATCCCATTGAGGTTCGTAGCTTTCTAGGGTTAGCTGGGTACTATCGGCGGTTTCTTAAGGATTTTTCAAAACTTGCCGGTCCTTTGACCGATTTGACAAAGAAAAATGATCGTTTTATATGGGATGCTAGGTATGAGGATAGTTTTCAAGAATTGAAACGAAGGTTAACTAAGGCTCCTATTCTAGTTTTGCCTAATGGTACGGATAATTTCACTGTATATACAGATGCCTCGAGGGAAGGTCTAGGGTGTGTACTTATGCAAAACAAGAACGTGATTTCTTTTGCCTCTAGGAAACTAAAACCTCACGAGCAGAATTACCCAACTCATGACTTGGAGCTAGCCGCAGTTGTATTTGCCCTGAAAAAGTGGAGACACTACCTGTACGGGGTGACCTTTGAGGTTTATACCGACCACCAGAGGCTTAAGTACCTATTTTCCCAAAAAGAACTAAATATGAGGCAACGACGGTGGATGGAATTCTTGGAGGACTATGACTGCTCGATTAACTACTATCCGGGAAAAGCGAATGTGGTGGCTGATGCCTTAAGTCGGAAGGGTTCAAATAGCGGGTTAATGGTCAAGGAGTGGGAGATGCTAGGAACAGTTAGTGAATGGAACCCTAACTTGAAACATCAAAGGGTAATTTTTGGAAATATCCGAGTATCCTCTACTATACTAGATCGAGTTAAAGAGGCCCAGGAGGAAGATCCGATGATACGAAAGTGGAGGGAAAAGGTGGAGAAGGGAGAAACACCTGATTTCAATGTGAGTCCTGAAGGAATCTTGAAATATCGAAATCGGATAGTGGTGCCTACGAATGAATTATTGAAGAAAGAAATTTTGGAAGAGACCATCGGTAGACGTATACGATCCATCCAGGCAGTAGCAAGATGTACCGAGATGTAAAAGAGGTATATTGGTGGGATAATATGAAGAAGGAAATTGTCCAATACGTGCAGACCTGTCTCGTTTGCCAGCAAGTTAAGGCTGAACACCAAAAACCCTCCGGATTGTTAAAACCTCTTGAAATACCTGAGTGGAAGTGGGAAACATCACGATGGACTTTGTCTCTAGGTTGCCAAGAACACAAAAAGGACATGATGCCGTTTGGGTAATTGTCGATCGATTAATCAAATCGGCCCATTTCTTACCTGTGAACATGAAGTACTCCATGGAGAAGTTGGCTCGGTTGTATAGGGATGAAATTGTGAGATTACATGGGGTCCCCGTGAGTATAGTTTCCGACAAGGATCCCCGATTCGTGTCTAGGTTTTGGCAGAAATTTCAAGAAACCTTAGGAAATAAACTCAACTTTAGCCCCACCTATCACCCCCAGACAGATGGACAGTCTGAAAGAACAATTCAAACCCTCGAGGATATGTTTAAGGACTTGTATCTTGGATTTTGGGGCGTAGTTGGGGACAACACCTGACCTTAGTAGAGTTCGCTTACAATAATAGCTACCACTCGTCGATTCAAATGGCTCCATACGAAGCTCTCTATGGACGAAGGTGTCGTTCACCAGTTTATTGGGATGAAGTGGGAGAAAGGAAGGCTTTAGATCCAACAATCATTCCGTGGATGGAGGATGCACAAGAAAAGGTTAAGTTGATATGTCAAAGACTCCAGACAGCTCAAAGCCGGCAAAAGAGCTACGCCGACAACCGAAGGAAAGATTTGGAGTTTGAAATTGGAGACCGTGTTTTCCTGAAAATTACGCCATTACGAGGTGTCACAGCGGGTAGAGGAAAGAAACTTCAACCTCGATTTGTAGGACCCTTCAAAATTCTCCAAAGAATTGGAAAGGTGGCATATCGACTGGAGTTACCATCAAGCCTGTCTAGAATCCATGACGTTTTCCATGTTTCGATGCTCAAGAAATACCCTGATCCAACCCACGTTTTACAACCGGAGGAGTTTCGAAATAGACGAAGCCCTTACCTATAAGGAGAAACCTGTGCATTGCTCGATCGAAAGGTTAAGGAGCTGAGAAACAAACAAATCCCTCTGGTGAAGGTCTTGTGGAGGAACCATGGGGTAGAAGAAGCAACCTGGGAGGTGGAGGAAGAAATGCAAAGGAAATACCCTGAGCTGTTTAGTAACCCAGGTGAGCAATTTCGAGGAAGAAATTCTTTAAGGGGGAGAGAGTGTGAGAGCTCGAAAAAAAAAATCTTTATTTTAGGTTTTATTTATTTCCGCGCACACTTTTCTATATTTTCTTTTATTATATTCATTTTACATATATTTTACAAGTAAATATAGTTTTTAGATCATTTTTCTAGTATAAGTGAGTTTACGAGATATTAGGAGCAAATCGTGGACGTGGGGCCCGCTAGTGCGTTAAGTGAGAGAAATTCGGTCAATTAGACTAAGTTTTGCAGAAAGGCATTAAATTACTAGGTGTTAAGAGATAATTAGAGGTTAGTTAGATATTTAATCATTGGTAAGCATGAGGATAAGGAAAGAATCCAAAAAGTGCCACGTGTCGCAACCTTATTGGAGCTAACTTGCCTAACTTTCTTTACCTTTACTAAAAGCTTAATTTTGACCAAAAATCATCTTCACTTTGCTCCCTTATGGCCGAAAATTAGAGAGGAAAAAAGGGAAGAGAGCTTCAACTTTTTCTTTCAATTTTTGCTCAATCTGAAATCCAACCGATAAAATTTCGAATTCCTCCGTAGAAGTGACCTACTAACGAAGATTGAAGGTGCTTGTCGAGTTGTTTTGCAAGAGAAAGCTCTAAGTTGCTACCTTTCTTGAGGATTAAGGTATTTTGCTTGGAAACTCAACTTTTGTTCATAATAATGGTCAATTAGTGGCTTATAACGGTTAAATCGCTTATTTTATGGATGATTTCATGGATTAAGTGAAGTTAGGTGAATTTCTTATTTTCTTGGGAATTTTTCTGTTTTCACATGATGATTATGGTTGGCTTGAATTGATGGCTTAAAATGGTGTGAATTGGAGCTATTGTGCAATTAATTGTGGTGAATTGCGGGAAATTTCAGTTTTGTGCGGAAAATTTCAGCTTTCTATGGCAAATTTCAGCTTTAGGGTTTCCAATTTGGGGCTTTCTTGTGGATGATTATTGAGCTTATAATTAGCCATGATTGAAGGGTATGGTGACCCTAATGGTATGTATTTATTAGCCTATGGTTGATATGTGAATTGTGGTTGATTTGGGTGAAATTAAGTGCTTATTTGTAGGGTGGAAATGCTGAAATTTTAGGGGAAATGCTGTCCGGACTATTGTAAACATTGGTATCTTGTGAGTCTAGGTTAAGAATGGGTAAAAGTGAAAGGCTTAGGGTTTGCTTCGACTTTTAACCTTAAATTTGGTGTACTTTCCATTTGAACTATATTTGAATTTTGCTTTAGTGATCCATTTGAGAGGTACTCGACTCGTGTTTGAGTCTCAATTGCATTTTCTTGATTGTTATAGGACGTGTGGGTGATCCAAGGCATCCGCCGGACGGAAACTTGTAAACTTGCCTATTTGAAGTGGTGAGTGTACTATTGCATGGTTTAAATGCCTAAGTGATTACTTGTCCTTGAATCTGTGAATTAAGTGACTGCGAACTGTGTGCATGAGACGAGAGTGTACTTTATCGCTCTCGTTCTCTTACTTGTATAATTGATCTCTGATTATCTGTGAACTTGAACTGCGTCTGGTTTAAAATCATGGGCATGAGCCCTACGACTGTACTGTGATGTCTGAGCTCAAACCCTAGTGGGAGTTACTCGAGTCGAGCCGGCGAGGGCCGGTCGGCGAGATAACAACCATAGGATTACTGTTTGTCGAGTGGAGTGTATCTCCTCGACCCTGCGGTATACTCGAGTATTACCTTCTTATTACTGTGAAGTGTTCGGGCCCGGTAAGGGGAATGTACGGTGGAAGGTACTGGGTGGAAAGTGGGGTCCACGGTCATGTTTCTTTCTTTGAACGTTGACGGAGGGTCAACGAGATACGATCAAGAACTGCAATGGGAAACTGGCTCCTGAGAGTCACCCGTATCCTTTTATTTGAAATTGTTGTAGTATTTTATTCTATATTTGATGATTGTGTATAACTGAGTTTGGTTACCCTGTGAATTTGGGCTGCATGACTTGTTAGTACCTCATTGGGCGAAAGCTCACCCTCGTTATCTTTGTTTTCCTTACAGGGATACTTTTGAAAAAATCATGGTTTTGTAAAGCGAGTTGAGCTAGTTAGATAGTTTTGTTTCTTTGTTTCGCTCCTCGGCCGTTAGAACCCTAAATGTACCTCACCTGAATATTCCCTTTTGGATTGTAAATTTTGATAACGTGTATGTGTAAATGATACTATATATTGGGAAGGTATGTTTTAGCCCTATCCAAGGGACTTTTGCACTTGGTTTAGCATGTGTGAACGTTTAGTAGTCTTGGCGAGAGCTGGGCAGGCAGTTCGCTAACCCCTAGGGTACGCCCTAAGGGAAGGTGGGGCTGTCACAGGAGGGATGAAGTAACCGATGGTAGCCAGGCTGCTCCTCCCATTGTCCCCGGCCAGTGCACTGATTATCAAACAAATGGCGTTCATCAACAATTTAAGCATGAGCATGTTTTACAAACTCAGTCAGCATTGCCAAGAATTGATTGAATATTGCTGAGCCACTGTATCCTTTTCTTTTTCTTTTTTTTGTCTTAGCATTTTCTGTTAAAACAGTAAGCGAATGGATCTGAATTCTGCTTCTGTAATTCGAAAGATGAAGAGCCACTTCTCAGCGCATTGTTTTAGCTTGTCAAGTGTAAACTATCTTGAAGAGTTATAATTGCTCTTGATTGTGGGACCTGCACAATTGCTTTAGGTGTTTTGCTTTTGCGTTCTTCCTTTTGTTCAAGCACTGAGCTACAAAATCTCATTGAAGGTCACAAAGTAATAAGGACCTAAATGGATCCAAATCTCGTTGTGATGAGTGAAAGAGGGTATTTTGTGGCTTGAATTTACAAGAAATGGTAATAAAAAAAAGTAACAAAAATATTTAAATGGATTATAAATGGATAATTGGTTTTTATTTAATCCATTTAGATCCATCCATTTAGATCCATTTATTAAATGGATTTAAATGGATTGGATAAATTTCATCCACCATCCATTAAGTCAAAACCAATTATGAACCATTTATCCATATTGCCACCTCTAATCCTAACCATAGGGGTTTTCTTGTATTCTATCCTAACTTTAATAATTTACCATTTACATTCTCCCCTAAATTGTCATAGATGTCCTTCACTTTTTCGTAATTGCCTGTTAGAGAAATAAACTTTTACTTTTATCCTATTAAAAATTTAAAATTACCACATGAATAGAGATGATCTAAAACATTTTTGCCTTACCTTCTGTGACGACAAGATACTGTATCGTTGCTTTCTTATTGACTTGCACTTATCAAAGTGGTTACAATCACCGAATTTCAATATCTTAGCTAGCTTCATTACTGCTCCTTATATTTGAAATCAAACTTGTAAAAGCTGAAATTGAACAAGATTTGATTTTGAAGTTTTAAACTTCAGTTCAATGGAGATCTTGTTGATTAAAAATGCTTTAAAACTTTGAGAGGATTGTTTTATTTAATATTTGGATATGAATCTAGAAGAGATGCTAGTAAACTGTGATGGCTACCAGTGTTAGGAAGCTCTGTCATGGTCTTTTGAAGGTTTCAATACTATCTTGTTAAACTTTTTTTGGCGTAAGTGAGAGGGTTCAAACTTGGAATCTCTCACTTACACTTCCTTCCCCTAAACCACCTAATCCACCTCTCCCCTTTGAGGGTTTCAATACTAGATTTCAAAGTATAGAGATAAATATTGTAAAATTTGAAGACTGCTACAGAAGATAAAGAGTAAATGTGGTGGTAACTTTCACAACGGCAACACAAACACGGAGGTAGAGATTAGAGGTGTTAAAGTTTTCTCTAAATTCTTTTTATATATATATGGATGTATGTCCTAAAGGATTTTCTATGAATTTGCAATTATATACCTATGTACGCAAAATAAAGGAAGTTAATTCTTTGAGTATAAAAGATTTAAGGACTAAATGTCTATTTGGATAGGTGCTTTTAGAAAAATAAGTATAGATTTGTATTCTTTAGAAGCACTTAGAGGGTGTTTGTTTAAGTGTCAAATATCTAACCATACAAGAACCTATATATGTATTTATTGCCATTCATTTGGTTATTTGTGTAAATTTTGTTATGACATGTTAGAAGAACCTATATGTTGTTATTGTGAAAAAGTTGGATATGATTATGATCATTGTTTTATAAAAAAGAAAATTAAAAAATAAATGAAAAAGTGTGAATCCATTTACAATTTTGGACATTAAAGAAAAGGAGACAATAGAATTTATATTTATTTTGTATTGCATATTGCCCTTGTGAGTATCATTTTTAAAGACAAGTGGCTGGTTAACAATATATATTGTTACTATACGACTAAAAGTTAGAATTTATTCCATAAAAAGGTGGGACAGTCATATTTGTTTGGACAAAATACAAAAACCCCATATGATTAAACTAACTTATGAAAAAGTCCCTTATGATTTCAAATCATAATGTCAACCCCTCACGATTTAAACTAATTTGAAACAACAATGGAAATCATCAAAAGTAATGGAGGCAAATGAAATGATACAATTACCGTAATATACATAGGCAAAATAGATCATAAAAACCATTCTAGTTAAGTAAACCTACGGAAAAGCCCCCTATGGTTAAACCAACCTATGAAAAAAGCCCTTATGGTTACCTATTGCTGGTACAATCATTCTTCACCTTTTATTGCCACCCCTTTCCATCTAAACCCCAACCCTCTCTTTTTTCTTCCTCACTCTTTCCTCCTTCATTCTCCTTTCCTTCCACTGTACCCATCTTTTCTCTCTTTTCAGCCTCTTGCTTGCACTTCCTAACCTCCTTTCCATGACCAAATCTGTCGTAGGAGGAGGGGAGAGGATGCAAGAAAAGGGCGATCTAGTTGTGGCCTTTTTCCTGCATCCCTTTCCCTCTCTTCCGCGACCAACTATGGTCATTGGAAAAAGAAAGGCGCAGCGAAATTGTATGACCCCGCCTCTCCCTAGGGTGTACCCAGGGTTTGGCGGACCACTCGCCCAACTCTCATCAGGTCTCACGCACAAGTCCCAATATAAAACAAAACCTTGATATCAAAAGAAATATCAACTTTGAAACTTAGACATATACATTCGTGGTCATCAAATTCTCATACAGACCCCTAATATAACAAGAGATTCAAGCTCAAATCCAACAGCTAAAACTAGAAGAACACTAGAACAAAAGACAAGAAGTCTAGACCAAAACTTCAGCCTTCTCCAACTCACTCGCCCATAATCTCACCCTCTGTAAGGAAAACAAACTAATAGAATGAGCTAACGCCCAGTGAGGTACCAAGACAACATGCAAACGAAGTAGCAAATTGGCAGTTATATATATCACAAGATAAGTAATTAACATTTCAAGTAAACAAGTCAGATAAGCAATTAATACTTTCACGCATAAGGATACAGTTTGCTTTTGCGAGCTATTTCGGCAGCAGCTTGACCAGGATCAATTGACACTCTGTCAGCCATGAGAATATAGTAACAAGTCCAGTAGAGCACCACTTATCTCTAATCTCCGTCCACCTTTCAACCCCCTACCGGACCCGAACTCTAAAGATAACAGTAGAGGTAATACTCAAGTATATCAGTTTCAGAGGATGCATCCAGTGGAATAAACAATAAACGCTACTCATGGTTCGTCAATATCCTCGACCAAGCCCCTTGTTAGGTCGATTCGACTAACTAGCCGATGGGGTTTGGGATTCCAAGCAGTTACTTTCAAGTCATGTACATGAACATCAATTCACTTGCAGACAGTGCACAATACTTTAATCCAGTTAGGGCAAGTGCGATAAAAGTACACATTCGCACAACCAAAGAAAGTCAAGAGCATAACAATAACATTCATTCAATCACGATCTCATGTCAAGTATTGCTTATTTACATCAAAGGTCATTTCAATCAAGTAGCGAGTTCTACCATGGCAATTGGTACACTCACCAACTAATTAAGGTCTATCAATCAAGCTCAGGTGCTACTTCCTGGCCACTCTCCAAATTTGCGATTAGATATCATATAACAAGAAACCATCAAACATGAAGCCATCAGACTTCCAACATAGCGGTTCAAAATTACACCTTTTACTTGCGAAAATTAATGGAAAAACCACATATATGGTAGCTCAACGCTTTCAAGCATAGTATTGAGCAAAACTATGTTAAGTATAGACAAGAATTTTGAAGAAAAGTAACAAGAGTCTTGAGGTTCAAAATTGAAATTTCCAATTATAAAATGTTTTGGAATAAACATCATTTGCCTCCTCCTAAATCGTTTTATGTTGGCTCAAAACCAACAAATATATGAAAATCAAGGTGTTCTCAAGTAACTCGAGCAAACTAGGTCCAAATCATCCTAAACTTACCCCTCAACTCTCACTTGACCAACAAGAGAAAAATTCTGGTAACTTGTCCCCTAAATTCCTCAAGTTAACCTTCCAAATTCCAACCCTATTTTCATGACAAAACCACTAACAATCAAGATAACATATCATAAGGTGTACAATATATATTCTAGGCAAGGAAATCTAGTAAAATTTCACATATATCAAGCTCTAAACTAAACTACATATATCTTGCATTAAAGCTGGAAATTTCAATGAAACTTAACAAAACCATGAAATCTTCCATAAGTATGCTTCCTTTAGCTTCTTTTACTTCATATATCTAATAAACTTCAAGATAAGAGAAGAAAGAGATGGTTCCTAACACTTTTACCTCAAAACCCTAGGATACAATGCAAACCAAAAGCTTTCTTCCTCCAAGATTTCACCAAGAGCTTCCTTCAGCACTAACTTCAAAGATCTACGGAGTGGATTAGGGTTTCTCTTTGATTTTCTCACTAATCAAGGAAGAATCAAGCTAGAACTTAAGGTGTTTTTCTCTCCATTTTCCGTCTGAATTTCGGCCACATGAAGGAAAAAAATGAGGGGTTTTAGTTGTGAAATGAAAGATAAATACAAGACTTCTCTTGGTCAAATGGTTACTTAGATGGTCGACATTGGGCACAACATGGTTTCATGCCTATCTCTTTGTTTTTCTTTTGCCTCTAATCACTAACATATCTTGTGCTCCTCCAATTAACTCTTAACATCTTTTCTCACACAATCCTCTTTGCACAAAACTCCTTTTTGTCTACCAATTTATTACACACACCTCACTAGTTGGTCACACTAGCATATTACACTACGAAACTCAACATGCACTAAATTAATTGAGGAAAAAGGATAAAATCATGACTCAACCATTAGAGAAACCAAGAAATTAAGGCAAATAAATTAAAATAAATAAAATATAAATTAACTTAATAAAATACAAGAAAATATAAAATAACTTTCGAATCCTCACAGAAATAGTTGTGAGGAGATGGGAGTGATTAGGATGTAGGGGAAGGAAGGGGAGGCAGGAGGAAGGGAGATGAGGAAGGAGAGAAAATGAGGTGGCGATGGACAGGAGAGTGGCGGTGGAAGGTGGAGATGGTGGTGGCAAGCGGTGGGAGTGGTGGTGGAGAAAGAGATGATGTGCTATTTTATTTTTATTTATTTATTTATTTTGTATATAGAAATAAGATGAGCTATATTTGAGAGTTTTTATTTATTTATTTTATGTATAAAAATAGAGTAAATCTTATATACACTGACAGTTGTAGATACCAAAATTTTAATTTTTATCTAATTCAATTTTAGTTTTATTTTTTATTTTTATTTTATTTTATTTTATTTTAATTGATTAAATGATAGTTAGTGTTTATTTTTATAAATTAGGTTCATTATTTTAAGGTATTTTTGCATTAAATTTCTAAAAAAGGAAAAATTCTCACAAAAATTCAAAATTTGTCTTTAACCTTTTTAAATTTAATTTCTTTAAGATAAATGAAAATTGTGCAATAAGAATTAACATTTTTTTATTTATTTTGTTTACCTAAATTGTTTTTGGAAATATATAATAAATAAATGAAAATAAGAAGACAAATGTATTAGGGGATCATTACACAAGTGTATTAGGGGGATATTAGACAAGTGGAGTGCATGCAAATAGGACAAATGTCCTCATTCTTGGTTGACAACACATGCAAAAGGGGGTTTAGGTGGCTAGACACTTGGAGGCTTAGGATAATTTCAAAAAAAAAAAGAGCAAAAGGAAAAAGAAAAAGAAGGAAGCTCGGCTATGGGAAAAAAAAAACCAAGAAAGATCCTACGGGGAAACTAAGGGAAAAAGGGGAAAAGGCAAAGCAAGGAGCTAGAAAGAAAAAGAAAAAGGGGGCTTCGGCTGTGAGAAGGAAGGGGCTTTTGGGGGAGAAAAAAACTGACTGAGCAAGAGGAGGAATAGAAAAAAGAGGCAAGAATCAGAAAGGAAAATCAGGAAAGAAAGCGAGAGAAAAAGAGAGACAGAGGAAAATTTTTTTTTCTAGAAAATTGAGCCAGGGTTGGCGAAATAACCTTCTTCTAGACCAAATTTTGATCTTGTTCTTGCTCCTTTAGGATTTATTTCTGTTTCTACATTTTATGCGTTGGTAAAGCTATAAGTTTTGTTCAGAACGAATCTTGAAAGAACGCCTCCAACACCCTCGAATTTTGGCTTCAACCTTGCTCGTTGTCAGCCCTTAAGCGTTCTTCGCCAGAAATTTGCAGCTTTAAATTCGGTATTTGGACGCGATCTTTTCAATCCTTCCTTGTTCACTGGACTCCATAAGGTGCTAAAGGTAATCCCTTTTGCCTTCTATCTCTTACGCAAGCTCAGATCTTCCCTAAATATGTCAAAGACCTTGCTGCGTATTGTTCACTTTGTTGTTTTTCTTCCTAGAACAGCCCACTGGTTGGGCTTTGTTGTATGATTCGTTACCTGATATTTGTATTTGGGAGACAAAATTTGATATATGATATCTTGGGTCATATGGTTGAAAACTCTTAGATATTGGGGGCATCATGGTGGGTTTCATCAGAAACTGGTTGCGTCATTTCCCTTTTTGCGTCTTCCGCCTGATTTTCTGTGGCTTGGTGATTCATGCTTGGGTTGTATTAATCAACATGTTCAGTTGTTAAGGGTTTAACTGATGAGTTCGATGGTTTTGTGTGAAGCTTTGCACGAATTTTCTGCATCAAAATTGCAGAAGCGTTGTCGCTGAAAAAAAAAACTGTTCTTCGATGCTTGCATGATCTTTTCGTCTAATTTTTTTTTTGGTGCTTAAACATAAGGATTCTGTGGTCAAAAAGTGGAAAAATGTTTGGTAATTTTGTTTCTTCGCTCCAAGCTTTTGTTGGTTGAGTCGTTAGTTGCATTCGGATGAGAAGAGATTGCATCAGAAACCCTGAAAGTTGCAATGGAAAAAAAACGCAGCAAGCCTTCTGCGAAGAAGATGCATGCTAAATTTCCAAAAAATTGCACTTTAACCCCTGATTTTTCAACTAATGCTTCTATGGCCCTAAAATTGAAATATTTAATCGATTTTGTCCCTTTAACATGTTATTTTTCTTTGATATGATTTAATGTGGTTTTTGGATACATTTTTAGTGAATTTTAGGATGAATTTTTGAGGGTTTAATAATTTTTGCTAGCTTTATAGTTTTTATTTGGATTTTTTATAAAATAATTAAATATTGGGGTAATTTTGTTGTTTAAATTATAGCAAATAGGTTTTTTTTATTATTCTTGTGAATTTTATTATTTAGTCTTGGTAGGCTTCACCTTAAATCCTTAACTTTATTTTATTTTAATTTAGACCCTAACATTTGTAAAAATAATGATTTGACCCCTCCAACTTCTTTAATTCTTTCAATTGGGTCCTTGCTTGTTTTAATTTGTTGAATATGGGTTGTTTACTTTCATTGGAATGATTTGATTGATTCAATTTCATATTTATTTTCATTTCATGTGATTATTTGTTAATTAAAGTGATGCCTTGACCTTTTTCTTTGTTTTGGAGGGTAAATAAGAAAAATTTCATTCCATTAGATCACCAATTTAAGGGAGGTACACTCTTCTCCTTTATTTTGATTTTACTTGATCCTATGTGCTCCTATGTAACTTTATGTGGGTAATTGCATGTTTTTTGAATGTTTTCTTTATTTTATTTCATTTATTTATTCACTTTATTGGTTTTAATTTTTGGTTATTTGAGAGGCATTTAAATGTCAAATTGTAATAGTTAGGTTATTATTTTATTTCATTTCATTCTTTACCCCTTTAGATTGTAGTTCGGACCCCCAAATGTAATAGTTAGGTCTTTATTTGCTTTATTTGTTTTGTGTGTTTATGTGTTACTCGCTTTCTTAGGGTCTTGCATCTAGATATTATGCTTATGTGCTATATACTATATGTGATTTATGTGCTTATTTGCTTTATTATGTTTTATATGATTTATTTGATTATAATGAGTGCATGATGTCACCACACTAGTCCAACGCTAGTTGTGCCCCTTTTTCCGATTCCACATTAGTCTAATGTTAGTTGTGACCCTCCTTTCTAATTTTTCGCTAGTCCAATGCTAGTGAGAACTTATAGACATGGGATAATTCAACGCTAGACCCCTTAGGAAACATCCACACGTTAGATCATGTTTGTGTGACAAATCATGACATTTCATGCACATTTTCTACTTTTTAGGGTTCTTACCATTTTTGCATTATATTTTCCCTATATGTATATCCCTTACCCCTATGTGTGAATCATGACATTAGATTTGCATTTCATTTAAGGAAAGTTAGAACTAGATTAGATCATTTTTGCTTGCCTAGATTAGGAGAGTAACTCCTTAAATATGGGATATGGACGAGTATGGCTTCTCTAACTTTAGCACGCTCATATTCCCTCTATCAAAGGGAAGATTTAAGTCACGAATATTAGTCCCCCATACCCAATATGATGCATTCCTTTAGGTCATGAATATTTGTATCTTATTATTATTTTCTTTCTTTCCTCGAGTCTCTTTGTTGCATATTCGTGACCTCTTCAAATCATTACTTTTGGGCTTCGTAATTAATGCGATTGGCACCAATTAAAATTCGAAAAGACATATTGACCCCCCGATATCTTCCTAAGTTTAGGTTTTGCATCCATATAGTGACATCCAAATGTGATAAATTCTTAGGTTAAAATAAGAAAATTTTTTGCTAAATCCCACAACTACCCTTGGCTAGGTTGAAAGTGTGCCTTGGATTTTATCCTTGCCTTTTCTTTCTTCAAATGTGACTCCCGAACACTTTTATCTGATTTTCGAAAATTTGGAGTCGTTTAAAAAGGGTTTATTCTACTTTTTTCGTTTAAAAATTCATTTTATGTGATTTGGTATACCTTAACTCAATACCAAGTGGCAACTCCTATTTTTTTTTAAAAACCCTTTTTGAAACTTTTAATTTGGGCCAAAATCGTCGCACTTTCTAGTCCCATTCTAGGCTCATTTCTTTATTTACTTTCTAAAGTCCAAAAACTCATTTTTCAAATCAAAATTAATTAAAATTCATTTCTTTATTTATTTTCTAATTAAAAATTCATTTTCCTCAAAATTAATCAACAAATTCATAAACACGTTATTTTTATTCGAAAAATGGGGCGCGACAACTTGGCGACTCCACTGGGGACTTAGAAAGTCCGAGCATTTGATTTAGTCAATTCTTTTTTTCTTTTAACCTTTTTATATATCACATTTGGAGGTTTAGGGTTGCATTTTTTCTTTTTAGGATTTTTTTGCATCTAACGCACGCAAACGTCTCGATATCCGTGTATGTGATGAATCAAGTGTTTTATTTCATTCACTTATGTTTATATATCGCCCTTGCATCTTGGGGAGGGGTAGCCACTCTAGAACCTTCACCCGCATTTGATGGTATTTAATACCTCCCTTCAAAAGGAGCACTTCATACGTGCATACGTTTTACTTTATAACCCTCATTTTTTTTTACTTTTAGTGGTTGTCATACCACTCTTCCTTATTAGGATTAGAATCGATCCACTTAGACATGTGGCCGTGGCACGACGTGTGCATAGCAATGTCCGAGGGATCACTCGAACCACCGACTCTTAGACCTTAGGATTGATGACCCTTCGCCTTTGGTTTGAAGGTTTGGGAGTCTGAAAACCTTATCGAATCTAGATGCATTAGTGAGTCCAACCTCATGCATCCATATTAAAAATCGCCTAAAATAGAGTCGACCGTACCCAATTAGGAACACAAGGCACGAGGGGAGGGATTCTACCCCTCTTTCCTTATTTTTCTTTTTCTTTTTCACTTTTTGTATTGCTCCAATGTGTTATATGATTAATTGTTGAAACTAACATTTCTTTGTTTTATCGTTTTGCATTCATAAACGCTAGAAAATAAGAGTTCTGACATGATACTCGTTTAGAACCTATCTTCTTAGATAGGTTATTGCACGTATAAATTCCAATGTATTGCGTTCATAAGTTAATAATTGCACATCATTTTAGACCTACCTTGGTATATGAAGGGTCCCTTAGGTCATATTTTCATTTTTTATTACATATTTAGATTGATTTGATAAATTGGCATCATGCATAAAATCTAAAGGGAATGCCATTTAGGGAATCCCATGTCAAGAATAAGCCAACCCTATATTCCCACGGGTATTTAACCCTATTTTGGGATTTTCATGTTTAACTTCATGTTTAATCGGAAAAGTGGGACCTGTTGTAGACACCAAAATTTAAGTTATTTTTATTTTTTCATTTAGTTTAGTTTGTTTTGATTTTTGTTTATTTTTATCTTATTTTCATTTTGTTAAGAAAATCATTTTATTATTATTAATTAATTCATTGGAAAGAAAAAAAAAAAGAAAAATCATCAAATCAAACACCAAAATTTTAGTTTTTTATTTCATTTTAGTTGATTTTGTTGATCTCATTTTATTTTCATTTTTGTTAAGAAAATCATTTTATTATTGTTAATTAATTCATTGAAAAAAACAGAGAGAAGGAGGGGCCATGCCCGCATGCAGTTCACGCGCACCAATCCTTTCCCATGGCTTCGTACCAGAAGCCATGGAGAATGGTACAAGGAAGGTGCAGCTCCATTTCCTTTCATTTTTCACCATTTTTTCCTTCATTTTTTTTCACCATTGGATCATTCCAGCACCACTCTACCTAGCCTTGATCCAAGCCTCAAGAATCTCATGGAACAAAACCATCGAATGGTTTAAACGATTGGCTGCAAAATTGGGGTTCCATATGAACCCTTGCGATGAGGGTTTGGAACCCTCATCTGATATAAAAAAGATAAAACGAGAACAACAAGGGGAAGGAATAGAGTAAAAAAAAGGAGTGGCGGCTAGGAAGAGAAAAAACTAGGGTTTTGGAGAGGAAAAAGATTGAGGAAAAAAAAGGGAATGAAAGCAAGTAAGAAAAAGCTACCGAAAAACTAAGTGAGGAACAAGGAAAGGAACGGAAAAGAAAAAGCTTCAACAAGAGAAAACTAAGAAGGCTTGAGGCAAGAAAAAATCGAGAGAGGGTTAAAAAAATATGGAACATTGAGAGAGTGAGCTAGCGGTGAAGGAATCTAGGTAAAGATCTGGGCAAGATCAGAGGAAAAAGGAGGAAAAAAAGCAGATCGAGTGAGATTCAAATTGGAGTGAAGGCATTCTTTGAAATCTGGGACATCTCACGACCATTTCACTTCACCAGGGTCCTAAGGTAACTATCGTTTCTTCCTCTATGGTTTTAACAAGATTTTTGTGAGAATCCAAGCCTGGGGACATGAATCTTGGACTGTTTGCTGCTGGTTTGAACTTTCATTGGTGCTATAACTTTGCGTTGCTTATGTGTTTGATAACCTCTGATTTGGTAGAAGGCTGTGGGATGAAACTTGTTAGGAAAACGGATTTGAGGTTCTCTGTATAGTTATATATGATGAATCCGTGAAGCTTCGTTTGATGTTTATGGTTGGTCTTCGTGCATTTGAACAAGCAAGCCTAGAAAATGACATAAAACTTCGGGCAATTCTGTTTTGATGTTTCCTTCTTGCTGTTTACTTGTGGTAGTGATTAATCAGTTAGAATCTCTGTGCTTAGACATTGAAGTGTTGTGTCATGAATGAGGCTTCATAGTCCTCTTCTGAGCCAAGAGTTGCTGCAACAAGGTTGGAGCTCTCTGTTTGTTGCAGCAGCGTTGGCAGATGTACTATCTGGTTGCATAAAATCTGGGTTTGCTTGAACTTTTGGGTTTGTTTGCTATTTCCGGGTTGCATTTCTCCTTTCTCTTACTTTGGGTTCGGTGTTGGGCAATGGGTAAGTGTTGAAATGGTTTCTTCGCAAAGGGTTAAAATGTTTTCCTTCTCATTACTTGTGCTCTCCCTATTTCACACATTCCTGTCCCGGAGGTCTTGTTTGTGAGAACCCTCACTTTAAAAACACAATTTTCCTAAATTATTTGCCTTGCCTAGGATTTAAATCACTTATTATATGCCCTTGCATTATATTCTACATGTGTTACAACAATTCACTTGTATTGCATTTCATTTCCTCTTACTTGAATTAAAACATTTCTTTGAGTTGGTTTGGTTTATTTCACCACTTGCGTTTTTACCAAATATTCTTTTATTGTGGTTGGAACTTTATATGATAGGTTAGGGGTGTTAAATAGGTATTCGCACATTTGGAAGGGTTGGAACATCATTAGTCAAAGATTAAGGAGGAAATGGGCAAGGATTGGGTCAAGTGGCCAAACCCTAGCCACGGATCTTGTTTGACCAAAGGATTAGAAGGAATTTAAACCAAACTTAACTCCATTTTCCTTGAGGTTGGTCGGCCATCTTGAAGCTTCTCAAGGAAGAGAGAAACTCCATTTTCCTTGCTTTCTAAACCTAGTTTGATCTTGAGAGAAAAATCAAAAGTGAAGGACTTAAGTTAGTGAGCAAACCACTTCCAACCTAGTATGTGATTTTCAAGTTTGAACCTCTTGGTTTGGTGGTTGTTTTGGGTGACTCAAGCTTCTTACAAGAGAGGTAAATAATCTTTAAATATTGGTTTTATGGTGCTATATTATGTACTTTAAGTTTTAATGGCAAACTACAAGTTATTTGGATGAGATTTGTGGTTAATCTTCTTGAACTAAACAAGTGGTAGTAGGGTTAGTTAGTTTGCCTACCATGTGTTTGATGAAATGTTTGAACTTTATTTATGGTTTTTCTTGAGGTATTAACATGTTTTAGACCCTTTTTGAGTTGGAGATAACACTTGGCATGTTGTTTAACTGAAAACAACGAAAGGATGAAGGTTGGTGACATGAAGGAACTTGTAGACTGTTTTCTTTCTTCTTGGCTGACCGGTTTTGGAAGGAGAGCTTTCTCCTTGATTTTGTGGTTCTTTTGCACCTTAAATTAAGCCTAAGACACTTGGCTAGACATTGGTTGAGTTTATGTATGCGTTGAAGTAGAAATGAAGCAAGTAAAGTGGTTGTTTGGACCACTAGTGGACTGTTTTGGTTTCTCTTGTTGGCTAAACTGTTATGGCCTTTTAAATCAATATTTATGTGTTGCATTTTGAGCTCCAATGGTACTAAGTGACTTGACCCCCTGTATATGAACACTAGAGAATCGAATTGGATGAATTTGAACCAAAACAAATGAAGATAGCATCAAGATCTAGTGTATCTTTGCTAGGGTTTAGGGCTGATCCAGAATTGAAAAATCAGCCATCTTGTCCAAGCTACTGGTACTGATAGGAGATGAACTAGAGTGTGTATTTGGTATCGTTGGAAGCCCTTTGAGTCTAGTTTCCAACGCCACTGACAGTACCTGATTCCAACCTTCCTACAGTGAGATATAGCTATTTTCCCGAGACTGCGCGGGCGCGACTGTTTTACCTGTGAAAAACATTTTGACCTTGAATAAAACTTTTCTTTTGCCCAACTTTCTTGCACTTGTCAAACTTGTTTTCTCATGAACTTTTTACTGCATTTTGGGTCTAACTTTCATGGTGAATTGAGTAGATTTAACCCACTCACTTGGTCACCTAATGAGCTCACTTTTGGGTTGGAATTGAATCTAGTTTGTTAACGATTTCACTCGTTGCCTTAGGAGTAGGAAACGGTGGTGAACGTAATCGAGGGACTTGACCTTTGAACACTTCATTGCTTGATAGGTGAGTGTTCCACTACCCTGTTAACTGTTTATGTGAAATATCTGAATACTTGATTTGCGACTGTTTGAGCCAAACATTGTTTTGATAAAAATTAAGGCGAGCGTGTACTTTATTGCACTCAACCTCCCTTGTTTCCACTGAGACTCTGTATACTGCTATTATGAGATGTGATTTCTCTACCTGTAACTGTGTTTGAGTTGTTTGGGCGATACTCCATCAACTACTGCTACTGTTTGGGTATCCAATCTCATAGGTGAGTCGGTTGTTATCGAACCAGTAAGGGCTTGGTCGAGAAGGCCGATAAAGCTTGGAGAATGTTTTACTGAACACTAGAAACCGGTATAGTCGAGTATTACCTAACTACTGTTTATGCAGTGCGGGCCCGGAAGGGGATTGACTGGTGGACAGAGATTAGAGGAAGTGGTGTTCTACGGACTTTATATTATTTAAATGCAAACGTTGATGGAGAGTCAACGGACTCCGGTATGATCAAGATCAAGGGGGATTTGGCTTTTGGAAGCCACCCGTATCCTTGAATTGAATTGTGATTAAATTGTTATTGTACTATACGGTGTTTACTTGGTTATATTATGCCCTTACTTGGCTATGTGCTTACTTGTTTTATTTGAAACCTCACTGAATTTTAGCTCATCCCACTCCCTTTGTTTTCCTTAAACAGATCGGGAATGGACTTGTGGTCAAGAGCTTTCTTGGCTTTATTTTGCTTGAACTTGTAACCTTTTATTGAAGATGACTTTACTTTTGACTCTTGTAAGTTTGAATTCATAAGGTCGACTTATGTTATGTAATTGTAGTATGGAGTGGTAAGCGTGACTTTTAGTTTGACATTTTAAGTAGAAAAGTTGGCTTGACGACTATATGCCATTAGGGTTTGTACATTTTAATTTGAAGTTATTCCACCGGTGATCTTGAGTTACTAGTTCTTTGATCGACCGATCCCCGACGAGAGTTAGGCAGGCAATCCGCTGATACCTTAGGGTTCGCCCTAGGGAGAGGTGGGGTTGTCACAGGTGGTATCAAAGCCTAGGTTTGAATTGGTTTGGGCGTGTTAGAAATATCCGACTTGAGAATTATATTTGATTATTTCCCCTTAAGAGTACTTAAGTTTTATCTACACTTTGTGTAGGATGGACGGACATAGTGGCTCTAGTGATAGACCAGTTGGCGAGCCATCCCGTGGAGTACTCCCGATGATTAAGTATCAGATTCGGCCAAGAGGAGCCACTGTACGTTGGAGCCCAGCCAATCATTTTCGGCGTTGCGAGTGCCGCCATACTTATGCCTACCCCAATACCATAGTTTTGACCGTGGTAGAGGAGAGGGAGGCCCTAGCAAGGGACAATGCTAGATTTGAAGCCAAAGTGAATCAACTGAAGGAAACTAATAAGATGCAAGTTGAGCGGATTAAGGAGTTCGAGTATGATATAGTCGAGGGTCAAGAGAGGATTGATGATTTTTGTGCGCAGTTGGGGGAAGCTCAGGAGCGCATGGTTACAAGAGCTATGAAGGTAAGAACTAGAGTCGAGTCGATCCTGAACGTTTGTGATGACCTACTGGGAGACGTGAGCGATGAGACTTCCCACATCGGAGGCAAGGCAGGAGCTGAACCTGCCCAAGACGGGGGGTCAGCTAGTCCCGCAGCGGATTAGGTGTTCGTTTCTAGGTTAGGATTGTGGATGATTTTGACCTTTGTACATAGAAAGGATAGGGGTTATGGTGACTCGGTGGTTGTACAGCTTTTTTTTACTATTTACACTAGGTTTTTGCTTGATATGACTGTACGATTGTATTTGTAAATTTGAGACTCGTACTTGTTATTTCTAGCCTTGTTAGCTTGTAAATGCCTGCTATGAGTTTTTTGAATGTGTAATACTTTGACTGTTGACTTATGACCTTTGACTTTTGACTTTGATTTTGACCTTGATTTTATTTCGAATTGGCATTTAACTGCTTTGTGTTTTCCTTGCTTATCGTGATTTCTCCTTCCTTTTTCTTTGACTTTTGGCTTGAATAAGTATCTATTACATACCCAAAACTTGTTTACCTATTAATTATAATATTTGAACCCTAATCCAGTGAGTGATAATGGAAGGTAGACAATTACGTGGTCGAGGCCGTGGGCGTGAACCCAAGCAGACCCAAGACCAAGAGGAGGAACAAGAGTTTGTAGCCAACCAGAGCCAAGGACCCAGAAATGAAGGAGGGGACCAGGTTGCTACAACTATCAATCGTATGACTGATTTACTGGCCCATTTAGTTGACCAACAAGGTCAAGTACCTGGTGATCAGTAAAGGGACCCTGAGGTAGGTGAAGATAGGGTCCTGGAACAGTTTCAAAAGTTTGCTCTTCCAAAATTTCTTGGGGGACCCGATCCGGAAGTTGTCGAGAACTGGTTTGAGCGAATAGAGGATATATTCGCTGCGTTACATTACACTGAAGAGAGGCAAGTAACCTTCGCAGTTTTCCAGTTGGAAAGCGCGGCCCGTTCCTGGTGGAACGTAGTGAGGGCGAAGTGGGACAGGGAACAAACCCCACGTACTTGGTTAAATTTCACTAAGAAATTTAATGAGAAGTTCCTCCCACCCTTAATCCAGGAGAAAAGAGAGGATGAGTTTATCAAATTGAGCCAAGGCACTTCAAGTGTGGCGAAATATGAGACCCAATTCACCCGACTCTCCAAGTTTGCTCCAGAATTGGTAGTTAATGAACAAAAGCGTATAAGGCAGTTTATAAAAGGTTTGAATGTGAAAATTCAAAAGTACTTAGCCGCTGCTCAAATCAATACATTTAAAGATGCTCTTGACAAAGTTTAACGAGTGGAGCAGGCCCGATTTCAAGTTCGGACCTTTCAAGCCAAGAAATGTGGTGCATCTAGTAGTGCTCCTGTGCGAGGTGATCAGAATGTACCACCTCCTAAATTTGAAAGAGGTGCGGGTGGAGTCCGAATCATTGGGACATCGAGAGGAGGAGCTCCACCTAGAGGGGTTCAAAGTTGAAAAGGACAAGGACAACATAAAACTATATCCCAAGGAGTTTCTACACCCACTCCTCGCGCAAGCTGTGGATATTGTGGTAGGGCAAACCACACCGAGGACGCTTACTGGCGAAAATTGAAGAAATGTCTCCGTTGCGGAAGTTCTGAACATCAGATCGCCACTTGTCCTGTTAAGAACCGTGAAGGAAACAAGGGTGCACAGTCGGAGAAGTCAAACCCTAAACAACCAACTGCCAGTGGGAGTAGACCAAAATCCTCTGCTAGGGTTTTTGTCTTGAACTATCGGCGAGCCCCCTGAGTCCTCTAAAGTAGTAGAAGGTATGATTCCTATATTCTACCGCTTAGCTAAACTTTTAATTGACCCTGGGCAACCCATTCATTTGTGAATTCTGTCTTTATGTGTGGTATTGATATTATTCCTGTTAAGTTGCCCTATGACTTGGAAGTTAAAACACCTATTGGGGATCAAAACCTAATTACCAATATGGTTTATAAAAATTACGAGATTTGGGTAGGAGAATGGAAGTTGATGGGAGACTTAATAAGTTTAGACGTTAAAGAATACGACATGATTATAGGCATGGATTTGTTGGCCCGTTATAATGGTCAATTGAATTGTAAAACTAAGGTGGTGGAATTCTCGATACCCGAAGAGGCCACTCTAAGGTTGGATGTGAGAGGTAAGTTAGTCTCGCCTGCACTTGTTTCGAGAATTCGAGGTAGGAAGTTATTGAGTAAAGGGGTGCAAGGTTACTTAACTTTCTTAATTAATACTCCTGGAGATAAGGTGAAACTAGAAGATATCGTAGTAGATGAATCTCCCGATGTCATCTCTGACGAGTTAAAGTCGATGCCACTAGAGAGAGAAATAGAATTTAAGATCGATTTGGTGTTTGGAACCGCTCCTATTGCAAAAACACCATACCGAATGACCCCTGCCAAATTTAAGGAATCAAAACCGCAGTTACAGGATCTGTTAGAGCGAGAGTTTATTCGAAAAAGTAAGTTACCGTGGGGAGCGCCTGTTTTATTTGTTAAAAAGAAGGATGGTAGTTTGAAACTCTGTATAGATTATCGCGGCCTAAATGATGTCACGGTGAAAATAAATATCTTTTGCCATACATTGATGAGTTGTTTGACCGACTACAAGGAGTAGTGATTTTCTCTAATTTCAACATTTCAATTCATTCATTTCATTTCCCGCCACTAGCCAATTCACGGGCCAGTTCTCTACCAACCTTCATAGTCATACTTGAGTATACCAAACATTATCTCAAGGTCACCAGTCGCCCGACCGAGTCCATTTCTGGCTCGAGTCAACTGGTAACGAAGGGCAACGGCCCAATTCAGCCAATGCGGTACCATACAGCCCACATAGCTTACATTCATGCACAAGTAATGCTCAATCAATTAATCATTTGAAAATACACTTTCACTTAGGTCAAGTGCGATAAAGTACACACTCGACCATTAAAAATCCATTTAACAGTCATTGGAAGGCATTTAACACTCAATCGAATATTCACAACAAGTACACAGTCATTTAATACACAAACATGCAAGAAACACTCACCCTAAACAAGTCACGTTTTATCAAAATTCAATTCAGGGCCGACACCTTGGCTACTCTCAAAATCTACAGTCAAATATTGTCCACAAAGAACCGATCATACATGAGTGCAAGCTGCATAACTTATATTTCTATATCAAGGGAAAAGGGCATGAAAAGTATAGTAAGTTATATAGGCAAGGTGCACGCATAATTTGTAAAAGAAAATGATCAAAAACGGTTAAATTCAAAGCCAATATATGCAACTAAAAACCATGTTTTGAATACCTGTTTAGAATGTTAGAAATCAGGTTTAGAACACTAGAGAAGTACATGTTAAGTCGGACCAAGGAAACGGAAAACAAGAGAAAGGCAACGAAAAACAATGAAGATGGCAACTTTGCTATCCTTTGGTATTTTTATTACAACTGAAGTTACACTTACCGGATGAAGGCAAATTTTATGGCGTTTCGAAGCTAAGACATAGACCCACATTTCCTATGAAGACATCAACATCTAGTTCTCGCATTTTCAGGGTAAAAAATGGATGGTCAGAAGCACATGAAAAAACAAGTCAGGAAAATTAGAGTTTTTGGCGCAGTCAGGAGTGCTCTACCAAATCATAAGGTAAAATGATCCAATTTATCTGAAATTTTGCAGGTAAACAGTTAACTCAAATCCCTATAACTTTCATGTTTTGTCCAAAAGCTGATTCAGTCTAAAACATAGATAAATTCGCAGCCCAAGTTAATTCCAAAAACAGGGCAGAACTGAAATTACACTTCTTAAACTAAAATTTGCATATAACCATCACTAATTGCGATTAAAAGCAAGAAATTCCACCTTAACACTAAACTAACTTCTACTAATCATATTGTCGCGCCCCATTTTCAAAATAAAGTAAAATAAAAAAATAACGAGTTTAGAAAAATGAATTTTTTATTTAATTTGAGTGAAAATGCATTTTTAATAAAGAAATGAATCTTGATTAATTTTTTATTTGAGAAATGAGTTTTTGATTTTTCGGAAATGAATAAAGAAAAATGGGTCTAAATGGGACTAAAAAGTGTGACGATTTTGACCAAAAAAATAATAGTTTCAAAAGGGTTTTTAAATGAAAAAATCGGAGTCGCCACTTGGTATTGAGTTAAGGTGTATCAAATCACGTAAAATGAAATTTTTAAAGGAAAAAGTAGAAAAACCCTTTTTAAACGACTCCATGTTTTCGAAAATCAAAGAAAAGTGTTCGGGGAGTCACATTTGAAGAAAGGGAAGGTAAGGATAAAAATCCAAGGTACCCTTTCAACCTAACCAAAGCTAGTTGCGTGATTTAGTAAAAAATTTTCTTATTTTAATCTAAGAATTTATCACATTTGGACGTACAATATGAATGCAAACCTAGACCTAATTATCGATGTCAGAATATCTTTTCGAAATTATTTGATGCAAATTGTATTAATTGCAACGCCCAAAAGTAAACTTTCGAAGAAGTCACTAATTGTGCAAAAATATGAGACTCAAAGAGAAGTGAAAAGAAAAGAAAAATAAAAAATAATTATATACGAATACATGATTTAAAGGAATGCATCATATTGGGTATGGGGAGACTAATACTCGTGACTCAATTTCCCTTTTATAAAGGGAATACGAGCGTGCTAAGGTTAGAAAGCCAAACTCGTTCATATCCCATATTCGAGGGGAATTTCTGCTATCTAATCATGCAAATGTACTAATCTAGTTCTAATTTTTAAATGGAATGCAAATCTAATGTCGTGTTTTCATACAAAGGGGTAAGGAATATACATATAAAGGGAAATATGGGATAAGGGATAAATGTAAGGGGATATGGGATAAGGGATGTACATACATAGGAAAGTGTCATGGAAAATGGTAAAACCCTAAAAAGTAAAAAAAAACATGTATGAGATGAAGTGATTTTATCACACAATCAGAATCTAACGCATAGAATGATTCCTAAGGGTCTAGCGTTGGACTAACCCATATCTATAAGTCCTCACTAGCGCTGGACTAGTAGGAAAACAGAAGAAAGGGCCACAACTAGCGTTGGATTAGTGTGGATTCGGAAAATGGACCACAACTAGCGTTAGACTAGTGTGGTGGCGTCTCACATTAATTATAACTAACTAATCATGTAAAACTTAATAAAAACATGTAATATATAATATCACATAAACACATAACACATAATCATAATATCTAGATGCACGACCCTAAAAAAGCGAGTAACACATAACGCATAGGCATGCAAAACACACAAAACAAATAAAGCAAATAAAATCCTAACTATTACATTAGGGGGCGCTAACTACAATCTAAGGGGGGAAGGAATAAAAATAAATAAATAAATAAATAAACCCCTAACTATTACAACTTGGCCTTTAAATGCCTTTCAAATAATCAAAATTAAAATAAATATACAAAATTAAAACAAATAAAGCGAATAAATAAATAAATAAAATGAAAACATTCAAAAGGCATGTAATTAAGCACATAAAGTTACATAAGGGCACATAGGATCAAATAAAGTCAAAATAAGGAATAGAATGTACCTCCCTTGAGTTGGTGCCCTAATGAAACGAAATTATTTATTTACCCTCCAAAAACAAAGAAAAGGTCAATGCATCACTTTAATTAACAAATAATCACATGAAATGAATATAAACATTAATTTAAAAATTAAAACACGAAATGGAATCACTTAAGGTATTTACATAAAATAGACCATCCATATTCAAGAAATCAAAGCAAACAAGGACCTAATTAAAATAATTAAAAAGTTTTAAGAGTCTAAAACGAAATACTAATATTAATGGCTTAAGATGGGACCTATCGAAATCACATGCTAAAACTTCACAAAAGATGAATGAAAACTCATTTTCTATAATCAAACAAACAAAATTACCTATAATTCCTAATTATTTTACTAAACACCAAGTCAAACTATAAATCTATCAAATAATCATGAAACCTTCAAAAATTCAACCCAAAACTCATGAATATTCTGTCAAGAATCGAATTAAAGCATGCCAAAGGAAAACAATATGTTGAAGGGATAAAATTGATTATATTTTCCCAATTTTTTGGGCCAAATTAGCATTATGGGGAACTTGAGGGGCTGAAGTGTAATTTTGAAAAGTTTTCCATGCAAAGCTTACGAAGAGCTCATCTCTTTCGCTGGTTTCTGCTGCAATTTTCCATCCATCCTAATGCAACTAATATCTCAGCCAGCCAACATTTGGACTAAACAACCAGATAACCAAGCTTTCTTTTTACTTTTTCAACATAAAACTTCATGTTTAAGCACCAGAAATTCAGACGGAAAAATCAAATAAGCATCGAATAACAGTATTTTCTTTAGCAGCCATGCTTCTGCAATTTTTTATGCAAACCGAAATATGATCATGCGAAGTAATGGGAATGAATGCTTATTGATTTATTCACCCAACCTCAATGCTATAGCTTCCCACCCGTGCTGTTAATCATCACCCAAATACAATTGCCTACTTCTATCAAGTTCAATAACGCAACTCAACTATGAAGAATGCAGCAAAGCTACCAAGAAAAGAACCTGCGGTGAACATGTTCATGGTACACCAATTGAACAGCAAACAAACAACAAGAATGTCAAACAAACCACAATTTCAGCAACCAAAGAAAGAAGATCTGATCAGCCCGTACTGCTGCAAACAAACCGAGAGTTTCAAGCTTGCTGTAGCAGACTTTTGCACAAAAACTCAGCTCGAAGCAATCTAAACCCAAGCAATAAGATCGATCATCAAGCATTCTTTTTACTTTTTGCCCATAAAACTCTTATATTTACACACCAAAAATCAGAGGAAAAAGCATGCAAATATTGAAGTCATCTTCTTCGTAGCTTTTGGAATACCAAGAAGCTTATGCGAATCCAGAAATTTTCACTCAGCAACGCAAAGCCCAATGGTGTATTCACCAAAAAACTAAACACCAAGAATTCAAACTCACTTCTTAACAAAATCCAATGACAAAACACTCTGTGGGCAAGATTAAAGCAATACAACAGCTCTATACTCCATGCCAGAGACGACCCAAAACACATACAGCAGCAAGAGACGCAAGACACTACAAGCATCAGCGAGACACTACAAGCATCAGCAGCCCACAATACAACTGAATGTAAAAATGTAGCAGAGGCACAAAGGGAGAAATTCACGGCAAGCATGCACACAGCATACCAACAGAATGCCAAAGAAATCACACGCTTCAAGCAACTAAGAGCTCTAGCATCAAAGCGGCTCTGTTGCAGCAAAAAGGCAAAGAGTTCCAACTTTATTGTGGCAACTCTCGACCGTCATAATGGTTCTAATATATTTAACCCAAAACTGACCCAAGCAAATCCCCACTCATTCAAGCACAACATGCGAGAACTTGAGACCATGGAAAGAGTAAAAATCCATCAAGCTTTCGGCCACACAATGCAACAAAATGACCTGACTGTCTGCTAAACTTTGACCCATTTCTTAACAATTTCCAACAAAACCTACCCGAAGATTCCAACAACTAGCAAACATAATACAAGCTACGAAGATGGGTTTCCATCAGATACGACAAGTCATGCTTGAAAGAAAGACTGAAATGTAGAGGAAAAGAGCAACTTACAGTATTTTCTCAGTGAAACTTCGCAGGTAGTAATGTAAGATTCCGGTGAGATGGCGGAGGCTCCGGTTGCGGCTTTTTCCTTAGACTACACTTCTCTCTCGCTCAGCTCCTTTGCCTTCCTCCTCTATTTTTGTTTTTCAGATTTTTCTCTCTTTTCTTGGTTTCTCTCCTCATTCCGTCACCTTCCCTCTCTGTTGGTTTCTTGCTCCAGCCCGTCTCCGCCACCCACTCTCCTTTTCTTTCCTCTTTTCCAGTTTCAGTCACCTCTCTTGCTACTGCCCAAAGCTCTTTCAGCCCCCCTCCTGAAGCGTTCTGCTCCTCTCCCGGATTTTTCTTTTCTTGCCCTAGCCATCCTCTTCTATCCTCTCTACCTTCTCTCGGTTTTCTTCCCTTTAGCCGTCACTCTCCCCGGTCTCTTTCTCCTCTGATTTTCTCTTTTCCTTTTACTTTCTCTCTAACTACTCAGCCGACACCTTTCTCCCTTCCCAGCCTCTTGTTTCTTAGCCATCCCAAACCCTGGTTTCTTTCCTTTCTCTCTGTTTTTCTACTCTGCCCGTGACCTCTCTTTTTCCTAATCTTTTGCTACCTCCAATCCGTCACTCCCAACTCTCTCTCTCGCTTGGGGTCTTTTTCTTTTGCTTCCGGTCTCTTCCTTCTCACTCTATCTCTCAACCTCTCTCCAGTCGCCACCCAAGATTCTCCCTTTTCTCTTCTCCAGGCTGATCCTTTTATATCAGATGAGGGTTAGGAACCCTCATCTCAAGGGTTCATAAGGAACCCCCAGCTCTACCGTCTATCTTTTAAGCCTTTCGATTGGCTTTGTTTCTATGGGATTATTGAGGTTTGATTAAGGTCATGTGGAATGAAATTGAAATGATCCCAATGGTGAAAAAAAATGAAGGAAAGAAATGGTGGAAAATCATAGGAAGTGAAGCCGTGTTTCTTGTACTGTAGCGTTTTCCAGATTGTACAATGAAGAAGAAACAGCGCGTGCACTGCACGTGCGCTTGGGTTCCCCCTTTTTTTTAATTTAATTTTAGGTTAAAAAAATAAATTAATTCCTAATAGAAATTACATTTATTATAAAGAAAATCGAATATTTTGTGATTAAAACATAATTTTGTGAAAATTTTCCTTTTCAAAATTTTAATGCAAAAATGTCTTAAAAATAAATTATGAACCTAATTTATAAAAATAAACAAAAATGAATACTAATTATCATCTAATCAACAAAATAAAATAAGAATAAATAATAATAATAAATAATGCTAAAAATAAAAATTTGATATCTACACCTTACCCCTCTTTGTCTGAATTTCAAGGAAACTCGAGACAAAAACGTAGACATCAAATATTTACTCGTATTTATTCTGCCGCGAGTTGAGACATGTCAACATAAACGGTCAACGGGTTAAAATCCGGTCCTGTCGAAGTTAGTGGGATAAAAGCCGGTCCCAACGTAATATGAACGGTTAGCGGGATAAAATCCGATGCTGTCGAGTTTGGTGGGATAAAATCCGATCCCAACGCGATATAAATGGTCAGCGAGATAAAATCCGGTCCTGCCGAGCTTGGCGGTTTAAAATTCGATCTCAACATTCTATTGGTCAGTGGGATAATACCCGATCTCGCTATTCAATTGGTCAGTGGGATAATACCCGAACCTGCCGAGGTTGGTGGGGATAAAATCCCAACATCCCATTCATCAGTGGGAAATATCCGATCCTACCATTCAATTGGTCAGTGGGATAATACTCGAACCTGCCATACTATTGATCAGTGGAAAGATATTCGAGCCTGTCATAGCATCGGCTAGTGGATAATACCCGAACCTGCCCATTCAATTGGTCAATGGGATAATACCCGAACCTGCCGTACCATTGATCAATGGCATAATATCCGAACCTACCATATCATCGTACAGTGGATAATACCCGAACCTGCCATTCCATTAGTCAATGGGATAATACCCCAAACCTATCATTCCATTAGTCAGTGGGATAATAACCCGATCCTGCAATTCAATTGGTCAGTGGGATAATATTCGAACCTGCCGTACCATTGATCAGTGGGATAATACCAAAACTTGTCATAGCATCGGCTAGTGGATAATACCCAAACCTGCCATTCTATTGGCCAGTGGGAATAATACCCGAACCTGCCATTCAATTGGTCAAAAAATTAAATGTGATTGTCAAGAAGGAGGGTGGAAGGGTGCACGGTAGACGCTGAGACTTCACCAACAAGAAATTAAATTTGATTTTTCAAGAAAGGGGGTGGAAGGGTGTGCGGCGGACGTTGAAACTTCACCAACAAGAATTTAAATTTGAAATTAAATTTGATTTGTCAAGAATGGGGATAGAAGGATGTGCGGCGAACGCTGAGACCTCATCAACAAGAAATTAAATCTGATGTTGTCAAGAAACAAAAATTAAACTTGATTTTTTTTTTATTTTTTGATTTGATTTTTGATTTTTTTTTATCTTTTGATCTTTTGATTTTTTGTTCGGGAGAATCTTTTCAAAAATAATTTGCCCCCAATTTCAACCAATTCTTCGGTCTGAACCATGAATAAAAATTTGCCCCAATTCTGTTATGGCGAAAACACGTATGTCCCTGCAAGAGAAAAAATAAATAATACCACCCACCATTCGACACGTCTAACTTTCAAGAAACGTGTAAATATGAGTATTTGGGCGTTCTTCTCCGATGTAGTGAGAATTTAATTTTATTCTGAGAACTGTGTCAAGTTTCCTCAACTTTCAATACTAATAAGACACTTGGTATGCAGGCAATTTCAATAGATCATGGGGATTGCCATTTTGATAAATTCAATGAGATAAGTGAGGACCATAAAACTCTTGAAAGAATATTTTATTTACACAAAATGATGAAAATCCTAGTAATCATGAAAGCGACGATCTACCTTTATTGATAAAAAAAAATTGATTTTAGAGAAATGAACCAGTACACTCAAAAATTTATGTTTGATGAACCAAAACATTTTGATTCGCGAATAAAATGCCACGTTTGACCCTCTGGATATCGTCCTTCCGAAATTCAATGTTGGCGACCGAACCACAAGGTGAATAAAAATTCAAATGAACCGAGTCACCAGTCATTCCAATCCAGGCTCACTTTTCATCAAAAACCCTACCTTAGTGCCCTTTCGGATTTTCACTAAGGCTACCCTCACCTTTTTATTTTCTTCTTTTTCATTTTTCATTTTTTCATTCCTTCCTTTTCTTTTCTACTTTTTTTTCCTCTTTTTCAAAGGTGTCATTTTGGGCTCTCATCTGATGAACAAATCCTGCCAATAGTCTTTATCAATTTGAAAGTATGTTTTATGAAATGATGGCATCAGTACAACAAACCTTTCCTTGCAAAATTGGTGAAAGTGTATTGATATCATTTGCCATGTGATTTAGAAAATTTTCTGAAAGAGATGATATAAAGAACAAAAGCCAGGGCTTTTATTTTCTTGTAATGTGGTCAGGTGAGGTGTTAGAAAAAGGTTAAGGCTTGAAGGCAGATTGTTAAAACGTGGTTTAAATGATCTGAAATCGCATTGTTACGCCAACCTATTTCGGATTAAACTAAAATTGCCCCAGTTCACCCTCAACTGAAGTTCTTTTTTTTCATTTCCTTTTCCTTTTCCCTTTTTTTTTATTCATCTTTTGAAACACTCACAATTTGCCTCAATTTATTTTAACTAAGGTTTTCTTTTGTTCTGTTCCTTTTCTTTCAATTTTCCTTCAAAAATTGAATTTACCCCAATGTGGGGTTTTCTCTCTTTTTCTTTTTTTTAAAAACTAAATTTGCCCCAATGTGGGGTTTGCGATCCTCGGGGGTTGCCGAACGAAATGATTGATTTTGAAGGTTCAAAGGGATAACTAGAGATAAATATTGAATTGAAAAAGAATAAGGTCTGACTTTCATTCCATTCTTCATATTAACCCTGAAAGGAAATTTTCATTAGATTAAGAATTTTTTTACACATTTCCGAATTGATTGGCTGAGGAAAAACTTGTCCCTTATATCTGTGAGAACGAGTGCTCCACCAGACAATACCTCTTTGACAATAAAAGAATCTTGTCAATTCGGGGCAAACTCTTCTTTTGGTCTCGTCTTGTTCCGACAAAAGCTACCTCAACGCTTTGGACTCCTCGTCTGAATAGTCATGATTGACCATTTTATGTGAGCACAAGCCAATCCTTTTGAGAGCATTGACCATGAAAAAATGGCATTTAAATGCTTCTTATCAAGTGATCACAGATTCTTATTCCCTTAATTTTGATCCCAATTCAGTTTGAGTTTCTCTTTATACCATTTGGGTCTCTTTGAAACACTTTTGAATGTCTTTTTGCTACTCCTTTCATTTTGAAATTCAAATTCATATTCGTGAGATATCAGACTGTTGCCATCAAATTCGAAATAATGATATCCAAAGGGTCAGAGGGTTTTATTCTTGGCCATCTGAAAAGAATACTTAAGTAACACAGTATATATAAAACTGTACATTTATTGAATTTCAAAATAAAGACCAAACTGTACATTTTATTACTTGTTAAACAAGGCGTGTTTTCGAAAACCACTTGATTCAAAACAATTTATAAAAATATAGTTAAACAAAAGACATACGCACAAATGGATTTTTCATTTGGCTGTAATTCAAAACCAATTCTCCAAATTTATCGAAACTCTCTGCAAGAGAGAAGATCTCACTAATTCAGCCCTCTCCAAGATTTTCAAACATTGTGATGGTGTTCCTTGTGTTCAGGTTAAAGGATTCGCACTGTGCTCGGTCCTTTGTTCTTTCCATATTCCCCATGAACACTATTATCTCCCTGCTTCCGATCATGTGCTGAATTTTATGTTTTTCCAATACCCATGCAATTATTTACTGAAATGCTCCGGGGAGTTCCAGGAATGATAAGCGCAGATGGGTGAGAATCATAATCACGGGGAAATGCCTTTAAAGATAGATTTTGAGGGAGACATTAGCCCACCAATTTTTCCGACAAGACTTTGAATTGTTCGTAACAATGGATCGATGGGTCGGCCCAGAATTGGTGAATGTTCATTATTTAATTCGTTGGTTGGGTTTTGAATTTTACGATTTAGAGGATAAGTTTGGTTATTTGGTTGAACATGTCTTGGATTATAAGGAAGGTGAGATTGAGTTTGAAAATTGGGACGGGTAGTATAGGTAGGTTTGCATAATTTGGCTGAGGTTGAGGGTGATTGATAGTAGTTTGGTAAACAGGGCGTGGGTTTGGGTAATATGAGTAGGGGTATGAGTAGATAAGTTGACTAACAGGTAAGGGATTATGCTGAACCGCTATTGCTACCAGCGACCAATTGATCAATCATGCGCCGTTGTGTAGCCATTCCCTGCTTATTCATTAAATTTGTTTACTTCGCTCAGTTGAACTCCCAGATTTGCAAGATCGGCTGATGACGTCGTTCAGACCTATCGGATGATTCAGGATGTGTACTCATGTTTACACTATTTCTCAAAAACTCGACCACGTGATCGTATATTGATAGGGTTTCTTTGTGTAACTATATTTACGATTACTTGAAAATTTAGGAAAATCCTTATTTAGATACCCCCTCTCGATTAACTGCTTGACAAAAAAGAAAGAAAGAAAAAGGAAAAAAGACGCGAGGTTAGTAAAAAAATTAAGTAATTCGGATGCATGTCCTATTGGGGGAGCCCTTTTATGCCAAGGGTTGGCCTAGAATGAGAATGCAATTCTCTATGGGTAGGTACTATACAATACCTGATGGCCCGATCAACTTAGTATATTTGATTGGAAAGCAATTTGAAAATTTTGGGCTAATTGAACAGCGGGAGACCTCTAACAGAATGAGAACAAATCCGAAGGATGAATGGTTTTTGGGTTGGCACAAGAATTTGTAACAAATCGATTTTAATTTTGATTGAACTTGCTATTGGAGAGATTGGCAACTTCTGAACATGGATCGAAACCCTCAATCTATCCAAAATTGGAATGACCGCCATGGATGCAGTTTTCTCGAAAACAACTAGTCATTTTCAGTTCTAAGTTTACATCAAAACCCTTAAATTGTCAAATTAGATCGGATGAAATTGATGAACTTTGCTGGATCACCCTAAAAATGGGTAAACCGGTCAAATGGATTGACTGAATTTTGAAGATTTATTCACAAATGACTAGATCACCCCGAAAAAGGGTAAACTGGTCAAATAAATTGAATGAAATTAATGATTTATTCAAAATGACTAGATCACCCTAAAAAGGGTAAATTGGTCAAATGAATGAAAATAGATGATTTATTCAAATTGACTAGATTGTCTTAAAAGTGAATGGATGGATTGAGTTACTGATTTATTTAAAAATGACTAGATTGTTCTAAGAGTGAATAAAATTGATCAAATGGAGTTAATGATTTATTCAAAAATGACTGGATTGTCCTAAAAATGAATGAATTGAATTGATATAATAGGTTGGATGAAATTGATGAATAAATTGGTCAAATGAATTGAATGAAGTTGATGGTTTATTCAAAAATCGATTGAATTGTCTACCTATTAGTAGTTTCAAAAAATTTATTGAAATGCACTAGTCTATGAGCTTTCTAAAATCATGATTTGGCCTCAACATATTCACCATCTCAATCAATGAGGAATCATTTGTGAATTTCTTCAACTTAATGTCCTTTACGCAAGAGAATTTTACCAAACTATGTTAAAAATGGCCAAAGATGATTGTTAGATACTTATATTCTAATGTGCAAAAGTTGCTTCCATTATCTTCGAAAGATTGGATTCTACCTTATCTTGTACACTACCCTTTTGGACGGGTACAAGAAAAATATAAACGTGCAAGTCCCATGGTATCCGAATACAGAGGTGGCTTTATTCCTAACGTGGGATTCCCTACATGGCATTCCCTCTAATGTTTATGCGTAATGGCCAATTTATCAAAACAATTAAATACACAATTGAAATGAAACATGACCTAAGAAACCCTTTATATGCCAGGATGGGTTTAAAATGATGTGCACTTATCAACCTACAAAATGCAATTCATTGGAATTTAACGTGCAATAACCTATCTAAAAGGATTGGTTCTAAAAGAGTATCATGCCAGAACTTTTATTTTCTAATGTTTGTGGATGCAAAAGGCAAGAAATAAGGAAATGTTAGTTTAACACATAACACGTTGTAGCAATTAAATGATACAAAAAGTAAATAGGAAAATAAGGAAGATGGGGTGCAATTCCTCCCCTCGTGCCTAAATGTTCTTAGTTGGGTAAGGTTGACTCTAGCCTAAATAATTTCTATCATGGATGCATGAGGTTTGGCTTGCTAATGCATCTAGACTGCAATCAGACTTCAGGCTCCCAATCCTTCAGACCAAAAGGCGAAGGGTCATCAATCCAGGACCTTCGATCGGTGGCTCGAGTGATCCCTAAGGTATCGCTATGAGCACAGAGCACACCATCCGCCTACCTAAGGAAATCAATCCTAATTATACAAGGAGATGTGGGAAACGCCCATGAAAAAGAAAATAGGGTAAAAAAATTATGCATGCACGTATGAGGGGGAGGAATTATAATTACCATCAAACACGGGTGAAGGTTCTATGGTGACTACCCTCACCCCAACAATACAAGCGTGATACAAGTAAAAGCAAAGAAACAATCCATTTCATCACATACATACTGTCCGAGGAATAGGTGGGGGTAAATGCAACAAATCCTAAAAAGAGAAAAAGAAAAAGGAAAAAGAAGAATGCTACCTAAAACCTCCAAATGTGATATATAAAAAGGTTAAAAGAAAAAAAGATTGACTAAACCAAATTTGCTCGGACTCTCTAAGTCCCCAGTGGAGTCGCCAACTGTCGCGCCCCATTTTTAAAATAAAGTAAAATAAAAAAATAACGAGTTTAGAAAAATGAATTTTTGATTTAATTTGAGTGAAAATGCATTTTTAATAAAGAAATGAATCTTGATTAATTTTTTATTTGAGAAATGATTTTTTGATTTTTCGGAAATGAATAAAGAAAAATGGGTCTAAATGGGACTAAAAAGTGCGACGATTTTGATCCAAAAAATAATTGTTTAAAAAGGATTTTTAAATGAAAAATTGAGTCGCCACTTGGTATTGAGTTAAGGTGTACCAAGTCACCTAAAATGGAATTTTTTAAAGGAAAAAGTAGAAAAAACCCTTTTTAAACGACTCCATGTTTTCGAAAATCAGAGAAAAGCGTTCAAAATCACATTTGAAAAAAAGGAAAGTAAGGATAAAAATCCAAAGCACCCTTTCAACCTAACCAAGGCTAGTTGCTTGATTTAGTTAAAACATTTTCTTATTTTTAAACCTAAGAATTATCACATTTGACGTACTATATGAATGCAAACCTATACCTTAATTATCGAGGTCAGATATCTCTTCGAAATTATTTGATGCAAATTGCATTAATTGTAACGCCCAAAAGTAAACTTTCGAAGAAGTCACTAATTGTGCAAAAATATTGAGGACTCAAAGAGAAGTGAAAAGAAAAAGAAAAAGAAAAAATAATTATGATACAAATACATGATCTAAAGGAATACATCATATTGGGTACGGGGAGACTAATACTCATGATTCAATTTTTCCTTTATAGAGGGAATACGAGCGTGCTAAAGCTTCTAGCCAAACTCGTCCATATTCCATATTCGAGGGGTATTTCTCCTATCTAATCATGCAAATGTACTAACCTAGTTCTAATTTTTAAATGGAATGCAAATCTAATGTCATGTTTTCATACAAAGGGATAAGGAATATACATATAAGGGGAAATACGGGATAAGGAATAAATGTAAGGGGATATAGGATAAGGGATGTACATACATAAGAAAAGTGTCATGCAAAATGGTAAAACCCTAAAAAGTAAAAAAAAAAACATGCATGAGATGGAATGATTTTATCACACAACCAGGATCTAATGCGTAGAATGATTTCTAAGGGTCGAACGTTGGACTAACCCATATTTATAAGTCCTCACTAGCGTTGGACTAGTAGGAAAACAGAATAAAGGGCCACAACTAACGTTGGACTAGTGTGGATTCGGGAAATGGACCACAACTAGCGTTGGACTAGTGTGATGGCGTCTCACATTAATTATAACTAACTAATCATGTAAAACTTAATAAAAAACATGTAAATACATAATATCACATAAACACAGAACACATAATTATGATATCTAGATGCAAGGCCCTAAGAAAGCGAGTAACACATAACGCATATGCATGTAAAACACACAAAACAAATAAAGCAAATAAAGTCCTAACTATTACATTAGGGGGCCCTAACGACAATCTAAGGGGGGAAGGAATAAAAATAAATAATAAACCCCTAACTATTACAACTCGACCTTTAAATGCCTTTCAAATAATCAAAATTAAATAAATATACGAAATTAAAACAAATAAAGCGAATAAATAAATAAATAAAATGAAAACATTCAAAAGGCATGCAATTAAGCACATAAAGTCGCATAAGGGCACATAGTATCAAATAAAGTCAAAATAAGGGATAGAGTGTACCTACCTTGAGTTGGTACCCTAATAAAATGAAATTCCTTATTTACCCTCTAAAAACAAAGAAAAGGTCAAGGCATCACTTTAATTAACAAATAATCACATGAAATGAATATGAACATTAAATTAAAAATGAAACATGAAATGGAATCACTTAAAGTATTTACATAAAATAAACCATCAATGTTCAAGAAATTAAAGCAAACAAGGACCTAATTAAAATAATTAAAAAGTTTAAGAGTCTAAATGAAATACTAATATTAATGGCTTAAGATGGGACCTATCGAAATCACATGCTAAAACTTCACAAAAGATGAATGAAAACTCATTTTTATAATCAAACAAACAAAATTACCTATAATTCCTAATTATTTTACTAAACACCAAGTCAAACTATAAATCTATCAAACAATCATGAAACCTTCAAAAATTCATCCCAAAACTCATGAATATTCTGTCCAAGAATCGAATTAAAGCATGCCAAAGGAAAACAATATGTTGAAGGAATAAATTGATTATATTTTCCCAATTGTTTGGGCCAAAGTAGCATTATGGGGAACTTGAGGGGCTGAAGTGTAATTTTGAAAACTTTTCCATGCAAAGCTTACGAAGAGCTCATCTCTTTCGCTGGTTTCTGCTGCAATTTTCCATCTATCCTAACGCAACTAATATCTCAGCCAACCAACATTTGGACTAAAAACCCAGATAACCAAGCTTTCTTTTTACTTTTTCAACATAAAACTTCATGTTTAAGCACCAGAAATTCAGATGGAAAAATCAAATAAGCATCGAATAACAGTATTTTCTTTAGCAGCCATGCTTCTGCAATTTTTCATGCAAACCGAAATATGATCATGCGAAGTAATGGGAATGAATGCTTATTGATTTATCCACCCAACCTCAATGCTATAGCTTCCCACCCGTGCTGTTAATCATCATCCAAATACAATTGCCTAGTTCTATCAAGTTTCAACTATGAAGAATGCAGCAAAGCTGCCAAGAAAAGAACCTGCGGTGAACATGTTCATGGTACACCAATTGAACAGCAAACAAACAACAAGAATGTCAAACAAACCACAATTTCAGCAACCAAAGAAAGAAGAATCTGATCTGCCCATACTGCTGCAACAAACTGAGAGTTTCAAGCTTGCTGCAGCAGACTTTATGCACAAAACTCAGTTCGAAGCAATCTAAACCCAAGCAATAAGATCATCAAGCATTCTTTTACTTTTTGCCCATGAAACTCTTATATTTACACACCAAAAATCAGAGGAAAGAGCATGTAAATATCGAAGTCATCTTCTTCATAGCTTCTGGAATACCAGAAGCTTATGCAAATCCAGAAATTTTCACTCAGCAACACAAAGCCCATTGGTGTATTCACCAAAAAACTAAACACCAAGAATTCAAACTCACTTCTTAACAAAATCCAATGACAAAACACTCTGTGGGCAAGATTAAGGCAATACAACAGCTCTATACTCCATGCCAGAGACGACCCAAAACACATACAGCAGCAAGAGACGCAAGACACTACAAGCTATCAGCAAGACACTACAAGCATCTGCGAGACACTACAAGCATCAGCAGCCCACAACACGACTGAATGTAAAAATGTAGCAGAGGCACAAAGGGAGAAATTCACGGCAAGCATGCACACAGCATACCAACAGAATGCCAGAGAAATCACATGCTTCAAGCAACTAAGAGCTCTAGCATCAAAGCAGCTCTGTTGCAGCAAAAAGGCAAAGAGTTCCAACTTTATAGTGGCAACTCTCGGACCTTCATAGTAGTTCTAATATATTTAACCCAAAACTGACCCAAGCAAATCCCAACTCATTCAAGCACAACATACGAGAACTTGAGACCTTGGAAAGAGTAAAAATCCATCAAGCTTTCGGTCACACAATGCAACAAAATGACCTGAATGTCTGCTAAACTTTGACCCATTTCTTAACAATTTCCAACAAAACCTTCCCGAAGATTCCAACAACTAGCAAACATAATACAAGCTACGAAGATGGGTTTCCATCAGGCATGACAAGTCATGGTTTGAAAGAAAGACTGAAATATAGAGGAAAAGAGCAACTTACAGTATTCTCTTGGTGAAACTTCGCAGGTAGTAATGGAAGATTCTGGTGAGATGGTGGCGGCTCCGGTTGCGGCTTTTTCCTCAGACTACACCTTCTCTCTCGCTCAGCCCCTTTGCCTTCCTCCTCTGTTTTTGTTTTTCAGATTTTTCTCTCTTTTCTTGGTTTCTCTCCTCAATCCGTCACCTTTCCCTCTCTGTCGGTTTCTTGCTCCAGCCCGTCTCCGCCACCCGCTCTCCTTTTCTTTTCCTTTTTTCCAGTTTCAGTCACCTCTCTTGCTACAGCCCAAAGCTCTTTTCATCCCCCCTCCTGAAGCGTTCTGCTCCTCTCCCGGTTTTTTCTTTTCTTGCCCTAGCCGCCCTCTTCTATCCTCTCTACCTTCTCCCAGTTTTCTTCCCTCCAGCCGTCACTCTCCCCGGTCTCTTTCTGCTTTGGTTTTGTCTTTTCCTTTTACTTTCTCTCTAACTACTCAGCCGACACCTTTCTCCCTTCCCAGCCTCTTGTTTCTTAGCCACCCCAAACCCTGGTTTCTTTCCTTTCTCTCTGTTTTTCTACTCTGCCCGTGACCTCTCTTTTTTCCTAATCTTTTGCTGCCTCCAACCCGTCACTCCCAGCTCTCTCTCTCGCTTGGTTTCTTTTTCTTTTGCTTCCGGTCTCTTCCTTCTCACTCTATCTCTCAACCTTTCTCCAGCCGCCACCCTATATTCTCCCTTTTCTCTTCTCCAGGCTGATCCTTTTATATCAGATGAGGGTTCCTAACCCTCATCTCAAGGGTTCATAAGGAATCCTAGCTCTACCGTCTATCTTTTGAGCTCTTCGATTGGCTTTGTTTCTATGGAATTCTTGAGGTTTTGATCAAAGCCAGGTGGAATGAGATTGAAATGATCTAATGGTGAAAAAAAAATGAAGAAAAGAAATGGTGGAAAATCATAGGAAGTGAAGCTGCATTTCTTGTACTGTAGCGTTTTCCAGTTTGTACGATGAAGAAGACTGCACGCACGCTTGTGTTCCCTCCCCTTTTTTTTATTTAATTTAATTTTAGGTTAAACAAAAAAAATAAATTAATTCCTAATATAAATTACATTTATTTTAAAGAAAATCAAATCTTTTGTGATTAAAACATATTTTTGTGAAAATTTTCCTTTTCAAAATTTTAATGCAAAAATATCTTAAAAATAAAATTATGAACCTAATTTATAAAAATAAACAAAAATGAATACTAATTATCATCTAATCAACAAAATAAAATAAGAATAAATAATAAGCAATAATAAATAATGCTAAAAATAAAAATTTGGTGTCTACACATATAAATGTCAAAGCAAAGATGAAATAACTTATATAAAATCTAGAAAATACCAATAAAACTGAAATTTATCATCCCAACGCTAAAATCGCAAGAATCTCCATAAAATCAATCAAAATCACATTATCCGACAACATTGAAAGAACAAAAGGAGCTTTTAATGATTATACCTTCCAACACCTTGAAAACAAGCAAAGCAAACCCTTTTCTTCTCAAAACACTCCACCCTTAGCTTGCTATCACCTTAGATGCGAAGTTAATCTGATTATACTTTGGCAATTGGAAGAAATCTCTCAAGATTTGGTGAAGGAAATCAAAGGAAAATGGAGTTTTCTCTCTTGGTCTTGCTCCTCTTGAGGTTTGGCCACCTTAAAGAAAGAATGAAGGGCTTTTGTGCTCCAAATGAAGTGATAAAGATGAAGACTTAAGTGCTCCAAGACTAAATGAAAACGTGACACGTGACACTATTTTGACTAATGCTTATCTCTTGATCTTTCTTCTTAGTTTCTAATCACTCATCTATGTGGTGTTTGTCTAGCTCACTCTTAACACTTCTAGGCATATATTCTTTGGTATATAACATTCGTTCATGTCCACTAAATTTAATACACACTTACTAGTGAGCCACACTACCAAAATGCACTATAACTAAACACACACCACAATATAAAAGAAAACAATTAAAATTTAACTCAACCACAAAAATACCTTAGAAATTAAAGGATTTAAACTGGAGTAAGTCAAAATATTATTTAATGCATGCAAAACGAGAAAAGAATTTAAAATTTTGTTTCTTTTTTTTTTCAAAATCCCACATCTAGTATTTTAGGATATTGCTAAACTGTACATTAAAGCATCATTCTAACTCCATTTGCCTTGAAGGATACTATTTGTTGCTAACACTGGTTTGTTCGTGGGTGTCTTGAAAAGGAAATTAATGACTTGCCTTTGTAAATCGCATATAATTTCGAGTATTAACTATTGCAGGTGTATAGCTATTTTTAAGTCATTTATGATTAATTAGGAGCCTATTGGTCTTGATTTTGATCATTACTGCTGCCATAAACCTTGTAGATTCACCTTTGACGAAGCTGCACCAATAACACCATTGAAATGGAGTATGATTATTATGCGCATGGTGGGGAAACTTCTGACGAATCGGACGAGGAGGAGCTCATTTTGACTTTCACCATGTTTGTACTTGTTGGATTGGCCTTATTTGACCCATACCTAAACCCTTTGCAGCGGCGACGAATCCGAGATGATTCACAGTTGGGTACTCAATGGGTTCTAGAGCTAATAAATGGCCATCGAGACAGAATATTCGACAACCTTTGTATGGAAGCTCCCCTTTTCCTGCAGTTATGTGACTTGTTGCTTGAGCGGGGCTATTGGGAGCCGCACCCTACACAACGGGTGGGAATTCATGAGTCTGTCGCCATTTGCCTTCTATGCTTGAGTCATAATAAGTGACATAGGGTGCTAGTCGAGAGATTCCAACATTCTTCCGAGATAGTGGACCGCGATCTATGACGCTGCCTTGGATCTCTCGTTCCATTGGGACGCGACTTGGTTAGGCCGATAGATTATCACACAATTCATCCAAGAATACAGAACAGTGCACTGTTCTAGCCATGGTTTAAGGTTAGGGATTTAATGTGAAGTTAGTATTTTATGAAAACCTGTTCAATATGTACCGCTGGCCTTTGTGATTAGGATTGCATTAGAGCTATTGATGGAACACACGTTTCAACTTGGTGTAGAGCCGAAGACAGGGATCGTTACTGGAACAGGCATGGCGGCTTATCACAAAACATTCTAGCAGTGTGTGACCATAATATGAGATTCACTTATGTCGGGGTAGGATGAGAGGGTAGCGCCCATGATTCTAGGATCTTACGAGATGTTTTACTTGATCCTAATTGTGCCTTTCCAATGCCACTAGCAGATGCGTGAAAATTAAATCAAATAATACCTTTCCTAATTGAGTTTTCTTATTGTTTAAATTTGAGTTGCCATAATGGACCTAACTATAACTAAATGATATGCAGGCAAGTATTATGCAGAGGACACGGCATACACAAATATGTCAGGATTTATAACTCCCTTTAGAGGTGCAGGGGGACCACAAGAGCGGGCAGCAAAAGCACTTTTTAACAGACGCCATGCATCGTTAAGAAACATTATAGAATGCACATTTGGTGTCTTGAAAAAGCAATTTTCGATACTTAAGAGGCCCATGCAGAACTATTTGATGGCAATACAAAATAACATTGTCCTTGCTTGTTGTGCCTTGCACAACTTCATGCGCAATCATGTTCCCAATGACGCATATTTTGTTGAAGAAGAAGCTAATGTAGCATTGGCAGATAATTTAAACCAGGGCAACCAAATGGCCAGAGCACAACCACTGGATATGTCGGCACAAAGAATTGCTAGCTGGAATGAAAATAGGAGAGCAATAGCTGATCACATGTACTATCACCAATATCAGTAGAACATGGTGATCTCTTCCTCATGGGGCTTTTCTAACTATAAGGCGGATTGCCAATGCCTTTGTAATAATTAATGTTTCCACGGACATATTATATCTGGCATGTAGTCTTATGCAACCTATATATCTTGTTTACGTTTAATTGTACCACTACAAATAGCATTAAGTATTTTAGGAATGATAATTATTGTTGAAAAATTTAACTGCTGTTTTTCAAAAATAGTGAATCCAAACACGTTTGTTTTTCAGCCGACCATTTGATTGAATTGAATAACAAAATAAGAAAGAAAACTTACAAGGATATGAAACTTGTGCAAACTCCTTTGTTTGATCCTAAAAACGAGAATATAAAAACTAAGAAGTTGTTTGTAGAGAGAGGAAGGAGAGTTTCTTCAAGCTAGAGAGAGAATGAGACTTGAAGAAATGGTGTAAGAATTGTGTGTGGAATGTATTCGGTTTGAGAGGTATTTACAGCAAAATTTTCGTAGTGTTACAGTACCCCCGCTACAGTGTTTTTGCTACAGTACCGCTACAGTACATTGTTTGTCTTTTGTTACTGTGTTTGCACAGTAACTTGCTAGACTGTTACAGTGCTTCCGGTGCTACAGTAAATTTTGTTTTTTTTTCTTCTTTTTTGTCCATTGTTTTATGATTTTATGGAATTTGTGAGAAAATTCCATAACAATCATCTTCATTTTCTGGGCCCTCATATTCATCAAGTTTTGTTCCAAAATTGGAGGCCTTCTCTTTGTTTGAAACTTCTTTTGGTTGATCCAGTTGTAGAAGTATATTCTTGAGTTGTTTAACATACTCTCGTTTGTCAGTGATTGATGCCAGTTTGGCTGCTGAGATGGACTTCTGTTGCAAAAAATGGCTTGTTTGACTGTCTCCGGGTCTGATCAAGCGAGGATTCTTTTGGAACCATGCCTGGATGTTTGCTGGCTGAATGAAATTTTTGTTGAATGTTGGCCACCATTTTGAATATCCCTGTCGAACTAACAATGGCGGGAGTTGTGTTTGCTGTATGTATTCATATTTTCACTGGTAGACCCATGCTACCGAAAATATGGAAAAGAAGTGCAGACTAATTGGTACATAGTTGTTTGGGGGTTCAAATCTTTTTTTGAATAGTTTGTAACTTTGTTGAATATCTGAAGGAAGAATTTTAAGATTTGGTCCAAGTGCCTTCCACCATGCTACAAACCATGCTGGAAAATCATATTTCTTTGTTTTCAAAAAATAGAAGGATTGAATTGAATTGACAGATCCAAAGCCATGTAATCAATACTAGCAAAATTATAATAAGTTTGAATACATTAGATGGTAATCACGAAATTAACTAGTCTCATCAGACAGATCTAAACTTGTAGATCTACACTAGCAAGATCATAAATAAAGAAAGATGGTAATCACGGAATTAAGCAATCTCATCAGGAAGATATAAACTTGTAAATCTACACTAACAATATCATAATAAACAAAAAAAGATAGTCATCTCCCCACTTCCCCCTCTGGCTCTGATACCAGACGGGACGAGGGGTTAGCCCCTTAAACCAGAAAAATAAATAAAGCAGAGGGAAAGAAAAGCATAAATATTAGGAAGTGGTTCAACCGCCTTTACTAAGCTTTTAGGTCAAGCTTCATATCCTTGTAAGTTCTCTTTTATTTTTATATTCAGTCTTATTCAATCAAATGGTCGGCTAAATCGACTTATATTCATATTCATTTACTTGTTTTAATATGCTTTGTTTATACTAACAATCCATGGCTCGTTATACCGCCTGAGCTAACAAACTAACTTGTTTTTACATTTTATTTACTTTCTGTTTATATATGACTGGTTCAACCGCCTATACTAAACTAGTGGCAGTCCGACTGCGACCCACTTCCTAACTTCTATGCTTTCAATTCCCTCTGCTTTATTTTCTTTCTTGGTTTAAGGGGCTAACCCCTCGTCTTATCTGGTATAGGATATCTGATCCATCGAAGGGATTTATTTAAGACTTTGTAATTGATTACAAGCCTCGGAACTCCTCGTTCAATCTCTGATTGTTTGTTGACATAGAATGCTGGACAGCTCCATGGAGATTGACTTGGACTAATAATGCCCTTGGATAGGAGATCATTAATCTCCTTTTGACAATGTTGGAGTAGATCCTGATTTATCTGTATAGGTCTGGCTTTTGTTGGATTATTCTTTTCCTCAAAGTCAGGTTCATAAGGGAGGTGGACAGTATGCTATTTTCTTGTCCAAAATACATTTGGAACTTCTGCACAAACCATCCCTTGTATTCTTGCTTGCAAATTCTGGATTTTTTGCTGGATTTCTGATTTTTTGAGTTGCTCATCTATCCTTTTGTAGGCAATTTCTTCTTTTAAGAAATTGATCTAGCTGTGTTTGAGGGATAGATAATTTAGTATTTTCTGAACTGTTTTTCTGAAGAATGGTAGGAGAGCATTTTGACCATATTTTTGGGGTATAATCCCATCATCAGTGGTCAAGTAAGGAATAAGTTTGGTTTTAAAAGTTGTTCCAAGAATAACATTGTTGGTAAGGTCTTTTGCCAAGAGGAATGTCTCTTTGATGGATACAGAAGAAAATTGAACTTGGATATTTGAAAGTTTGAACTGAATGTTTAATTGGGAACCATTGGCTCCTCTAAGACTTTCTTTTGTTTTTTCAAAAAATCTTGTTGGAATCAGACCTTCTTGAATACAGCTAAGATCAACTCCTGTGTCAAATAAAGCTTCTGTTTCTACAATATAATTGTCACTAATAACTAGTTTATAAGAACAAAATGTTTTTTTATAAGATATTATGTTTGACTGAGAAGGATCTTTAATGATTTCTTCTTCAGTGGCTGTTTTTTCAATTGTTTTAACTTCCCTTTTGAGAGAAACAATTTCTGTTTGCAGGTCTTTAACAGTGATAGGTTTGACACTAGGTTGAGTTTTAGTTATGACATTTATTGAGGAATATCCTATATCTAAGGAATTTCCTATATCTTTTCTAATATCAAGACTAGTGGTTTTATCAGATTGACTGGATATCAAAAGTTTGGAAGTTTTAATAGACTCTTGGTTTGGTAAATCTATTAGATTTGATGGATCTATGGGAGAATCTGGTAAATCTGAAAGTTTATGAGAGAATTCTTGTGTATAAGTTGTTTGAGATAGATCTATAGAGGGATCTAAAGGTTCTGACTTGGTTTGAACCGAATCTATAAGATCTGGTGTAAAAACTTGAGTTTTTATAATTTTTGACATAGAAGATGCAGGTTTTGGAATATTTTGGATTGGTTTTTTGAATTCTGGTTTGGACACCTGAAATGTTTGAGATTCATACCAGTCAAAGAAATGAATGTTTTGTTTTGTTTTTCTTAAAAAGTCATAAAAGTTTTCTTGTATATTTTTTCGGGTTTCTCCCTGATATTTGTCAAAAAATTGTTTTCTTTTAAAATAGCTGTGGTTTGCATAGAATTCAGATATAAGTTTCTCTTTGTCAATTTGGAATTCATTGTTTTCTAATTTTCTTTGAATAAGGATTGATTGCTCTATCCGAGCAATTCTAGTTTGAACATTATTTAAAGATTTGTTATTTGAAGAAGAACTAGGAGAAATAAAGTACGCTTTAATAGATGAAGCCATAAATAAAGATAAGTTAAATAAATAATTAAACAAAAAAATGATTTAAACAACTTATAATCCTCTTCCCTTTGGCACAGAATCCTTCGGGATCCATGGAGGATAACCGTTTTTCTAAACAGATTATAAAGGATAGTGTGAAATCTACAAGAAGAGATCTAACCTTTTGAAAAAGATTAATTATACATGATGACCATATTTCCATCATAATAAAGATAGTAATAAACTTACAAGAATAGATCTAAATCCTTTGAGAAAGATTAACTATGCATGACGACCATATTTCCAAACAAAATCATAAGATTGATAGTAAAAATCCATTAACCCTAGATCTGTCTTTTTGGCACTTCACCATCCTGGAGCATACCACTCCAAGAATCTTAACATCCCTACAGTGCCAAATTCCATGGTCTTACCTGGACCGGATGCTAGCAATTACAGGTTCCATGCCCTTTAGACAGATCCAAAGCCATGTAATCAATACTAGCAAAATTATAATAAGTTTGAATACATTAGATGGTAATCACGAAGTTAACCAGTCTCACCAGACAGATCTAAACTTGTAGATCTACACTAACAAGATCATAAATAAAGAAAGATGGTGATCACGAACTTAAGCACCTCATCAGAAAGATATAAACTTTTTTGAAAAACACTCCCAAAAATAGCTAATTCAAATGGAGCCTGTATTTATTGGACTGTGTAGTGAAAGATTTATGTAGTAAGTTGTATCTCCGTTGAAAATAGTAAACTTGGTGCCTGCTGTTTTAATTAGTGATGTTAAATGTCTATGTCTATTTTGAGTTAAACCCCTATCCATGATTCGATTTCTGTACTTTATTCTTGGGTTTGAACAAGGATTCTTACTTGTGCCTACTAATGAGCGAAGGACTTTCTATTAGAAAAGGTAGTATGTGTTTAGTAATTCAAATGTGTAAGCCTCATGAGAGAGAAAGCTATTGGGAATTGGAGGAACTGTAGAAAAGAGATCTTGAGTTTATTTTGCGAGCAAAGGTTAGAATTTCGAAGATGGAATTCTTTAAGGGGGAGAGAGTGTGAATCCCTGCAAATTAGTTTCTTATCTTTTATCTTGTTTTTCTTACTTGCCTTGAATTTGTAGTTGCTTTGATGATTGAGGTATGTTCTTAACTCTATTACTTTATTTACCTTGGCGCATGTTTAATTTGATACATGTTAAATTTTATAGTGCATGATACAAGTGTGATCAACTAGTGAGGTACGTGCGATAAATTTGGAGGATTAGAGAGAGTTTTACATAAAAGAAATTATATGACAAGAAGTGTTAAGAATTAATTAGAAGGGCATTAGATATGTTAGTGATTAGAGACAAATAGAGAGACAAAAAGATAGACAATACATCTTTCCTTGACATTTGTCAATTAGCCAACAAAGCTTGACCAAGACCATGCTTTTTTCTTCTTATCTGGACCAAACCTTTTTGTTTCATCATTTTTTTCTTCTTGCACACATTATGGATGAAATTTTGAGAGAGGAAAGGGAGAGAAAAACACAAAAAAAAAAATTCAGCCTTGATCTCTTGCTTAAATCATGAAGAGAATCCAACGAAAAATCCTAATCTACTCCGATCAATCTTGAGGTAAGTTTGGAGAGAAGCTTTTGGTGAAGTTTTAGAAGAAGAAAATCTTTCATCCCTCTTGATTTGCTTGTCATCTTTGGGTTTGGAGGTTAAGAGTTGAATTTGGCTAGAAACCTTAGTTTTCTCTTCTTATCTTTGATTTTATTTGGGGTTTGATCTTATAGAAGTTAAAGGAAACATGTTTGTGGCAATTTCATGGTTTTGCTAGGGTTTGTATGTATATGTGATTATGATGAGTTTCTTGTTGAAATTTTGGCTTGTATGTATTTATTGTTATGTTGGTGATGAAACCTTATGGATGTGTTATGTAGGTTTGGTTGACAAATTATGAAATTAATTGGAGGAATGTTTGAAAATTCATTGGAGAAAATTCTGCTTGCTGGCCGAAATTTAGGGCTGGAATTGTAGTCTTGATTTCTAAATTTTCATGATGATTTTAAGCTCAATTTTAGTCAAAATACTCTATAATATGTTAAGCTATAAGTATGTGTCAGATTTGAACCAAAATCATGAGTTTTAAGTGGTAAGAACACCATTTCTTTCACTATTTTCATGGCTAGAATTCTGCTCAAAATTGATCGAGAGAGAGAGTGACTTTATATAGCTTTGTTCTTGGTTTTGTGTGATGAACTTGGCGTATTACTGCCCTAAACACATGATTAGACAGTTATCCTGGTATGAGTAATGAATTGGAGTGGAAAATGAAAGGTTTTAAGAGGTGAACTACCTTGTTTTTCTTCATTGTTTTGCTACTGGAAATTTTCGCAGGAAGCTTTACACAGTTTTGGGAAATTGCTTATAACCTCATGTATAAAAGTTGGAATTGAGTTCTAAGTGCTTTCTACCATGAAAATATCATAATTTTTTTTTCAATTTCTATGAATATCTGTAATTTTCCAAAGTTGACTGAATTCCCATACCTGTTTTGTTTTTCTATCCGATGAAGCAGCAATTTGAGACTAGAACTTGATTGATTGTGGACAGAATCTTACAAATGTGTCTTCTGGGAAATTGTAATCCTTTGAGTCTATTTTCCAACGGTATAAAGTTTATAAATTTTGGATTTAAGAAGCTTGAGATATGATTTTTCAAATAGCATTGCACAAAACTGGAGAAAATTCGATTCTTCAAAAGTTGTTCTTGCTTTCATTTTCAACTTCAAGTTGGAGTTGTAGAACCATTTTGAGTTTGGTTTTATGATTCGAGTTGAGATAACTTGGTTGGTTTGGAAGTGTTTTTCTTTGAATATGGTAGTTTGGAGTAGTGAATCTCATGGCACTTTACATACATGATTTTAGGACTTGAAGGTGAGGCCGGAAGTGCTCCTGAGGCAAACACTTAAGTTTGTTGCCGTGGTGAATGTTCCAACTGCATGTTTCGTGCTCATTGTTGCTAGAAATTTGCTAGACTTGATTTGACATTTCATAGGTGAGTGTGTACTTTATCGCACTTGACCTAACTTAACTAAACACTTGATATTGCATTCATGTATGTACAAGTAACTTGATTTGCATGTGATCTGTATCTTTACTTGGGATATTTGAAATGCTTGAAAATGTGACATGATGGGCATTACTTGTGACTTGGTCATGATTAGGCGAGTGTGTCCTTATTCGCATTCAATCTCCATGAATTTGAAATAATTGATCCTACGTGCAGACTTGCATGTTTATGTGCATGGTTGTAAATCGGCTACATTCCTCTTGCAGCGGTTGAACTAGGCCCTTGGACCCTTATCCGAGACGTCGTGTAAGTGAAAACTTGAGTTACTCATGCATATGCATGAATATAGGTTGGTAACGGCTGAACTGAACCCTCATTGGACTTCTTGCTTGAGACCAGCCTCAGAGCGGTCGGGTAAGCCGGGTAACCTTGGGTAAAGGAAAAAGTTTCTAATCCGTTTACTCCTGATTGGAATTCATGACTTGAACTCTAATATTTCCAGATACAGAGAGTTAAGTGATAACTAATATCTCCAATCATTACCTGTGTCAGCATTGGATAACAGCCAATGACTCCACCCTGAATACTTCATTACTTGGGGCTCTAAACCATATCTTGAATATCTGAATATCTAGGGCTATAAGCCCAACCCAGGGCTAGTTGGTCGAATCGAGCCGCAAGGGTTTGGTCAAAGTGATCGACGAACCTTAGGTATTTCTTTGACATTCGGACCCGGTAGGGGAATGATCGGTGGACGGAGATTAACGTTTAGTGGTGATCTACGGACATTATAATTCTTGGTTGACGGAGAGTCAATGAACCTCGAACAAGCAGCTGTGGAACCTGCTCCTGAGAGAAGCCTATATGCTTTTGACATAAATGTGTTGTTTACCATATATTAATGCATGATCTATCTGGTTACCTGATTACTAAATCATATGTCATGGTCTGCTTGAGTATTACTTGTTTTCCGATATCCGGTGAATAGTATCATGTATGCGAGTTTACTTGCCTGTTTTCTTAGAATTTCACTGGGCTTTTAGCTCATTCTATGAATTTGTTTTCCTTACAGGGATGAGAACATGAGAGGTTGAATTGGAGAAGGCAAAGACTTTGTCTATGTTTTCTTAGTTGCTCGCATGAGCACTCCTTAGAATTTCTAGCTTGCTTGTGTGGTTTTGATTTTGTAAATTCGACTCCGTGGTTGTATTCATAGGTTGTACGGGCATTTTAGATCCATAACTGTACACATTAAAGGTTGTATTTATTATCACCTTTATTATTGATGTTATTGTTCTAAATTTCGTAACGCGTGACTGAGTGCTGGCGAGAGTTGGGCAGGCGGTTCACCAAACCCTTGGCTACGCCCTAGGGGGAGGTAAGGCTGTCACAATAACTCTTATAGTAATGGTCAAAACAATGCCATGTGCTGAATTCTCCCAATAAACTTTGCAGTAGTGAAAGAAGCATCGTCATACAATATTATCTTAGGGTGATTGACATAAAACGTGCTTCAAGCTATCTACTCTAGTCTGCATCTAAGTAAGAAGTTTCCTACCCTGGAGGGGCTTGTTATATTGCAACTCTAAAGGGAAAGGAAAGATTTGTGACCCAAACTATCAGTTTGGAATCTTTGGAACTAGTAGAGCGTGAGAAGAAGTTGGAAATAGATAAGGGACTGGATGAGATCCCAATAAATGAAGAAAATCTGGATCGAATGATAAAAATTGGATCACATTTGACCGAACTGAATAGAGAAGAGCTAAAATATTTGTTGAAAGAATATGCAGAAATCTTCGCATGGAGTGCGGAAGATATGCTCGGAATTCTAACCGAATTGATGATTTATAAACTGAATGTAGATCCTAATGTTCGGCCAGTGAAGCAAAATTTTGTGCCCAAACAGAATGAGGTGATTAAGCAGGAAGTGGTTAAGCTTTTGGAGGCAACGATCATAAAAGAAGTCTACTATCCAACCTGGCTGGCTAATCTTGTGCTGGTGAAGAAAGATGAAAAGGCTTGGTGAATGTGTGTGGATTTCACCAACCTGAATAGAGATTGTCCAAAGGATTGCTACCCTTTGCCCTAAATAGATAGACTTGTAGACTCAACTACGGGATATAAGATCTTTTGTTTCTTGGATACTTTCAAAAGGTATCATCAGATAGCTATTGCCGAAAAGAATCAGGAGAAAACCTTATTTATCACCGAGTATGGGACTTATTGCTATATTACCATGTCGTTTGGACTAAAAAACGTGGGTGTAACATATCAAAAGTTGGTTAATAATTTGTTCCAGGGATGCATGACATGCTTTTTAAGAGCTGGACTCTAGGTCAATTCATCTCTGACCTTTGAGAAATTTTTAACATACTACGAGAATCACGAATGAGGTTAAACCCCAAAAAATGCACATTTGGGGTCAGGTCGGAAAAATTCCTTGGATATATAATATCCAAAGAAGGAATCAAGGCTAATCTTGATAAGGTCAAAACTATTATGGAAACGATACCCTCGAAGAATATTAAAGAGGTGCAATGACTAGTTGGGATGATGATTGCGTTGAATAGGTTCTTGTCAAATTTGACTATTTTATGGGTCTCCATTCTTCAAAATCTTAAAGAAGGGTCCAAAATTCGAATGAACTATGGAGTGCCAGAGAGCATTTGATGAGTTGAAAGCGTATATTGCCGAACCGTTGACATTAAACTCTCCTGAGCAAGGAGAAACCTTGCTCGTGTATCTATTCGTGGGGGAAGAGGCAATTAGTGTAGTATTGATGAGTGAAGAAGCGAGAGTTTAGAAACCATTGTACTATGTAAGCAGGGCATTGCAAGGGGCGAAAGTTCGATACTCACCAGTAGAAAAATATGTCTTGGCTCAAAAAGTTAGGTCTTATTTTCAAACTCATCCTATAGTGGTGGTAACTGATTAGCCATTAAAACAAATCCTATCTAAACTTGATGTATCTGATAGGATGGTTAAATGGGTCGTAGAGCTATTCGAATATGAGATCGAGTTCCAATCAAGCTTTGGCTAATTTTATAGTGGAAGGAGTTCTTCTCAGGTCATAGGAAGAGTAGGTTAAAAAAGATAAGTCCGACCAGACCACCTTGATGTGGACACTTTATGTAGATGAAGCATCCAACAAGAAGGGTTGTGGTGGTGGGTTACTTGTAATCAGTCACATAGGCAAAGAATTGGCCTATGCATTAAGGTTCGACTTTAGGGCGTCCAATAATGAAGTCAAATATGAAACTTCGATTACAGGAATGGAGATAGCTCGGACGATAGGGGCCATGGCGCTAAAGGTCTATAGCGATTCGCAGTCAGTAGTAAATCAAGTTTTGGGGACATATGAAGTCAAAGAGGAACCAATGAAAAATATGCGCACAAGGTGCGTGAAATGAAGTGCATGTTTGGTCAGTTCAACATCGAATAGACCCCCAAGAGTCAAAATAAAAGAGCTGACGCTTTGTCCAAGTTAGCCTTCACTTCATTCATGCCTTTAAACAAAGAGATCTTAGTGGAATTGGTGAAAAGAAGGGCGTATGAGCAACAAGAGACTACAATGATTGAAGTGATACACTCATGGATGGATCCTACTATCAGATATCTATCCAGTGGAGACCTTCTTCCGAAGACAAAGGAAGCTCGTAAGCTCCAACTCAAGTCACAGAGATATGTTCTGACTAACTAAGTATTGTACAAAAAGTCATATCTGAGCCCATGATTAAATTGTATCACACCTGAAGAAGAAAATTATATCTTGAGGGAAATACACGAGGAAATTTGTGGAAATCACGTCGGCTCTAGAGTCATGGCTAAAAAAGGGATGTTAATGGGTTACTATTGGCTGACCATCTTTTAAGGTTCGGCCAAACTGGTAAAGAAGTGCAAGCCATGCCAATTCCATGCCTCTATTCAGCATAGTCCTACCTAAGAGATGATTCCCATGCAAAGTATTTGACCTTTTGCTCATGGGGAATTGACCTGCTCGGCCCATTTTCTCGCGTTCTAGGAGGAGATGAGCTTTTGGTGGTAGTCATCGACTATTTCACCAAATAGATTGAAGCTGAGCCACTTAACACCATGAACAATAAGTCATTACAAAAGTTCTTATGGAGCAATATAGTTTGTAGATTTGGTATCCCTTGAGCCCTGGTCTCTGATAAAGGCTGGCAGTTCGCCGAAAATCCTTTTCAAGATTGGTGCTAAGAGTTGGGAATTCATCAGCATTTCACTTTGGTAGGGCACCCCTAATCTAAGGAACAGGTGGAAAATGTGACGCCCCCACCTCTTCCTAGGGCGAACCCTAGGGTATTAGCGGGGCGCCTACCCAACTCTCGTCAGGACCCACGCACTCATTCTAGTTTAATAGAGAACCACAAGTCAATCATAGACCTAGGATTAAAGGAATACTTCAAATATATAAGCCAAATTTTTCTAAGACTACCATTTACAATTACAATCCAAAAACCCTAAGTATAACAAAATTTACACTTCAAGTATCTCAAATAATATACAAAATGTTCACTAGCTTCAACCAAAACCGCTAGTCTACAATTCCCGACTTCCACTTTCAAAACCTGTTAAGGAAAACAACTTAGGGTGAGCTGACACTCAGTGTGGCCAAAAAAATCAAGCAAACAAGCAAGTAGCACAAATTAAATCAAATAACACACTTAAAATGACTTAACATGAAATTTCATTGAATTGCATAAATAGGAAGTAAAACACACGTAAAAGCATACAGGAACTCTCAGGAGCTATTTTCACATCTCGACCGGTTCAAGCCATTTTTGGTTGATCCTCCATCAACTCAAATAGCAACATTTCCATAAAGTTCCACTTACTTTCTCCATCCATCATAACACCGTCTCGGATCCGGAGCCAAACAAGCATGATGTGGCAATACTACTCGAGTATGCCAAGTAAGATCTCAAAAGATCAAACTATATAATTTCCCATGGTTCACCAAACTTCTCGACCAAGCCCTTGCCGGCTTGAGTTACAAGGTTAGCCAATGGGTTGGGCGTCCCCACAAGCACGATTGGTCGATGAGACAACGCTCCAATCGACTTAGAATCGATCATAAGACTGAATCTGGATGAGAGGCACCTCCTACCCAAATAGGATGTGGTACATGTTGCCGCTCAGTGCTCACGAGTTACAAGCATGTACGAGTACAAGTGCAAGTCACACAAATTCATATAACAAGTAGCGAGTATTCAAGACGGAGAGGACAAAAGCGGTAAAGTACACCCTCGCCTCGGCAAGTACACAAGTACAAATATCATTTCAAGCATAGCACATGAAACATGCACTTGACACTCACCACAAGTCAAGGGCAAAACAAGAGCAAAAGCAAGAGGTCAGATGAGCTCCTCAGTGTCCACGTGACCAACTGAGACGTGCACAATCATGGTTATCTAGGTACTCGACCAAGATTAAGAAGAAAAATATCCTCTTAATACCCACATTCAAAGCCACAAGTTCAAGCCGAGTTAAAAGAGACTTTCTCACTTAATCATTGAAATAATACTCAATCAGAACTCAAAAGTCGTTTTTGGGTCAAGTCGTGGAAAGAAATTTTGATTCCAAAAGGGGAGTGCTATACTCAATTTTGCCACGAAAATCGAGGTAAGGAAAATGGTTTTCCTATCTTAAACTTCTAATTCTATGCCCAAGTTTTAGAATATAAATGAGCATTCACGTTTTCTAAACTTATAGAGTCAAAATCCACCAAAAGCGTTATTTATTTTCATAATAAATATTGGAGTTAAAAGTTCCAAATTTCAAATATAAAACTAGTGAAGTTTCTCAAGAATTATTCTAGTTAAAACGCTCCATTTATTGTTCATTTTTATGGAAACCCGAGGGCATAAGATTAGGAGGTGAAATCCATTTTTCAAGTATAAAATGAGTGCAAATAATCAAGAAAGTTAGGGTTGAAACCTAGAAAATGTTCCCAAGTCAATTTTTAAACTTTTGCCTTTTTATAAGGAAAATTCAGTTTTGGCAACATTTTTTGAAAAATCATAACTTGAGTTTCATAACTCCAAAATTTGCAAATCTTATACCGTTGGAAAATAGATTCAATGAACTAAAACTCTCCAGAAGAAACTTTTCTCAGATTCAAATCATAAATCAGTCAAATCTTAGCTCCAAATCACTATTTTAGTAAGAACAGGGCAAATCAGTCTTGAATTTCAGGGAAATTTGAAAATTCATAGGAATCGAACTAGCCATTGAAATTTATACCACTGAAAGAACTCCAAATCTAGTTTCAAACTCAATAAACAGAACTCAATTCGGATTTTTCTACACCAAGATACAATAGTTTTATCAAAGCTAATTTTTGAAACCTGGTTCACGAAATTCCAGCTTTGGAACACTCAACACAGTTTGTAAATCAGGTCATAACTAAGACTACACAAGTCCAAAATCAGCAAGACTTATGGCGCTAAAAACTAGATTCAAAAATTTTAGAATCACTAGAAGAAACTATCTTCAAATTCATTTTGTAAGATGAGTGAAAATGAGCTACAAACCGTAGCTGTGCTTGTTTCTCGGTTAAAATAGTGAGGGAAAATAGCCAACTTTGCCGGTTAACTGCGGCTCATAGGAAATGAACTAGCAGGTGCATTTTATACCGTTAGAAAGCTCTTAGAGTTTAGTTTCATATGCCGTAAACAGCACTTGATTTTGACTCCTGTACAAAAATTTATGGGCTGTTGAGTGTGCACTGGACGACAGCACTGATCAGAAATTTCCAGGTTTGTTTTCCTCCCTTTAACCTAACTTTAACCCATTCAAATGAAATGTCTTTTGGGAAGTAATTTACACACACATAACCTAACATGTAACAAGAATTTTTACATCAATATAACCACAAATTTCAAAATTAAAACACGGGAAATAAACCAACAAAAATCGGATAGCCTTGCTCCACTTTCTCTTCAAATTTTCTCTTCAATTCTTCACACCCAAACCATGCTATAAATCACTAAAACAACAACCAAACAAACAATAAATCCTCAAGGCCACTATCTAAGAATCTTTCTCAAGACATCTACTTAAAGTCAAGGTTCATGGAACCTATCAACAACCCAAGTTTAACTAGTTAAAACTAACTAAAGCTAACCATAAGATGGAAGAAAAATGAGAACTTTGAGGGTTACCTTTCCTCCAAGAGTAGTAAGCAAAACCACAAGAAATCAAGATCTAAATCACCAAGAATCCTCCTCCTCCAAGTCTCCTACTAAGCTTGAGGATGATCCAAGAAGATGAGCAAAGTTGGAGCAAGTTTTGGTGAGCAAAAATGAAGAAGATGAAGATGAAATTTTTTGGCTAATGGAAGGGGTAAGTGTTCGGCCAAGAGGGAGGGAAAAGAGAGAGGTTTTCTGTGATGTTTGGTGAAGTGATTTGGATGAAAGAAAGATGGGACATAAAACTACTTTTGGTGCAAAAAGTCAACACATGAATAGTGACCCATTAGTGCTCCTAATTGGAATTAATTCAACTCATTCACCTCTAATCCTTCAATTAGTTTTTCTTAGTCTGCCATTGGTCATCTTTAACTCTCCACAACCACTGCACTCTCCGACCAAATATCGTCTTGAAAAACGTATATTCACTAATTTTCACTAATCAAGCGACAGAAAAATTAACTTTACGGGCAAACATTTTAAAATTATAAAATGAGGCAATGTACCATGCAAATGCAATTAAAATGAATGAAATAAATTAATTGGAATAAATGAATAAATAATTAAATAAACAAGCCAGTATAATAAAATAAAAATAAAAATAAAATCCGGGTCCTCACATCCTTCCCCCCTTAAAAGAATTTCGTCCTCGAAATTCATACTTGATCTACAAATAACTCTAGATACTTCTTAGTCAACTCGGTTAGGGAGTTAATTCCAACTAAACATAGATGTGTAATATCACTAATCAAAACATCCGGCACCACGTTCACTGTTTCTAATGGAGTTACAACTTATATATAAATCTTTCACTACACATAGTCTAATAAATACAACTATTTCAAGTAAAACATCACTAATTGCTAACTTTAACTATTACAGCAGTTTCACCCTCACGAAATTCATTTATCTTGGGCACTTCCTCACTTGATATCCAAGTTGGTCGTATTTGAAACAGGCACCAGTTTTTAAATAATATGATCCAGTATGAATTTTGTTACAGGTTTCACACTTAGCAGCTACGTATCTCTTCTTGAAGTGTCCATTCTTTCTTTTCCCCTTCCTTTTATCTTTCATAGCGAGTTCATCTTCACTAATCGCTTTACGTTTCCCTTTAGTATCGTGTGAACTTCCTTCACCCCTTTTAACTTGATTATCAAGAATGTCTTGAGATGCTACTCGACTAGGTGAGTGCACCAATTCAAATTTATTCCACACCTTTTCTGGGATCTCTTTGTATTTCTTTTCCAGTTCAATGTTTTTGTGTAGCAGCTCAATTTTCTCCGCATATTCTTGTTTCCATCATTCTTCCCAGTAGTCAGCCAATTTCTTTTGGTATTCTACCTCCTTTCGAAGAATGTCTATTTCCTCATGCATACCTCCCTTGTCATCTCACTGATTTATTTAAATCAAATGCTAACATACCAGGCAAATCAAAGGATCAAGATGAGTAACTATTCACAATTGGAAACTCTAGCCATATTACTCTTCCGTTCTTTTGCTTACAAGTTACCAAGAAATATAAACCTTAACTATTCTCTACTTAATATAGACGAGTCCTTGGGTCTTTCCACAAAGATTACTATCATCACTTATGCACATAACAAAATACAGAATCATATTCCTTAAAATAAAAGTTCCACACCCTAACTTACTCTCCATTACTCACTTACAAAGTTGCTCAAGAAGAATCTATAACCTCTTACTCTTACTAGTGCCTTATACCATCCTCTATCAAGACGTTCATCCTAATTCTATCAAAATTCGTAGATCAGTATAAAACTCAAGTCTTTGTCTCCAAAATCCCATACATAATCCAAAACTTATAAAGAAATATGAATCAAATCCAAGTTCCTATAGGGTATCATAGAAGGATAGGAAATAGAAAATAGTAGTCAAGTAAGAAATTAAAAGAAGTACATATGCAACCGTAATCAAATCGCAACAAATCAAGAAAACATGAAACAAGGATACACAGGTACGGGAGAAATGAAACAAGCTGTAATACTAGTGCCTTAACATTCATGACGACCGTAAAACTAGCTATCATCCATAGAAACCCAAACCACATATGCACGAAACTAGTCCATGACAACAGTTATTGATCCATTCTCCTTATTCAGTTCAATCTCAACTCTAATACTAGAATTTTTCACGCCTTGACTTTTGCCATCCAAACTTATCTCAAGTGTAACCGAGATACTGACCATCATTCTAGTGTTCTCCACTTTTGATACTCGGGTACAAGAATCCGAAACTAGGAAAATTCGCGTCTCAGGCTGCACGCTCACAAGAGCAAATCAACTAAGTTTAAGATTCCTATCTAACGTACATATCTATATTTCTCAAGTATCAAGATAAAGGTTTTATGCCACCAACTTTCATGATTCACAACTTACACTCAAGAAGAACACTTAGTCCTTTATACTTATTCACATAATTAGGACCATAACACCACTTGACCCAAACTCACATCGCACAGAGACCACGCGAAACAGCTCTTTCTAATAAATCTTGCAACTGCTATTTCAATTCTTTTAACTCAATTGAAGCCATCCTGTAAGGCGTCTTAGATATAGGTGCCGTCCCTGGAGTTACATCTATTTTAAATACTATCTCTTTCTCTGAAAGCAACGTCTCTAATTCATCGAGAAAGACATCAGAAAATTCTTTCACTATTGGCACGTTTTTCAACTTCACCTTATCCCCAGGTGTATTTATAAGAAAGGCTAGATATCTATTAGCCCCATTACTCAACAATTTTCTAACTCGAATCTCCGAAATTAAAGCAGACAACGCTAGTCTACCCCTCACATCTAACTTCAAAGTTGCTTTCTCTGGGATGCGCAATTTTACTAATTTTATCTTACAATCCAACTGAATAGGGTATCGAGTTAACTAATCCATTCCAAGTATCACATTATATCTCTTAATTGTTAGGCTCATTAAATCTGCTAACAATTTTCTCTCACCAATCCAAATCTCATAATTTCTATAAACCTTATTAACAATTAGGTACTGTTTTCCCGTAGGAGTCTTAACTTCCAAATCAAAAGGTAAAAAAGCACCCTTTACATCTATACCCTTCATAAAGTTAGAGTCTACGAATGAATGGGTTGCCCTGAGATTAATTAAAACCCTGACTAAACGCTTAAAGACATCAGTTATGCAGTTAAAGGCCGTAGCCACTTGGTCATCACCTTCATTCCTAGGGTTTTTGGTTCGGACCAGAGGCCGATCCCTCATCTCTCTCGGGAGTGTAGGGTTGCTGTCCATGACCCCGTCCACGTTCTCGTCATCCATTTAGCAAGAGTCTAAATGCATAATTAAAAGAGGAAAAATAAGCATAGAATTTAAAAACATATGCGAGTGGCAAGAACATTTTAAAATTAAAGTATAATTCTTTACTCGATTATCCTCTTGAACTATCCTATTCGCATTAGATAACTGCCTCCAATCATCGACTACCAATAGTACCACATCGTCAGGGTATGAGTAAGTCCTCCAACAATCGCATAAAGGCCTAGTTCGATGAACTGGATTCCACTGCCAAAGAGGGCCCCCAGGCCTCTCCCGATAACGAATTACTAGAAGGTGTCTCGAAGACGACTCATTTCCACCATTTCCTTTCATGACCTACAATCACAATTAAAAGTTTAGACAAATCCCAATACACTCAATAAACTAGATCCTAACGCTTCACACTATCACAAATACCATTCACAAGATCAAGACTCCTAATTTGTCCAAACTAGTTCAAACCTAGACTCTGATACCAACTGTGACGCCCCCACCTCTCCCTAAGGCGAACCCTAGGGTATCAGCGGGGCGCCTGCCCAATTCTCATCAGTACTCACGCACTCATTCTAACTTAATAGAGAACCACAAGTCAATCATAGATTTAGGATTAAAGGAACACTTCAAATATACAAGCCAAATTCTTCTAAGGCTACCATTTACAATTACAATCCAAAAATCCTAAATATAACCAAATTTACACTTCAAGTGTCTCCAATGGCATACAAAATGTTCACTAGCTTCAACCAAAATCGCTAGTCTACAGTTCTCGACTTCCACTTTCAAAAACCTGTTAAGGAAAACAACTTAGGGTGAGCTAACGCTCAGTGAGGCCAAAAAAATCAAGCAAGTAAGCAAGTAGCACAAATTAAATCAAATAACACACTTAAAATGACTTAACACGAAATTTCATTGAAGTGCACAATTAGGAAGTAAAACACACGTAAAAGGATACAGGAGCTCAGAAGCTATTTCCACGTCTCGACTAGTTCAAGCCATCTTTGATTGACCCTCCGTCAACTCAAGTAGCAACATGTCCGTAGAGCTCCACTTACTTCCTCCATCCATCATAACACCTTCTCGGATCCAGAGCCAACCAAACACGAGGTGGCAATACTACTCGAGTATGCCGAGTAAGATCTCAAAAGATCAAACTATATAATTTCTCATGATTCACCAAATTTCTCGACCAAACCCTTGCCAGCTCGAGTTACGAGGTTAGCCAATGGGTTGGGCTTCCCCACAAGTACGATTGGTCGATGAGACAACGCTCCAATCGACTTAGAATCGATCATAACACTGAGTCGGGATGTGGTACATGCTGCCGTTCAGTACTCACGAGTTACAAGCATGTTCGAGTACAAGTGCAAGTCACACAAATTCATATAACAAGTAGCAAGTATTCAAGAGAGAGAGAACAAGGGCGATAAAGTACACCCTCGCCTCGACAAGTTCACAAGTACAAAAATCATTTCAATCATAGCATATGAAACATGCACTTGACACTCACCACAAGTCAAGGGCAAAGCAAGAGTAGAAGCAAGAGGTTAGATGAGCTTCTCGGTGTCCACGTGATCATCTGAGACATGCACAATCATGGTTACCTAGGTACTCGACCAAGGTTAAGAAGAAAAATATCCTCTTGCTACCCATACTCAAAGCCACAAGTTCAAGTCGAGTTAAAAGGGACTTTCTCACATAACCATTGAAATAATACTCAAGGGGAACTCAAAAATTATTTTCGAATCAAGTCATGGCAAGAAATCTCGATCCAAAAGGGGAATACCATACTCAATTTTGGCACGAAAATTGAGGAAAGCAAAATAGCTTTCCTATCTTAAATTTCTAATCTTATGCCCAAGTTTTAGAATATAAATGAGCATTCACGTTTTCTAAACTTATAGAGTCAAAATCCACCAAAAGCTTTACATATTTTCATAATAAATATTAGAGTTAAAAGTTCCAAGTTTCAAATATAAAACTAGTGAAGTTTCTCAAAAAATTATTCTAATTAAAACGCTCCATTTATTGTTCATTTTCATGGAAACCTGAGGACATTGTAGACACCAAAATTTTATTTATTTGATTTTTAGCTTTATTTCTTATTTAATTCGATTTTAGATTTATTTGTTAGCTTTGTTATTCCCGTTTTATTTTTATAAATGATATTTAGGTTTTTTAATTATTAGGTTCATTAGTTTCACGTCTAAGATATTTTGCATTAAATTTCAAAAAAAAAAGGAAATTTTTCATAAAAATAAGTTGTAATCCTTTTAAATTCAATTTATTTAGAATGAATGAAAAATTTTTGCAACGTAACTTCGATTAGGAATTAACGTTGTTTGTTTATCCAAATTGTTTTTGATGAAAAGAAAAAGAGAGGAAAAAGCAATGAAAATTAGTTTTTGGAAAAAATAACAATAATAATAATAAAAAAAAAGGAATCACGCGTGCGTGCATCGCACGCGCTGGTACTTCTTCATTATACAAGCCGACCATAGCTACAGTATTAAAAAATGCAGCTGCAATTTCCAGCTCTTCTCCCACTCTATTTTTTTTTGTTTTTTTGGTTCCCTTGGATCACCCTAGTACAGGCCATCTGGCCTTAATCTAGGAACCTCAAATGGCTTGTGTAGCAAGAGCCATCTAGGGGCTCAAAATAATCACAAGAAATGGCAGCAAACCAGTGCCATCGGATGCTAGGTTTGAGGGGATATCTGATGCATATAAAAAGGCCACAAAACAGAGAAAGAAAGGAGGTTGGCGGCTGAGGGTTTTCAGCAGAGAAAGTAAGGGGGTGGCAGCTGAGTAGAAAAATCAGAGGAAAAAGCAAAGCAAGCTACGGGGGAAAAACAAAAAAGAGGGAGTGACGGCTAAAGAAAGGGACTTTCAGGCAGAGGGTTGGAGGGGGAACCAAGAAAGCTACGAAAAAAGAAAAGAAAAACTGAGGGCTGAGGGAGTTGAAAGCAAGGAGGAGAGCAACGGTGATGAGAGATAGAGTGAAAGGGAAAGAGCCGAGAGAGGGGTAGCCATGGGGCTGAGGGAGAAAGCTTCAGGTTACGGGATTTTAGGGAAAAACCAGAAAAGAAAAGGTTTTTCGGCTGGGGTTGAAAAAAGAGACTGGGGCTGAGTGAAAGAAAAAAGGAAAAACAAACGGGGAAGGAGAGCAAGAAACCGGGGGGAAAAGGGAGAGTCTTCGGCCGTGAGCTTGAGGAGGGAGAAAGGAAAGGAAACTGACCATCTGCTTTCGCTCACTCAAATCCAATCCAAAAAGCTTCCTTAGGTATCTTCTTAAACTGATTTCTTAGCTCTTTCCGTTTTCCTTCGTGGCTAAGGTGTGTTCTTGCGTTTGTTTTGTGTTTTGTTGTTCGTGTCACTACTGATGCTTGTAATTGTTTACTGTTTTTTGTGTTTTTGTTTGTCTCTATTGCTTTAATCTTGCCTATGGAGTGTTTTTGTCATTGGATTTTGTTAAGAAGTGAGTTTGAATTCTTGGTGTTTAGTTTTTTGGTGAATACATCAATGGGCTTTGCGTTGCTAAGTGAAAATTTCTGGATTCGCATAAGCTTCTGGTATTCCAGGAGCTACGAAGAAGATGACTTCGATATTTGCATGTTCTTTCCTCTTATTTTTGGTGTGTAAATATAAGAGTTTTATGGGCAAAAAGTGAAAACAATGCTTGATGATCTTATTGCTTGGGTTTAGATTGCCTCGGGCTGAGTTTTGTGCATAAAGTTTGCTGCAACAAGGTTGAAACCCTCTGTTTGTTGCAGCAGTGTCGCCAAATGCGTTACTTGATCGCATAAGGCTTTGGTTTGTTTGATCTTCTGTTTTGCTGGCTGTTTGGGTATGTATAACTTGCAACATGCGTGGTATAACAGCAGGCCACAACATGGCGTTTGTTCAATGCCTGTTGCTGCATTTTTGAAACATTAGCTAAAGTTTTGTGTTTATAGGCAGTAGCTTTGAGTGTGGGTTTCATTATAAGTGTGTGCAGCCTCTCCCCTGGCCTCTCATTTTGAGTTCAATGTTTGAATGTGAATGAGCTTGTAGCATTGGGATAATTTTTCCTTGATCAGAATTTCAAAAGGAACCGAAAATTTTAAAGTTTCTCTGTTCTTTCTCTTGCCTTTTTTGTTATATTCTCAACCCAAGCTTGTGACTTATAATCAACGTTGGGTTTCAAAGTTCCTTGTTGGGAACTTATGAACAAGGATCATCAGTTCTTTCTCATCCATGGAGGAGAAGAGATGTGAACCCCAGATCTTGTTTTTTCATTATCTTAATTGTTTCATTATTTGGGTCTGCTTTCTAAAAGGTTTAAGATTTTGATGTTTCCTGTCTCTTTTCTTGTGTTTGTTATGCTTCTAGGACCCTACCACACTCAACTTGTTGAAGTTTGCTTTAGTTATCTTGGGCCATGCGTGTTTGTCTTGTTTTCCTTCTACCGTTTCTTTGTTTTGCATGTTATTGTTTTAGAAATTCCGTTGGCCAAATTTGAGTAGCTCCATGGATGTTCTTGGTCATTATGTTGGAGTGTTGATATCATTTCTTGTTAGAATGCCACGCTATAGTTTCCTTTGTTGTTGTGCAAATGACTTAAATAGTTGATAGTTGCGGAAACTTGCAAAAAGAGTTGTGGATTGAAGTTGCAGAAATAAGAACAAAGAAAGCTTCGTTGCATGCATGCAACAAGTTTTCATAATTTGCATTCTAACCCCTTGAGTTGCATTTAATGCTACGATGGCCTGGCAAATTGGCAAAACTAATCCATTTGGTCCCATTAAAATGTTATTGTTTGATTGGTATGCTTGTCGCGCCCCATTTTTTAAAAATAAAAAAGAATAAATAAAAGGGTTTTAAGAAAAATGAAATTTTGGTTGATTTTGATTTGAGAACTGTGAATTTTTATTTTTAGAAAATAAATAAGAAAAATGAAATGGGTCTAAATGGGACTTTGAAAATGCGACGATTTGACCCAAAATAATAGTTTTAAAAAGGGTTTTTAAATAAAATAAAATAAAAAAAATTGGAGTCGCCACTTGGTATTGAGTTGAGGTGTACCAAGTCACCTAAAATGAATTTTTTAAAGAAAAAGTAGAAAACCCTTTTTAAACGACTCCTAAGTCTACAAAAATCAGAGAAAAAGATTCGGGAGTCACATTTGAAGAGAGGGAAGGCAAGGATAAAAATCCAAGGCACCCTCTCAATCTAGCCAAGGCTAGTTGCGTGATTTAGTCAAGAATTTTCTTAATTTAACCTAAAAATTTATCACATTTTGGAGGTATTTACATGAATGCAAACCCTAGACCTAAGAGGGTATCGGGGGGTCAAAATATCTTTTCAAAGTTATTTGATGCAATTCGCATTAATTGCGACGCCCAAAAGTAAACTTTCGAAGAAAGTCACGAATTGTGCAAAAATATGAGACTCTAAGAAAAAGAAAAGAAAGAATAATAATAATAAAAATAACCATAATTATACAAATATACATGTCCTAAAGGAATGCATCATGTTGGGTACGGAGGACTAATGTTCGTGACTCAATTTTCCCTTTAATAGAGGGAATACGAGCGTGCTAAGGCTAGAAAGCCAAACTCGTCCATATCCCATACTCAAATGATCTAGCCTAGTTCTAATTCTTAAATGGAATGCAAGTCTAATGTTGTGTTTTCATACAAAGGGGTAAGGAATATACTTATAGGGAAAATATGGATAGGGGATATATAAAAGGAGCAAACGGGGGATAGTGGATATGTGTATAAAGGGGAAATGGAAAAATACATATATATGGGGAATATGGGGTAAGGGATATGTACAAGGGGAACATGTAACAAAGGATAAAAAGAGAAATGTCATACACAATGATAAAACTCTAAAAAATAGAAAAGTATGCATGAGATGAAGTGATATTATCATGCAATCATGATCTAACGCTCGACGGGCTCCTAAGGGTCTAGTATTGGACTAACCCATATCTACAAATTCTCACTAGCATTGGACTAGCGAGAAAGCGAGAAATAAGACCATAACTAGCGTTGGACTAGTGTGGAAACATCTCACATTTATTATAATCAAATAACTGATGTAAAACATAATAAAGCAAATAAGCACATAAATCACATAAACACATAACACATAAGCATGATATCTAGATGCAAGGTCCTAAGAAAGCGGTAACACATAGCACATAGGCATGCTAGGCACACAAAACAAGTAAAGCAAATAAAGCCCTAACTATTACATTCGGGGAGCCCTACTACAATCTAAAAGGGGGAAAGAATTAAATAAAATGATATAATAACCTAACTATTACAATTGTGGCATTTAATTGCCTTCCCAAATAATTACAAATTAATTAAATAAATATACAAATTAAAAACGAATAAAGCGAATAAATGAAATGAAATGAAAACATTCAAAAGGCATACAATTAAACACATAAGTCACATAAGTGCACGTAGGGTCAAATAAAATGAAAATAAGGGATAGAGTGTACCTCCCTTGAGTTGGGATCCTAATGACACGAATTTACTTATTTACCCTCCAAAATAATAAAAAGGGTCAAGACATCACTTTAATTAACAAATAATCGCAAAAAGAAGGTAAACATGATATTGAATCAATTTAAACATTCAAATAAGCTGAATAACTCATATTCATCAAATTGAAACAAATAAGGATCCATATAAAAGAATTAAAGAAGTTTAAGGGATCAAAATCAATATTATTGCAAACATGAAGGATCTAAAGGAAATCAATTCAAATCAAGGACTCAAAGTGAAACCTGCCAGTCAAATGCTAAAATTCACAAGAAATGAATGAAAACCTATTTTCTATGATTAAACAACAAAAAATTGCCCAAAATTCACTAAGAATCCAAATCAAAACTAAAATCTAGAAAAAAGTTCTTAAAACCTTCAAATTCATGCTAGAACTTATTAAAATCTATCCAAAAAATCATGTTAAGACATATTAAAGAAAGATGGCATGTTGAAGGGACAAAATTGATCAAATTTCCAAAGTTTCTGGGCCATAACATAATTATAGGGAACTTGAGGGGTCAAGGTGCGATTTTTGGAATTATTTCATGCATGCAACGAAGTAATCTTTCTGCAACTTTGCTGGTTTCTTTCTTATACAAGCTGCTGTGCTCTAAATGCAATCTTTTCCATCCCAAACATTACCAACGGATCAACCTAACATCAAAGACTCAAAAAGAAACATGGAACTCGACATCCAAACAGACCGAAAGAAACTGAGAATGAAATCATACAGATTCTGGTAAAGCGTTTCATGCAAATTCATGAAGAAAACCTTCTGCAACTTTCATCCGAGAGTCTCTATAGCTCCATGTAAACTTTCGGCAAAACAAGATTCATGCAAGGCTATGAGCCAACCCCAAACACGACTAAACAGCTATTAACAATGGTGAACACTCCGACAAACACACGAAACCAAAGCTATTGTCTGTAAATGAAAGCTTCAACTCCTCACAACATCAAACACCGACAAGGAAAAGGATACAGAATGCGTGTTTCTCTTTCTCTCCCCAGTTTCAAAATTAACACCTTTTCTAACTATAGCTATCAACATGTGTATGACATTCCAATCAAAGCACGAACAAATGAAGCACTTCTAACAATCTAAAACTTCAGCAACGAAAAGAAAAGAAAGGCCTATCCATGTTTCACTTTGATGCAATTGACCGAGAGTCATGAATATTGCTGGAACATGCAAGTAATTTCCACTTTAATGCAGCAATGCATGTCTTTAGACCAAGAAAAAAGTAGCTCAATGCACAAACCCTCAAATACACGAACTTGGGACAGGGAGAAGGGGAAGATGAAACACCACAAAATGGCTTGATCACTTGCTGCACAACTTCGACCCAACCCAAATGATGAAACGAACAAGAGAATGAAACCCAAGATTTGTGGGTCACGTTACTTCAGTTTCAGGGATAAAAAATTGATAGAGTTTATCCATAGGTTCCCAATCAAAAGATTCAAAACGCAACTTAAGCATAAATCCCAAGAGTAGGACGGAAAGCAATGGAAAGAACAAGGCAGGTTTATAATCTGCTGCAATTTCGTAATCGTAACATTCAGATCATATGCCGCTAATAAAAATCCAAGCAAACGACAATCTTTCGAATTAGAGCAACCAGATATACATTCTATCATTAAAACCCAACCCCTTCCTATGTATTCCCAAAGATTTTCCAATCAGGATTATGCACAAGAGGAACCAAAAGACAGTCATGAATTCCCACGGACTCCTGGGTTTCTTCAATTCATTGCCCAGGAGCATCTCCAATTAGTTTTTGTAAACATGCGAGACCTTATGATCATTTTCACTTTGTAATCGCGCATCCAACAACAACAGGAAACCAGAAAACATGTCTAAACGAAAAGAGTAAACATCAATAATACATGAAAGCTTCGGTTTCCTTCTTGTATATGCATGGGAATGAACAGGGGGGCTGGAGAGTTACCTTTCTCTGCCTTAAAGATTTGAAATGGTGATGGAAATCCCCAAGCAGAATGAGCGAACCTCACTAAGAATCGAAAACCCAGGTTCTCTTACATCTCACCACGATTCACATGCTTGACTTGATCCTTGCTAAGGGGGCTGAGCATCCCCCACTTTCATTTGCTTGTTGAGGCTGCTGTATGAAGCCTTTGCTGCTGCTGTTGCTGGTCAAGTCCCGGCTGAGACGTCGGCACCCAGAAGAGGAAGAAACAGGTGACACCGCCGCACCGCCCTGCTTGTTTTTTTTTATTCTCGGTCTGAAATTCCTTCCTTTTCATTACCTTCTTGGTTCCTTTTCCAGATCTCTTTTTTTTTTAGCCCGCAAAACCTTTGTTTCTGGTTTCCCCAAGCTCCTAGTTGCCCAGATTTCTCTCCTGCTCTCTCTTTACAGCCGCCCAGAACTTACTGTTCTTCCTTTATCTCGCTCACTCTTTTTTTCCTCTTCTTCCCCCAACTCTCAGCCTGCCACCTCTCTTTTGCTCTCGGTCTCTCTCTTTTTAGCCGCCACCCCAAATGCTAGCCCCCTCGTCGTCATCTGTTCTCAAGCCTCTTATAGGCCTTCAATCCCCAAGACCTAGAGCTGATGGTGGAGATTTGGAGCTGCCTTTCGGTCTTTATTTCAAGCCATTAGATGACTTTTTAACCTACATCTCTCGGTATCGTTGGATCAGGGTGGGGTGAAGTTGAAATGATCCAATGGTAGGAAGAAAATGAAGGACAGCAACGTGGAAAAATGAGAAAATCATCCAGCAGGTAGTACTGGGTTTGGAGGGATAAAAGAAAAAAATGAAAAAGGAATAAAAATGGGCAAATGACCGCTGCAAATTTCTGAGCTTGCTCCTGGCTTCCGCACGAATGAAGAAGAAAATCACGCGCGCGTGGAACATTTTTCCCTTTTTTTTTTTTCGTTTTTCTTTCTTTCTTTCTATTTTCCTTTTCCGATTTTTTTTAAATGATTTTCCTCAAGAAAAAAAACAAAATAAATTAAAACTAAACAAAATTTGTGAATAAAATGAATAACAATAAAACGGTGAAATTTTGGTGTCTACAATGCTTTTAATATGATCATTTGGATAGATTATTTATGATTTTAGGATGAATTTTGAGGTTTAATGAGTTTTGATAGATTTTTAGTTTTGATTTGTATTTTTAATAAAATTTTGGTTAATTTTTGATGTTTAATTTTAATAAATAGGTTTCCATTCATCTTTTGTGAAGTTTTAGCATGTGATTTCGATAGGTCCCATCTTAATCCATTAATATTAGTATTTCATTTTAGACTCATAAAACTTTTTAATTATTTTAATTAGGTCCTTGTTTGCTTTAATTTCTTGAACATGGATGGTTTATTTTATGTAAATACCTTAAGTGATTCCATTCAGTGTTAATTTTTAATTTAGTGTTTATTTTCATTTCATGTGAGTATTTGTTAATTTAAAGTGATGGCTTGACCTTTTTATTCGTTTTGGAGGGTAAATAAGTAATTTCGTTTCACTAGATCACCAATTTGAGGGAGGTACACTCTACCTCTTATTTCGATTGTACTTGACTCTATGTGCCTCTATGTGACTTTATGTGCTTAATTACATGCCTTTTGAATGTTTTTTTATTATTTTATTTATTTATCTATTCGCTTTATTTGTTTTAATTTTGTATATTTATTTTGGCTCAATTTTGATCATTTGAAAGGCTTTTAAATGCCACAATTGTAATAGTTAGGTTATTATTTCATTTTATTTAATTCTTTCACTTCTTAGATTGTAGTTAGGGCCCCAAGTGTAATAGTTAGCGCTTTATTTGCTTTAATTGCTTCTGTGTTTTGCATGCTTATGTGTTACGTGTTATCCGTTTTCTTAGGGTCTTGCATCTAGATATCATGATTATGTGTTATGTGTTTATGTGATATTATGTGTTTACATGTTTTTATTAAATTTTACATGATTAGTTAGTCATAATTAATGTGAGACGCCACCACAATAGTCCAATGCTAATTGTGGTCCATTTCCCGAATCCACACTAGTTCAACGCTAGTGAGGACTTATATATATGGGTTAGTCCAACGCTAGACCCTTAGAAATCATTCTACGCGTTAGATCATGATTGTGTGATAAAATCACTTCATCTCATGCATGTTTTTCACTTTTTAAGGTTTTTACCATTTTGCATGACACTTTCCTTATATATGTACGTTCCTTATCCCATATTTCCTTATATTTATATTTTTTATCCCATATTTCCCCTTATATGTATATTCCTTACCCCTTTGTATGAAAACATGACATTAGATTTGAATTCCATTTAAGAATTAGAACTAGGATAGTACATTTGCATGATTAGATAGGAGAAATAATCTCTTAAATATGGGATATGGACGAGTGTGGCTTTTAACCTTACCACGCTCGTATTCCCTCTATAAAAGGGAACATTGAAGTCATGAGTATTAGTTCCCCGCACCCGTTATGATGCATTCCTCTAGATTATATATATTTGTATATCATTATTTTCTTTTCTTTCCTTTCTTTCGAGTCTCATGATTTGCATATTCGTGACCTCTTCAAAGAGTCACTCTTGGGCATCACAATTAATGTGATTGACACCAATTAAGTTTTGAAGGGACATTCCAACCCCTCCGATATCCTTCTAGGTTTAGGTTTGCATCCATATAGTACGTCCAAGTGTGATAAATTTTTAAGTTAAAATAAGAAAATTTTGACTAAATCACGCAACTAGCCTTGGTTAGGTTGAAATGGTGCGTTGGATTTTTATCCTTGCCTTCCCTTTCTTCAAATGTGACTCCCGAACACTTTTCTCTGATTTTCGAAGAGTTGGATAGTTTAAAAAAGGTTTTTTCTAATTTTTTTCTTTAAAAATCCATTTTGGGTGATTTGGTACACCTTAACTCAATACCAAATGGCGGTTTCGATTTTTTATTCAAAAACCCTTTTTAAACTATAATTTGGGTCAAAAATTGTCGCATTTTAAACCCCATTTAGGTCCATTTTTCTTTATTAATTTTCTCTTTAAAAAATTATTTTTAATCAAATTCACTTTTCATTGAATAAACTTGTTAATTTTATTTTTCTTTCAAAAATGGGGCGCGACAGTTGGTGACTCCACTGGGGAGTTAGAGAGTCCGAGCATTTGATTTAGTCAATCTTTTTTTTTCTAACCTTCTTATATATCACACTTGGAAGTTTTAGGTTGCATTCTTCTTTTTCCTTTTCCTTTTAGGGATTTTTGCATTTACGACGTTCGTAATCGAATCACTCCTTGCACAATATGCATGTGATGAATGGATTGTTTCTTTACTTTTATTTGTATCGCGATTGCATTTTTTGGGTAGGGGGTAGCTACCGTAGAAACCGTCAACCGTATTTGATGGTATTTGATCCTTTCCTTCGATAGGAGTACTTCATACGTGCATACGCTTTATTTTATATCCCTCATTTCTTTTTACTTTAGTGGTTGTTATACCACTCTTCCCTTATTAGGATTAGATCGATCCACTTGGACATGTGGCTGTGGCACGACGTGCACATAGCAATGTCCGAGGGATCACCCAAACCATCGACTCTTGGGCATTGGGATTGATGACCCTTCGCCTTTGGTCTGAAGGTTTGGGAGCCTTAAAACCTCGTCAAAATCTAGGTGCATTAGTGAGCCCCAACCTCATGCATCCATGATTAGATTACCTAAGTTAGAATCGACCATACCCAATTAGGAACACTAGGCATGAAGGGAGGGATTTCACCCCTCTTTCTTTATTTATCTTTTTGCTTTTTGTGTCATCTAATTGTCTAATGTGTTATGTGTTATCTGTTATCTAACATTTCCTTATTTTCTCATCTTTTGCATTCACAAACAATAGGAAATAAGAGTTCTGGCATAATACTCTTTTAGAACCCACCATTTTAGATAGGCTATTGCATGTTTAATTTCAATGTACTATATTTGTGGAATTAATAATGATGCATCATTCTAAACTTACCCTGGTATATAAAGGGTCCCTTAGGGTATGTTTTCATATTTAAATCGTTTTAATAAAATTGGCATCATGCATAAACCTTAGAGAGAATGCCATTTAGGGAATCCTACGTTAGGAATTAGCCAACCCTATATTCCTATGGGTATTTAACCCTATATTAGCATTTACACGTTTAAATTCATGTTTTGACCAGAAAAGTGGGACCTATAGGTAAGGTACTTGACACCAATTTCTTGTTTTTAGATGGAACACCCTCGATGAGTCCAACAGATGTTAGTAGTGCCGATTGAGATACAAAGATGGCCCACGTTGCTTTCATCCAGTGAAATTAACCAAGTAGCATCTCGATTAGGACCAATTGGAGATTTCAAAGATATTAAGTCAGATGGTTATTTGGTAGAAGTTTTGGTGCATCTATGGGAGCCTATTTGTTCCGCATTTAAACTAGGTAAAAGGAAATGACCATAACAATTGAGGAGGTTGTTGGACTTCTTAATTTGCCGATTCAAGGAACTGCCGTGATATTTCTGTTCGTATCTAACAAATCAGAATTTTGTCATTTCACCGGGTTAAAGGAATCCGCAATACAAGAGTTGGACCAAAGTATAGAGGTGAAGTTTTATTTGATCAATTCGCATTAAGGGATGGTTTTGAGAGACACCTAGGAGATTTCTCATTTACTTCCAAGGAAATGTGGGAACGAAAGAGGGTTTGGGTGTATGGATTGGTTATGGTTGGAACCTATCTTTTTCCTAGGAAAGACAAAAAGATAGCCTTTAACCTCACTAAAGTCATGTATGACCTGTTTCTAAGAATAAAAGATAGGTAATGTTCTATTATTCCGACTATTTTGGCCGATATCTTCGTAGCCTGCACTATTTGTCAGAGAGGTGGAAAGTTTTTTTATGGTTCTAACTTGGTCTTACACGTATGGGCTATGGAGCACTTCATGAGACAATCGTCTACTCCTGAGAGTTTACTAATGTCTGGATACAATTGGATAATCACACATCACAAGAGCGTTAATGGAGATAGTCTACCTTGTAATGCATCCGAGGTCGTGGATTTCTTGAAAAATTTGACCGATCAAGACATCAGATGGATATTGGATTGGACCAATTGTGTTAAACCCGTCCTTCGCACCAAGGCATCCGAGTACATTCCGTTATTGGGTACTCAGGGTATCATGGCATATAATCCGAAGAGATTTTTTCGACAATTAGGTCGTGTCCAAGAAGTGCCACATATAGTTGATCTGACCGAATTTATCATCATTTTTGACAAAGGGATATGTCTGAAGGAAATTTCGATGAAAATCCCAATTATTGAGGCCTGAGGAACAATTGTCCGATGACGAACACATCAAATACAGTCTGGAGTTCAAACAAAAGGGTTTAGTCACGCCGCAATATGAAGATTAACTCAAGGGTTTGGAAATGCAAAGACAACCAGGTCAACCATTCGAGGAGGTCAAGAGATTAAGAGCTATTATCGAAACCAAAGATTGAGAAAATTTACAACTAAAGGAGGTCCGTCAAAACTCATTAGGAGATAGCCGAGAAACACAAGGAGGCCTGTGAAAAAGATGCAAGAAAAACATCAGGAATTGAAAGGGAAATGCGAAGAACTGTACGATGAAGGTGGACGTATGAGAAATCCTTATGCCAGAGAATCTAAGGATGCTGTAATAGATAGGTTAAAGAGGTTCAGTGATTTTTGTACGAAACCATCTCCAAGGGATGTTATAAATGATGATTATGAATGAAAGTTCGATATTTTGAAATGACTTCTCTTTTGTGTAAAGTGGTGGTCAAAAACAGGTTTAATAAACGGGTCCCACTTTGAAGGTGTTGCATCATACTAGGCCTACCCTTGGCACAAAAAGAACTCTCCAATAGGACATGCATTCGAATTGTTCTAATTTTTACTAACCCCTGTCTTTTTCTTTTTCTTTTTTTCTTTCTTTTAACGACAGTCAATCGAGATGGACATCTAATAAGGGTTTTCCTACATTCTCAGATAGTAATTGCAAATATAGCTACCCGAAAAAACCCCATTATCATCCGATCACGTTAGTTGAGTTTCAAGAAATAAAACATGAGTACCCTCCAGAATCATCTGATAGCCCGCAACCACGTCACCAACTGACTTGGCGAATTTGGGGGTCAGTTGAGTGAAGTTCTAAACCGATTTAATGAGCTAAGCATTGAAATGATGGCACAACGGCGTGATCGATCAATTGGTCGCTGGTGGTGCTAGTGGTAACAACATGAACCCTTACCCCTGGCCAACCTGAAGCTCAACCAATATTCTTACCTTATATTCAAACCTGTTACTTCACAAGTTATAAATCCACCTGAAAAACCTTTACCTATCCCACTCATGGCCCACCACCTACTTATGCACCTAACATCCAAATTAACCTTCTCATGCCCAAATTTTCCAGAATTATCCGTCAATCACTATGAGCATGCCATTCGAACCTCAGGGACTACATATTACTCCACCGTGAGCCATTCACTCTAGATACCGCCGCCCAAGGGAAAGCTGAAACTGGGGAGTCATCCGCGCCGGTGGATAAAAATTTGCTAAAGAGATTGGATCGATTTGATGAGTTCATAAGAAAAAGCCAAGGTTTAAGTAAGTAAGGAGCTCTGGACTACAATGAGCTGTGCCTATTTCCGGATATGCAGTTGCCAGTGGGTTTCAAAACATCCAAATTTAGCAAGTACGACGGAACTGGCAATTCTAAGACACACCTTCGGATGTTTGCGAACAAACTAAGGAGGTCGATAGATGATGAGAATCTGCCTGTGATCCTATTTCCCGAGAGTCTAGAAGACGACATTGGTATTCCAACTTGAAACCTAAGGATATGAGATCTTGGTTTGATTTGTCAACCGCTTTTGTGAGGTAGTACGAATACAATTGCGAGTTCGTTCCGACGAGGACCACATTGGAGAGAACTAAGAGAAAACCATTTGAGGACCACAAGACGTATGTGAAGAGATGGAGGAAATTGGCCGCCAAGGTGGAGCCTCCCTTGACTGAAGATGAGATTGTTCGTATGTTCATCAAAACTCATGACCCGCCCTATTTTGAGGAAATTTTTCGAATGACTGGGTGTTATGTTTCAACTTTAAAGTCACAATTGGAAGTTATACAGAGTCAGAGCAGCAGTAGTAAGAAATCTCAATTCAAAAGAAAGACGAGTAAGATTCTTTTGTCTAGAACCAAATCTCCTCTTCCCCGCCTAGATACCTACAATACCCAGTCTACTCACCCCGTTACCCAAACCAACCACGTTCTTGACCTGTTTACAATACCACTATCAACCACCCCCGATCTCGATCATCAAATTACTCGAATACACCTTCAACGCCATTTCACATTGCTCCACCTAACTTTCAGATTAGATCTCGTCCTCCTTTTAACCCAAGACCTATTCCACCCCCAACCCAAATTGCCACTACCGACAAACAGTGACACCCAAAATCCAGTCTCATACCGAACCTTCACCAATTTAGGTCGGCTAGTTAACCAATTATATGAACAATTGAACGCTGTTGGAAAAATTGGCACAATACTTCCTAAAACCTATTCCAAAGGATTTTCCATTGATTACAATCCTCAATCGTTTTATGCTTACCATTCGGAAGCCCCGGGACATTCAACTGCCAATTGTTGGGCATTTAAGCATAAAATTCAAGGACATGATCGAGGCGGAGACATAGTTCTAAGAAGGAGGGATGAACAAGGTCCAAATGTTAGCAAAAATCCTCTTCCTACGCACAATGATACTGTAGGAGCTATTACTGTAGATAAGGAGGTCGAGGAACCTACAAAATTCATTGTAGATGAAACTGAGATAATGGGAGTCATCGGAGAACAATTCATACTGGAGAGGAAGCCTATGAAGTCAAGAAAAATACTGATCCGTTTATTCTAGAAATGATACCTTTCGAATGTGAGCCTTCAGAGATTGTGGTATTTGAATTACTGAGCAAACTCCTGTTCTTAATTTACAAGAGATTCTATGGAATTATAACGAACATACACTATTAATTGGAGCAGAAAAAGTGCCCAAGAAGGAAGTGGATGCCATTACTAGATCTGGAAGAATCATAGGGGAACCCGCAGTCGATGAATCCTCAAAAGCAAAAGAAAATGCCGTTCCAACAAAACCAACTGTGACTGACGAAGAGGCATTCAATTTCCTTAAAATGTTGAAAAAAAGTGAGTATAAGGTGGTCGAGCAATTGGACAAGTTCCTCGCTCAAATTTTCATATTGAATCTGCTTTTTCTCGGAACTTCACAGAGAGGCTTTGCTCAAAGTCTTTAACTGAGGGTCAAGTGCCTAAGAACATTCCTGTGGATAAATTCACTCATGTAGTCGAACATGTTTTGGCTTCAAATTAAATTTCTTTTTTTGATGAAGATTTGATTTTGGAGGGGATTGGACACAACAAAGTGTTGTATATCTCAGTCCGTTGTAATGGGAAGTTATTGCCGAGAGTTTTGATAGACAATGGATCTATTCTTAATAACTGTCCTTGAAACACTTTAGTTAAGTTGGGATTTCAGAAAGCTGAACTTCGGCCATCTGCCACCGTGGTGAGAGGATTTGATGGCGTAAAAAGGGAATCAATGGGGGAAGTAGATTTAGTGCTGAAAATCGACCTACCCAATTTCAGGTTATGTGCTAAGTCATAGACTTCTCGACTGTTTATAATATTCTTCTCGGACAGTTTTGAATTCACACTTCAGGTGCTGTACCTTCTTTGCTCTACAAATATTGAGATTTGTGATGAATGGCCAATTGATCACGATATTTGCTAAGAAAAATTGCACTATGGTCATCAATCCTGCATTGGAAGAGAGAAGTGATAGGAAAACTCTGGTTTCTCCTCACCACGTGGGCTGATATTGTTTTAGTAGATTGGGGATCTAAAGACAAGGTAATGGTGGAAATGAATTTACCCGAAACCAGTGTCATGATGGCTAAAGAGATGATTCGAGGAATATGAGATAGGCAAGGGCCTCGAACGTAATCTACAAGGAGTTTTGGAACCAATAGAGTTTCAAGAAAATAAGGACACCTTCGGATTAGGGTTTCAACCTACTGCCAAGAATAAAAAAGAAATGATGATTCGCAAAAGGGTGGAGAAGGAAGGGAAGCAACTCATCATGAGTATTCCCAGTTGTACTGTACTTTTCCTTACCCAAAGGTAATTGGATCTGAAGTGGACCCGATCGAGGAAGTGAATGTTGGATTGTCTAAACTATTTGTGGGGGTTACTTCTGAGGGGGAGCCGTTGGAGGACCTAGAATTTCTAGAGGTGCCTATCGAAGTAATGAAAAATTGGACCAATGATCTCCTTCCCTCCCGAAGGGAATTTCGGTAAATCTAGATTGCCTTTGGTCGACATGAGAGAAATCATTCGTATTACTTATCTTTTGTCTTTCAGTTTGTAAATAGTTTTTAATCAAATATTTTTCAACGCAAGTCTTATGTTAAATCTCTTGTTAAGTAGCATGTTATGATGTTATCCTTTACTTTCAAATTCAATAAATGCACAGTGTTTATTTCCCGAATTTATTCACTTACGCACTATTGTATCTATTTCATTCTTTTTTAGATGGCAAAAATAAAATACATTGACCCTTTGGATACCACTATTCTGAATTTGATGATTGCAATCTCGATATCTCTCACGAATTTGAAATTTGGAATCAGAAATTCAAGACGAGAGCGATAACGAGAAAATAATCTGAGTCTTTATTAAAGAACTTGAACAATATGAAGAGAAATCCAAACCGAACTTAGAAGAAACAGAAGTTGTTAATATTGGCACTGAGACTGAGGTTAAGGAAATAAAAATTAGCATTCATTTGAATAAAAAACAGAGAAAAGAGATGATTGAGTTTTTGACCTTGTTTCAAGATGTGTTTGCCTGGTTATGATGATATGCCTGAAATTTCAAGATATAGTGGTCCATCGATTACCGACTGATCCAATTTTTCACCAGTAAAGCAAAAATCTCGCAAGTTTAAGCCAGATATGAGCCTCAAAATTAAGGAACAAATCGAGAAGCAACTCAATGCTAGAATCATTATGGTGTCTCATTATCCTATTTGGCTTTCAAATCCGATACCTGTTCCGAAGAAAAGTGAGAAGTGTGAGTCTGTATTACAGGGATCTCAATAAGGCCAGCCGAAAGATGATTTTTCGTTGCCAAATTCATATTCTTCTGAACAATACCGCAGGACATGAAATTGAATCATTGCTGACTATTTTGCCGGATATCACCAGATCTTAATGGCATAGGAAGATAGAGAGAAAACTGCTTTTATCACGCCATGGGGGACATTTTGTTACCGAGTAATGCCGTTTGGATTGAAAAATGCTGGAACCACTTACCAAAGGAGCATGACCACCCTGTTTTGATATGATTTATAAAGAGATGGAGGTTTATGTGGATGACATCATTATCAAATCCAAGAGAGCGGAGGATCATTTGATTGATTTGGAAAGGTTATTCGAAAGATTGAGAAGATATAATTTGAAATTAAACTCCACAAAGTGTGCATTTGGGGCCCCTGTCGGTAAATTATTGGGATTCATTGTCAGTAAGAGGGATCGAGATAGATCCGGTAAAGATTAAAGCCATTCGTGAAATGCCAATGCCAAAAATGCAAATGGACGTGAAGAGTTTCTTAGGAAAGATTAATTTTATTGGAAGGTTCATCGCCCAATTGACCACGTGTGAGCCTTTGTTTAAATTGTTGAAGAAAAATGTGCCATTGTATTGGAGTGGAGAATGCCAGCAAGCGTTTGACAAAATCAAAAATTATTTATTACACCCCTGGTCTTAATGCCACCCAAGCCCGGTCGACCATTGATTATGTATTTATCTATGCTCGACGAGGCTGTGGGATGTGTTTTGGGGTAGCATGACGATTCTGGAAAAAGAGAGCAAGGCATTTATTATTTTAGCAAGAAGTTCACACTTTACAAGACAAGATATACATTTCTTGAAAAGAGTTGTTGTGCATTGGTTTGGGCAGCTCAGAAGTTGAGGCATTATTTGTTTAGTCACACCACTTATCTCATTTCTCGTTCAGACCCTTTGAAGTATTTATTGGAGAAACCGATGCCAACCGGACGCATGGCTAAATGACAAATGATCCTTTTTGAGTTCAATATCATTTTCACCACGCAGAAGGTAATCAAGGGGCAAGTCATAGCAGATCACCTTGCTGAAAATCCAAAGGAGGATGATTATCAACCACTTCATACTTATTTTCCAGATGAGGAGGTCCTGTTCATTGGTACAGTGGAAGACATGAATGAAAAATGTTATGAATGGAGGCTATTCTTTGATGGGGCGTCAAATTCCTTCGGAGTCGGTATTGAAGCTGTTCTAGTATCGATTGAAGGGAAGTATTATTCTGGTTCCCGCTAAACTACGATTTTTCTATCTAACAATATGGCTAAATATGAAATTTGCATTTTTGAACTAAAAATGGCGTTGGAAATGGAGATTAAGGATTAACAAGTGTTCAGTGATTCCGATTTGCTTGTACACCAGATTCTCAAGGAGTAAATCACTCGGGATTCAAAGATCTTGTTCTATCATTGCAATTTACTGGAGTTAGCAAATAAATTTAGGAGTTTGGAGTTCCGGCATATTCCGCGTGTCAGAAATGTTTTTGGTGATGTTTTGGCCACTTTATCTTCAATGATTCAACATCCAAACGAGTTGGTGATAGAGTCTATCCAGATTCAACTACAAGAAAAGTCTGCTCATTGTCTAACTGTGAAAAAATCTCCCGATGGCCGTCCCTGGTACAGTGATATCAAGAAATTTCTCAAGACGGGATCCTATCCCCTGGGGGCCGATGCGACTGCTAAAAGTTCTTGCACAAATTATCTTCTAAATTTTTCTTAAATGGAGAGATGGTATATAAAAAGACGTAGATTTGGTCTTCTGAGGTGTGTTGATGAAAATGAAGCAAGTATTTGATGAAAAAGTGTACAGTGGTGTGTGTGGGTCACATATGAATGGCCATTTATTAGCAAAGAAGATCATGAGGACGGGCTATTTTTGGCTCACTATGGAACATGATTGTGTAGTTTTCGTCAGAAAGTGCATTAAATGTCAATTGCATGGGGATGTTATGCGCACTCCCCTACAGAATTACACAGTATGACTGCTCCCTGACCGTGTTCAATGTGGGTATGGACGTGATTTGAGCTATTGACCCTCCCGCTTCAAATGAGCATCGATTTATTCTGGTGGCAATTGAATACTTTACTAAGTGGGTAAAACTGAATCTTACAAGCATGTGACTAAGAAGGTGGTGACGGACTTTCTAAGGAAGCATATCATTTGTCGTTTTGGAGTAATAGAACATTAATCACTGACAATACAAGAATCTCAACAATGATATGGTGGATGGATTGTGCGAACAGTTCAAAATCAAGCATCGGAATTCTTCTATTATAGACCACAGATGAATGGAGCTGTGGAGGCCGCAAATAAGAACTTGAAGAAAATAATTCGAAAAATGACTAAAAGACACCGTGATTGGCACGAGAAGCTCCTTATGCATTAATGGCATATAGAACTGCTATTCGGACTTCTATTGGAGCAACTCCCTACAACCTCATGTATGGAATGAAAGCAGTGTTGCCAACTGAGGTCGAAATCCCTTCATTGCGCATTTTAATAGAGGCCAAACTGGATGAGACTGATTGGATTAAACAACGTCATGAGCAGTTGTCTTTAATCGATGAGAAGAGTTAAATGTTATTTGTCATGGTCAATGTTATCAAAAGACAGTAGTCCGTGCTTACAATAAGAAGGTCAGACCACGGATATTCACAGAAGGAGATAAAGTGTTGAAACACATTTTGCCAGTACAAGAGGAAGCTAAGGGGAAATTTGCACCAAATTGGTAAGGTCCTTTTATTGTCAAGAAAATTTTGTCCGGTGGAGCGCTCATTCTCGCAGAAATGAATGGGCAAGTGTTCTCTCAACCGATCAATTCGATATGTGTAAGAAATTTTTCATATGATAAATGGAATTTTCCTTTTATGGTTAATATAAAGAATGGAATGAAAAGTCAGCCTTTTCCTTTCCAATCAAACATTCTATCTCTAGTTATCCCTTTTTGACCTTCAAAATTAATTATTTCGTTTGACAACCCCTGAGAATCGCAAACCCCACACTTGGGCAAGTTTTGAGTTGAAAAGGTTGAAAAAAAGAATAAAAGAAAAAAAGGAAAAGGAAAAAAAGAGGTTTCAAAAGGTAAAAGTGATAGAAGAACAAAATGAAGAGAAAATTAAAAAAGAAAATCTCGATTGAGAATAAATTGGGGCAATTATTAGTAAGGTTAATTTGAAGATGCGATCTCAGAAAATCTAAACATTCATAAATCCGCTTTCGAATCTTAACATTTTTCTTAACACCCTACCAGACCCTAATACAGAAACTAAAAGTCCTGACTTCTGTTCTTTATATTGTCTTTTTAGGACAATTTCTAATCAAATGGCATATGATGTCAAAAACACTTTCACCTATTTTAAAGGAAGGATTATTATACTGATGCCATTATTTCTTAAAACACATTTCTGAATTAATATGCGGTAGACAAGATTTGTTTATTAGGTGAAAACCCGTAAGAGTACCTTTGAAAAAAAAGAAAAGAAAAAGGGAAAAGAAAAGTGAAAAATGAAAAAAATGATGAAAAAGAAAAAATAAAATAAAATGGACGGGGGCAACCTTAGTGAAAACCCGAAAGGGCACTGAGTTAGGGTTTTATAAGGAAAATTGAGTTTGGATCTGAAGAGTTGGTGACTTAGTTCATTAGAATTTCTCCTCACATTGTGGTTCTGTTGTCAAGCATTGAACTCCGAAGGGATGATATCCAAAGGGTCAAGCGTAACATTTTATTTGAAAATCAAAGTGTTTGATTTATCAAATACAAAATTTGAGTATACAAGTTTATTTATTTTGAATGATTTTTCGTACAATAAAAGTAGATGGTTGTGTTTATATTATTAGAATTTTCATCATTATGTGCAATTAGAATATTTTTCATGGTCACATTTGTCTCTTTCGTTTTATCAAACGGTAATCCTTATGATTTATCGAAAGTAAATGGATACTAAATAACATATTGGTTTAAGTATGAGAAATTATGGAAACTTGATTTTGTTCGCAGGGTAAGGTTGAAGTACTCGCTACATCAAATAAGAAGTCCAAATACTCATGTATTCATATTTCTTAAAAAGGGGTTGATCGGATGGTAACAGCATTATCTATCATTATTTCTTTTCTTGCAGGTCCGACAGTCCAATAGCATTACACTAGGGCAATTTTTAGAAGAAATCGTTTGTATCTCTTTTCGAAATTCTACAAAATGTTTTGCACAAATCTTCGTAAGTTAAGGAAGGTTCGGGTATTCATCCCACCGACTAAGTGACGGCAGACTCGGGTATTCGTCTCACTGACGAAGTGAAGGCAGGTTCGAGTATTCATCCCACTAACCAAGTGAAGGCCGGTTAGGGTATTCATCCCACTGACCATGGAATAGTAGGTTCGAGTATTATCCCACTGACCAATTGAATGGCAGGTTCGAATATTATCCACTGGCAGATGCTATGACAGGCTCGAGTATTATCACACTGATGAATGGTACGGCGGATTTGGATATTATTCCACTGACTAATAGAACATTGGGATCGGGTTTTATCCCACCAATTTCAGCAGGATCGGGTTTTATTGTGACGCCCCCACTTCTTCCAAGGGCGAACCCAAGGGTATCCGCGGGACGACTGTCTAACTCTCACCAGGACTCACTACAATCTATAATTCAAAAAGTTCGAAATATTTCAAATAACTTCAATATATAATTAAAGTGTTCCAACATTTTTCAAACTTACAATTAGTTAGCTTTCAAACTTAATACAATCCAAAGGAGTATGTACTACAACCATCCGTTATAATACAACTTAAGATCTTCAAAAGAACAATCTAGTACTATTCACGAGCACCCTTGGTCTCGAACCCTGTTAAGGAAAATAAAAACGTGGAATGAGCTAAACAACCCAGTGAGGTTCCAAGATACTTTAACAGTTTTAATAAATCATGTAAATTAAGCATAGCACATATACGGTTCAAGGATTGCACATTGGCACATTAACATGAGACAAATGCCATTGTATAGAAATAAACACACATTAAGGATACGGTATTCACTTGGAACAATTTCGGTCCACTTTACCTTATAACTCCAGTGCCCCTCGATTTGTCTGCCCATCACCTTATCCCTCCAGTGGTAGTACTTGAATATATCGAAACGGGTGGCTCAGGGTTCCAACTTACCCGATTGAGTCCAGTCCTGACTCGAACAGGTTAGTAACCAAGGGCAGGACCCAGTTCAGTTTAGAGCTTACAACATGCATAAGTAATCAAGCAGATTGGTAAACGATAATAATTTGTCATTTTAGTAGGTCGAGTGAGATAAAGTACACATTCGCCTTAAAACGGTGGTAATTTCATAAGAGCAATTATAGGCAACATTTAACACTTAAACACGTAAGAAATATGTGGTAATTTCATATGAACATGTAATTTATGGTAATCAAATAATCAAATAGTCAAGTAATCAAGTAAATTGGCAAACGGTAAGTAATCACGGTTAGTTGGTAAGCATGTAGTAATACTATTAAAGTCACCTACGGTGGCAAAGTTCATAAGAGCAATTATCAGTAGCACTTAACAATTAACACATAATAACCATGGAGTAAACATGTCGTAAAGCTATGCAAGTTAAATACTTCTATATGGAACACTCACCAATTCAAAACAAGTAATAAGCGCTTAAACAAGTGTTGAGGCGTCTGTTTCGAGTTTCTCTTGAAGGTCCCTTGAGCACCTGAGCAAATAATAATGAACTACCACTTAGAAAACTCAATTATCATAAAAGATTGCACACTTGTACAATCTAGAAAAATATCATGAAAATGAGCCTTAATTACTCGTAATCGAGACTCAAAAGCGGGGTTTTAATAATACAAGGAAGATTTTCATTTTGAAATCAAGTGTAAAATGTGTCAATCAATAGCGAAGAAAATGGAGAGTTCTAAAAACTCAATTTCCTTTAAGTTTAAAAATTTAGATTTGGGGTGCATTTTTCGAAAAATCAATACTCACTCTCTGCAGGTCCAAAATTGAAAAACTTGATACCGTTGGAAACTACTTCCAAAGTACTAAAAGTTTCTAGAAAACACTTTTTCATGATTCCAAATGGAAGTTATTCTAAATTCAGTACAAAGTTGCTGTTTTAAACTTATCAAGACAGTTTCGGGTTGGTTTTTGGCCAACTTTGAAAATTCGGCAAAATTCACCGAATGCAAACTAGCCTTTGAAATTTGGAACTCAATTATAGTTACAAACAAAGTTTAAAACACAACAAACAGAACAAGAATCGGACTTTTGAACGCCAAGATATAGTAGTTCAAAATCGGTACAAAATGAAGTTCACTGGGCAAAATTCCAGATTTGCAGCTTGAACTTTGGGACTTTAGTTGGACATCGAAACGGACTCGGAATGACACTAAATTTGGCAGTATTATCCTACCATATAAGGGCTATTCCTCTGTCAAATTTCATATAAAAATTCGTTCGAGAAACTAGTTAACAAAGCCACTAAAGTTTCTAAATTTCCAAGGCAAAGCTGCCTTGTGCTTCCATTTTCCTTTTCTCAAACATTTGGCTAATGAAATTTTCTCAAACGTGGTTTATTTATGAAGGCAAGGTCTAAGAAACCTCCAAATTATATTTGGTAGGTGTTTAACACCAAGAATTTCGAAATAACAAGTTCCAATTCAAAATAAGGCATTCAGCTAGCCAAAAGAGGGTTTTCCATCACTAAGACAGTTTCGTAATTCGGCCATAACTCACTCAATTCGACTTAACATTGAGCGTGTTTAGTGGCGTTGAAAACTACATTCATAGGGCTACAATTTCACAGAAGGAATCATTTTAAAATTCTGTCCACAACTAGCTCATATTTGAGTTTCAAGTTGCAGTTCATAACAGGGCTCCCAGGTCATCCGAAAAACAGGGTAGTCATCTTTAAATGATTGGTTAGTTCACTCAGGTGGAATCAGGAAATGTATTTTATACCGTTGGAAACCTGGAAGTGTCTAGTTTCCAATGCCACAAACAGCACTCAATTTTGACTTCGGAGCAAAGAGTTATGGTCAAAACAAATTCACTGCCAGAGCATTACGGGACAGAGTTTCCAGTTTTGATAACATTTCGAAATCTCCACTTTTACCCAACCAAATCAAGTAATTTTTGGTAGAAGCTTTCTACACAACCTATACAACATATATACATCAAAATCAAGGCAATTGGACCACAAAAAGTTCGAACTAGAGCCTCGGCAAAACCAGGGGCAGAATCGTCCCCTTGCACTTTCAAACTTTCCTTTGATTTCTTTCCATTTTCTCAACTTAGATCCACTAGTTAAGCACTAAAACAACACAAATAACATCTAAAATTATCATAACAGCCCATCAAGTCCAATGTGAGATTTTATAGAGCCCACTCACAAGATCTACAACAATCCAAGACTACCCACATGCATCTACAACCGTATAAGTGCAATATAACGTATATAAACTAAGATTCAAGGGTTTGATCGTTGGTTACCTTCTTAGATGATTAACCCAGAAATTTTTGGCCCCTTTGAAGCTCAAGAAAACCATGAAAATGAAACTCTTCTCCTAGGCCAAGATGATCTCCAAGTTATTTGCAAGATGTAGTGTGAATTTGAGGTGATTTGGTGAAGAATTGGAGCAAGGATTGAAGCAAAAATGGAGGAACTTTTCTTCCTCTTCTCCTTGAAGATTTCGGCCAGGCTATGAGTGAGGAGAGAGAGAGAGCAATCTGATGACTAAAGCTTCCCTTGGAAGCTTGGAAACTTGGGGCCAAAGTTTGGGAAAAAGTCAACTACCAAAAGTGTCGCGCGCGCGCGTTTCGTGCCCGTTTCCTCTCGGGTTTGTTTCACTCGTGCACTAAACCTCTAATGCACTTCCTTTAACACTATTATTATTCACTCTTAGTAGTCTAACAATAATTTCTAAAATTCTCCAATTAGTCCCGTGCGCGAAAACGCGAACTTCCAACTTGTGCGCGATAAAGCGAAATTTCTAAGGAGTTCTTATAACGATAGTATAACTAACTAATACTTGAGTATTTAATCATAAAAATACTTATTTTAAGACTAACACATGAGTCCTCACATGAGTCTAGTATTAATTTCTCAAATCTCCAATTTGTCGCACGGTACGACTTTCGAGAAACTATCGACGTGCGAGCAATAAAAGTTTCATTTAACTTAATCATATTCAATTTCTCAATTAATTTTTCTTAGTCTACTATTAATCATCCTTAGTTCTCCAAGACTAATGTATAACTCTTCAATTTCTAAGCTCATTGTACCCTCAAATCGATTATTGTCTCCAAACGCGAATTCACTATTCTCGCTAAACGAGCTTCCCAAAATTTAATTTTTATAACAAGTCATTTTAAAAATAAATGTAAGCCACAGTTTCATGTAATTGGGTCTAAAAAGGTTGGAATAAAATATTCAAAGCAAACGGCGAATTAAATATTTAAATAAACCAGTAATAGGAGTTTAAAATAAGTAAATTTGCGGGTCCTCACATTTATCCCACTGACCATTTACATCATCATTGAGATCGGTTTTTATCCTATCAACCTCGGTAGGACTGGGTTTTATCCCGCTGACCGTTTATATCATCGTTGGGATCAAGTTTTATCCCACCAATTTCGGCAGGATCGGGTTTTATCCTACTGACCTTTTCATGTTTCAGCTTTAGGGTTTCTAAAATCGGGGCTTTCTTATGGATGGTTATTGAGTTTATAATTAGTTATGATTGAGGGGTATTGTGACCCTAATGAAGTATATTGATTAGCCTCTGATTGGTTTGTGAAATTGTAGTTGGTTTGGATGAATTTAAGTGCTTGTTTGTAGGATGGAAAAGCTGAAATTTAGGGGAAATGCTGTCCGAATGTCGAGGATGTTAGGGTTTTGCGCGTTAGGTTGAGATTGGGTAACAGTGCAAGGTTTTGGGGTTCGTTTATACTTTTAGTCTTAAATTCGAAGTATTTTCCATTTTAAACTATATTTGAACTTTGCTTTAGTGGTTCATTTAAGAGGTACTCGACTCGTGTTTGAGTCTCAACTGTGTTCTTTTGGTTGTTGTAGGACGTACCGGTGATCCAGGGCGTCCGTTGGACGAAAACTTGTGAATTGCTTATTGAAGTGGTGAGTGTACTATGCATGATCTGTGCTTAAATGGTTGTGTACTTGAATCCTTGGATTGAATAACTGTGAATTCTGTGCATGAGGCGAGAGTGTACTTTATCGCTCTCGTTCTCTTACTTGTATAACTGATTACTGAATATTTGTGACTTTGACTTGTGCCTGGCTTAATGTCGTTTGGGGCATGAGCCCTACGACTTTACTGTGATATCTGAGCTCAAGCCTCAATGGTCGTCCATCGAGTCGAGCCGGCAAGGGCCGGTCGATTAGGTAACGAACCATGAGGTTACTGTGTGTCGAGTGGAGTGTTAACTCCTTGACCTGGTGGTATACTCGAGTATTACCCTCTTGATTACTGTGAGGTGTTCGGGCCCGGTAAGGGGAATGTATGGTGGTAGAAGGTACTAGATGGAAAGTGGGGGTCTACGGTCATACTTTTCCTTCGAATGTTGACGGAGGGTCAACGGGATGTGATCAAGAATTGCAATGGGGAAATGGGCTCCCGAGAGCCACCCGTATCCTTTTACTTGTGGTGCTTCTATGTCTATGTTTGATGGTTGTGTATAACAGAGCATGGCTACATTCGTGAACTTGGGGTGCATGACTTGTTAGTACCTCATTGGGCGAAAACTCACTCTCGTTATCTTTGTTTTCCTTACATGACTTACTTTTGGAAACCATGATTTTGTGGAGCGAGTTGTTTGTTCCTTTGTATAGCTCCTCGACTGTTAGAAACCCTAATGTGCTGTATTTGGATAATCTCTTTTGAATTGTAAACCCTTATCGTGGTTATACGTGAATATTTTCTCATGTATAAATGATATACTTTCTTGAAAATGTACTTGTTTATTCCTATTTAAAATTTAATGGTGTTTGGAGTGTGTTCGTTGTTACCCTTACTTGTTATAATACCTTCCGAAACGTTCATACTTGCGTGCATGTGATCGTTAGTAGTCCTGGCAAGAGTTGGGCAGGCAGTTCGCTAACCCTTAGGGTACACCCTAGGGGGAGGTGGGGCTGTCACAACGATGGCTCGACAAATTGGGAAAACTAATCCATTTGGTCCCATTAAAATGTTATTGTTTGATTGGTATGCTTTAATATGATCATTTGGATAGATTATTTATGATTTTAGGATGAATTTTGAGATTTAATGAGTTTTGATAGATTTTTAGTTTTGATTTGTATTTTTAATAAAATTTTGGGTAATTTTTTATGTTTAATTTTAATAAATAGGTTTCCATTCATCTTTTGTGAAGTTTTAACATGTGATTTCGATAGGTCCCATCTTAAGCCATTAATATTAGTATTTCATTTTAGACTCTTAAAACTTTTTAATTATTTTAATTAGGTCCTTGTTTGCTTTAATTTCTTGAACATGGATGGTTTATTTTATGTAAATACCTTAAGTGATTCCATTTCGTGTTTAATTTTTAATTTAGTGTTTATTTTCATTTCATGTGATTATTTGTTAATTAAAGTGATGCCTTGACCTTTTTCTTCATTTTGGAGGGTAAATAAGTAATTTCGTTTCACTAAGTCACCAATTTGAGGGAGGTACACTCTACCCCTTATTTCGATTTTACTTGACTCTATGTGCTCCTATGTGACTTTATGTGCTTAATTACATGCCTTTTGAATATTTTTTTATTATTTTATTTATTTATCTATTCGCTTTATTTATTTTAATTTTGTATATTTATTTTGGCTCAATTTTGATCATTTGAAAGGCATTTAAATGCCACAATTGTAATAGTTAGGTTATTATTTCATTTTATTTAATTCTTTCCCTTCTTAGATTGTAGTTAGGGCCCCAAGTGTAATAGTTAGACTTTTATTTGCTTTAATTGCTTCTGTGTTTTGTCTGCTTATGTGTTACGTGTTATCCGCTTTCTTAGGGTCTTGCATCTAGATATTATAATTATGTGTTATGTGTTTATGTGATATTATGTGTTTGCATGTTTTTATTAAGTTTTACATGATTAGTTAGTCATAATTATGTGAGACGCCACCACAATAGTCCAACGCTAGTTGTGGTCCATTTCCCGAATCCACACTAGTCCAACGCTAGTTGTGACCCTCTATTCTGATTTCCTACTAGTCCAACGCTAGTGAGCACTTATAGATATGGGCTAGTCCAACGCTAGACCCTTAGGAATCATTCTACGCGTTAGATCATGATTGTGTGATAAAATCACTTCATCTCATGCATGTTTTTCACTTTTTAAGGTTTTTACCATTTTGCATGACACTTTCCTTATATGTATATTCTTTACCCCTTTGTATGAAAACACGACATTAGACTTGAATTCCATTTAAGAATTAGAACTAGATTAGTACACTTTAAGGTTTTTCTATTTCTTATCCCATATTTCTCCTTATATGTATATTCCTTACCCCTTTGTATGAAAACACGACATTAGACTTGAATTCCATTTAAGAATTAGAACTAGATTAGTACATTTGCATGATTAGATAGGAGAAATAATCCCTTAAATATGAGATATGGACGAGTGTGACTTTTTAGTCTTAGCACGCTCGTATTCCCTCTATAAAAGGGAACATTGAAGTCATGAGTATTAGTTCCCCGCACCCGTTATGATGCATTCCTCTAGGTCATATATATTTGTACATCATTATTTTCTTTTCTTTTCTTTCTTTTGAGTCTCATGATTTGCATATTCGTGACCTCTTCAAAGAGTCACTCTTAGGCATCACAATTAATGTGATTGGCACCAATTAAGCTTTGAAGAGACATTCTAACCCCCCGATATCCTCCTAGGTTTAGGTTTTGCATCCATATAGTACGTCCAAATGTGACAAATTTTTAGATTAAAATAAGAAAATTTTGACTAAATCACACAACTAGCCTTGGTTAGGTTGAAAGGGTGCCTTAGATTTTTATCCTTACCTTCCCTTTCTTCAAATGTGACTCCTGAACACTTTTCTCTGATTTTCGAAGATTTGAGTCGTTTAAAAAGGGTTTTTCTACTTTTTTCTTTAAAAATTCATTTTAGGTGACTTGGTATACTTTAACTCAATACCAAGTGGCGACTCCGATTTTTTATTCAAAAACCCTTTTTAATCTATAATTTGGGCAAAAAATTGTCGCATTTTAAACCCCATTTAGGCCCATTTTTCTTTGTTCATTTTCTCTTTAAAAAATCATTTTTAATCAAAAATTAAATCAAAATTCACTTTTCAATGAATAAACTTGTTAATTTTATTTTTCTTTCAAAATTGGGACGCGACAGGCATAAGACTAGGAGGTGAAATCCATTTCTCAAGTATGAAATGAGTGCAAATAATCAAGAAAGTTAGGCTTGAAACTTAGAAAATGTTCACTAGTCACTTTTTAAGTTTTTGCCTCTTTATAAGGAAAATTCAGTTTTAGCAACATTCTTTGAAAAATCATAACATGAGTTTCATGAGTCCAAAATTTGCAAATCTTATATCGTTGGAAAATAGATTCAGTGAACTAAAACTCTCTAAAAGACACTTTTTCAGATTCAAATCAGATATCAGTCAAATCATAGCTCCAAATCACTGCTTCAGTAAGAACAGGGCAAAACAGTTTTGAATTTCAGGGAACTTTGAAAATTTGGTAAAATTCATAGGAATCAAACTAGCCATTGAAATTTATACCACTGAAAGAACTCCAAATCTAGTTTCAAACCCAACAAATAGAACTCAATTTGGATTTTTCTACACCAAGATACAATAGTTTTATGAAAGCTTGTTTTTGAAACCTGGTTCACGAAATTTCAGCTTTGGAACATTCGACACAGTTTCTAAATCAGGTTCGAACTAAGGCTACACAAGTCCAAAATTAGTGTGGTTTATGGCGTTGAAAACTAGATTCAAAATGCTAAAATCACTAGAAGAAGCTATCTTCAAATTCATTTTGTAAGATGAGTGAAAACGAATTACAAACTGCAGCTGTGTTTGTTTCTCTGTTAAAACAGTGAGGGAAACAGTCAACTTTGCCGGTTAACTACGGCTCATAGAAAATGAACTAGCAGGTGCATTTTATACTGCTAGAAATCCCTCAGAGTCCAGTTTCATATGCCACAAATAGAACTTGATTTTGACCCCTGTATGAAAATTTATGGGTTGTTGAGTGCGCATTGGATGGCGGCACTGATCAGAAATTTCCAGTTTGTTTTCCTCCCTTTAACCTAACTTTAACCCATTCAAATGAAATGCTTTTTGAGAGGTGATTTACACACACATAACCTAATATGTAACAAGCATTTTTACATCAATATGACCACAAATTTTGAAATTAAAACAAGGGAAATAAACCAGCAAAAATAGGACAGCCATGCTCCACTTTCTCTTCAAATTTTCTCTCCAATTCTTCCCACCAAAACCAAGCTATAAATCACAAAAACAACAACCAACCAAACAAACAATAAATCCTCAAGGTCACTACCTAAGAATTTTCCTCAAGACATCTACCTAAAGTCAAGGTTCATGGAACCCATCAACAACCCAAACTTAACTAGTTAAAACTAACTAAAACAAACCATAAGATGGAAGAAACATGAGAGTTTTGAGGGGTTACCTTTCTTCCAAGAGTAGTAAGCAAAACCACAAGGAATCAAGCTCTAAACCACCAAGAATCCTCCTTCTCCAAGTCTCCTACTAACCTTGAGGATGATCCAAGAAGATCAGCAAGGTTGGAGCAAGTTTTGGTGAGCAAAAATGAAGAAGATGAAGATGAAATTTTTTGGGTAATGGAGGGGGTAAGTGTTCGGCCAAGAGGGAGGGAAAAAAGAGAGGTTTTGTGTGATGTTTGGTGAAGTGATTTGGATGAAGAAGAGATAGGACATAAAGCTACTTTTGGTTCAAAAAATGAACAAATGAATAGTGACCCATTAGTGCTCCTAATTGAGCTTAATTCAACACACTCACCTCTAATCCTTGAATTAGCTTTTCTTAGTCTACCATTGGTCATCTTTAACTCTCTACGACCACTGCACTCTCCAGCCAAATATCGTCTCAAAAAACGTGTATTCACTAATTTTAACTAATCAAGCGACAAAAAAATTAACTTTACGAGCAAAAATTTTAAAATTATAAAATGAGGCAATGTACCATGCAAATGCAATTAAAATGAATGAAATAAATTAATTGGAGTAAATGAATAAATAATTAAATAAACAAGCCAGTATAATAAAATAAAAATAAACATAAAATTTGGGTCCTCACAGAAAATGTCAATAAGACAATTTTACATGGATTGTAGACTCGAATAGAAGTTGCTTGGACAGGGTAGTTAGACGAATTGCCCAGCATACTGTGGGCATATCGAACTACACCCAAACTGCTACTTAAGAAACTCCATTTGCCTTAACTTATGGAGCAGAGGCAGTGATCCCTGCAGAGATTGGATTACCCTCCGATAGAGTCCAAAATTTTATAGCCCAGAATAATGAAGAAAAACTGAGGCTAAGTCTAAATGAGCTCAAATAGAAAAGGAAGGAAGTGGCAATAAGAATGTCTAGGTACAAAGAGCATAACTCAGTATTACATTGCTTGAGTTAGACATCTTTATTTCAAACCTGGAGATCTAGTAAGAAAAATTTAGTACGTCAGATCATGGGAACAAATAAACTGGATCCGAACTGAGAAAGACCATATGTTGTGAAGGAAGTTAATCGAGCAGGATACTGCAAGTTGGCATATCTTAATGGAGGAAAAGTGCCTTGCACTTGGCATAGCTCAAACTTGAAGATTTTTCTCTAATTTGCTCTAGTTTTACTTAGTTAGGTTTAGTTTTTATTTACCCAGGTCAGTTAGCATGTTATATCTAGGTCTGATAACGGTCCTTTCATGCACCACCTGATTTGATATTGTAATTTCTTCTATCCAAAAAGCAAGATTAGTGTGATTAGAAATTGAGAAAGTGACTAAGTATCCAAAAAGGAAGACATTTCATTCATGATAAAGCTGCTTTACAAAAGAGATGAGGTACAAGCTTTATCTGATCTACCTTAGCCAACACTATGCATCTCCAGTTCGGATTTCTCAAGAACCTTCCTATTCTTCTTTTGGAGCTGTAATTGGAAGAAAGGGGTCCACGAGGGTCCACGACCAGGTCAGCTGACTTATACCCCTTAGAGTACACTTCTATGAGTCAATCGATTTGTTCGGCCACCTGGGGGTTGTAATTGGAATACTTTCCAATGTCAAACCTAGGAAGGTTGAGAGTTTAGACCTTTTCCAGAGCGGAGGAGTTTCTATGCTGAAGGATCAGAATGTTCAAAATGGTGAGGTCGGTGAGGAAGTCCGAAGACTTGAGAAAACACTTGACCCTCAACTTTTGGCCTTTCTCCAGAGCGAAAGCACATTGGGCTTCAAGTTCGGCAGACCTCCTCTATTCGGCCTCCAGCTAACAGAGTAGAGGTTTTCTTACTCTCCAACTTGAGGTTGTTATGAGCTTGGGTCAATGCTTCTTTAGAGTTTCGACCTCTTGGGAGGAGGCATCCAACTAGTTGGATAGAGCATTCTTAGCCTCAGAGTGTTGGGCCGGGCAGGGATCATGTCCTCAAATCTCTTAGCCAATTCAGCTCCTGCCAAGTTCACTTGATAACAAGGAAGGCTAACGTGAGCACATAAAAGGAAAAAGCAGTGGAGGTAGGACCAAAAATCTGAAAATAACTACCAACCTAAGTTGTTGTAGCGTAATAGTGTTGTAAAGACTAGAATGGAGGTCACCTTGATGAAATTGTGGTTGTGGGATAGGATGGCATCCTGGAGCAATTCCCGAGCTACCTTGGGGTATTGTAATCGATCGTTGATGGACAAGTTCTATTGCAGGTAGAAGTGCATGGGGTGACGATGAGTGATGGAAACCGCCCTTTCATCAAAAGGGACTATGCTCAAGTACTACCACATATGAGTTGGAGGCTGAGTCCAGCCCTGCTTCTCCACTGTGTTGACACCATAATGCCCGAACTCTTGGGTGGCAGAGCTGGGAATCTTCTCCCGAGCAGGCGAAGGAGATGTCTCAATGTGAGCCCTCTTGGCTATGTACTTCTTGCACTTCTTCTTCCCCTTCTCTTCAGCATGAGCAGGTTGTGTTGAAGTTGGAGGAGGAATGGGAGCAGAAGTTGCCAGAGTAGTAGTTGCAGTGGACGAAGGAGCCAAACTGGCAGCTTAGGGGAGAGAAAGTAGCTGTGAGAGTTTCTTCACTGTAAGAAAGATAAACCGAGTAAGAAGGAGAAAATGAATACAACTGAAAGAATGGGATGACCAGAAAGGAAATAAGCAAGTACAAGTATTTAGCTCTTCGGGAGAAAAAGCCCTAGTTTCATTAGAATGGTCGCTAAGGTCTGCTTGGATAAGCCCGACTGCATTAAGTTGAGCAGAAGAAAGCTCCTTCACATTCAACTTAATGTCTGAGTTGAGAATTCGATTCAGTTTGGATTCAGTGAAAGGTGAGAGGAAGGCATCTGAAACTTGTGTGCCCTCCCTCCACATTAATGGAGGAAACCCCAAGTTTTTCACAAAGAAGAACTGAACCTTTTCAGTTCCATCCTTTGATGGAGGAAGGTGCTCCTACAAACAGTTCGCGGGGTGCTTGACCTACATCGGTGAGCAAAGTAAAACCAACCTGAACATGACCTGATATTGTCATATGAAAATAAGAACGAAATAGGTCCAAAGAATAGGAAATTTCTAAAATTTGGCAGAAGATAAAGAAGCCAAGAATGGACCAAACTACATTAGAAATTAACTAGGTTATTCAAATACCCTAGAAAGTCAGGATTTCAAACAAAAAAAAAGAAATGGGAAGGTGAAGACCAGTTAGAAATTGGTCCCTATACACTGCCATATACCCAGAAGGACGTCGGTAGGCGACCTCCCTATAACTTCAGGCCTCGAACTAGTTGAGAATCGAATATAGTCTCTGTGAGGACCCGTAAAATTTCCTTCTTTTATATCATTTAATTCTATTTTTTTTCATGCATTTTCTCTATTTTATTGTACTACCTTAATTTTCTAGACATTTTATAAGTGAATATAGTTTTAAATTATTTTTCTAGTATAAGTTAGCTCGTGTTAATTTTGAAGTGTATTATGGACGTGGGACACGCTAGTGTGACAAATGCGGTAAAATTTTGTTTGTAAGGTGAAGTTTTGTGTACTGGAATATTAATTTCATGGTGCTAGAAGATAATTAGAGTTAGCTAGATAGATTAACCATTGGAGGAAAGAAGATAAGCTTGAAGCCTAAAAGGTGCCAAGTGTCGCGACCCGATTGGAGTTGGACTTTGACCAAAGGTTTTACCACTTTCCTAAAACTAATTTTGACCAAGATTTTTCTTATTTTCTCTCTTGTTTGGCCGGCTCCTTTGAGAGGAAAAACCAAGAGAGTTCCTTCAACTTCAACTTCAATTCTTGCTCAAATCTTGAGCTTCAACCGTTGAATTTTCAAATTACTCCATCAAAGTTACTTACTAAGCAGGATTAAAGCTTTTAGTGGAATAAATTTGGGAGGAAGAAGCCTAAGCTACCCTATCTTTTGTGGTTCTAAGGTACTTTATCAAGAAATTCCCCCTTTGTCCTTAATAATGGTAAATTAGTGGTTTTTAGTTGCTAATATGCTATGTTGTGGAAGATTTTCTGGTTTGAGGTAGAGTTAGAGAAATTTCAGATTTATTAGAGATTATTCTGCCCTCATATGATGGTTAATGGTTGGCTATGATCTACTAGCTTTGACATGTGAGAAATTTAGTGTTTTTGTGTTAGTTTACTTTGCTTAAAGAAATTTCCAGCTTAAGGGTAAGATTTCCAGTATATCTCCCAAGTAAAACTCTAATCTAGCACTCTGATTCTCATTACTTAATTTCGAACCATTCCCATAGTTCTGCATCCTAAACTTTATGCCTAGGATACACTACAGAGATCTAAAACCTAAAATCTGATACCAACTGTGACGCCCCCACTTCTCCCTAAGGCGGACCAAAGGGTATCTGCGGGATGCCTGCCCAACTCTCGCCAGGACTCAAGACAATTCAATTCACGCTTAACGACAATAACCATTAATACAAGTCTAATAAAGAAAGTCGCTTCCATACTTATATATATATCATCCAGTCATACACCACGAATACAAAATACATTAATCTTCCAATTCTTACATTGGTTCCCAAAAGATATATCAATTCCCAAAATACACAACAGCCACTAAACTAGTCAGTTCCATTGGAAACCCTATTACAAAAGTACATAAAAGGGTTCTTCCGAGTTTTACCTCAGATCCATTCCTGCTAAGAAAAACAAATCTACGGGGTGAGCAATCGCTCGTGAGGCCAAGAACACACATGCAAGCACATTAACCAAGTAACAATCCCAATTAATGAGTAAAACAATAATATTCAAGTAAGTGACAATTCGAGCAAGAAAAGTAAACAGAAACAATTCAAGGATATAGGAGCTCTTAAGAGCTATTTTCCACTTGCACGATCCAGAACCTTTGCGAATTGACATTCCGTCAATCGGGTAGGTTTAGTCCATAGAACTTCACTTATCATGTCCCGATCACCGTTACATACCCCTGTACCAGGTCCGCCTGTCGCTTGTTTTGGGCGATACTACTCGAGTATGCCAAGCAAGATCTCTCATTAAATCGAGCTTATACTTGATTCCCATGGCTCCCCAAGCTTCTCGAGCAAGCCCATACTAGCTCGAGTTGCAAGGTCGGCCGATGAGATTTGGGCGTCCCCCCATTAGTGTCATTAGGTGTCGAGGAGCTTCACTCCACTCGACTTATGCAGCCATAGCATAACATTTCATTTCAATTAATCATTCAATACATTTCAACCATTTATTGCATTTAAATCAATTCAATCATTTTCAATCAATTCAATTATAATTCATTTAAATGAGAACGAGTGCGATAAAGTACACACTTGACTCAATTTTTAAAATCTCCAATCATTCATAATAGTTGAGCATGTATCAAGTACTCATACACTTGACACTCACCAAATAAACAAAGAAGTAATGCCCACCTGAGGGTTCAGGCGTCCACCGTGGGATCCTCTTGAAGGTCCTCCTGAGTGCCTGAGCAATTAATAATGAACTATCACTCAGAAACCACAATTATCAAAGAAGATTGTACTAGAGTACAATCTAAGAAAATCTCATGAAAGTGAACCTTAATTACTCGTAAACCGAGACTCAAAGATGGGGTTTTAAAACACAAGGAAAAATCTGATTTTTATCATGAAATCAAGTGTAAAACGGTCAAGCAATCTCGAACGAAAATGAGAAGTTCTAAAAACTCAATTTCCTTTAAATTTGAAAATTTTTTATTTGTCAAGCAATTTTGGAAAAATTGCATCTCACTCTCTACAAGTCCAAAATTGGAAAACTTGGTACCGTTGGAAACTTCTTCCAAGTACTAAAAGTTCCTAGAAGACACTTTTCTGTGATTCCAAATGGAAGGTATTCAAATTTTGGCTCAAACTGTTTTAGACTTATCAAGACAGTTTCGGGGTTGGTTTTTGGCCAACTTTGGAAATTCGGAACAATTCACAGAATGCAAACTAGCCATTCAAATTTGGAACTCTATTAGAGTTACAATCAAAGTTTAAAACACAACAAATGGAACAAGAATCAGAGTTTTGAGCGCCAAGATATAGCAGCTCAAAGTTGGCACAAAAATGAAGTCCACTGGGCAAAATTCCAGATTTAAAGCTTGAATTTTGGGACTTTAGTTGGGCATCAAAACAGACTCGGAATGACACCAAATTTGGTAGTATTACCCTACCATATGAGAGCTATTCCTCTACCAAATCTCATACAAAAATTTTTCGGGAAGTTAGTTAACAAAGTCACTAAAGTTTCCAAATTTCCAAGGCAAAGCTGCCTTGTATTTCCATTTTCCTTTTCTCAAACATTTGGCCAATGAAATTTTCTCAAACATGGTTCATTTATGAAGAAAAGGTCTAAGAAACCTCCAAGATACATTTGGTAGGTGTTTAACACCAAGAAATTCGAAATAACAAGTGTCACAAATCAGTCCAGAATTAGGGTTTTCCTACACTAAGACAGTTTCGTAATTTGGCCATAACTCACTCAATTCAAGTTGGAATTGAGCGTGTTGGTGGTGTTGAAAATTAAATGCATAAGGATACAATTTCACAGAAGGAATTGTTATCAAATTCTGCCCACAACTAGCTCATATTCAGGCTCAAGTTGCAGCATAAACAGGTTTCTCAACTTTTCCGAAAAACAGGGCAGGTGATTTTGAAAGGCTGGTATGGTTCACCCAAGTGGAATCAGGGAATGTATTTTATACCTTTGGAAAACTGGAATTGTCTAGTTTCTAATGCCACAAACGGAACTCGGTTTTGACATCGGGGTAAAGAGTTATGGTCGAAACAAAATCACTGCCAGAGAGACTCTGGTCACGTTTTCCAGTTTTGGTGAAATTTCAAAATCTCAACTTTTACCCAACCAAATCAAGTAATTTTTTTAGGACACTTTCAACACAACCCATACAACATATATACATCAAAATCAAGTCAATTTAACCATAAAAATTTCACTAAAGAGGCTCGGCAAACACAGGGGCAGAACTGTCCCTTTTCCCATTTCACCTCCTTTGAGTCTTTTTCCACAATACAACTTATATCTACTAGATTAAGCACTAATCCAACACAAATAACACTCAATATCATCAAATCAACTCATCAAGCCCATTGTGGGATTAATAGAGCCCACTCACAAGATTTCCAACAATATAGAGCTACTCACATGCATTTACAAGCTTATAAGTGCAATATAACGTATATAAACCAAGATTCAAGAGGTCGATCGTCCATTACCTCCTTAGATGCCTAAAACAGAAATTTTTGGCCCTTTGAAGCTCAATAAAACCATGAGAATGGAGCCTCCCTTCTAGCTTAAGTTTGATCTCCTAGTAGTTTGCAAGTTGTAGTGAAGTTTGAGGTGATGTGGTGAAGAAATGGAGCAAGAAAGTAAAAAGCTTTTGGTCTTCTTCCTCCTATGGTGATGGCCGGCCAGCTTGAGTGAAGAGAGAGGGAGTTTTTTTCTGAAAATAAAGCTTCCTTGAGAAGCTTAAGTGTGTGGCCAAAAAGGTGTCCCAAAGTCAACTCTCGCTAGCGCACGCGCGTTTCGTGTTCATTTCCTCTCGAGTTTGTTTCACTTGTGCATTATACCTCTAATGCACTCCCATTCATATTATTATTATTCACTCTTAATAGTCTAGAAATAATTTCAAAAATCCTCCAATTAGTCGCGCGCGCGAAAACGCGAACTTCCAACTTGTGCACGATAAAGTGAAATTTCTAAGAAATTCTTATAACGATAGTATAACTAACTATTACTTGAGTATTTAAACATAAAAATAACTATCTTAGGGCTAATGTATGAGTCCTCACTCTCCAAGCTCATTGTACTCTCGAATCATTTATTGTCTCCAAAGGCGTATTCACTATTCTCACTTAACGAGCTTTTAAAAATTAATTTTTGAAACGAGTTATTTTAAAAATATAAGAAAGTTCATAGTTCCATGTAATTAGGTCTAAAAAGGTTGAAATAAAATATTCAGAGTAAACGGGCAATTAAATATTTAAATAATCTAGTAATAGAAATTTTAAAACAAGTAAATTTGCGAATTCTCACATCCTCTCCCCCTTAAAAAAATTTCGTTCTCGAAATTATACCTTGATTTGTGAACAGGTCTGGATATTTTTCTTGAACTGCTTATTCAACTTCCCAAGTCGGTTCCTCTAGCTCATAGTTTCTCCAGAGAACTTTCACCAATCGAATTCGCTTGTTTTTCAATTCTTTCACCTTACGATCCAAAAGCTTTATCGGTTTCTCCTCGTAGGTCAGTGTCTCATCAATTTCAATACTCTCCGGTTGCAAGATATGAGAAGGGTCTGGATGGTATTTCTTAAGCATGGATACGTGGAAAACATTGTGGATGCGAGATAAACTTGGTGGCAATTCCAATTTATAGGCCACATTCCCTACACGTTGAAAGATCTTGTACGACCCTACAAATCTCGGTTGTAACTTCTTTTCTTTTCCAGACATTAAACTTTCTTTCAAAGGTGTAATTTTAAGAAAAATCCGATCTCCAACCGCAAATTCTAAGTCCTTCTTTCGGTTATCTGCATAACTCTTCTGACGACTTTGTGCGGTCTGAATCCTCTGGCGTAACAACTTCACTTTTTCATTCGCCTCCTCGATCCAAGACACTGTAGTCGGGTCTACGATTTTCTGTTCACCTATTTCATCCCAACAAATTGAAGATCTACACTTCCAACCATAAAGTGGTTCGTACGGGGCCATTTGAATAGAAGAATGAAACCTATTTTATAGGCAAATTCTACTAGTGTAAAAAATTTACTCCAATTCTCCCCAAAATCCAAAACACAAGTTCTCAACATATCCTCAAGGGTTTGAATCGTTCTCTCAGACTGTCCATCAGTTTGGGGATGGTATATACTACTGAAATTCAACTTAGTCCCCAATACTTCTTGCATCTTTGCCAAAATCTCGAAACAAATCTAGGGTCTCTATCGGACACAATACTTACAGGTATCCCATGTAACCTGATAATCTCATCCAAATACAATTTAGCCAACTTCTCAAATGGATACTTCATATTAATCGGCAGAAAATGAGTTGATTTAATCAATCTATCGACTATCACCCAAATAGCATCATGGTCTCTTTGTGTCCTTGGTAATCCTGATACAAAATCTATAGTGATATTTTCCTATTTCCACTCAGGTATCTCTAAAGGTTGCAAAAGTCCTGATGGTCTTTGATATTCAGCTTTGACTTGTTGATAAACTAAGTAGGTCTGGACAAACTGAGCAATCTCCTTTTTCATGCTCCCCCACCAATACAAACTTTTCAAATCTTGGTACATTTTATTCCCTCCAAGATGTACCGTAAATTTCGATCGGTGTGTCTCTTCCAAATTTCCTTCTTAAGCCTTTCATCCTTTGGCACTACTATCTGATTCTGAAATCTCAATATACCATTCGTTCTCAAACTAAAATCCGATTTTTCTCCCTTTTTGACATTCTCTTACCACTTTTGCTCTTCAGTGTCTTTTTTCCTGAACTTCCTTGATACGTTCCATCAGAGTGGAATCCACTACAATATTGCCAAGAATTACTTTCCTAAGCTCAAGTCTAGGGTTCCAATAACTAATTTCTTCTAACAAGTGAAATTCCCTAATCATCAATCTTGCCCACTTGTACTTGACGATTCAAAGTATCGGCCACTACATTGGCCTTCTCTGGATAGTACTTTATCGTGTAATCATAGTATTCCAAAAATTTCATCCACCTACGTTGCCTCAATTTTAACTCCTTTTGAGAAAATAAATTATTTAAGACTTTTGTGGTCAGTAAAAACTTCAAATGTTACTCCATATAGATAATGTGAAGACTCGCAAATTTTCTTATTTTAAACTCTTAATTCTACCTTATTTAATTATTTATTTGGCCAAATATTCTGAATATTATTTTCTAACCTTTTTAGACCTAATTAAATGGATCTATAGCTTAGTTATATTTTTAAAGTGACTCGTTTCAAAATTTAATTTTGGAAGCTCGTTAAGTGTGAATAGTGAATGCGCGTTTGGATATTATAATCGATTCGAGAATGCAATAAATTTGAAAAATTGGAGACTTGTACATTAGTTCTAAAGTGGTTAATTTTAAGTTTAAATATTCAAGTGATAGTTAGTTATACTATCGTTATAAGAATTTCTTAGAGATTTCGCGTTATCGCGCACAAGTTGAAAGTTCGCGTTTTGCGCGCGCGACTAATTAGAGGATTTTAGAAATTATTTTTAGACTATTAAGAGTGAATAATATTACTATGAATATAAGTGCATTAGAGGTTTAGTGTACAAGTGAATCAAACTCGAGCGGAATCGAGAACGAAACACGCGCGAATGCGCGCGGGGAGAGAGTTGACTTTTGAGGCATTCTTAGCCACTCATTTTAGCTTCTTAAGGAAACTTCATTACAACACAAATTCTCTCTCTCTAAGCTTCAAGAACAGCCGGCCAAGGAAGAAAGAAAAACCACCCAAAGTTCATCAAATTCTCTCTTCATTTCACCTCCAAATCTTCACCATTTCACCTCAAAATTTAACCGCACTTAGCTAATCACTTAGAGATCACATTAAGCTAGGAAAAGAGCTCACTTTCCATGGTTTTACTGAGTTTCAAGAGGCCGAAATTTTCTGCTAGAAACATCAACTAAGGTAAGCAACGATCAACCTTGAAAATCTTGGTTTATGGAAGTAGTCTTGCACTTATAAGTTCATATGATCATGTGGGTAGCTTGATTTATGTTGGAAATTGTTGTGTGGGCTCTATGAATTCCCACTAAGACTTTTTGGCCTGATTTGATGAGTTTTAAAGTTGTTAATGTTGGATTAGAGGTTAAACTAGTGGAAATAGGTTGTATTGTTGAAGGAAAGTTCAATGTAGTGAAGATGGAATTTTTCCGATTCTGCCCTTGTGTTGTCCGTGGCCTTTAGGGCGAATTTTTGTGGATCTAATGGCTTAGTTATGATGTTTATATGTTATATGATATGTGTAGAAAGTTTTATAAAACATTTCCATCATTTGGTTGGCCAAATGTTGAATTTTCGTAAGACAGCAAAACTGGAAAATTTCCCATCACTGCCCTGACAGTATTTTTGTTTCAGCTATATCTTTTTGCTCCGACGTCAAAATCGAGTGCTGTTTATGGAAATGGAAACTAGACATTCCTAGATTTTCAACGGTATAAAATGCATGTTCTGATTACACCCGAGTGATCCGTACCAACCTTGTAAAGTTGACTGTTCTGTTTCTCATCTGCACTGAATGCCCTGTTTTGAGCAGTGACTTGATACTCAAATATGAGCTAGTTGTGGATCTATTTTGATAATGATTCCTTCTATGAAATTGTAACCTTATGAATCTAGTTTTCAACGCCACTGACCATGTTCAATTCCGAGTTGAATTGAGTGAGTTGTGGCCAAAATTCAAAACTGACTCAGAGTTTGAAAACCCTCATTTTGGACTGACTTGTGACCACTTTGATTTGGGACTTAATATTTTGAAATTTTTGGTGTTATCCACCTATCAAATGCATATTAGATGTCTCTTAGACCTTGTCTTCATAAATTAATGATGTTTGAGGAATTTCATTGGCCAAATGTTTGGAAGCCTTGGAAATTTTAGAAACTTTAGAGACTTTGTTAACTAGTTTCCTGAATGAATTTTTCCATGACATTTGATAGACGGATAGCCCTCATATGGTAGTATAATACTACCAAATTTGGTGCCATTCCGAGTTCATTTCGATGCTCAAACAAAGTCCCAAAGTTTGTAACTTAAACCTAGAAAATTGCCTAACAGTCTCAATTTTTCAGCAACTTTGAGCTGCTATTTATTGGCGCTCAAAACTCCAATTCTTATTCAATTTGTGGTGTTTTAAACCTTGTTTTCAACTCTAATTGAGTACCAAATTTCAGAGGCTAGATCGAATTCTGGGATTTTTTCCGAATTTTCAAAGTTGGCCAAAAACCAACCCAAAACTGTCTTAGTAAGTTGCTGAGTTTTGGATATCTTCCATTTGGAATCATGGAAAAATATCTTCTATGAACTTTTAGTACTTTGGAAGTAGTTTCCAACGGTACCAAGTTTTCCAATTTTGGACATACGGAGAGTGAGATACGACTTTTCAAAAATCAAACCTCAAATCTGAAATTTTCGAACTTGACGGGAATTGAGTTTTTGAGACTCTTCCCTATCCTTCAATACTAATTGACCATTTTGGACTTGTCTTCATGAAGTAAATCCATTTTTCCTTGTGTTAATAAACACTACTTTTGAACCTTAAATTTTGAGCAAGTAAATCCCCATTCCATGGTATTTTCTTGATTGTACAAGTGTACAATCCCTCTCTTGATAAGAAAGGATTTTTTTTAGTGATAGTGTGTAATAGATAACTATTGTTTGCTCAGGTGCTCAAGGAGACCTTCACGAGGATCTCGAGGGGACACCTAAAAGCTTGTTTACGCACTCACTCTCTTATTTTGATTGGTGAGTGTCAAGTGCATGAATTTATTGTTAAGTGGTTAACTGTTTCTTATCCGTTATGTGAATTTAAAATTTTGGGACGAGTGTGTACTTTACCGCACTCGTTCTCTTTCAACGAAATTATATTCGTATTTTGCTATGTGAATTCATATTCGATTTGTACATAATAATGTGGATGTGATTCGTATTTGTGATTTGTATATGTAATTCGTATTTGTGATTCCTATTTGGAATCGTCGATTGAGCGTTGCTCATCGACTTATATTCGTATTCGTATTCGGGAGACGCCCAAACTCGTTGGCTAACTTTGCGAATCGAGCCAGCATGGGCTTGGTCAATAAGCTTAGCAAACCATGAGATATTCGTAGAGCATGATCTATTGGAGAGATCTTGCTGGGCATTACTCGTGCAGTATTGCCATGATATACTCGAGTATTATCAAAACTTTGATGAGCGGGCCCGATAAGGGGTGTAATGGTGACGGGATTTGAAGAAAAGTGGTATATCTACGGATTTGATACTTATGTGGTTGACGGAGTGTCAACATGAGATGTGATCAAGATTCCGACTCGACTACGTGGAATTTAGCTCTTGAGAGCTACAGTATCCTTGAATTGTTTTCTGTTTATTTTTATTTATTCGAAATGTGAATTATTCGAACTTATAGCTTTACTTACTATGTAATTTGTGGCTATTTGGATTGCGTGATTGCATGTGTGTTTCTTGGCCTCACTGAGTATTGGCTCATCCCATTAGTTTGTTTTCCTTAACAGGAACCCGATTGGAAGGAGTTAAGCAAATGCCGACTTGAGGCACTTTTGTATTAGTGTTTTGATTGTGAGCGACTAGACACTCTTAGATGTGGTATATTTTGGGAAAAGTGATTGTAAATTTGAAATTGTGATGTAAGACTAGATATTTATGTATGGAAATCATTTCGCGACTTTCGTTGTTAGTACTACACTAGATTTGAATTGGATTTGTTTCGAATCCTGACGAGAGTTGGGCAGGCGTCCTGCGGATACCCATTGGTTCGCCTTAAGGAGAAGCGGGGGCGTCACAGTTGGTATCAGAGCACTAGGTTAGAGATCTATATGGGAGACCTACTAGACACTCTATCCTTAAGACTTGAGACTAAATAATTTAGTGATATTTCAAGTGATACTTGGGCAAGTTAGTGACTAAATTAGGCATGCCGTAAGTGACATTCATGCAAGGTAATGATTAAGTTTCTAACCCGAAAAGTGTAATTGTTTTGCAGGAATGGAAAATGGAAATGGAGACCCCGCAGCTAATGGGAATGGCCATGCGAATGGTCATGCTAATGGTAATGGCCACGTAGAGTCTCTTAGACCCATTTACTACCGAGCTTTTGGAGGAGGAGAAGCTCGAGTATGCTACTCGCCTGCTACTAGATATCCTCGATGTGTGTGTATGTTGACTTTTGCCTACTCGAACCATCTGGTTCTAGTCTTGGACGACGAGCGTCGTCAGTTAGTGAACCTTAACCAATATTTGCAGGTTGAGGTGGATGAGTTTAGACAGATGGTTGGTACTCAGGGTGAGAGGATCGCTGAGTTGGAGGAGGTGATAGAGGGCGAGGTGGCTACTGCTACCGTTACTCGTGAGGAGCTCCAGAGTATTAGGGCTCGACTCACTCAGTTAGGTGAGGAGGTCCGTGATCGGACTTCCGGGATCTTGGCTGAGGCCACTAGGCTAGTAGATGAGGTGAGAGATGTAGTCCAGACCTCTGATCAGGAGAAGGATCCTGAGGAGGAGATTCCGCCTGGTAGTCCTACTGTGGACTAAGCCCTAGTGATTGACCCTCTTTTGACTCATTTGACCCTTTTAACGGATGTAGTTAGGATTAGTTGGGGTGATGCAAGTGTTGAAGCCATTGTATTTTGCATGACTGTGTGGCCTTCTTTTGAGACACTTGCTTTTACTTTAGTCGTCTGTGACTAAAAGTATTCTTGTGGCACTTGCGTGCTATATTTTGTGATTGCCCCCTGACATGCTAATTGTATGAACTTGAAGTATTAATGAATATAAATTATTGTTATTTCCAATGTTTTCTTGTTTGGTTCTTGTTTGGACTTTTTTTTTACATAATTGATTTCTTTCTTGCACTAGGCACGTCTAGAATAATGGAAGGACTAAGAAGTGGTCGAGACCATGGGCGAGGGACTAGACAGGCCCAACCTCAAGGGGATGATCAGGGTTCGGCAACTGGACTGACCCAAGGACAAGAGAATATAGAGGTTAACCAAGTGGCTACCGCCATTAATAGGATGACCGATATCCTAGAACGCTTAGCTGATAGGCAAGGTCCTGGACCGTTTAACCAACCTGGGAGACAAGATAGAGGAGAGGATAGAGCCTTAGAGAGGTTCTTGAAGTTCAAACCCGCCTAAGTTTACTGGTGAACCCGACCCTGAAGTAGCAAAGAATTGGTTGGAGAGAATGACCAATATATTTGCCGTTCTAAACTACACCGAGGAAAGGCGAGTGAATTTTGCTGCATTCCAATTTGAACGAATAGCACGTGCTTGATGGGATCTGATAAGGGAAAAGTGGGAGAGAGCCCAAACCCCTTGGATTTGGAAAAACTTCACGAGGCAATTTAACGAGAAATTTCTCCCGCCTTTGATCCAAGAAAAGAGGGAGGATGAATTCATTAAGTTGAAACAAGGGACCCTTAGTGTAGCGGAGTATGAAGGGAAATTCACTAAACTTTCTAAGTACGTTTCAGAATTGGTGACTAATGAACGAAGGAGGATAAGGCGCTTTGTACAAGGGTTTAATGTGGAAATTCAGGAGGGTTTAGCAGCAGCCCAAATCTCTACGTTCACTGAAATCTTAGAAAAAGCGCAGAGAGTCGAGAGCGAAAGGCTGCAAGTTAGAGATTTTCATGCTAAGAAAATGGACACTACAAGTAACCCTTCGGGACAGACAGATAAGAGTGCCCCACCTTTAAAAAGGGAAAAGGAACGGGTGGAGTGGAGATATCTAGCACACCAAAAGGGACTCAATCAAGAGGAAATCGCAATGGACGAGGTCAATTGAGAGAGACACCTCCAAGTGGTCAATCTGTGGCTCCCCAAATTGTTTGTGGTTATTGTGGCAAGTTCAACCATACGGAGAGTGATTGTTTTAGAAAACAAGGGAAGTGCTTATATTGTGGTAGTACCGAGTACCAGATATCGAAATGCCCAACCGTACCAAAAGAAGGAGGTAGTACCCAAAGGTCTGAAAAGTCAGCCGCTAAACAGTCTAGTGCTGGAGGAAATCGATCTAAAGCACCAGCTAGGATTTATGTAATAGGCTATCAACAGGTTTCAAATTCTGCTACGGTCGTTAAAGGTATGATTCTTACTTTTTATTGTCTATTTGAGATTCTAAGTGATCCTAGTATAATTCATACTTTTACAAAATCCTATATTCATAAGATAGAATCAAAGTTTGACTTCAATGTAGGTGGGTAGAAATTGTGAGATATGGGTTAGTGACTGTAAGTTACTGATTGATCCGATGGGCGCGATTATTAAGGGGTATGATATTGTTCTTAATGAACCTCCGGTAATACCCTGCTAATCCTATAAAATTTCGAATTCCAGTAGGGTTTTCCGGTCGTTTCCACTTCGAAACAGCTCCAACTTTGGCTGGATCCATTTTAATCCCATCCTTAGAAATTATGTATTCCAAGAATGTCATTTCTTTCAACCAAAACTCACACTTGCTAAACTTAGCATATAATTGATGTTCTCTCGGAGTTTGTAAAACAAGTCTCAAGTGCTTCTCATGGTCCTCCATAGTTTTAGAGTACACCAATATATCATCAATAAATACTACCACAAACTGGTCTAGATAAGGCTTAAAAACCCTGTGCATTAGATCCATAAAAGCAGCAGGTGCATTCGTCAATCCAAATGGCATTACCGCAAACTCAAAGTGTCCATATCTCGAGTTAAAAACAGTTTTGGGTATATCTTTCTCCAAAATCCTCAATTGATAATAACCCTATCTCAAATCCAACTTCGAAAATACCACTGCCCCTTGCAATTGATCAAACAGTTCATCGATGTGGGGCAATGGGTACTTATTCTTAATAGTGACATTATTCAAGTCTCGGTAATCTATACACAGTTTTAAACTCCTATCTTTCTTCTTAACAAACAATACTGGGGCTCCCCATGATGAATCACTTTCTCTTATAAAGCCCCGTTCCAACAAATTCTACAATTGCAACTTCAATTCTTTCAATTCAACTGGGAGCTATTTTATACGGCATCTTAGAGATAGGTGCCACTCCCGGAGTCACATCAATCATAAAAACTATTTCCCTTTTCGGGGGTAAAGATTCTAACTCTTCGGGAAAAACATCTGGGTATTCTTTCACTACAGGCATATCCTCCTGCCTCACTTTATCACTAGGAGTGTTAATAAGAAAAGCCAAATATCCCTGAACTCCCTTACTTAGCATTATCCTAACTCGGATCCCTGAAATAAGTGCAGATGAACCTAATCTACCCCTTACATTCAGATTCAGGGTTGCCTCTCCCGGAATGCATAATTCTACTATTTTTCGTCTTACAATTCAATTGGGTATTGTAACGGGTTTACCAGTCCATTCTTAGGATCATATCATATCCCTTAATGGTTAAGTCTATCAGATCGGCCAATAACTCCCGTTCTCCAACCCAAATCTCACAATCCCTATATACCAAGTTAGCAATTAAACGTTGATCTCTAGTAGGTGATCTAACCTCCAAATCATAAGATAACTTAATTGGATTCAAGTCTATCCCACTCATGAAGTTAGGGTTTACAAAAGAATGAGTTGCACCCGGATCGATTAAAATCTTAACTAGACGGTGGAAAATAGGAATCGTACCTTTAACCACCTCAGTCGCATCAAGTATCTGTTGATGATCCAGTGCATAAACTCTAGGAGGTACCTTTGGTCAACTCCCTCCAGCACTAATCTGCTTAGAGGTTGACTTCTCGGGTCTTTGGGTGCCATTTCCTATTTTTTGGCGCCTTCGGCTACTCACAACTTGATGTTCACCACTACTACGAAAGAGACACTTCCCAGACTTCTTCCAACGAATCATTCTCTGAGTGGTTGGGTTTACCACAGTTCCCACAAGTAACTTGAGGGGTCACGGCCGAACCACTAGAAGGCACTCCTCTCGCTTGGACTGGCCTACTGCGACCTCCTCTAGATAAAGTTTCCCTTGAAACTCCAGCAGTTCTTATTCCTCCCATTCCTCTTCCCACCTTGGAAGGTTGTGTACCCTTACTAGTCTGTCTAGAAGTGTGACTAGAAAATGTCCTTTTCTTATTGCGAAAGTCCCTAACTTGCGTTCTTGCACTCTCAACCCTTTGTGCTTTCTCCAAACCCTCAGTAAATGTAGAGATTTGGATTGCTGCCAATCCCTCCTGGATTTCTAAGTTAAGTCCCTGTACAAACCGTCTTATCCTTTTTCGCTCATTGGTTACCAATTCAGGTGCATAATTAGAAAGTTTAGTAAACTTCCCTGCATACTCCGCTACACTAAGAGTCCCTTTTTTCAATTTGATGAATTCATCCTCCCTCTTTTCTTGAATCAAAGGCGGAAGAAACTTTCATTAAACTCACTCGTCAAATTCTCCTAAGTCTAAGGGGTTTGAGCTCTCTCCCACTTCCCTTTAATCATGTCCTACCAGGCACGAGCTACTCTCTCAAATTGAAAAGCAGCAAAGTTCACTCGCCTACCCTCGGTAAAGTCTAAGGCAGCGAATATGTTAGCCATCCTCTCCAACCACTTCTCCACTGCTTCAGGGTCAGGCTCACCAGTGAACTTAGCGGGTTTAAACTTTAGAAATCTCTTTAGAACACTATCTTCCCCTCTATCTTGTCCCCTGGGTTGGTGAAGTGGTCCTGATCCTTGTCTCTCAGCTAACCGCTCAAGAATATCAGTCATCCTATTAATGGCAGTAACCACTTGATTACCCTCTAAGTTTCCTTGTCCCAGGGTCGGTCCAGTTGCCGAACCCTGATCATCCCCTTAAGGTTGGGCTGGCTAGTCCCTCGCCCACGACCTCGACTACTCCTTTCGTCGTTCCATTATCCTAGTTATGCCTAGTGCAAGAAATAAAAGCAATCATGCGAGAAAATACTTAAACAAAAGCAAATCAAGAAACATTAAAAAGAACAATAATTTACATTCATTAACACGTCAAGTTCGTACAATTAGCAAGTCATGGGAGAAATTTACAAAAATATAGTACATAGGTGCCACAAAAGTACTTTCAGTCACATACGACTAAACTAAAGTCAAGTGCCTCAAAAGTAGGCCACACAATCATGCAAAAATATAAAGGCCTTGGCACTAGCATCACCCCAACTAATCCTAACTATACCAGTCAAAAGGGTCAATTAGTCTAGACCTAGTCCACAGTACGGCTACCAGGCGGAATCTCCTTCTCAGGATCCTCCTCCTAAGCCGGACTTGGATAATGTCTATCAGCTCATCCACCAACATACTAGTATCTGACAAGATCCCCGAAACCCGATCTCGGACCGTCTCATTCAAACTAGTAAGTCGTGCCCTAGTCCTTTGGAGCTCGTCGCGAGTGACCTCAGCAGTAGCCACCTCGCGAGCAATCACCTCCTCGAGTTCAGCAATTCCTCTCACCCTGAGCCCCAACCATCTGCCTCAACTCATTTACCTCCTCCTGTAAATCCCGGTTAAGCTTCACCAACTAACGACGCTTCGTCGTCCAAGGCTAAAACTAGATGGTTCGGGTAGGCGTGGGTCAATCTACACGCACATCGAGGACACCTAGTGACAGGCGAATAGTGCACGCGAACTCCTCTATCAGAGTTCGGTAGTAAATAGGTCTAGAAGACTCTACGTGACCATTAGCATGGCCTTTTCCATTAGCTGTTGAGGTCCCATTCCCATTCTCCATTTCTGCAAAACAATCACAATTTAGGGTTAGGAACTTAATCACTAGTGTGACGACCCACCTCCCCCTAGGGCTCACCCTAGGGTTTGGCGAGTCGCCTGCCCAACTCTCGCCAGGACTCACTCACTAGGGCTCGAGAAAGAAAACGTACATTCCATTTCTAGTAAATACCGGCAACAAGTTCAAAATTAATAAATTACATGATGTTCAAATCCATATACAAGACTCTACACACCTTAATTTAAACAACTCGAGTACAACAAACTCTAGTCAGGTGCTAGCGCGAGTACAACTTCAAATTTAAAACATCTAGACTACGCTAGTCTGTATAAACTCTCGCGCCACGCTCGTACTCCCTATAAGGAAAAACAAAACTAACGGAGTGAGCTAAAGCTCAGTGAGGTTCCAAATATCAAATTGTTCATCAAATAACGTAGAAAGAGCACAAATGCGAAATAGCGAGCAAAACAAGCCAAGAAATGATAATAACACTTTATATAGCCAACGATAAATATTCCGCATTTCACATATAAGGATACAGTTGCTTTTATAACGGCTCCACCATAGCTTGATCGATTGGTAGTTGACACTCCGTCAACTTTCAAGTAAGGTAATTAATCCAGTAGAACACCACTTAACTCCAATCTCCGTCCACCGACCAAACCCCTTACCGGGCCCGAACTCCACAATAAACACTGGTGGTAATACTCGAGTATACCGATTAGTCGAGGAGGTAGCACTCCACCCGACAACACTAACTACCCAGGGTTCGTTATCTAATCGACCAAGCCCTTGCCGGCTCGACTCGATTAACTAGCCACAGGGTTTCTGGAATTCCAGATAAATCACAATTCATATGCACGTATATCATTTAAATGGAAATCACAGATCGAGAACAAGTCATATTAGGGCAAGTGCGATAAAGTACACGCTTGCCCTCTCAATCCACTCATATAATATGTAAGCATCTCATTCAAGTATTAAATACAAGTATCAAGTGCAATTAGTATTTGGAAGCACTCACCAAAAGATGCAGTGCTTTTAGTGATCACGTCCAGGTAATACTCCTGGCTTGGAGTCCAAATCTGCGATAAAATATCGTTTAAGAGCTTTGAAAATCGATTAAGGTTCGAAACTTAGACGTTTCGTTTAACGAGAATCAAAAAACTGAAATTCATTTGGAGCATATACGTAAAACTCTTGCTCGCTATACACACTGTGAAACTTGGTAGAAATTCTACTTTGAAATACCATTTAAATCGAAGGAACGAGGAAAAGATATTCTATTAGGTGTAAATTTCATTTTTCCAAGGGTACACGTTTTGGCCGAATTTCAACTTATATACCTCCACAAAAAGGAACTCGAATAACCTAGGCAAATCGAGTTAGATTCATCCTCAAGGCTTTAGTCAAGGCGAGCGTAGTTCTACTTAACCTTCGCGTGCCAATTTGGGCGGCACGCCCTTTGTGTTTACCAATTTTTCCAGCCATTTATGGCTTCTTTCTTTCCTTAATTCAGCCCCACAATAATACAGAAGTAATGATACTAACATAGCCCTTCCAATAAGCTCCAAAATCACCCAAATACAATACAAGTGCAATAGTATAATCGGAAATCAATTTTGAAGACACAAACTGAACGGCAGATTTGATATCCCGTAGCATTTTAGTCATAACTGGAGCTACGTTTATCGAATCAGGGTGAATCTATACGTTTCGAAGCTAAGACAGAGGGAAACAACTTTCATGAAGGCCACTTAACCTAATTTATAGTTTATCTAAGTCGAATTGCAATTCCAAGATCCAAAAGTTCGTAATCAGTCTAGTTGTCAGCACTGACTTTAACCGGCGATAACTCAGGCTACACAACTCCGTTTGGGGTGTTTTCAGAGGTGTTGGAAAGATAATACAGGGCTACAAGTTGTTTGTTTTGGCCAAAAGCTAATTGGATGCGAATCAGGGTGAAAAACGCAACCCAAACTGGTGGAATTCACAAAACTGTGTACGAATTGCAGCTTGGGCAGTAAGGGTATTTCGGTCATTTCACATCCTACCGTACTCTGATTGAGCTGAAATTTTACAGGAAGCTATAAAACATCATTTCCTACAACTTTCATGTTTTGAGTTAAGCCTAATTCGGCCTCCATCATGGCGAATAAAACTGGGCAGAACAGGGCATCATGGAAGTTCAAATCTGAAATTTTATGAATTCATAGTGCAACCTTCACTTTTCTAACTTGAATCATTACTTCAACCTCCAAAACAAGATTATAAACACCATATACCATCTAAATAACAGGATTTATGATTGAAAAACTCCAAAACCCTAACTCAAATAAAGACCCTAACTCAAACAAGAACCACCATAAGTCTCAAAACCATGGGAATAACTATCATTAGCCACAAATATAGGTTGTTCTACAAAATAGGCAAGGGTAGAGAAGCAATAAAAGAAGAGAGCTTTAATACCTCTTTAAGATGCCTTACAAGTGCAAATCCTTCACCTTTCCTTTCAAAATTTTGCCACACAAAGCTTTAATCTTCCCTAAAGAGCAACTTATATGGAGTAGTTTGCAAAAATTTCTGGTTGGAGTTCAAGATTGAAGCAAGAAAGGATGGTGCAAGATGAAGTCTTTCCTCTCTTCTCTCTCCCTCAAGAATTGGCCAAGCAAGGGTTAAAATGCAGAAATTGGGTCAAATGTGTGTTTTAGGAAAGTTAAACAAGTTGGTCCAAAGTCCAACTTCCAAAGGTGTGATGACACTTGTTTTTTCTTTTCTAGATTTTTCTCTCATTTCTTTTGGTCAAATGTTGTGGCTGATTTGAGAGATATTTTTAGGGTTAATTATCTGAAATAAAGTGAGAAGATTAAGGTAGTAAAGTAGTGTTCAAGTGGTGTACTCACTCGGTAACAAACGGTGCACGTCGGTTCAAGCCGATTTTCCTTAACTCGCGCGTACTAGGGTTTTAACTTCTAATTCACTAACTTATTGTTATCACTTCTAATCACACATTTAATATCATCTAGAATGTACTCTTAATCACTAAATCTAGTATACGCTTCGTACCGATTACTCACACCACAAAAAAAAACGTAAAACCCTAGTTTGTCGTAACGGTGAAAGTAAAACGAAAACCCTTGGTTCTAAGATTATTTGTGGCTATTTGGGAAGTGAGTGTGTAGTAAACCTATTGTAAAGTAATAATTTGCAAATTAAAGGGAATTTGAAGAAAAATATAAGGGATTTTACGCGTCCTCACAACTAGCTCGCTCGAATATCGCTTAAAATAAGACTAAGTCATCCCATCTCAAATCTTAAGGGTAAGATTTCTAGTATATCTCCCAAGTAAAACTCTAATCTAGCACTCTGATTCTCATTATTTAATTTCGAACCCATTCCATAGTCTTGCATCCTAAATTTCATGCCTAAGATACACTACAGAGATCTAAAGCCTAAACTCTGATACAAACTGTGACGCCCCTACTTCTCCCTAAGGCGAACCAAAGGGTAACTGTGGGACGCCTGCCCAACTATCATCAGGATTCAAAACAATTCAATTCACGCTTAACGACAATAACCATTAATACAAATCTAATAAAGAAAATCGCTTCCATACTTATATATATATCATCCAGTCATACACCACGAATACAAAATACATCAATCTCCAATTTTTACATTGGTTCCCAAAAGATAAATCAATTCCCAAAATATACAACAACCACTAAACTAGTCAGTTCCATTGGGAAACCCTATTACAAAAGTACATCAAAAGGGTTTCTCCGAATTTCACTTCAGATCCATTCCTACTAAGAAAAACAAATCTACAGGGTGAGCAATCGCTCGTGAGACCAAGAACACACATGCAAGCACATTGACCAAGTAACAATCCCAATTAATGAGTAAAACAATAATATTCAAGTAAGTGACAATTCGAGTAAGAAAAGTAAACAGAAACAATTCAAGGATATAGGAGCTCTCAGGATCTATTTTCCACTTGCACAATCCAGACCCTCCGCGAATTGACACTCCGTCAATCGGATAGGTTTAGTCCCTAGAACTTCACTTATCATATCCCCGATCACCGTTACATACCCCTGTACCGACCCGCCTGTCGCTTGTTTTGGGCAATACTGCTCGGAGTATGCCAAGCAAGATCTCTCATTAGATCGAACTTATACTTGATTCCCATGGCTCCCCAAACTTCTTCGACCAAACCCATGCTGGCTTGAGTTGCAAGGTCAGCCGATGGGATTTGGGCGTCCCCCCATTAGTGTCATTAGGTGTCGAGGAGCTTCACTCTACTCGACATATGCAGCCATAGCATAATATTTCATTTCAATTAATCATTCAATACATTTCAACCATTTATTGCATTTAAATCAATTCAATCATTTTCAATCAATTCAATTATAATTCATTTAAATGAGAACGAGTGCGATAAAGTACACACTGGACTAAATTTTTAAAATCTCCAATCATTCATAACAGTTGAGCATGTATCAAGTACTTATACACTTGAAACTCACCAAATAAACAAAGAAATAATGCCCACTTGAGGGTTCAGGCGTCCACCCGTGGCATCCTCTTGAAGGTCCTCCTGAGTGCTTGAACAATTAATAATGAACTATCACTCGTAAACCCCAATTATTAAAAGAAAATTGTACTAGAGTACAATCTAAGAAAATCTCATGAAAATGAACCTTAATTACTCGTAAATCGAGATTCAAAGGTGGGGCTTTAAAACACAAGGAAAAATATGATTTTCATCTTAAAATCGAGTGTAAAACGGTCAAGCAATCTCGAACGAAAATGAGGAGTTCTAAAAACTTAATTTCCTTTAAGTTTGGAAATTTCTGATTTGTCAAGCAATGTTGGAAAAATCGTATTCTCACTTTCTACAAGTTCAAAATTGAAAACCTTGGTACCGTTAGAAACTTCTTCCAAAGTACTAAAAGTTCCTGGAAGACACTTTTCTGTGATTCCAAGTGGAAGGTATTCAAATTTTGGCTCAAAGTTGCTGTTTTAGACTTATCAAGACAGTTTCGGATTGATTTTGGCCAACTTTGGAAATTCGGCAAAATTCACAGAATGCAAACTAGCCATTCAAATTTGGAACTCTATTAGAGTTACGATCAAAGTTTAAAACACAACAAACAGAACAAGAATCAGAGTTTTGAGCGCTAAGATATAGCAAGCTCAAAGTTGGCACAAAAATGAAGTCCACTGGGCAAAATTCCAGAATTTTAAAGCTTCAATTTTGGGACTTTAGTTGGGCATTGAGACGGACTCAGAATGACACCAAATTTGGTATTATTATCCTACCATATGAGGGCTATTCCTCTGCCAAAGCTCATACAAAAATGTTTTCGGAAAGTTAGTTAACAAAGTCACTAAAGTTTCCAAATTTTCAAGGCAAAGTTGCCTTGTATTTCCATTTTCCTTTTCTCAAACATTGGGAAATGAAATTTCTCAAACATGGTTCATTTATGAATACAAGGTTTGAGAAACCTCCAAGATACATTTGGTAGGTTTTTAACACCAAGAAATTCGAAATAACAAGTCCCAAATCAAGATTAGTCACAAATCAGTCCAGAATTAGGGTTTTCTTACACTAAGACAGTTTCGTAATTTGGCCATAACTCACTCAATTCAAGTTGGAATTCAGCGTGATTTGTGGTGTTGAAAACTACATTCATAAGACTACAATTTCATAGAAGGAATTGTTTTAAGATGCTGCCGACAACTAGCTCATATTCAGGAATCAAGTTGCAGCTCATAACAGGTTTCTCAACTCATCCGAAGAAACAGGGCAGGTGATTTGAATGGCTGGTACGGTTCACTAAAGTGGAATTAGGGATTTTATTTAATACCGTTGGAAAACTAGAAATGTCTAGTTTCTAATTCCGCAAATGGAACTCAATTTTGACATCAGAGTACAGAGTTATGGTCGAAACAAAATCACTGCCAGAGAGACTCTGGTCACGTTTTCCAGTTTTGGTGAAATTTCAAAATCTCAACTTTTACCCAACCAAATCAAGTAATTTTTGAGGAAACTTTCAACACAACCTATACAACATATATACATCAAAATCAAGTCAATTGGACCATACAAATTTCACTAGAAAGGCTCGGCAAACACAGGGGCAGAACTGTCCCTTTTCCCATTTCACCTCCTTTGAGTCTTTTTCCACAATACAACTTATATCCACTAGATTAAGCACTAATCCAACACAAATAACACCCAATATCATCAAATCAACTCATCAAGCCCGTTGTGGGATTTAATAGAGCGCACTTGTGACAGCCCCACCTTCCCCTAAGGCGAACCAAAAGGGTTTGGCGGACCGCCTGCCCAACTCTCGCAGGACTAACGAAATCGAATCACACAAACCCTAGATTACGCGCGATAGAACCCAAAGAAAAACCAACAATCGGAGCTTACCAAACCAAGAACACAAATACATACATTCATCAACAACTACATGAAGAAAAACATGAATAATTACTTATATACATACGTTGGAACTTTACAAGTGAAGGAAAATACTTGCTCAAAGTACAATTAAGTTTTCTTATACAGAGGAGTATATATCAAAAGGGATGTATATCACTGGCTCTACTCTTTTCTTCAAAATCATGGTTTCCAACAAGTTGAACCCTGTAAGGAAAAACAAAGGTGACGGAACGGGGTGAGGTTACGCTCAATGAGGTACCCAAAACACAAGCAATCATGATCCATGGAGATTTATTTTCATTTACTCAAATAGACACAGCAGACAAGAATATAAACAAACATCTTGAATGGAAAGGATACAGGTAGCTCTTAGGAGCCAAATTCCCATGGCAGTACTTGATCCAAACTCGTTGACTCTCCATCAACGTTTTAATGAAACAAACATGTCCGTAAATCCCTCTTAGAACGCCAAATCCCGATCACCAAACATACCCCTTTATCGGGCCCGAACGCCGAACAGGAACAGAGATGGTAATACTCGAGTATACCGGAAATTCAGAGTTTCCAATACCTAAAGATTTCCCAAGAACAGGCACCCATGGTTCGTTACTTTCCTCGACCAAGCCCTTGCTGGCTCGAATCAAGTAACTACCCATGAGGTTGAGCTCGGATTTAACAGGCACAGGAAGGTCGTTGGATACGCGTCCAAACGACATCATATCAAGTATAAATAACAGATTCAAGTGTACACGGGATTCATATTAGACACAGGTAAAAGATTCAAGTAGATACAGAAAACAAGTCACACAGGCCAGAGAACGAGTGTGATAAAGTACACCCCCGTCTCATACCGAATAAACAGATGGTACAGTCATTCAAATCACAAGTTGCAAGCACATATATCAAGTTAGACAACAATTGAGGGGAGTGGTACACTCACCAATCCAAGTAAAGAATGTCAAAAGTCTTCACCCAAAGTAGGGCTTTAATCACCGAGAAATCCTAGAATAACCAAGACAAGAAAGTTAGGGTTTCCGCATTCACAAACCCAGTAAACGGAGTGCACAAGTGAGGCCCGACTACTAGTCGTACGCGTATTCAAATGGACTACAATTGCAAGGAGATAAAATGTAACTTTTGAGTAAAAGGTAATAGTTGGTCCTAGAGCAAGAACGACCCCAAAACCTTTCATTCCTACCAAATTTATACCTACAATAATTTACTCACTCCAAACTTAAGGTGCAAAATAAATGTAAGAATAATTGTAGGAAAACAGGATTTTCCAGATCTGCGCACTATTATTGGAAAAATCATATCTCACTATTCGTAAGTCCAAAATTGATAAATTTTATACCATCGAAAAATAGACTCAAAGGGGTACAATTTCTCAGAAGACATATTTATAAGATTCAGATCACAAGTTGGTCAAATTCAAGCCTCAAGTCGCTGCTTCATCCAGTAAAAGATAGAACAGGTATGAAATTTCCAGTCAAATTTGAAAACTGACCGTAAATCGCACAGACAGAACCAGGGTCTGAAATTTTCACGATTTATAGCCCTATGAATCTAGTTTAAAATACAACAAACGGAAACTTAATTCTGATATTTCTACAACTAGATATAGCAAATTTCCCAAGACTGCTCAAAGGTTCCTGCGAAAATTTTGACAGCACTTCCCTTGTTTTTCCTTTACTTTTCCAACCTACAAACCACATCAAACTCAGTCCAATTCAGCCACAATTGCACACATAAATCACAAGCTATTAAACACACCTAATTAGGGTCTCAATACCCCTCATATATAGCCAATTAGTGGCTCAAATTAGAAACCCTAAAGCTGGAAATTTGTGCACATAAGTCGGAATTTCTTTAAGCAAAATAAACTAACACAAAAACACCAAATTTCTCACATGTCAAAGCTAGTAAATCATAGCCAACCATTAATCATCATATGAGGGCAGAAAAATCTCCATTAAATCTGAAATTTATCAAAACTCTACATTAAACCAGAAAATCTTCCACAAAATAGCATATTTAGCCACTATAAGTCACTAATTTGGCATTATTAAAGACAAAAGAGGGAGTTTCTTGACAAAGTACCTTAGAACCACAAGAGATAAGGTAGCTTAGGCTTCTTCCTCCCCAAATTAACTCCACTAAAAGCTTTATCCTCCTTAGTTAGCACTCCTATGGAAGGGTTTGCGATTTAATCGGTTGGAACTTCAAGATTTGAGCAAGAATGGAAGTTGAAGTTGAAGAAACTCTCTTGATTTTTCCTCTCAAAGCAGCCGGCCAACAAGGAAGAAAATGAGAAAAATCTTGGTCAAAATTAGTGTTTAGTAAAGGTAAAGAAAGTTAGGCAAGTCCAACTTCGAATCGGGTCGCGACACGTGGCGCCTTTTAGGGTTTCAAGCTTATCTGCTTCTTCCAATGGTTAATCTATCTAGCTAACCTCTAATTGTCTCCTAGCACCTTGTAAAATAATATCCCTTAATACGAAACTGAACCTAGTCGTCAAAATTTTACCGCACTTGCCGACTACCGGGTCCCACGTCCTTAATACACTTCCAAACCAACCCGAACTGACTTATACTAGAAAAATGTTTTAGAAAACTATATTTACTTATAAAATGTCTAGAAATTTAAGGTAATAAATAAAATAAAGAAAATGCATGAAAAGAAATAGAATTAAATGGCATAAAATAAGGGAATTTACGGGTCCTCACAGCACTCACAAGATTTCCAACAACTTATAAGTGCAATATAACGTATATAAACCAAAATTCAAGAGGTCGATCGTCCATTACCTCCTTAGATGCCTAAAACATAAATTTTTGGCCCTTTGAAGCTCAATAAAACCATGAGAATGGAGCCTCCCTTCTAGCTTAAGTTGATCTCCTAGTAGTTTACAAGTTGTAGTGAAAGTTTAAGATGATTTGGTGAAGAAATGGAGCAAGAAAGTGAAGAGCTTTTGGTCTTCTTCCTCCTAAGGTGATGGCCGGCCTGCTTGAGTGAAGAGAGAGGGAGTGCTTTCTGAAAATAAAGCTTCCTTGAGAAGCTTAAGTGTGTGGCCAAAAAGGTGTCCCAAAGTCAACTCTTGCTAGTGCGCGCACGGGCGCGTTTCGTGCTCATTTTCTCTCGAGTTTGTTTCATTTGTGCATTATACCTCTAATGCACTTCCAATCATATTATTATTATTCACTCTTAATAGTCTAGGAAGAATTTCAAAAATTCTCAAAAATTCTTATAACGATAGTATAACTAACTATTACTTGAGTATTTAAATATAAAAATAACTATCTTAGCGCTACTGTATGAGTCCTCACTCTCCAAGCTCGCTGTACTCTCGAATCACTTATTGTCTCCAAAGCGTATTCACTATTCTCAATTAACGACCTTTCAAAAATTAATTTTTGAAACGAGTTATTTTAAAAAATGAGAAAGTCATAGTTCCATGTAATTAGGTCTAAAAAGGTTGAAATAAAATATTCGGAGTAAACGGGCAATTAAATATTTAAATAAGCTAGTAATAGGAATTTAAAAGAAGTAAATTTGCGAGTTCTCACATCCTCTCTCCTTTAAGAAAATTTCCTCTTCAAAATTATACCTTGATTTGTGAACAGGTCTAGATATTTTTCTCGAACTGCTTCTTCAACTTCCCAAATCGCTTCCTCTAGCTCATAGTTTCTCCAGAGAACTTTCACCAATGGAATCCGCTTGTTTCTTAATTCTTTCATCTTACGATCCAAAAGTTTTACCGATTTCTCCTCGTAGGTCAGTGTCTCATCAATTTCAATACTCTCCGGTTGCAAGTTATGAGAAGGGTTTGGATGATATTTCTTAAGCATGGATACGTGGAAAACATTGTGGATGCGAGATAAATTTGGTGGCAATTCCAACTTATAGGCCACATTCCCTACACGTTGAATGATCTTGTACGGCCCTACAAATTTCGGTTGTAATTTCTTTCCTTTTCCGGACATTAAACTTGCTTTCAAATGCGTAATTTTAAGAAAAAACTGATTTCCAATCGTAAATTCTAAGTCCTTCCTTCGGTTATCTGCATAACTCTTCTAACGACTTTATGCGGTCTGAATCCTTTGGCGTAATAACTTCACTTTTTCATTCGCCTCCTCGATCCAAGGCACTGTAGTCAGGTCTACGATTTTTCATTCACCTATTTCATCCCAACAAATCGGTGATTTACATTTTCGATCGTAAAGTGCTTCATACGGGGCCATTTGAATAGAAGAATGAAAGTTATTGTTATAGGCAAATTCTACCAGTGTTAAAAATTTACTCCAATTCTCCCCAGAATCCAAAGCACAAGTTCTCAACATATCTTCAAGGGTTTGAATCGTTCTCTCAAACTGTCCATCGGTCTGGGGATGGTATGTAGTATTGAAATTCAACTTGGTCCCCAATACTTTTTGAATCTTTTGCCCAAAATCTCGAAACAAATCTAGGGTCTCTATCGGACAAAATACTTACAGGTATCCCATGTAATCTGATAGTCTCATCCAAATACAATTTAGCCAACTTCTCCAATGGGTACTTCATATTAATCGGCAGAAAATGAGTTGATTTAGTCAATCTATTCACTATCACCCAAATAGCATCATGGCCTCTCTGTGTCCTTGGTAATCCTGATACAAATTTCATAGTGATATTTTTTCATTTCCACTCAGGTATCTCTAAAGGTTGCAAAAGTCCTGATAGTCTTTGATGTTCAGCTTTGACCTGTTGACAAACTAAGCAGGTTTGGACAAACTGAGCAATCTCTTTTTTCATGCTCTCCCACCAATACAAACTCTTCAAATCTTGGTACATTTTATTCCCTCCATGGTGTACCGTAAATTTCGATCGGTGTGCATCTTCCAAATTTCCTTCTTAAACCCTTCATCTTTTGGCACTACTATCTGATTCTGAAATCTCAATATACCATTCGTTCTCAAATTAAAATCTGACTTTTCTCCCTTTTTGATATTCTCTGACCACTTTTGCACTTCAGTGTTTTTTTTCTGAACTTCCTTGATACGTTCCATCAGAGTGGAATTTACTACAATATTCTCAAGAATTACTTTCCTAAACTCAAGTTTAGGGTTCCAATAACTAACTTCTTCCAACAAGTGAAATTCCCTAATCATCAATCCTGCCTCTTGTACTTGACGATTCAAAGTATCGGCCACTACATTGGCCTTCCCTGCATGGTACTTTATCGTGCAATCATAATCTTCCAAAAATTCCATCCACCTACGTTGTCTCAAATTTAACTCTTTTTGAAAAAATAAATACTTAAAACTCTTGTGGTTAGTAAAAACTATAAATGTTATTCCATATAGATAATGTCTCCATTTCTTTAAAGCGAACACTACAGCCGCTAACTCCAAGTCATGAGTCAGGTAATTTCCTTCATGTGGTTTCAATTTCCTAGAGGCATATGCTATCATTTTCTCACTTTTTATCAATACACATCCCAACCCTTCCTTTGAAGCATCTGTATAGACCACAAAACTATCCTTCCCATTTGGTAGAGCCAATATGGGCGCTCTTATCAAACGTCTTTTCAACTCTTGGAAACTCTCTTCACACTTAGGACTCCATATAAACTGCCCACTTTTCTTGGTTAATTCAGTCATGTGTCCAGTAATTCTAGAAAAATTCTTAATGAACCTCCGGTAATACCCTACTAACCCTGTAAAACGCCGAACTCCAGTAGGGTTTACTGGTCGTTTCCACTTCGAAACAGTTTCAACTTTGACTGGATCCACTTTAATCACATCCTTAGAAATTATGTGTCCCAAGAATGTCATTTCTTTCAACCAAAACTCACACTTGCTAAACTCAGCATATAATTGATGTTCTCTCAGAGTTTGTAAAACAAGTCTCAAGTGCTTCTTATGGTCCTCCACAATCTTAGAGTTTTAGAGTACACCAATATATCATCAATAAATACTACTACAAACTGGTCTAGATAAGGTTTAAAAATCCTGTGCATTAGATCCATAAAAGCAGCAGGTGCATTCGTCAATCCAAATGGCATTACCGCAAAATCAAAGTGTCCATACCTCGAGTTAAAAGCAGTTCTGGGTATATCTTTCTCCAAAATTCTCAATTGATAATAACCCTGTCTCAAATCCAATTTCGAGAATACTACTGCCCTTACAATTGATCCAACAGTTCATCAATGTGGGGCAATGGGTACTTATTCTCAATAGTGACATCATTCAAGTCTCGGTAATCTATACAAAGTTTTAAACTTCCATCTTTTTTCTTAACAAACAATACTGGGCCTCCCCATGGTGAATCACTTTCCCTTATAAAGCCCTGCTCCAACAAATCCTGCAATTGCAACTTGAATTTTTTCAATTCAACTGGAGCCATTCTATACAGCGTTTTAAAGATAGGTGCCACTCCTGGAATCACATCAATTTTAAAAGTTATTTCCCTTTCCGGAGGTAAAAACTCAAACTCTTCGAAAAAAATATTTGAGTATCCTTCAATACAGGCATATCCTCCAATCTCACTTTATCACTAGGAGTGTTAATAAGAAAAGCTAAATACCCCTGAACTCCCTTACTTAGCATTTTCCTAACTCGGATCCTTGAAATAAGTGTAGATGAAACTAATCTACCCCTTACAACCAGATTCAGGGTTGCCTCTCCCGGAATGCATAATTCTACTATTTTCATCTTACAATTCAATTGGGCATTGTAACAGGTTAACCAGTCCATTCCTAGGATCACATTATATCCCATAATGGCTAAGTCTATCAGATCGGCCAATAACTTCCGTTCTCCAATCCAGATCTCACAATTCCTATATACCAAATTAGCAATTAAACGTTGATCTCCAATAGGTGTTCTAACTTCCAAATATAAGATAATTTAATTGGTTTCAAGTCTATCCCACTAATGAAGTTCGGGTTTACAAAAGAATGAGTTGCACTCGGATCGATTAAAATCTTAGCTAGACGATGGCAAATAGGAATCGTACCTTCAACCACCTCAGTCGCATCAGGTATCTGTTGATGATCCAGTGCATAAACTCTAACAGGTACCTTTGGTCGACTCCCACCATCACTAGTCTGCTTAGAGGTTGACTTCTCGGGTCTTTGGGTGCCATTTCCTAATTTTGGCACCTTCGCCCAACTCGTAACTTGATATTCACCACTACCACAAAAGAGACACTTTCCAGACATCCTCCAACGAATCATTCTCTGAATGGTTGGGTTTACCACAGTACTCATAAGTAACTTGAGGGGTCACGGCCGAACCACTAGAAGGCACTCCTCTCACTTGGACTGGCCTACTGCGACTTCCTCTAGATAAAGTTCCCCTTGAAACTCCAGCAGTCCTTATTCCTCCCATTCCTCTTTCCACCTTGGAAGGTTGTATACCCTTACTAGTCTGTCCAGAAGTGTGACTAGAAAATGTCCTTTTCTTATTGTGAAAGTCCCTAACTTGCGTTCTTGCACTCTCAACCCTTTGTACTTTCTCCAAATCCTCAGTAAATATAGAGATTTGGGTTGCGACCAAACCCTCCTGGATTTCTACGTTAAATCCCTGTACAAACCGTCTTATCCTTGTTCGCTCATTGGTCACCAATTCAGGTGCATATTTAGAAAGTTTAGTAAACTTCCCTTCATACTCCGCTACACTAAGGGTTCCTTGTTTCAACTTGATGAATTCATCCTCCCTCTTTTCTTGAATCAAAGGCGGAAGAAACTTTTTATTAAACTCCCTTGTGAAATTCTCCCAAGTCCAAGGGGTTTGAACTCTCTCCCACTTCCCTTTTATTATGTCCCACCAGACACGAGATACTCTCTCAAATTGAAAAACAACAAAGTTCACTCGCCTATTCTTGGTATAGTCTAAGGCGGCGAATATGTTCGCCATCCTCTCCAACCAATTATCTGCTGCCTCAGGGTCAGGCTCACCAGTGAATTTAGATGGGTTAAATTTTAAAAATCTCTCTAGAGTTCTATCTTCCCCTCTATCTTATCCCTCAGGTTGGTGAAGTGGTCCTGGTCCTTGTCTCTCGGCTAACCGCTCAAGGATATCAGTCATCCTATTAATGGCAGTAGCCACATGATTACCCTCTAAGTTTGCTTGTCCCTGGGTCGGTCCAGTTGCTGAACCTGGTCATCCCCTTGAGATTGGATTTGTCTAGTCTCTCGCCCACGACCTCGACCACTCATTCGTCCTTCCATTATCCTAGTTATGCCTAGTGCAAGAAATAAAAGCAATCATGCGAGGAAATATTTAAACAAGAGCAAATCAAGAAACATTGAAAATAACAATAATTTACATTCATTAACACGTCAAGTTCGTACAATTAGCAAGTCATGGGGGAAATTTACAAAAATATAACACATAGGTGCCACAAAAGTACTTTCAATCACATACGACTAAAGTAAAGTCAAGTGCCTCAAAAGTAGGCCACACAGTCATGCAAAAATATAATGACCTTGGCACTAGCATCACCCCAACTAATGCTAACTATACCAGTCAAAAGGGTCAAAAGGGTCAATCAGTCTAGATCTAGTCCACAGTAGGGCTACCAGGCGGAATCTCCTCTTCAGGATCCTCTTCAAGATCCTCTTCTGGATTCTCCTCCTAAGCCGGACTCTGGATAATGTTCATCATCTCATCCACTAACATACTAGTATCTGACAAGATCCCCGAAACCTGATCTCGGACCGTCTCACTCAACCTAATAAGTCATGCCCAAGTCCTTTGGAGTTCATCGCGAGTGACCTCAGCAGTAGCCACCTCGCCAGCAATCACCTCTTCGAGGTCAACAATCCTCTCACCTTGAGCCCCAACCATCTGCCTCATCTCATCCACCTCCTCCTGTAAGTCTCGGTTAAGGTTCACCACTGATGAAGCTCGTCATCCAAGGCTAAAACTAGATGGTTTGGGTAGGCGTAGGTCAATCTACACGCACATCGAGGGTACCTCGTGGCAAGCGAATAGCGCACGCGAACTCCTCCACCAAGAGTTCGGTAGTAAATAGGTCTAGGAGACTCTACGTGGGCATTAGCATGGCCATTTCCATTAGCTGTCAGGGTTCCATTCCCATTCTCCATCTCCGCAAAACAATCACAATTTAGGGTTAGGAACTTAATCACTTGTTCGCTCGAATATCGCTTAAAGTAAGACTAAGTCATTCCATCTCAAATCTTAAGGGTAAAATTTCTAGTATATCTCCCAAGTAAAACTCTAATCTAGTACTCTGATTCTCATTACTTAATTTCGAACTATTCCCATAGTCCTGCATCCTAAAGTTCATGCCTAGGATACACTACAGAGATCTAAAACCTAAACTCTGATACCAACTGTGATGCCCCCACTTCTCCCTAAGGCGAACCAAAGGATATCTGCGGGACGCCTGCCCAACTCTTGCCAGGACTCAAGACAATTCAATTCACGCTTAACGACAATAACCATTAATACAAGTCTAATAAAGAAAGTCGCTTCCATAGTTATATATATCATCCAATCATGCACCACGAATATAAAATACATCAATCTTCCAATTCTTACATTGGTTCCCAAAAGATACATCAATTCCCAAAATACACAACAGCCACTAAACTAATCAGTTCCATTGGAAACCCTATTACAAAAATACATCAAAAGCGTTCCTCCGAATTCCATCTCAGATCCATTCCTGTTAAGGAAAACAAATCTACGGGATGAGCATTCGCTCGTGAGGCCAAGAACACACATGCAAGCACATTGACCAAGTAACAATCCTAATTAATGAGTAAAATAATAATATTCAAGTAAGTGACAATTCGAGCAAGAAAAGTAAACAGAAACAATTCAAAGATATAGGAGCTCTAAGGAGCTATTTTCCACTTGCACGATCCAGAACCTCCGCGAATTGACACTCCATCAATCGGGTAGGTTTAGTTCGTAGAATTTCACTTATCATGTCCCCAATCACCATTACATACCCCTGTACCGGGCCCGCCTATCGCTTGTTATGGGCGATACTGCTCGCGTATGCCAAGTAAGATATCTCATTAGATCGACCTTATACTTGATTCCGATGGCTCCCCAAGCTTCTCGACCAAGCCCATGCTGGCTCGAGTTGCAAGGTCGGCCGATGAGATTTGGGCGTCCCCCTATTAGTGTCATTAGGTGTCGAGGATATTCACTCTACTCGACCTATGCAGCCATGGCATAACATTTCATTTCAATTAATCATTCAATACATTTCAACCATTTATTGCATTTAAATCAATTCAATCATTTTCAATCAATTCAATTATAATTCATTTAAATGAGAACGAATGCGATAAAGTACACACTCGACTCAATTTTTAAAATCTCCAATCATTCGTAACAGTTGAGCATGTATCAAGTACTCATACACTTGACACTCACCAAATAAACAAAGAAGTAATGCCCACTTGAAGGTTTAGGCGTCCACCGTGGGATCCTCTTGAAGGTCCTCCTGAGTGCCTGAGCAATTAATAATGAACTATCACTCAGAAACCCCAATTGTCAAAGAAGATTATACTAGAGTATAATCTAAGAAAATCTCATGAAAATGATCCTTAATTACTCGTAAATCGAGACTCAAAGGTGAGATTTTAAAACACAAGAAAAAATTTGATTTTCATCTTGAAATCAAGTGTAAAACGGTCAAGCAATCTCAAACGAAAATGAGGAATTCTAAAAACTCAATTTCCTTTAAGTTTGGAAATTTCTGATTTGTCAAGCAATGTTGAAAAAATCGTATCTCACTTTCTACAAGTTCAAAATTGAAGACCTTGGTACCGTTAGAAACTTCTTCCAAAGTACTAAAAGTTCCTGGAAGACACTTTTATGTGATTCCAAGTGGAAGGTATTCAAATTTTGGCTCAAAGTTGCTGTTTTAGACTTATCAAGACAGTTTCGGATTGGTTTTTGGCCAACTTTGGAAATTCGGCAAAATTCACAGAATGCAAACTAGCCATTCAAATTTGGAACTCTATTAGAGTTACGATCAAAGTTTAAAACACAACAAACAGAACAAGAATCAGAGTTTTGATTGCTAAGATATAGCAGCTCAAAGTTGGCACAAAAATGAAGTCCACTGGGCAAAATTCCAGATTTAAAGCTTCAATTTTGGGACTTTAGTTGGGCATTGAGACGGACTCAGAATGACACCAAATTTGGTATTATTATCCTACCATATGAGGGCTATTCTTCTGCCAAAGCTCATACAAAAATGTTTTCGGAAAGTTAGTTAACAAAGTCACTAAAGTTTCCAAATTTTCAAGGCAAAGTTGCCTTGTATTTCCATTTTCCTTTTCTCAAACATTTGGGAAATGAAATTTTCTCAAACATGGTTCATTTATGAATACAAGGTTTGAGAAACCTCCAAGATACATTTGGTAGGTTTTTAACACCAAGAAATTCGAAATAACAAGTCCCAAATCAAGATTAGTCACAAATCAGTCCAGAATTAGGGTTTTCTTACACTAAGACAGTTTCGTAATTTGGCCATAACTCACTCAATTCAAGTTGGAATTCAACGTGATTTGTGGTGTTGAAAACTACATTCATAAGACTACAATTTCATAGAAGGAATTGTTTTAAGATGCTGCCGACAACTAGCTCATATTCAGGAATCAAGTTGCAGCTCATAACAGGTTTCTCAACTCATCCGAAGAACAGGGCAGGTGATTTTGAATGGCTGGTACGGTTCACTAAAGTGGAATTAGGGATTTTATTTTATACCGTTGGAAAACTAGAAATGTCTAGTTTCTAATTCCGCAAATGGAACTCAATTTTGACATCAGAGTACAGAGTTATGGTCGAAACAAAATCACTGCCAGAGAGACTCTGGTCACGTTTTCCAGTTTTGGTGAAATTTCAAAATCTCAACTTTTACCCAACCAAATCAAGTAATTTTTTGAGAAAACTTTCAAAACAACCCATACAACATATATACATCAAAATCAAGTCAATTGAACCATAAAAATTTCACTAAAGAGGCTCGGCAAACACAGGGGTAGAACTGTCCCTTTTCCCATTTCACCTCCTTTGAGTCTTTTTCCACAATACAATTATATCCACTAGATTAAGCACTAATCCAACACAAATAACATCCAATATCATCAAATCAACTCATCAAGCCCATTGAGGGATTTAATAGAGCCCACTCACAAGATTTCCAACAATATAGAGCTACTCACATGCATCTACAAGCTTATAAGTGCAATATAACGTATATAAACCAAGATTCAAGAGGTCGATCGTCCATTACCTCCTTAGATGCCTAAAACATAAATTTTTGGCCCTTTGAAGCTCAATAAAACCATGAGAATGGAGCCTCCCTTCTAGTTTAAGTTGATCTCCTAGTAGTTTGCAAGTTGTAGTGAAAGTTTGAGGTGATTTGGTGAAAAAATGGAGCAAGAAGATGAAGAGCTTTTGGTCTTCTTCCTCCTATGGTGATGGCCGGCCAGCTTGAGTGAAGAGAGAGGGAGTGTTTTCTGAAAATAAAGCTTCCTTGAGAAGCTTAAGTGTGCGGCCAAAAAGGTGTCCCAAAGTCAACTCTCGCTAGTGCGCGCACGCGCGCGTTTTGTGCTCGTTTCCTCTCGAGTTTGTTTCACTTGTGTATTATACCTCTAATACAATTCCATTCATATTATTATTATTCACTCTTAATAGTCTAGGAATAATTTCTAAAATCCTCCAATTAGTCACGCGCGCGAAAACGCGAACTTCCAACTTGTGCGCGATAAAGTGAAATTTCTAAGAAATTCTTATAACGATAGTATAACTAACTATTACTTGAGTATTTAAACATAAAAATAACTATCTTAGCGCTAATATATGAGTCTTCACTCTCCAATCTCACTGTACTCTCGAATCGCTTATTGTCTCCAAATGCGTATTCACTATTCTCCAGCCATAACCTACAAGGATAGCAAATGTTTACATCTTAGACAAGGTAATTACATTTAACGGCACCTTAATACAATCCCACGGGTCCTAATGTGAGAACTCGCAAATTTACTTGTTTTAAATTCCTATTACTAGTTTTTTTTAAATATTTAATTGCTCGTTTACTCCGAATATTTTATTTCAACCTTTTTTGACCTAATTACATGGAACTATGACTTTCTTATATTTTTAAAATAACTCTTTTCAAAAATGGAACAAGTGGAGAGGGCGGAGGTGAGCCGTCCGGGAGGCGGTTTCGTGTTATAGATTACGAGATGAGACCTGGAGGACCGATCCGGCGTTGGAGTACTGCTAGTCGGACTCGACGCTATAGCTGATGCCAGAATTACTCCTATATTGACCATGTGGTCGTGGCGGTCCTTGGCGAGAGGAGGAGACTTAGGCGAGCTGCCGCTAGGGACCAAACCGAGATGGCGAGATTAAGGGGTGTCACGCGGATGCAAGCGAACCGAATTTGCAAGCTTCAAGGGGATGTAGCTATGGAACAAGAGAGAATAGATGCTCTTAGAGAGCAGTTGCGGGTAGTTAATGACCGTCTTACAAGGGTGGTCAGGGAAGTTCGAGACTGGTCTAAGGGTATCATTAATGAATGCGAGGCACTAATCCAGGGGGTGATTGGGGCTAACGTACAGGTGGAGGTTCCAGGCGACAGAGCACCTGGAGAGAGGAACACCTCTAGTTCTTGCCATGGGGCAGAGTCTGTGGGCTCAGTTGGGAACTAGGCTAGAGTTCCTTTGACCTATGTTTTGAATCCGTGTAAGGGTTAGTAAATGGGGAAAAGCTCTTAGTTAACTGTTTTGGTACTTTTGACCCAGTTTGTAAATAGTGCTTTTGATGACCCCGATATTTTCATGGATTTTCTTTTGTTTGTATATGACTGACTGTTACTGTGTGACTTGTTTGATATAGTGGTGTTATATGTATATATATGTTGATCTGTGTGTTTTCATGGATTTTTTTTTGTTTGTATATGACTGACTTTGCTATGCGACTTATTTGATACAGTGGTGTTATATGTATATATATTTTGATCTGTGTGTACCTCTTGTTACCTGCTCATGCATATATCTATCTTTAATATTATATTCCCGTTTTAATCCTAGATTTGTTAAACCAAATGGAGGGTACTCGTAGTGGACGAGGACGTAGGCAACTCTCGAATGAAGGGGGTAATCGGTAACCAATGCCTGAGCCAAATCCAGAACCAGGGGTCGATCCTAATGCTCAGGTAGCAGCTGCTATCCAGCATATGACCGATCTCTTGGCCCATGAACGTCAGAGCCAAAACCCTATTCCTCAACCTGAAAACCTTGGTAACCATGTGGAGAGCGAGGATAGAGCTCTCGAAAGATTCTAGAAGTTCTCCCCACCGAAATTCATTGGAGGGCCAGACCCAGATATAGCCGAAAGATGGTTGGAGAAGATGGTTGACATCTTTACCGCTTTGCTTTATACGGAGGAGAGACAGGTGACTTTTGCTGTCTTTCAACTGGAAGGGGCATCCCGTTCTTGGTGGAACGTAGTAAGATAAAAATGGAAATGGGAACAGACACCAAGGACGTGGGTGAATTTTATGAGGGAATTTAACGCCAAGTTTTTCCCTCCTCTAGTACAAGAAAAGAAGGAAGATGAGTTTATACGATTTCGCCAGGGAACCCAAACCATAGCCGAATATGAGAGCCAATTTACTCGATTGTCCAAATTTGCTCCCGAACTGATTATGACTGAGCAAAGAAGGATAAGGCATTTCGTTCAGGGCTTGAACGTTAAGATTCACAAGGACCTAGCTGTAGCCTAAATCAACGCCTTCAGTGATGCGGTGGAGAAGGTCCAACGAGTCGAAAGCGCCAGGTTACAAGTAAGAACCTTCCAAGCGAAGAAACGGGGATTTACTGGAAGTAGTTCAGAGCAAGTGGATAAGAGTACCCCTCCCAAGTTTTAGTAGATTCCGGTGCTACTCATTCATTTGTCAACCCCAATTTCATGTGTGGAATTGATGTAAAACCTGCTAATTTACCTTATGATCTAGAAGTTAGTACTCCTACGGGGAACCACCGTTTGATTACTAGTATGGTTTATAAAAATTGTGAAGTTTGGGTAGGAGAAAAGAAACTGTTGGGGGATCTAATAAGTCTGTCCATTAAGGGATATGATGTAATTCTAGGCATGGACTAATTAGCTCGGTATAATGCTCTACTTGATTGTAAGAAAAAAGTGGTAGAGTTTCGTATTCCTGGGGAGGCAACCTTAAGACTAGAGATAAGGGGTAGGTTAGTCTCATCTGCACTTATTTCAGACATTCGAGCTAGAAAACTACTGAGTAAAGGGGCGCAAGGTTTCTTAACTTTTCTAATTGTCGCACCCCATTTTAAAATAAAAAATCAAGTATTTAGAAAAATGAATTTTTTGGTTGATTTTGATTTGAAAAATGTGTTTTTGATTTGTTAGAAAATAAATAAGGAAAATGGGCCTAAAATGGGGGTTAATAAGTGCGACGATTCTGGCCCAAATTATAGTTTAAAAAAGATTTTTGAATAAATAAAAAAATCGGAGTCGCCACTTGGTATTGAGTTAAGGTGTACCAAGTCAGTTAAAATGAATTTTTAAAGAAAAAAGTAGAAAAACCCTTTTTAAACGACTCCAAGTCTTCAAAAAATCAGAAAAAAGTGTTTGGGAGTCACATTTGAAGAAAGGGAAGGCAAGGATAAAAATCCAAGATACCGTTGCAACTACTCAAGACTAGTTGCGTGATTTAGTCAAACATTTTCTTATTTTAACCTAAGAATTTATCACATTTGGATGTACTATATGAATGCAAACCTAAACCTAATTATCGGAGTCAGAATATCTCTTCGAAATTATTTGATGCAAATTGCATTAATTGCAACGCCCAAAAGTAAACTTTCAAAGAAGTCACGAATTGTGCAAAAATATGAGACTCAGAGAGAAGTGAAAAGAAAAGCAAAATAAAAAATAATTATATACGAATACATGATCTTAAGGAATGCATCATATTGGGTACGGGGAGACTAATACTCGTGATTCAATTTTCCCTTTTATAGAGGGAATACGAGAGTGCTAAGGTTAGAAAGTCAAACTCGTCCATATCCCATATTCGAGGAGTATTTCTCCTATCTAATCATGCAAATGTACTAAGCTAGTTCTAATTTTTAAATGGAATGCAAATCTAATGTCGTGTTTTCAGACAAAAGGGTAAGGAATATACATATAAGGGGAAATATGGGATAAGGAATAAATGTAAGGGGATATGGGATAGGGGATGTACATATAAGGGAAATGCCATGCAAAATGATAAAAAATCCTAAAAGATAAAGAAAATATGCATGAAATATAGTGATTTGTCACACAAACATGATCTAACGCGCGAAGGGCTCCTAAGGGTCTAGCGTTGGACTAACCCATGTCTATGAGTTCTCACTAGCGTTGGACTAGTGGGAAATCAAAACAAAAGGCCACAACTAGCGTTGGACTAGTGTGGAATCGGGAAAGAGGGGCCACAACTAGCGTTGAACTAGTGTGGTGACGTCACACATTAATGATAATCAAATAAATCATGTAAAACATAATTAAGCATATAAACACATAATATTACATACACATAACACATAATCATGACATCTAAATGCAAGGCCCTAAAAAAGCGGATAACACATAACACATAAGCATGCAAAACACACAAGCAATCAAAGCAAATAAAACCCTAACTATTACACTTGGGACCCTAACTACAATCTAAGGGGGGAAAAGGAATAAAATAAATAAATAAATCCCTAACTATTATATATTCTATCTAAATACAGGTCTTGAACCCCCTAACTATTACAAATTGGCATTTAAATGCCTTTCAAATAATTTAAAATAAATATACAAAACCAAACAATTAAATTGCCTAAATAAATAAAATGAAAAAAAAACATTTAATAGGCATGCAATTACACACAAAAGTCATATAGGAGCACATAAGATCAAATAAAGGATAGATCATACCTCCCTTGAATTGGCGACCTAAAGAAGTGGAAAATTTCTTATTTACCCTCCAAAAACAAATAAAAAGGTCAAGACATCACTTTAATTAACAAATAATCATAAAAATGGAAATAAACATGAAATTGAATCAATTGAATCATGGAAACAACCTACTTTTAAGAAATTAAAACAATCAAGGACTTAATTGTAAAAATTAACAAAGTTTTGGGGGTTAAATTATAATTATCACAAAAATTCGATGTCAAAATTAAAGAAAAATAAAGTTTAGGGACCTATTTACAATTAAATTAAGGACCTAATTGAAAGATATTTAAAATGTTTTGGGCCACAATGGAACCACTCCAAAGACTAGGAGCTAAAGTGCAAATCCATTTTCTAGTTTCCAACGGGCCAGAGGCCAATGGGCTATTTTGGCCTTTTGTCTGGGCCAAAATCATTTGACCCGACCAGAAGTCTAGGGATAAACAAGCAAGCTAGCCCATCATTTTCACTAATCCAACTCATACCAAAGTTACGCGCCTTAAGCCTCCAAGCCCAAATCATAAACCCAGAAGAAATAAACTAAAATCCATTACCAAAACCCAAACAAAACAACCCTCTACCCCAAACTACCTATTTCACTAAGACCCAAACATGATAAAATCAACTAAAATTATTAAGCCCCAATTATGATTTAAAATTCGGAATTAATTTACCCAAAAGACTACTTCAAAATATTAAAAGATGATTAAAATCCAAATGGACAAAATAAGTTCAACTTTTCCAATTTTTGAGTCATATCAGAATAAGGGGGAACTTGGAGGGGTTCAAATGCGATAAAAAATAGGGAGCTAATTGAATGAAGTTAAAGGTTTTGGGGGTCAGATTATGAAGTTTCGAAACTCTGGGGCTGAATCACAAACAAAAAGAAAGTAGAGGGACTGAAGTTATGAATTGAAGCAAATGGTCGTCTTCTCCAAGTAGATTAGACATCAATCCGCCATTTCCGTCCTCTTTGCAATCAGAGCAGTACCAAAATCAGGTTCAACTCTAACCATTCCCATTAGACAACGAAATTCACAAAAAACAAACTCCCTCTCCTAACATTAATTCGGATTCATACAAAGGGAAGCATAAGGGAACGAAAATAGAGAAAAGTGCAAGACACCAATACATCAAAATTTCTCAAACGAAAGGAAATGACCTCGCTAACTTATCCAGTTTCTTCATACGCAAAAATGCAGACAAATCATCTTTCAACTAGAACTTTCAATCAGGCATTTCATCGAACAACAAGTGGGCATTAAAATTTCACCGACTTTTTTTGCTCAATTAAGATAATTATCAGGCCCAAAATTGTTCAGAAAACAAAGGACTTCGGTCCAATTGACACAAAATGCATGTACAACCTAAAATCATGAACAATCAGTAGGAAATTTGCAATAAATAAAGGCACGGCAGACATGCTCTAAAAGCTTACAAGCCTATGCTTGAAGGAAGACTGAAGTGCAAAGAAAAGGGATAACTTACAGCGTTTTCTTGGTGCAGATTCACAGGTGGTAATGAACAATTGAGGAGCCTGCAACAAGCTGCAATTCCTCCGCTGCTTTCTTCCTCAATTTCTTGCCCGCAATTCTTCTTCAATTGCTCCTTCTTGCTCTGTTTCTCTCCCCTTTTTTTTTTAGTTTTCAGATTTTTCCCCTTGTTTCCGCTAGCTCTCTCTGTCTCGTTTGATTCACCCGAAAGATCCCTCTCAATTTCCCCAGAATTTTCTTTCTTGTTGCTCTGTTTTTCCTTAGCTTTACTCCTCTGCTTTTTCTTGGCTCTGGTTTCTTACCGAAGTCTTTCTCCTCTGTTTTCTTGGCTTTTCTTCATTCCTTCCCTCTCGCTTTTGCTTCCCCGAAAACTCCCCCCAATTTTCTAGATTTTCCCCTTTTGCTTACTCTCTATTTTCTTTTTCTCTGTTCTTTTCTTTTTGCTCTGTTTTTTCTTTCCAGTCGAAGCCACTTTTCTTTTTCTTTCTTGTTCTGCCTCCTCTCAATTTCTTTGCCCCCTTCTTCCTTTGCTGAAGTGCCTTTCTTTTTTTTTTTCTCCCAAATTTCCTTAGGCCCCCATGTGTCTTAACACCTCACCTCCTAGGTGTTGTGTTGTCCAAGAAATAAAGGGACACTTGTCCCTATTGCATTTGCCCCATTTGCTTTATTGCATGTGTGCCACTTGGCCCTATTGCATTGTGCCATATGTTATTTTGTATTTTGTATTTTTCTTTTCAATGCTAATTTCCAATGTCATTTTATATATAAAAACTGTGTTTGAATAAAAAGATAAAAAATTGAATCTTTATTAAGAATTTCCTTTTCCTGAAGTTTAGTGTAAAAAATTTGAGAGAAAATATAAAACAAAATAAAAAATAAAAAAGAAACATGAATTACTATTTGCAATCTTAAATCAGTTAAAATAAAATAATGAATATGAAAACAAGAATAAATAATAATAGAAATAAAAGGAAGAAGAAAAGAAAGAAAGAAAAAAACTAAAATTGAATTAAATAAACAAATAAAGCTAAAACTAAATTAATTAAATAAATAAAGTTCAAAATTGAATTAATGAAATTTTGGTGTCTACACTAATCAATACCCCCATCGATAAGTTGAAGGTAGAAGATGTACTGGTGGTGAGGGAATATCCGGATGTGTTTTCTGACGAATTAGTAACCCTACCTCCGGAGAGGGAGATAGAATTCAAAATTGACTTGTTACCGGGGACATCACCTATCTCTAAGACCCCATATCGGATGGCCCTTGCTGAACTAAAGGAGTTGAAGTTGCCACTACAAGACCTTTGGAACGAGGGTTCATTTGAGAGAGTGGATCTCCTTGGGGAGCCCCTGTGCTGTTTGTGAAAAAAAAGACGGGAGTTTACGCTTGTGTGTAAACTACCAGGGGTTAAATAATGTGACGATTAAGAATAAATACCCATTGCCCCATATTGATGAATTGTTTGACCAGTTGCAAGGAGCAGTAGTCTTTTCGAAATTAGATCTTCGACAAGGGTACTATCAATTACTAATTACGAAGGAGGACGTACCAAAGACTGCGTTTAATTCTAGATATGGGCATTTTGTGTTCGCAGTCATGCCCTTTGGACTAACCAATGCCCCTGTTGCATTTATGGATTTGATGCATAGGATTTTTAAACCCTATTTTGATCGATTTGTGGTTGTTCTTATTGATGACATTTTGGTTTACCCAAAAACCCGAGAGGAGCATGAGCAGCACTTAAAAATCGTTTTACAAACCCTAAGAGAGCACTAGTTGTACGTCAAGTTTAGTAAGTGTGAATTTTGGTTAGAGAAAATTTCTTTCTTAGGGCACGTAATTTCGCGAGAGGGCATCACTATTGATCTGGCGAAAGTAGAGGCGGTGACTGAGTGGAAGAGGCCAGAAAACCCCACTGAAATTCGTAGCTTTCTAGGGTTGGTTGGGTACTATCGTCGGTTTATTAAAAACTTTTCAAAGCTGGTCGGACCTCTAAACCGATTTGACAAAGAAAAATGGGCGTTTTATGTGGGATGCTAGGTGTGAAGTTAGTTTTCAAGAATTGAAAAGAAGATTAACCATGGCACCGATTCTAGCTCTGCCTAACGGAAAAGATAGTTTCACTGTTTATACCGATACCTCGAGGGAAGGATTGGGGTGCGTGTTGATGCAAAATAAGAGCGTAATATCTTTTGCCTCCAGGAAATTGAAACCTCACTAGCATAACTACCCAACCTATGACTTGGAGTTAGCCGCAGTTGTCTTTGCTCTGAAAAAGTGGAGACACTATCTATACGAGAAAACTTTCGAGGTTTACTCTGACCATAAGAGTCTTAAGTACCTATTTTCGCAAAAGGAATTGAACATGAGGCAGCGGCGATGGATGGAATTTGTAGAAAACTATGACTGCACCATCAACTACCATCCGGGGAAGGCTAACGTTGTAAGCCGATGCCTTAAGTCGAAAGGCTCAAGTGGCGGGGGTTAATGATTAAGGAGTGGGATCTGTTTGAATCGGTTAGTGAGTGGAATCCTTGTCTTGAAAGTCGAAAGGTGATTTTGGTAACATTAGGTGACATCCACTTTACTGGAGTTAAAGAGGCCCAGAAGGAAAACTCGATGGTACAAAAGTAGGGGGAGAAGGCGGAAAAGGAAGAATCGCCTGATTTCAATCTAAATCCTGAGGGAGTTTTAAAGTATCGAAACCGCATGGTGGTGCCTAAAGATGAAACGTTGAAAAAGGAAATCTTGGAGGAGACTCATCGATCGAAGTATACGATTCATCCAAATAGTAGTAAGATGTATCAGGACCTAAAAGGGTATATTAGTAGGACAACATGAAGAAGGAAATTGCCCAATACGTGCAAACTTGTCTCATCTGTCAACAAGTTAAAGTTGAACATAAAAAATCATCTGGATTATTACAAACCCTTGAGATACCTGAATGGAAATGGAAAACATTACGATGGATTTCGTCTTAGGTTTACCACTTACACAACGAGGACATGATGCCGTTTGGGTGATCGTCGATCGTTTAACCAAATCGGCCCATTTCTTGCCTGTAAACATAAAGTATTCCATGGATAAATTGGGCTCAGTTGTATATGGACAAGATTGTGAGATTGCATGGAGTCCCAGTGACTATAGTTTTGGACAGAGATCCTCGTTTTGTATCTAGGTTTTGGCAAAAAATTTCAAGAAACCTTGGGGACTAAACTCAATTTTAGTACCACCTATCACCCCCAAATGGATGGACAGTTTGAGCGAACCATTCAAATCCTTGAAGATATGTTACGGACTTGTATCTTAGATTTTGGGGGTAGTTGGGGCCAACATATGATGTTAGTGGAGTTCACCTACAACAACAGTTACCATTCGTCGATTCAAATGGCACCGTACGAAACTCTTTACGGGAGAAAGTGCTGATCACCGATCTATTAGAATGAAGTGGGGGAAAAGAAGATTCTAGATCCAACGATCATTCCATGGATGGAGGATGTGCAAGAAAATGTTAAGTTGATATGTCAAAGACTTCAAACAGCTCAGAGTCGACCAAAAGAGCTACGCGGACAACCGAAAGAAAGATTTGGAGTTCGAAATAGGAGATCGTGTCTTTCTTAAGATTACACCATTGCGAAGTGTTACGGCAGGAAAAGGAAAGAAACTTCAACCAAGATTCGTAGGACCTTTCAAAATTCTCCAAAGAATTGGAAAGGTAGCATATCGACTCGAATTGCCCTCAAACTTGTCCAGGATTCACGATGTCTTCCACGTCTCGATGCTCAAGAAATATCATCCTGATCTGACTCACATCTTACAACCAGAAGAAATTGAAATCGATAAGTCACTCACCTATGAAGAAAAACCAGTGCAGTTACTTGATCGGAAGGTTAAGGAACTGAGAACAAACAAATTCCATTGGTGAAGATCTTGTGTAGAAACCACAGAGTAGAGGAGGCAACGTAGGAAGTGGAGGAGGAGATGCAAAAGAAATATCCAGAGCTGTTTGTTAATCAAGGTGAGAAATTTCAAGGACGAAATTCTTTTAAGGGGGAGAGAGTGTGAGGACCCGAAAATTTTCTTATTTTCTAGTCATTATTTTATTTCCTTATATACATTTTTCTATATTTTTCTTTATTAGACTAAATTCCTAAATATTTTTATGATGAAGTATAGTTTTTAAATCATTTTTCTAGTACAAGTTAGTTTATGTGACGATAGGAGTACTTATGGGACGTAGGATCCGCTAGTGCGTAAAGTGCGGTAAATTTTTGATGATTAGATGAAGTTTTGTATAAAGAGATATTATTTATAAGGTGTTAGGAGATAATTGGGGGTTAGCTAGATTAATTAGTATTGGGAGACAAGAGGATGAGGTTAAACATTAGAGGCGCCAAGTGTCGCGACATGATTTGAAGTTGGACCTTTGACCAAAGCTTTCTTATTTTCCTAAAAATCTATTTGGACCAAAATTCATCCCACTTTTCTCTTGTCTTGGCTGGCCCTTGGAGAGAGAAAAACCAAGAGAGAACTTCATTTTGTTCTTCAATTTCTTGTCCAAATCTTGAGTTCCAACCGATTAAATTGCAAACCCTTCCATAGAAGTGCTAACTAAGGAGAAGTAAATGTTTTGGTGGAGTGATTTTTGTAGAAGAAACCCTAAACTACCATCTTTCCTAAGGTTCCAAGGTAACTCACCTAGAAATTTCCTTTTGGTTCTTGATAATTGTAAATTAGTGGATTAGAGTTGTTAAATATGTGATTTTGTGAGAAAGTTTTATGATTTGAAGTAAGGTTATGGTAAATTTCAATTTTTATAGTGAATTTTCTACCCTCATGAGATGATTGATGATTAGCCATGGTTTGGTAGTTTGTTATGTGTAATTTTGAGATTGGATATGTTAGTTTCACTTGCTACCGAAGAATTTCAGCTTGTGTACCTCAATTTCAGTTTAGGGTTTTGAATTTAGGGCTTTATTATGGTTGGCTTTAAAGCTCTTAATTGGCTAAGATTGAAGGGTATTGTGACCCTAATGAAGTGTGTTTAATAGCCTAGCAAGTGTATGTGCAATAGTGGTGGATTTGGGTTCACGTTGGTGTTTGTTTGTAGGGTGGAAAAGTAAGGAAATCTAAGGGGAAGTGCTGTCCAATTTTTAAGTTCATGTAATTTCTTTGAGTTGGGATGATTGTGAGTAGAAATGAGAGACTTTGGGGTTGTCTAAACCTTAGGCACCGATTGTTCCTTATTTTCACTTCCAAGTTTCATTTTGGCCTTACATTAGTAGTATATTGAATAGGTAAACGACTCGTAATCGAGTCTCAATTATTTTCTTGGTTGTTTGTAGGACGGGCTGGTGACTTCAGGTGTACCTCGGGAGGAAACGTTTAACGTTAACTTTATTTGAACTGGTGAGTGTACCTACCACTCACATATTTGTTGCTTCATTGTTTCGTGCATAATTGAAATCTGTGATTTGAATGACTATAATTTCTGTTTGTTCTGGATGAGACGAGGGTGTACTTTATCACACTGGTTCTCTATTGTTTATTTGACTATTTACTGTATCACTTGGAATCTCTTAGTTGTGCCCTGAACTGGTGTCGTTCGAATGTGTATCCAACGACCTTTACTGTTACATTTGAGTTCAATCTCATTGGTAGTCACTTGAATCCAGCCAGCGAGAGCTTGGTCGAAGAAAGTTGACAAGCCATGGGGACTGTTTCTGGGGAATTTTTGTTTATTGAGACTCTGGATTCCGGTATACTCGAGTATTACCACTCTGTTCTGTTTGGTGTTCAAACTCGGTAAGGGGTATGTGTGGTGGACAGAATTGAGGTAAAGTGGGGTCTACGGTCATGTTTGTTCGTTAAACGTTGACGGAGAGTCAACGAGCTGTGATCAAGTACTGCAAAAGAGGAAAGGGGCTCTTGAGAGTCGTTTGTATCCTTTTACTCCTGTTTACATGTGGTGGTTGTTATTATTTGTTTGATGGTTATATTTGGATTGAATACAATTATACTTTTGTAATTCTTATATATTTGGCGTGTTGGTACCTCATTGAGCGAAATCTCACTCCGTTACCTTTGTTTTCCTTACGAGGCGTAAGGTTTGGAACTGTGATGTTTTGAAAAAAGAGTCGAACTAGAATATATATTCTTTTGTATAGCTCCTTTGTAGTTTGGAAAATCCTAATTGTATCTTAATCAAATGTTCCCTTTTGATTTGTAAAGTTACCAACGTGTGTATATAAAAGTGTTTTATTATGTCTATGTGGTATTTTTGTTTGGGAATGTACATTCTCTAAGTTTATATAAAGTCTACTTATATTTGTTTGGGATTCGGACGAGCGCAGAGTCTGAACGTGGAAGGACAAATTTTTTGGCGGGGAACTGTTCATCAAATCCGCCCGTATATCCAGCCAGTTCTTGGCTGGATATCTGGCCGGATTTGCAAGGGATTTTGAAAAAGAATTGGTTGCTCTCTGGCTTGAATTCGGCCGACAATCCGGCTGGATATTCGGCCAAGTCTTGGCCGAATTGTGACGTGGCAGTTACTGTTCAATTTCATTTTCATTTTCGTTCTTCATTATTTGTTGTCGTGGAAACATTTGATCGCAGTAATACCTTTCGTTTTGGTTTGGCCTTTGCGTGATTGTCTTTGCGTGATTGTCTTAGTAGTCTTGACGTGAGTTGGGCAGGTAATTCGCTAACCCTTAGGGTACGCCCTAGGGGAAGGTAGGGTTGTCACACCAACGCTCGTCAGGACTCACTCACCAACATTTTTGAAATAGTTTTTCATGCCTCTAGATTAACATAAAAGTTCCATTCATCGAAGAATTCCAACTTAATTTACAACCTAAAAGTGAAACATAGAATTTCATTACCAAATCTCCAAAATACATTCCATCTATAAAAGTACAAGTACATGAAGATAATACATACTAGTTCACGCTTATTCACTCCGGCTTCTACTCCTGTAAGGAAAATAAAACTAAAGGAATGAGTTAAAAGCCCAGTGAGCTTCCCAAATAAGCAGCAAGTAGGTAAAGCATGGAAATATTACATTTAACACTTCACACACTTTGCACAGTAATAAGCAGTCATTCAAGAAGTAAACATTGAATCAATGAAAGGATACGTGCCTCACTTGGAACCATTCAGTCGCCGTCCATTTCCCTTATTCCTCCGATATTTGAAAACATTTAAAAGTTAAAACTCCTTTAGTGTTCATTTCATTCATTCATTCAGTCATTCATTTCAATCATTGCATTGCATTCACTAGCTAGTACTCCACCTGATTTCGTGGTCATACTCGAGTATACCAAACACTGCCCAGCGTCACCAGCCGCCCGACCGAGTCTGCTTATGGCTCGAGTCAACTGGCAACGAAGGGCAAGGGCCCAATTCAGCCAAAGGTTTACATTCATGCACAAGTAACTTTTAATCATTTGATCATTGAAATTCATATTCATTTAAGTCGAGTGCGATAAAGTACACACTCGCCCATTGAAAATCCATTTAACAATCACTGAAAAGCATGTAATAGTCAAACAATCACTCACAAATATTCACATAGTCACTTATTGCACAAACATGCAAGGAACACTCACCGATCAATCGCAATCTTTCACTTCAACCCTGGTTCATCCCTTGAACTCTCTCGAGTCCGGTGGTCATATACTATATTAAAAGACTAGCAATACAAAGCCAAAATACATGAAGAAATTGAGGTTTCAAAACTTCATTTAGAAAATGCATCAATTTACAAGTTTTATACCCATATAACTTATAAAAAAATATAACATTTTCTTGTTGAAATCGATGAGAGAACCTCATGTGCACACTAAATCAATGTTTCAAGAGTCATTTGGAGCACACGAGCATCGATTATAGTCAAAAGTTTGAGGAAATTAGAACAAGACTTTCAAAGTGCAAAAATTGGAAATTGTCTGACTAAAAAATGATTTGAAGAAACTCATTTCCTTTCATTTAAACCTCTTGTCTTGGCTCAAAACTAACATACATGCAAAGAAATAGATTGAAACAAGTGTTTTGAGAAAATTATATGTAAGAGGAAAACAAAAATACCCTAAATTCACACCTCAACCCTCGCTTGACCAACAAGAAGAAAATCCAGCAATATGTCTCCATTTTTTTTTTAAGTTAACCATCCAATTCAAATCTTGGTTTCATAGTAAATGAACCTCAATCAAGGCCATAAAACTATCAACTTTAAACATACATAACAAGCTCGAAATCACTTACACCAAAGCTAAAAAATTTTTCATCTCAAAGCTGGAATTTCAAACCAAAGCTAGAAATATCCATATCAAAACTAAAATTGCACACCAAAACTTGAACATTTCCTAATAAAGCTGATACTGGCATTCCAAAGGTGCAAATTAACATAGCAAAGCCGAAAACTAACTACTAGAGCTAGAAAAAACATATAACAAAGCTAGAAGTGCATATCCAAGTTAGATATCGTCATATCAAAACTCACAAATCCATATTAAAGATGGAAAACTCTCAACTCAAGGCTGGAAAATATCAACCAAAGTTGGAAATTAAGCCTAAAGCTGGAAATTCGAATATATGACCTAGATAACCTCATACCAAAGCTAAAATTTCATATCCAACCTCATATCAAAGCTAAATCATTCATATCAAGGTTAACCAACATATTCCAAAACTGAAAATTGTAACCTAGTAAGCAAAACCATGAAATCTACTACAAACAAGCCATAATCTCATTCAAATGCAAGATTAAAGAGATAGAGCAGTTCCTTGCCAAAATACCTTCAAACGTCAAGGTGAGTAGCAAGCTATAGCTTTCTTTCACCCCAAAATCACCCCACCTCAAGGTTCCTTGCCACCTTGTTGCAACTTTTTATGGATTGATTTAGGGTTTTAAGTTGATTTCTTTCCAAATCAAGCAATGATCAAGATGAAAAGTTGAAGGCATTCCTCCCTTTTTTTTCTCTCTTTATTTCGGCCAAGGAAGGAGAAGAATGAAGGGATTTTTGCTGAAATTTATGAGATAAAGACTGGAAAATCTTTGGTCAAAGTTGGTTTTGATTGCTAACACTTATCACCCTCCATTTTTTTCCCTTTTTTTTTCCCTTTTCCTTTCTTTCTTTCTCTCCTAATTTCGGCCAAAGGAGCAAAGAAAATGATGAATTTTTCTTCAATTTTTCAAGATAATAGCAAAGACTAGTCTTGGTCAAAGGGTGGTTAGATCGTTGACAAAGTGGCAGCAAATGGTTTAACCCTATCTTTTTGTCTCTTGTTTTGTTTCTAATCTCTAAAATATCTAGGGTTTCTCTAATACACTCATAACATTTTTAATCACATAATTCCTCTAGTACCACACCCGTTCTCGTCCACCAAATATAATGCGCACATCTCACTAGTCGGTCAAACTATCTTAATGTACTACGGAACTTAGCATGCTCTAAAATATAAAAGGGGGAATAATAAAAATCTTGACTCAACCAATGAAATCACTATGAAATTAAGGCAAGCAAAGTAAAATAAAAGAAAATATAAATTAAATTTTCTCAAAATAAGAGAAATTATAAAATAATTTTTCAGGTTCTCATTTTTTCTCCTCCTTAAGAAAATTTCGTCCTGAACATTTTTACATTCCATTGTCTCAGATGACTCTAGAGCCTGTTGTTTGTCTACAGCGTATACTCGCGCTGGTACTCTTGGTCTGTTCCCTCTTTCCTTAGTTTGTTTAGGGGTAGTTCTATCCACTTGTTGGGCATTATTTTCTCGCTGCTGTTTTTTTCGGACAGTTGATAATTTGATGGTCGGTACTCCGACAAACCAATCACTGTAAGATCGAAGACAACCTAAGAAGGGGTAAATTAGGTTGATTAGAAAACTAATTAAGTTATGAGTACTTTTAACTTAATATGAAATTCACTCTCTTTTCTAAATGATCACACAATGAATCAATCAATGAAAGAACAAAATCACTTGAGAGAAGTAGAAGATATAAGCAATTTAAAGATTACACGATAACAATAAGTAAATAAGAAGGGAAGAATTGCAAACCAATTGACAACTAAACTCCTCTTGAGCTTGTAGATCAATTCGAACAAGTTTCTTCAAATTGATGAAATACAACTAATCTTGTGTACAAAGGAAGATTCACTTCCTCCCTGCCCCAAATTCTACTCGATCAACTTAGGAAGTTTTACTATCTCTCAGGATAACTCTCACAGAGTTACACTATTGAAGTATTCACTCACAAATAAAAAACTTACAATGAATTTCACACCACCAAAACTACAAATTTTCTTTGGAGAGTGTTTTCTCACTAAAATTATTCTATATCTTTTATATTTTCAGTGTGTAAAAGTTATTTGAAGTTTCTGACCATACTCTATTTATATGAGACTAAAAAAGTACTTCATTAATGTTTTCAACAGATAGAAAGTAGCTGAAGAGTCAACTAGCTGTTGGGACTATCTGACGTCCGGTACTCCTGTTTCTTGCGTCCGACGGTAGGCAGTGAGTTTGAGAGATTTTTTGAATTCTTTCGCACGTCCGGTATCTTTGATGCTTGCGTCTGAAAGCAGATGGTGAAATTGAGAAATCCTTTTCAATCCTTTCGGACGTCCGGTACCTCTAATGCTTTGCATCCGAAGTACTACATAATTTATCGAACAGTCGGTGCTTTGATGCTTTGCGTCTGAATGAAGTCAGTGAACTAGAGGGAATGTCTTAATTCCTTCGGATGTCCGGTGATGTAGTTCTTCATGCGTCCGAAGTTGCACAATAATTATCGGACGTCCGATCCTGTCTTCACAAGCGTCCGACAGCTTTCACCAACCTTTTTCCCTTTCAATTGCACTTGATCTTTGAATCTGATTTGGTTCATAGTTGAAAGTATTTCTTGAAGAGATATTAATATCATCCAATTGTTTTGTAAACATCAAAAATTAGCGACCAAGGTCAACATTCTCCCCCTTTTTGATGATGACAAAACAATGGATGGAAAAAAGAAAAAGATTGAGCATATGAGTATAAGTTCCCCCTCACTTATTGCATAAACAATTTTTAAGAGCTAAACTTATAATTTCAGAATAACTCCCCCTTTCACATAGCATCCATTTCTTCCCCCTTTTTGTCATCATAAGATAAGAGTAAAATCCATCAATCATAATACATAATGTAGTTGTCATAACAAAGAATCCAAAATATCAATAAAAAACAGAGAAATGATACCAAAATTTAGCAATCACCAACATACCAACATCAATCATCAGTCAAAAATAAAGAATTAATACCAAAAAAAGTATCAAACAGAGAAATATCAACCAAAATACATTAGCAATTCAACTAGAAACTAACAATGTTAACTAAGATCCATTAGTACAGAATACTTGAACCATCAAAAGAGAAAATACAAAAGATGCATCCTAATATGAAGTGCAAATGACCCTAGAGTGCCTCAACTGTAATCACAAAATTTCAAAAAGTCACAACACTTAAATTCCGAACAATTGACACTTCTAAGTTTAACAATATTCAAATCAAGCAGATTTGAATTTTTACAAATAGGGAAATGAAATTTTTTTTTCAAATATCATATTTGTGAGCAAGAAAAATCACCAAAGTGTATCTAGAATAATCATCAATAATGACTAAATAATATCTCGTACCACCCAAACTAGCAATTTGTATAGGACCAAACAAATTAAGATGTAAAAACTCCAATGGTCTTGAGGTAGAAACACGTCATCTCCAAATGTATGCCACTAGATTTTGATTTGAATTTGATGAATTATGATGGATCACCGGTCATGTGTTTTGAACATTCACTGTTTATGAACCACTTTGATTTCTTAATAATGTTCACCAGACTCACCTATTCAAGAGTTCAAGAAATAATATTTGGTACCCATTAATTTTTGGGTTCTTGAGAGTTAGTATCATGTCTAACTATCCACATGCATTTCATGCCTCTTCTCATGTTCTTTCGCACATAACAATTACTTTTCATGTGACCTTTTTCACAACAAAAATTACACATAACCAACGAATTATTTACATAAACAGATTTAATAAATCTTACCTGTCTTCTCTTATAAACAGCAAAATTATTTGGACCAAAATTTATCTTCTTCTCATAAGTGCCAAGATGAGACTTTGTTTCATCTCTTTGAAAATAGTCTTGTTTTTTATGTTGGAGCAACACATTCAAATTATCCATTTTTCTTTTCAAATCACTTTGTTCTTTTTTGAACATTTCATTAAAATCTTGTTTTTCTATCAAACTTATTTTGTAAATCAATCTCATTCTTTTCAAGAAATTATTTTCAGTTTTTAACTTCTTATTTCTTGAAAAAGGCATGTATTATCTTGAAGAAGAAAACTAATTTTGTATTTTAATTTTTTGTTTCTAGTATAAGATTCTTTCAAGCTATCATACAACTTTTTAATGAAAGATTCAAGATCATCATCACTTTCAAATTGAGGGTTAGAAGTCGTTACCTCATTATTTTCAATGATCATAAAAGTCAATTGAACAAATTTTTCATCCTCTTCGATTTCACCATCGGAATTGCACTCATTCCATGTGAATTGAAAGCTGTTGAATCTTGATTTTTTTCCTTTTTTCTTCTTCTTCGTTGGACACTCACTCATGTAGTATCCAAGTTGGCCGCATTCATAGCATTTGTTATCTTATTTTTTGTTGGTCTCATGCTTTTCTTTGTTTTTTGCATTGTTGAATTGATTATAATCTAAATTGCTAGATCCTCCTCTTCTAAATCTTCTTTTGTTGAGAATTTTCTTGAAACTTTGTGTGATGAGAGCAAGATCATTGTCATCAACAACCAAATCTTTTCCATTCAATGAAACCAAATCATCCTCATTTTGAGATGCTTTTAAAGTAATGTTCCTTCTTACCTTGCATCTTCTTTTTCTTACACCTTAATCGTAAATTTCAACTCATAAGAGGTTAGACAATTAATAAGAGATTCAATAGGCATATAATTCAAATCTTTAGCTTTTTCAATAGCAGTCACTTTTACTCTCCCAATCCTTGGACAAGACATTCAAGATTTTTTTATTTTTCTTTCCCAAGAAATATTCCTTTTCTAGCACCTCTAGATTTTTGATAAGATCATTGAATGTACAATACATTTTATCAATATTTTCATGAGATTCCATTTTAAACGACTCATATTTAGTAACTGAGATAGATTTCTTTTGTTCTCTAACATTCTCACTACCTTCATGAATTTCTCTCAGTTTGTCCTAAATTTCTTTGACTGACTTACAACCCTTGACTCTAATAAATTCATTTGAATCTAGAGTACTATATAACACATTCATAGCTCTTGCATTTAAGATGAGATGAATTCTATTCTCTGTAGTCAATTCATTTCTTATTTTTGGTCTAGATCTATGAGTGTTTTCATCTACTATAGAGGCATCATATGGACGTTCATTAATAATAAACCACAATTCAATATCAATCGATTGTAAAAAGATAATCATTCTTTCTTTCCAACTCACATAATTTGATCCATTAAACATTGGAGGTCTAATCACAGATTGTACTACAAAAAAATATGGCATTGTTGTTTATCATCTTTACTCCTAAGCCATTTGAACTTAATCTGTAGGAGACCAAATTCTGATACCAATTGTAAGAATCGAAAATAACCTATGAGGGGGTGAATTAGGTTGATTAGAAAACTAATCAAATTATGGGCACTTTTAGCTCAATATAAAATTTATTCCCTTTTCTAAATGATCACACAATGAATCAATCAATGAAAGAACAAAATCACTTGAGAGAAGTAGAAGATATAAGCAATTTAAAGATTACACGATAATAATAAATAAATAAGAAGGGAAGAATTGCAAACCAATTGACTACTAAACTTCTCTTGAATTTGTAGATCAATTCAAACAAGTTTCTTCAAATTGATAAAATACAACTAATCTTTGTACAAAGGAAGGTTCACTTCCTCCCTGCCCCAAACTCTACTCGGACAAATTAGGAAGTTTTACTATCTCTCAAGACAACCCTCACAGAGTTACACTATTAAAGTATTCACTCACAAATAAAAAACTTACAATGAATTTCACACCACCAAGATTACAAATTTTCTTTGGAAAGTGTTTTCTCACTAAAACTATTCTATATCTTTTGTATTTTTAGTGTGTAAAAGTTATTTGAAATTTCTGACCATACTCTATTTATATGAGACCAAGAAAGTATTTCATTAATGTTTTCAACAGATAGAAAGTAGCTGAAGAGTCAACTAGCCGTTAGGACTATCCGACGTCCGGTATTCCTGTTTCTTGCGTCCGACGGTAGGCAGTGAGTTTGAGAGATTTTTTTCAATTCTTTCGAATGTCCGGTACGTCTGATGCTTGCGTCTGAAAGCAGATGGTGAAATTGAGAAATCCTTTTCAATCCTTTCGGACGTCCGGTACCTCTAATGTTTTGCATCCGAAGTACTGCATAGTTTATCGGACAGCCGGTGCTTTGATGCTTTCCGTGCGAATGAAGTCGGTGAACTAGAGGGAATGTCTTAATTCGTTCGGATGTCCGGTGATGGAGTTTTTCATGCGTCCGAAGTTGTGCAATAATTATCGGACGTCCGATCCTGTCTTCACAAGCGTCCGACAGTTTTCACCAACCTTTTTTCCTGTCAATTACACTTGATTTTTGAATCTGATTTGTTTCATAGTTGAAAGTATTTCTTGAAGAGATATTAATATCATCCAATTATTTTGTAAACATCAAAAATTAGGGACCAAAGTCAACATTCTCCCCCTTTTTGATGATGTCAAAACAATGGATGGAAAAAAGAAAATGATTGAGCATATGATTATAAGCGTCCCCTCACTCATTGCATATCCATTTTTTAAAAGCCAAACTTATAATCTCAGAATAACTCCCCATTTCACATAGCATCCATTTCTTTCCCTTTTTGTCATCATAAGATGAGAGTAAAATTCAGAAATTATAATCCATAATGTAGTTGTCATAACAAAGAATCCAAAATATTAATCAAAAACAGAGAAATGATACCAAAATTTAGCAATCACCAACATACCAACATTAATCATCAACCAAAAACAGAGAATTAATACCAAAAGAAGTATCAAACAGAGAAATATCAACCAAAATATATTAGTAATTCAACTAGAAACCATCAATGTTAACTAAGATCCATTAGTACAGAATACTTGAAACATCAAAAGAGAAAATACAAAAGATGCATCCTAATATGAAGTGCAAATTACCTTAAAGTGCCTCAAGTGTAATCACACAATTTCGAAAAGTCACAACATTTAAATTCCGAACAATTGACACTTCTAATTTTAACAATGTTCAAAACAAGCAGATTTTGAATTTTCACAAATAGGGAAACGAAATTTTTTTTAAAGTATCATTTTTGTGAATAAGAAAAATCACCAAAGTGTATCTAGAATAATCATCAATAATGACTAAATAATATCTTTTGCCACCAAAACTAACAATTTGTATAGGATCAAACAAATTAAAATGTAAAAACTCCAATGGTCTTGAGGTAGAAACGCGTCATCTCCAAATGTCACTATACCATTAGATTTTGGCTTGAATTTGATGAATTATGATGGATCACAAGTCATGTGTTTTGAACATTCACTGTTTATGAACCATTTTGATTTCTTAATAATGTTCACCAGACTGACCTACTCAAGAGTTCAAGAACTAATATTTGATAACCCATTAATTTTTGGGTTCTTGAGAGTTAGTATCATGTCTAACTATCCATATGCATTTTATGCCTCTTCTCATGTTCTTCTTCACATAGCAATTACTTTTTATGTAACTTTTTTTACAACAAAAATTACACATAACCAACGAATTATTTACATAAACAGATTTAATAAATTTTACATGTCTTCTCTTATAAATAGCAAAATTATTTGGACCAAAATTGATCTTCTTCTCATAAGTGTCAAGATGAGACTTTGTTTCATTTCTTTGAAAACAGTCTTTTTTTATGTTGGAGCAACACATTCAAATTATCCATTTTTCTTTTCAAATCACTTTGTTCTTTTTTGAACATTTCATAAAGTCTTGTTTTTCTATCAAACTTATTTTGTAAATCAATCTCATTCATTTTCAAGAAATTATTTTCAGTTTTTAACTTCTTGTTTTCTTGAAAAAGGCGTGTATTATCTTGAAGAAGAAAACTAATTTTGTATTTTAATTTTTGTTTCTAGTATAAGATTCTTTCAAATTATCATACAACTTTTTATTGAAAGATTCAAGATCATCATCACTTTCAAATTGAGGGTTAGAAGTCGTTACCTCATTATTTTCAATGATCATAAAAGTCAATTGAACAAATTTTTCATCCTCTTCGATTTCACCATCGAAATTGCACTCATTCTATGTGAATTGAAAGCTGTTGAATCCTGATTTTTTTCCTTCTTTCTTCTTCTTCATTGGACATTCACTCGTGTAATATCCAAGTTGGCCGCATTCATAGCATTTGTTATCTTATTTTTTGTTGGTCTCATGCTTTTCTTTGTTTTTTACATTGTTGAATTGATTAGAATCTAAATTGCTAGATCCTCCTCTTCTAAATCTTCTTTTGTTGAAAATTCTCTTGAAACTTTGTGTGATGAGAGCAAGATCATTGTCATCAACAACCAAATCTTTTCCATTCAATGAAACCAAATCATCCTCATTTTGAGATGCTTTTAGAGTAATGTTCCTTCTTACCTTTGCATCTTCTTTTTCTTACACCTTAATCGTAAATTTCAACTCATAAGAGGTTAGACAATTAATAAGAGATTCAATAGGCATATAATTCAAATCTTTAGCTTTTTCAATAGCAGTCACTTTACTCTCCCAATCCTTGGACAAGACATTCAAGATTTTTTTATTTTTCTTCCCAAGAAATATTCCTTTTCTAGCACCTCTAGATTTTGATAAGATCATTGAATGTACAATACATTTTATCAATATTTTCATGAGATTCCATTTTAAACGACTCATATTTAGTAACTGAGATAGATTTCTTTTGTTCTCTAACATTCTCACTACCTTCATGAATTTCTCTCAGTTTGTCCTAAATTTCTTTGACTGACTTACAACCCTTGACTCTAATAAATTCATTTGAATCTAGAGTACTATATAACACATTCATAGCTCTTGCATTTAAGATGAGATGAATTCTATTCTCTGTAGTCAATTCATTTCTTATTTTTGGTCTAGATCTATGAGTGTTTTCATCTACTATAGAGGCATCATATGGACGTTCATTAATAATAAACCACAATTCAATATCAATCGATTGTAAAAAGATAATCATTCTTTCTTTCCAACTCACATAATTTGATCCATTAAACATTGGAGGTCTAATCACAGATTGTACTTCAAAAAACATGGCATGGTTGCTTATCATCTTTACTCCTAAGCCACTTGAACTTAATCTGTAGGAGACCAAATTCTGATACCAATTGTAAGAATCGAAAATAACCTAAGAGGGGGTGAATTAGGTTGATTAGAAAACTAATCAAATTATGGGCACTTTTAGCTCAATATAAAATTTATTTTCTTTTCTAAATGATCAAACAATTAATCAATTAATGAAAGAACAAAATCACTTGAGAGAAATAGAAGATATAAGCAATTTAAAGATTACAGATAACAATAAGTAAATAAGAAAGGAAAAATTGCAAAGCAATTCACTACTAAACTCCTCTTGAGTTTGTAGATCAATTCAAACAAGTTTCTTCAAATTGATGCAATACAAATAATCTTGTGTACAAAGGAAGATTCACTTCCTCCCTACCCCAAACTCTATTCGGTCAAATTAGAAAGTTTTACTATCTCTCACGATAACTCTCACAGAGTTACACTATTGAAGTATTCTCTCACAAAAAAAAACTTACAATGAATTTCACACCCCCAAGACTACAAATTTTCTTTGGAGAGTATTTTCTTACTAAAACTATTCTATATCTTTTGTATTTTTAGTGTGTAAAAGTTATTTGAAATTTCTGACCATACTCTATTTATATAAGACTAAGAAAGTACTTCATTAATGTTTTCAACAGATAGAAAGTAGCTGAAGAGTCAACTAGCTGTTAGAATGTTTTCTTGCGTCCGACGGTAGGCAGTGAGTTTGAGAGATTTTTTTCAATTCTTTCGAAAGTCCGGTACCTCTGATGCTTGCGTCTGAAAGCAGATGGTGAAATTGAGAAATCCTTTTCAATCCTTTCGGACGTCCGGTACCTCTAATGTTTTGCATCCGAAGTACTGCATAGTTTATCGGACAGCCGGTGCTTTGATGCTTTCCGTGCGAATGAAGTCAGTGAACTAGAGGGAATGTCTTAATTCCTTCGGATGTCCGGTGATGGAGTTTTTCATGCGTCCGAAGTTGCGCAATAATTATCGGACGTCCGATCCTGTCTTCACAAGCGTCCGACAGCTTTCACCAACCTTTTTCCCTTTCAATTGCACTTGATCTTTGAATCTGATTTGTTTCATAGTTGAAAGTATTTCTTGAAAAGATATTAATATCATCCAATTGTTTTGTAAACATTAAAAATTAGGGACCAAGGTCAACAAGCACTTTCACCCCTTCACCCAGTATTCATCCTCAGTATGACTTGTTTTTTCATAGTATCCACAAGTCAGGTGAGAAGCCATTTTTTGGCCTTCTCGAGAAAATTCCTGTTGTTTGCTCTTTTCCTATTTGACTTTCTCTTGTAGAACCTTCTTCTAATATTCCTAGTGTCCATGGTGCGTAAGGTGAATGATTCGCTCTTCTTACTTTGAGAGTGTAAAACTCGAAAACAACCTAAGAGAGGGGTGAATTAGATTGATTAAAAAACTAATCAAATTATGGGCACTTTTTGCACAATATGAAATTTACACTCTTTTTTAAGTGATCACACAATGAATCAATCAATGAATGAACAATATCACTTGAGAGAAGTAGAAGAGATAAGCAATTTAAAAATCACAACATAATAATAAGTAAATGAGAAGAAAAGAATTGCAAACCAATTGACTACCAAACTTCTCTTGAACTTGAAAATCAAATCAAACAAGTTTCTTCAAATTGATGAAATGCAACCAATTTTGTGTACAAAGGAAGACTCACTTCCTCCTTGTCCCAAACCTCACTCGATCAAGTTAGGAAGTTTTACTATTTCTCAGGACAATCCTCACAGAACTACACTATTGAAATATTCACTCACAAATGAAAAGTTTATAATGAATTTCACACCACTAAAACTACAAATCTTCTTTGGAGAGTGTTTTCTCACTAAAACTATTCTATATCTTTTGTATCTTTAGTGTGCAAAAATTGTTTGAAATTTCTGACCATACTCTATTTATATGAGACCAAGAAAGTGTTTTATTAATACTTCCAATGGATAGAAGGTAGCTGAAAAGTCAACTAGTCGTTGGAAGTATCGAACGTCCGGTACTACCGTTGCTTGTATCCAAAAGCAAGTAGAGAGTTTGAAAAATATTTTTCAATTCTTTCAGACGTTCGTTACCTCTAATGCTTGCGTCCGAAAGCAGACAATGAGTTATAAGGAATTTCTTAATTCTTTCGGATATCTAGTGATGGAGTTCTTCATGCGTCCGAAGTTCTGTATTGATTATCGGACTCCGGTGTTGACTTTGTGAGTGTCTGACAGATTTTAACAATCTTAATCTCCTTTCAATTGCTCTTGTTTTTAGAATCAAATTTCTTTAAAACTGAAAAGATTTTTTATTGAAAAGAAATTAGTAATATCCAATTATTTTATAAACATCAAAAGACAGGGATTAAAATCATCATTTTCCCCTTTTTATGATGACAAAACAATGGATGATGATAGAAAAATAAATACCAATTGCATCCAAAACCATTAAGTACTAATCTCATAACATCTTCCCCTTACACATATTAGAATAACTCCCCCTTACATATTGCATCCTTTACTCAGCTAAAGCATATCAGATCAACATTTAAAGCATATCAGATCAACAATGGATGGAAACAATTCAAAGCATATCAAATCAATATTAGATCATCATTATTCTCCTCCTTTTTGTCATCATAAAAATCCAATAATTTTCAAAAATAGAAATAGTAGAAAATTCAGTAATATCAACTAAAATCCACTGATCAGCCAAGAACAGAAAGAGAACACCAAAATCCATTAATATCAACTCAAAGAATATTAAGAACAAACGTCTGATCATTCTTACCAACATCTCCTAATCCAATTGTTTTAATTTTCATATCGATTCCAAATGTCACTTTTTCACTTGATTTTGGCTTGAAATTAATAAATTGTGATGGATTACTGGTTATATGTTTTGAACATCCACTGTCAACGAATCACATTGATTCCTTAATGGGTTCACCTATTCAAGAGTTCAAGAACTAATATTTGATACCCTTTAATTTTTGGGTCCTTGAGAGTTAGAATCATCTCTAACTATCTACATGCATTTTATGCCTCTTCTCATGTTTTTTCTTACATAACAATCACTTTCATGTGACATTTTTTACAACAAAAATTACACATAACCAAAGAGTTATTTACATGAATAGGTTTAATAAATCTTACTTGTCTTCTCTTGTAAATAGTAAATTCATTTGCACCAGAATTTAACTTCTTCTTATGAGTGTCAAGATGAGTTTTTGATTCATTCCCTTGAAAACAGTCTTATTTTTTTTATGTTGGAGGAATTCATTTAAATTATCCATTCTTCTTTTCAAATCATTTTATTCCTTTTTTAATATTTCACAAAACCTTATTTTTCTATCAAACTTATTTTGTAGATCAATCTCACCCTTTTTTACGTAATCATTTTTAGTTTTCAGTTTTTTATTTTCTTGAAAAAGAGGTACATTGTCCTGAAGAAGAAAGCTAATTTTGTGTTTTCATTCCTTGTTTCTAGTATAAGATTTTTTCAAACTATCATGCAATTTTTCAATGAAAGGTTCAAGATCATCATCAGTTTCATCATCACTTTCAAATTGAGGGTTAGAAGTTATTGTCTCATTATCTCCAATAGTCATAAAAGTCAATTGAGCAGATTCTTTTTCCTCATCAATTTTACCATCGAAATTGCACTCATTCCATGTGAATTGGAAGTTGTTGAATTTTGATTTTCTTTCAACTTTTCCTTCTTTTTCTTTTTCATTTGACACTCACTTATGTAGTGTCCAAGTTGGCCGCATTCATAGCATTTGTCACCTTACTTTTTGTTGACCTCCTGTTTTTCTTTGTTTCTTGCAATGTTGAATTGATTGGAATTTGAATTGTTAGGTCCTCCTTTTCTGAATCTCATTCTATTGAGGACTCTCTTAAAGCTCTTTGTGATGAGAGTTAGATCATTGTCATCCATATTTTCATCATCTAATGAAACAGAGTCATCTTCATCTTGAGATGCTTTAAGAACAATGCTCCTTTTTGCCTTCGCATCTTCTTCTTCCTATACCTTGGTCTTGAGTTTCAACTCATAAGATGTTAGATAATTTACAAGAGATTCAATAGATATTGAATTCAAATATTTTGCCTCTTTAATAGCAATCACTTTACTCTCCCAATCTTTACACAAAACATTCAAGATTTTTCTGTTTTTCTCTTCTAAAGAGTATTCCTTTTCCAGAACCTTTAAATCCTTAATAAGATCATTAAATTTATAATACATTTTATCAATATTTTCATGAGGTTTCATCTTAAATGACTCATATTTGGTAACTAAGATAGATTTCTTTTATTCTCCAATATTCTCACTACCTTCATAAATTTCTTTCAATTTGTCCCAAATTTCTTTAGCTGACTTACAACCTTTGACTCGAATACATTCATTTGATTCTAAAGTACTATATAACATATTCATAGTTTTTGAATTTAAGTTGAGATGAGTTCTATCGTCTGCAGTCAATTCATTTCTGATTTTTGGTCTTGGTCTATGAGTATCTTCATCAATAATAGAGACATCACATGGACCTTCATTAATAATAAATCACAATTCAATATCAATCGATTGCAAGAAGATAATCATTCTTTCTTTCCAACTCATATAATTTGACCCATTAAATATTGGAGGTCTAGTAACAGATTGTCTTTCAAAAAACATGGTATTGTTGGTTGTCATATTTACTCCTAAGTCATTTGAGTTTAATCTCTAGGAGACCAAACTCTGATACCAATTGTAAGACCCGAAAATAACCTAAGAGAGGGTGAATTAGGTTGATTAAAAAACTAATCAAGTTATGGGCACTTTTTGCTCAATATGAAATTTACTCTCTTTTCTAAATGATCACACAATGAATTAATTAATGAATGAATAATATCACTTGAGAGAAGTAGAAGAGATAAGTAATTTAAAGATCACAACATAACAATAAGTAAATGAGAAGAAAGGAATTGCAAACCAATTGACTACCAAGTTCCTCTTGAACTTAAAGATCAATTCAAACAAGTTTCTTCAAATTGATGAAATACAACCAATCTTATGTACAAAGGAAGGCTCACTTCCTCCTTGCCCCAAGTCTCACTCAGTCAAGTTAGGAAGTTTTACTATCCCTCAGAACAACTCTCACAGAGTTACACTATCGAAATATTCACTCACAAATGAAAAGTTTATAATGAATTTCACACCACCAAAACTACAAATCTTTCTTGGAGAGTGTTTTCTCACTAAAACTATTCTATATCTTTTGTATTTTCAGTGTGCAAAAATTGTTTGAAATTTCTGACCATACTCTATTTATATGAAACCAAGAAAGTGTTTCATTAATACTTCCAACGGATAGAAGACAGCTGAAGAATCAACTAACCGTTGGGAGTACCGGACGTCCGGTACTACCGTTGCTTGCGTCTGAAAGCAGGGAGAGAGTTTGAAAATCTTTTTCAATTCTTTCGGACGTCCGGTACCTCTAATGCTTGCGTCTAAAAGCAGACAGTGAGATAGAAGGAATTTCTTAATTCTTTCGGACGTCCAGTGATAGAGTTCTTCATGCGTCCGAAGTTCTGTATTGATTATCGGACGTTTGGTGTTGATTTCATGAGCGTCCGACAGGTTTCAACAACCTTAATCTCCTTTCAATTGCTCTTGTTCTTAGAATCAAATTTCTTTAGAACTGAAAAGATTTCTTATTGAAAGAGATTCGTAATATCAATTGTTTTGTAAACATCAAAAACAAGGATCAAGATTATCATTTCCCTCTATTTCAAAAATGTAACTTCAATAATATTTATTAATTAATGAATTATTAACTTAAAGCTTTTGCATTTTAAGATTGAGTAACATAATATAGATGCGGTGAAGTGATGATTAATTATATTCTTTTCTATAAATGAATAAAAATTCATTTTACAACTAATAAATATAGACAAGTTCTGCCAATTTTTATTACCTTATAACTAACTTTCAATTCCTTGATACAGACACGAATTTTTTGGACCCTATCTAGGGTAACTAAGCCTATGATGTGCCTATGATGAACCATCCTAATATTGATTTTCTACATAATATATATATATCAACAAAAGTATTGATTTTCTAGAAAATATATATATACATATATCTACAAAAATTCTGTGAGTATCTAATAAATTTAACCAATTGTACCGCTTTGTATTAACTTACATTAATACAACCAATTATTTTCAAAATATAACATAATTTCCCTTTGTTTCAAAAATATTACTTCGATAATATTTCTTAATCACTGAATTATTAACTTAAAGCGTTTGCATTTTAAGATTGAGTAACATAACATAGATGCGGTGAATACAAAGTGATCATTAATTAGATGTTTGTTTATAAATGAATAAAAATTCACTATGCAACTAATAAATATAAACAAGTTCTGCCAATTTCTATTAGCTCATGACTAACTGGTTTGAGAACAAAACAGAGTTTCCCTCCATTTCAAAAATCTTTATTTATTGAATAATGTTTCTTAATCATAGAATTACTAATATAAGACATTTCATTTTAGAATTAAATAATATGAAATAAGTGTTATTGATATGAAGCAATCATAATTTAAATGTTTCCTTATAAATGAATCGATGTGATATTAGTTGAATTAAAAAGAGTTGTTTGATCGATAAATAAGTATTTTATTAGTACATAACATTGAATTATTAAACAATATTAATTTATCTTATCAATGAACAAGCAAACTATTCAAGAGTATGTTGTGTTTAAATCTTCAAATCTTGTTAGTTTTAAAAAAATTAATTCATATATCATTAGTTTTAGTGACATTTGTTTATGAATGAATCAATCTAATATTTGTTCATTTAAAAAAGATAATTCAATCAATAAATATTTATTTTCTCAATCTATAAATGTAATTCTCCACCTAATTTTGCATCCTATCAACTTTAAAAAAATATATATATTTCATTAATTTAAATAATATTTATTTATCTCTAAATTAAAGTCAAGAAACAAAAATTTTTGAAACCAATATTATCCGTTAAATCTTTAGATCATATTAATTTAAAAAAAAAACACAATACAAATCACATCAATTTTACTATATCTATTTATAAATAAATCAATCCAATATATCACTCCTCTATCCACTATTCCAACAAATCCATCAATTTTACTATATCTATCTATAAATCAATCAATCCAATATATCACCCCTCTATCCACTATTCCAATTCCATTATCATACAAAACAACTCTCAGCCTACATTATTAAATAAATCTTACATTACCCTAAAACAGTCAATAATGGACACCCCGCGAAAGCCATGGGGCATCAAGCCTAGTGACATGCCTATTCGCCGAAGGGACAAGTAAAACTCTATGGAGTGGGTGTGGATAGCGTAAATATGATCAAGGCATAAAAGCGCGATAAAAATTGGGAACTAACTTTTAAGAACAATTGATTAAACCAGAAAAAAAAGAAAGGAACAATTGTTGGCTGCCATGTTTACTAAGCACGGCAACCCTTAGTGGCTTAATTATTGGTTGCCTTACTAACTAAGCACGACAGCCTTTTCCTTTTAAAAAAAAAAATTGATTACCCTACCATGCTTCGTCAGCTTTGCAAGTATAGTATGAGAACATAATTTTGTCATAACAACAATTCACCTATTTTTTTTTTCAACTATAATCTAAGGAATTAGCCGCTAGATTGCAACAGCTAATAATCCAACTGCTATAATGTGCAACGATAACTTTCATTCTCCAATAAATAATTTTTCTCTATGTTTGTAATATTTAGTCTTTCTTCTTTTCATATATTTTCTTTTAAAATACTTTCACTTTTTATATCTATTTTTCATCTTATGATAATAATATGGAGTGTCGCATCCTATTTGGATAAGCATATTAATATTATTACAACATAGTCTGAAGAATTCAACGATACTCTTGAAATAATGTTGGGAAACAAGCTTTTTAGATTCAATATCCCCCTATAATATAACTACTAGTGGAATAGTTTGTGAGGATCCGAAAAATTATTTTCATATTTTGTATTTTTGAAAATTATTTTATATTTTCTCTTATTTTCGAAAAAAAGTTATATTACATTTTCTTTTATTTTACTTTACTTACCTATTTACTTGCCTTAATTGTATGGTGATTTTCATGATTGAGTCAAGATTTTTATCTTTTCCCTTTTATAATTTGGTTTATGTTAGGTTTCGTAATACATTAAAGTAGTGTGATCGATTAGTGAGGTGTGAGCATTATATTTGGTGGACAAGAACGGGTGTGATACTAGAGGGATTATGTGATTAGAAGTGTTAAGAGTGAATTAGAGGAACACAAGATGGATTAGTTATTAGAAACACAAGAGAGACAAAGAGATAGGAATGAAATCATAAGCCGCCACTTTGTCAACCATCAAGCCAATCTTTAACCAACACTATTCTTAGTCTTTATTTCGCAAAATTGAACAAAAAATCTCTCATTTTTTTCTTGCTCTTGGCCAAACCATAGAGAGAAAGGAGAGGAGAAAAACATCAAAGTTCAACTTGATTCTTGCTAGATTGAGAGAGAAATCAACATGAAACCCTAATCCACTCCAATAAACCTTGGTGGAGTTTTTGGAGGAAGAAAGCTCTTGTTTGCTTGGGGATTTGAGATCAAGTTTCTAGAAAACATCTCTTTTACTTGTCTCTTGAGATTCATTCAAGATATGTCATGATTGAAACTAAAGAAAGCATGTTTATGAAAGATTTCATGGTTTTGCTAGGGTAACTTGTAATTTCCAACTTCATTGTTCAATTTCCAGCCTTGATATGCATTTTCTAGCCTTGAGATGAAATTGATAGCTTTGATATGAGATAGTTTAGTTTTGATGTGAACTTTTAAGCTTTTGTAAATCATTTTCCAGTTTTTGTGAGGACCCGAAAAATTTTCTTATTTTCTAGTCATTATTTTATTTCCTTACATACATTTTCTATATTTTCTTTATTAGACTAAATTTCTAAATATTTTTATAAGTAAGTATAGTTTTTAAATCATTTTCCTAGTACAAGTTAGTTTATGTGACGCTAGTAGTACGTATGGGACGTGGGACCTGCTAATGCATACAGTGCGATAAATTTTGACTATTAGGTGAAGTTTGCATAAATGGATATTATTTATAAGGTGTTAAGGGACGATTAGAGGCTAACTAGATAGATTAATCATGGTAGACAAAAGGATGAGAATAAGCATAGGAAAGGACAAGTGTCATGACATCAATGGATGTTAGACTTTGACCCAACTTTCTTCCACCTTTACTAAATCAAATTTGACCAAAAATCATCCTCGCTTTCTTGCATCTTGGCCGAACCATAGAGGGAGAAAAGGGAGGGAAAACTTCATCTTCATCATCCATTTTCTTGCTTCAATCTTTAGTTCCAACCGATAAGTTTACCAATTTCTCCATAAAAATTGGTTATTAAGAGGGTTTAAAGGCTTTGGTGGAGTGACTTTGGAGAAAAAAGCACTAAGCTTCCATTTTCTTGAAGGAACAAGATAACCTTGGTTAGAATCTTCCCTTTTCTTCAATTAATTATCATCTAGTGGTTGAGGGTTGTGATTTTTGTAGTTTTATGAGAAAATTTCATGGAGAAAGTGGTGACATGGGAAATTTCAGTTTTTTTTGGTGAATTTCTGCTCTTATTTGATGCTTGAGTATTTGTCATGGATTGATAGCTTTGTTATGTGTAATATTGAGCTTTTATATGCTAGTTTCACTTGCCATTGAAAAATTTTAGTTTGTGCAGCTAAATTTCAGCTTAGGGTTTTGAATTTAGGGCTTTACTATGGTTGGTTTTGGAGCTATCAATCAATTGGTTCAAATTGAAGGGTAATGTGGCCCTAATTAGGTGTGGTTTATAACTTAGGTGTTGTGTGTGCAATTGTGGTTGATTTGAGTTGAGATTGATGTTGGATTGTAGGGTGGAAAAGTAAGGAAATCTAAGGGAAATGCTGTCCAATTTTGAAGTCCGTGTGGTACCTTTGAGTTGGGTTGATTTTGAGTAGGTCGTTTATACCTTTGACACCAATAGTTACTTCTTTTCACTCCCAAGTTCTATTTTGGCCTTGCATTGGTAGTTTATTGAATAGGTATACGACTCGTAATCGAGTCTCAATTGTTTCTTGGTTGTTCGTAGGACGTGCCGGTGAGTCAAGGCGTACATCGGGAGGAAACGTCTAAAGTTAACTTTATTTGAACTGGTGAGTGTACCACTCACATAATTATTGCTTCCTTGCTTTATGCGTACTTGAAATCTGTGATTTGAATGACTATGATTTCCATTTGTTCTAAATGAGACGAGGGTGTACTTTATCACGCTCGTTCTCTATTGCTTATTTGACTATTTACTGTATAACTTGGAATCTCTTGGTTGTGCCTGAATTGATGTCGTTTGGACTTGTTTCCAACGACCTTTCTTGTTAAATCTGAGCTCAACCTCATTGGTAGTCAATTGAATCGAGACAGCAAGGGTTTGGTCGAGGAAAATTGACAAGCCATGGGGACTGTTTCTAGGGAATCTTTGGGTATTGAGACTCTGGATCACGATATACTCGAGTATTACCACCTCTGTTCTATTTGGTATTCGGGCCCGGTAAGGGGTATGTGTGGTGGGACGGAATTGAGGTAAAGTGGGGTCTACAGTCATGGTTGTTCTTTATGCGTTGACGGAAAGTCAACGAGTTGTGATCAAGTACTGCACAAGAGGAACTGGGCTCTTGAAAGCCGTCTGTATCCTTTTACTCTCTGGTTATGTGTGGTGCCATTTCGATTTATTTGATAGCTATATTTGGATTGAGTACCATTGTACTTTTGTGATTCTTGTATACTTGGCGTGATGGTACCTCATTGGACGAAAGCTCACTCCGTTGCCTTTGTTTTCCTTACAGGGCTAATGTTTTGGAACTGTGATGTTTTTTGAAGAAAGAGTCGAGCTAGTATAGACATTCTTTTGTATAGCTCCTCTGTAGTTGGAAAAACCCTAAATTGTATCTTGATCCAATATTCCCTTTTGATTTGTAAAATTTCCCAAGTGTATATGTAGAAGTGTTTAATCATATCTATTTGGTGCATTTGCTTGGAAATGTACATTTTCTAGGTTGGTATGAGGTTTACTTGTACTCGTGTGGGAGTCGGACGAATGCGAAGTTTGAACGAGGAAAAGAAAAAAAATTGGCGGGAAACTATTCACCGAATCCGGCCAGATATCCTGCCAAGAATTTGCAGGGGAATTTGAAAAAAAAAATTGAGTTGCTCTCTGCCTTGAATCCAACCGGCAATCCGACCGGATTGTGACGTGGCCACGGCGGTTCGTTTCATTTTTTCGTTTTCGTTCTTCGTTTGTCGTTTACGTTGTAGCGTTTGATCATAGTAACATCATTTCGGAATGGTTGGGCTTTCGTGTGTTCGTCTTAGTAGTCCTGATGAGAGTTGGACAGGCAGTTCGCTAACCCTTAGGGTACACCCTAAGGGAAGGTGGGGCTGTCACAGCTTTGATATGAATTTTCTAGATTAGATATGCGATTTCCATCTTTGGTTGAAATTTCCAATTTTAGGGTTAAAATTCCAGCTTTGATGTAGTTTACTTGAAGTTTTATATATGTCAAAGTATGATAGCCTTTGTTGTTTTAGGGTGAAAAAGGCATGACTTTTACGGATGATTTCATGGTTTTCAAGCTTATATTGGAATTTCCAGCTTTAGTATAGAAAGGACATAGCCTAGTTTCAAGTTGATCTTTGTGTGATTTTGATGGTTTTCTTGCCAAGCATAAATACCACATGATACATGATATGCTAGCCATGTTCTAGTGTGTTTTTGCCATAAGAATAAGGTGGAAATTGACTAATTCATGCTGGAAAATTTGCTAAAATTTTGGCTCGAACTTGAGATGAAAGTGGGAGAGACTTTTCAGCTTTTACCTTGAGGTTTGTGTATATAATCCATGGCTATAATCCTTGGGCAGGTTGAATATTCTGTCCAAACATACTTTAGTGTTTTGGCCGTAACTTGATGTAAGAAACTCGGATTTAGGTGTCGTTTGTTGCGTTGGAAACTAGATTCAGAGGGCTTTAAGTTTGTACAAATTTCTTGGCCTCTTTCTATCTTTGTAAAAGTTAATGACCTATTAAAGTTAACCCTTATGTCTCGCCTTGATGAGGAAATGATCTTTTATTAGGAATTGGTGATTAAGGGTAGTATTAGGCTCCTTTCTATGATAATTTGGAGTACTGTGACATCTTTAGCATTGTAATTGAGTATGTTATTATTATAGGCCAAGTGAGAAAGGTAGCCATTATTCCGATTACTTGAACTAGCATGGGAATTTCTGGCTTTGAACCTTGAGATTCTTGTCCCGCTTTCTTCACAAATCTTGGCTATCATTGACATGTTCTTGCTTCATATGATACTTGAATATTGATTTATCATGCATGAGATTTCACCCCTAAATTTGAATAAGAAAACTTTGCACTTTTGACAGCTATATGGAGGTTAAACCTACAAATCACTTTATTGGCTAAGCGAAGTTTCGAAATTCATAGTTTATATTTATATTGCCATGAACTGGCTAAACTCTTGATGTATGACATGACCACAGGTCTCGAGAGTGACCAAAAGAAAGAACCATGGTTTGAAGTAAAAAGATTGTGATCAATTGGTGAGTATTCCAACTGTATGTTAGGACCATGTGATGTATTTGATTGATACTGTTATATATCTTGAACTACAAATGAATAGGTGAGTGTGTACTTTATCGTATTCGACCTAATTTGACTGAACTCTTGTTATACTGTTACAAGTGAAATGTTTTACAAGTGAACTGGTATTCATGTGCATGACTTGAAAGTAACGGCCTGGATCCTAAACCCTATCGGCTAATTAGTCGAATCGAGCCAGCAAGGGCTTGGTCGAGGAGATTGACGAACCATGGATACTGTTTACTGTTTATTCCACTATTTAATCTATTGGATGCGTTCTTTGGAATCGGTATACTTGAGTATTACCACCCAGTGTTCTAGTGTTTTTGGATTTCAAATCCGGTAGGGGGTTGATCGATGAGATTGGAGTTAAATGGTACTCTACTGGACTTGTTATAATTCTATAGTTGACGGAGTGTCAACAAATCCTGAACAAGCTGCTACGGAACCTGCTCCCGAGAGCAGATTGTATCCTTTTACGTGAATGTGTTATTTAATGTACATTGTTAAATAAGTTATCTGGATATTACTTGTTTCATGAAAACGTGATCATGCCATCATGTGAATGTTATAATCCCTGATTGTTTGTTGTTTTCTTGGAACCTCATTGGGTTTCTAACTTATCTCTTTATTTGTTTTCCTTAACAGGGTACGGGGATGAGAGAGACAAGAATAGTACTAGTTTATAATAGGAAATCTTAAGCTTGTATTTGGCCAGCACTGTATTGTTGGTATTAGTTGTTCAAGTTTTATCTTTTGGCTTGTACTTTGGTTTGTATATTTGGATGATTTGTAACGTGTAGATGTTATGTTGAAGAATTTTGGTATTATTGATTTGGTATCTGTGACAGCCCTACCTCTTCCTAGGACAAACCCTAGGGTATTAGCAAACTGCCTGCCCAACTCTCGATGAGGCTCGGTCGATCAAAGGACTAGCAACTCAAGATAACCAGTGAGATAACTTCAAGTCAAAGCGTACAAACCCTAATGGCAAATAATCGTCAAGCCAATTTTTTGAACTTAAAATGTCAAGCTAAAAGTCACACTTAACACTCGATACTACAATTACATAACATAAGTCGAGCTTATGAATTCAAATTTACAAGAGACAAAGTAAAGTCAACTAAGCAAAAGGTTACAATTCGAAGTACAAGTTCAAGCAAAAGATTAAAGCTTTGAAAGCTCTTGCCTCTATGTCGATCCCACATCTGTTAAAGAAAACAAAGGGAGTGGGGTGAGCTAAAGCTCAGTGAGGTTCCAAGTAAAACAAGTAAGCACATAGCCAAATAAGGGCATAATATAACCAAGTAAAATTGTATAGTACAATAACAATTTAATCACAATTCAATTCAAGGATACGGGTGGCTTCCAAAAGCCAAATCCGCTTGAGCTTGATCATACTGGGGTCCATTGACTCTCCATCAACGTTTGCATTTAAAGAAATGTAAAGTCCGTAGAACACCACTTCCTCCAATCTCCGTCCACCAGTCAACCCCCTACCGGGCCCGCACTTCATAAACAGTAGTTAGGTAATACTCGAGTATACCGGTTTCCAGTGTTCAGTAAACAGTCCCAAGGTTTATCGGCCTTCTCGACCAAGCCCTTGCTGACTCGATACAACCGATTCACCTATGAGGTTGGGTACCCAAACGGTAGCAGTAGTTGATGGGGTATCATCCAAACAACTCAAGTACAGTCACATAAATAGAAATCACATCTCATAATGGCAGTATATAGAGCCTCAGTGGAAAATGAGGGAGGTCGAGTGCGATAAAGTACACGCTCGTCTCCATTTTATCAAAACAAGGTTTGGCTCACATAGTCGCAAATCAAGTATTCAGATATTTCACCTAAATAAGTAGCAGGTAGTGAACACTCACCTGTCAAGCAATGCAGTGATCAAAGGTCAAGTATCTCGGTTACGATCACCTCTGTTTCCAATCCTAGGACAACGAGTGAAATCGTTAACATTCTAGATTCATTTCCCACCCAAATGTAGGCTCATTAAGAGACCAAGTGAGTGGTTAAAGCCACTCAATTCATCATGCAAATTTGGCCCAAAATGTAGTAAAAGTTCATGAGAAACAAGTTTGATAAGTGCACGAAAGTTGGGCACAAGAAAAGTTTCATTCAAATTCAAAATGTTCTTCACGTGTAAAACAGTCGCGCCCGCGCAGTTTTGGGAAAACAGTTATATCTCACTGTAGGAAGGTCGGAATCAGGTACCGTCAGTGGCGTTGGAAACTACACTCAAAGGGATTTCCAACGGTAGCAAATACACACTCTAGTTCATCTATTATCAGTACCAGGGGCTCGGAAAAGATGGCTGATTTTTCAGTTCTGGATCAGCCCTAAACCCTAACAAAGATACACTAGATCTTGAAGCTATCTTCATTTGTTTGGGTTCAAAATTCATCCAATTCGATCCTCTAGTATTCATATACAGGAGGTCAAGTCACTTATTATCATCAGAGATCAAAATGCAACACATAAACATGATTTAAAGGCCACAACAGTTTAGCCAACAAGAGAAACCAAAACAGTCCACTAGTGGTCCAAACAACCACTTTACTTGCTTCATTTCTACTTCAACTCACACATAAGCTCAACCAATGTCTAGCCAAGTGTCTTAGACTTAATTTATGGTGCAAAAGAACTACAAAATCAAGGAGAAACCTCTCCTTCCAAAACCAATCAGCCAAGAAGAAAGAAAATAGTCCACAAGTTCACTTATTTAACCAACCTTCATTCTTTCATGGTTTTCACTTAAACAACATATCAAGTGTTAAATCTAACTCAAAAGGGTCTAAAACATGTTAATACTTCAAAAACCACTATGAACAAAGTTCAAACATTTCATCAAACACATGGTAGGCAAACTAACTAACCCTACTACCACTTGTTTAGTTCAAGAAGATTTACCACAAATCTCATCCAAATAACTTGTAGTTTGCCATTAAACTTAAAGTACATGATATAGCACCATCAAACCAAGATTTAAAGATGATTTACCTCTCTTGTAAGAAGCTTGAGTCACCCAAAACAACCATCAAACCAAGAGCTTCAAGCTTGAAAATCACACACTAGGTTGGAAGTAGTTTGCTCACTAACTTAAGTCCTTCACTTTTGATTTTTCTCTCAAGATCAAACTAGGTTTAGAAAGCAAAGAAAATGGTGTTTTCTCTCTTCCTTGAGAAGCTTCAAGATGGCCGGCCAACCTCAAGAAAAATGGAGCCAAGTTTGGTTTAAATTCCTTCTAATCCTTTGGTCAAACAAGATCCATGGCTATGGTTTTGCCACATGGCCCAATTCTTGTCCAATCTTCTCTTAATCTTTGACTAATGATGTTTCTACCCTTCCAAATGTACCAATACCTATTTAACACCTCTAAACTATTATATAAAGTCCCTACCACTAATAAAAGGACACTTGGTCAAAGTGTGTGTGGTAAAATAAAATAAAACCAACTCAAAGAAATGTTTTAATTCAAGTAAGAGGAAATGAAATGCAATACAAGGGAATTGTTGTAACACATGTAGAATATAATGCAAGGGCATATAATAAGTGATTTAGATCCTAGGCCAAGGCAAGTAATTTGAGAAAATTGTATTTTAAAGTGAGGGTTCTCACAGTATCCAAAGAATAGTGAGTTCGAAAGTTATAGTTCTCATTTTAAATAATTGTCATCCTATTTATATTTAGTGAATTGATTGAACTATTTGTATTTCGATCTATTTAGTTGTGTACATAAGTGTGGATGTTTTGGAAAGTTGGATGATTTGTAATATTTATTGGGGAGTTTCATGCTTACTTTGGAGTTAATGTTATCACTGAAATTAATGTTAGTGAGTAAGTTCTGTCAAGAGTTGGGCAGATGATCTACTAACCTCTGGAGTACGCCCTTAGGGGAGGTAAGGTCATCACATAGTTATTACACATAACGATAAAAAGATATATGTTGAAAGAAAATGACAAGTTAATATAGTATTTATATACCTATAGGAATACCGTATAAAGATTTATAAAGCTAAATACTTTGCAGCATATATTGATAGTGAATCAAGAACATGTTTATGTAAAACTACATGTTTTCCACCACAATATCATGAAACCTTACCTGATCGTACAAGTATTGATATTTCTAATAACCTTATTACTTTAAATTCTAAAATAAGTAAGCCCACAAATATTATTTGGTTCGTTCCTTGTTAAATGTCCTCCATTTTACTTCTTTGATATAGGACTAGATATACTCTTAAAAAATAATTTTCTCCAACTATTTCATAAAGTTTTATTTGATACTTTACAATTTCAAATACATTTTAAAACTCCTCGTGGCCATTGGATTGTCATTTCTCACCTTAAACATGCTTATGTCCGTAAAATTCCTATAACTTTTCATTATCGCGCAGGTCAGCGTGATGATATTGAATATTTAGAAAAATAAAAAATACCAGGAAACCCTCTGTTAAAATTTGAAAGACAATTGCATTTAAAACAACTACAATTAAAAACCATATCTGTTACCCTAAAAGAAATAAAAGAAAATTTACGATTAAATTATACAAAAAACCCTCTAAAATTTTGGAACAAAAACCAAGATTATGCTGAAATAAAACTCAAAAGATGAAAATAAAATAATTAGGGTAAATCTTATGAGGTATAATCTAATTGATTGAAGATGAATTCAAACAAACAAATTAAAGAATTGTTAGAAATACCTTTAATAAGAGAAATTAATTCTTCCCATTCTTCACCTGCTTTTATAGTAAGAAACCATGCTAAAATAATAAGAAATAAATCTAGAATGGTTGGTAACCATAAACAGTTAAATAATGAAACCATATTTGACGGATACCTTTTACCACATAAGAAACTCTCATAAATATAAGTAAAAGAAAGAAAATATATTCTAAATTCGATTGCAAGAAGTAGGTTTTTGGCAAATAAAAATGCATCTTGATAAGTATTAATTACACAGTGTTTAGTGCTCCTCAAGGACAATATGAATGGTATAGCTATGCCGTTTGGATTAAAAAAATGCCCCTCCAACAAAATGGATAAAATGTTTAAAGATTATCCTTTCTTATATGTATTTGTTAATGATATTCTTAATAGCATGCAGATTCAATAGAAGAGCATTCAGATCATTTAAATATATTTTCTGATTTATATTTAAACATGGAATTGGATTATTATAGAGGAAAGCAAAAATAGGATTAAAAGAAATTAATTTTTAGGTTTAGAAATAAATGATGAATAAATAAAAATGCAACCACATATTTTAGAAAAAATACAACCATAGCCTCGACTTTAACTCAATATATACCCCGTCAAAATCAGAACATGAAAAATATTTAATAACTAATAAATATGCACAAATAAACAAAGAACTTACTGCCCACTATAGAAATGACACTTAGATAAACAATGAGTTAACTCAAAAGAACAACAATATGCCAGAATGTCAAAAATACATTAGTAGAGACTTAGCAATAAAAGATAAAATAAATCGAATAAGAAATCTTTCTAAATACAAAATCATTTTGAAGAAATTATAATAGAAGCATTAAACATATTATTAGAAATAGAAAAGCAAAATCTTAAAAAGTTGTACGAGAAAGAAATTTACATTTAATAAGAGCATAGACCATGAATTTTGAGAACTATAAATTATAGAACCAAAAAATTTAAAAATAGAACGAGAACTATTTGAAATACACAAAACAAGGTTATACATATATAAAAGATCTAAAGAAAGAAATTCAAATCATTAAAGAAAAATTAGAAAAAAAGAAGTTCAGAAGAGAAATTATTGAAAAAGGATAAACCACTATGGAATATCTAATAGAACATATTTCTGAAATATAAAATGTGTGAGTCTGAAGATAAATTTACCTGCCTCTCAGATTCTAAAAATAGAAAAAAAAGTAATATACTTAATAATTTGCATGAATATTATAAAACTTGATATAAAACTAGAGATGTCAAAAAATCCAAATATTGATGATATACTGTCCTCACAGCAACCCGATCCTTATATGTTAGGTGTGGATGTGGTTCAGAAAATTCTTTTATTTTATCAATAATGAATATGGTAAGGCAAAAAGGATATTTAGATAATGAAGGTTATACACCTTTTAGATAGGACCACACCTGAAGTTATATTTTTCATTTGGAACATTTTTAGATTTAGACTATGTAAAAAAATACAGAAAAAGCAATTGATAAATGAAAATTTGGATTAAGATCCCAAGTATTTTAGCAGTTTCTATAAATAAATTATCATATGAAGATTCAAAAGAATTTTAGAAAGATCCAAGTAAATAGCATTTCTCAATATTGAAAGACATTACCTGAAGAGACTAAATCAATAATATATGGAGAAGACCAAAATACAAATGGTATGATAACTAGAGCACTTGGATTAATTCATCTTAAATTTGTTGGTGAAGGAAGCTATTTTAAAGATGCTAATTCAATCTAAACATATACTGATGCATTGGTTAAATTAACACTTTGTGATAATGTGTGAAATAGATAAGTATATCTGTGTTTTTCAAGATTGTTATTATAGAATAGATTGAAAGAAAAGAGAAACATATTTAGAAATATTTTTCTCAAAGATTCCCGACCTATGGGTAAGAAATTAAGAAAAGAATATAATCCTAGAACAAAAGATACTATAGGGAAAAGAATATTCCATACCTTAGATTTTTTTTTAACAACTTATTTTATTGATTGGAACCAGGAGAGTACATGCTATGAAATTCGTAAGTAAAGAAAACTCAGTCTATCTAAGACGATGAAGCCTTTAACTGGGGCCTAGCAAATGCTAGGAGCGATAAATATCAGACACACAGTTTGCACTGGCGCGACGAGCAAGGGCATCGGACTGCAGAGTTGACTTCCCAATAAATGTGGAGCAGGTGGAATGCCCATCCTGAACCATGTGCCAAATTTGTCGAACCAAAGCATCAATGTGCCATGGGCAGTGAGTCCGTTTTGTGAACCACATCGAGTAGGGGTTTAGAGTCCAGTTCCACCACAACCCTGGTATGGCCTAATGTAGCACAAGTCTGGAGACCCTCCAACAAAGCGTGCGCCTCGGCTTCCAGACTAGTGCAGTGGCCATAATACGTGGAAAATGCGAGAAGTACATAGCCCAAATGATCCCTAAGGATCCCTCCCCGCTGGAGGGACCTGGGTTTCCCAAAGATGAGCCATCTACATTTAGCTTGATGAAAGGAAACACCGATGCCTGCCAAGTTAGGGTAGTAACTGATGCGAATGAGCAAGCTGGCCGTGGTGTTCACATAGGCCCGTTACACGTGCACAAGTTAAGAGGTTCAAAGAGTCACTTCAAGCCTTAGTTCATGCCGTATAAGCTCAAGAGAAACCAAGCTCAAGCATTGAAGGAATTGACTTGGAGGATCCTTGCAAGACTACCAAGATATTGCTTACAATTGAAGGCGCAAGTGATCAAGCCTCAAAGGGAGGATTGGGCATCGATTAAGTAGCTCTTCTTGAGCTTAGCTTCGGCCATGTGGGCCTTAGGTCCAATAGTACTTTAGTTAGTCATTAAGTTAATTAATTAGTAGGTTAGCTTTCGGTCAAGAGAGACCCAATGGGCTGGCCGAATTTCCTTAATATTTTCCAAGTTCTATTAGGGTTAGACAAGGCTATAAATAGCCCCAAGTCATTGTTTACATTCAGTTTTTGCGATATTATGAATAAAATTCCAGAATTTCGTCCATTCTTGTGGCAAATTCCTTTAGCTTGTGAAAGCTAGTTTGAACATCCTAGAGTTGATCCTAGGTTGTTTATTGACTTATCAATCAAGCCAACACACTTGATTGTGGCGTCCTCTACCGTTGAATCCGTTCTTGAGTGGTCCAAGTTTGGGTTCAATTCCATCCATTACCCAACGTGTCCTCTAAGATCCTAAGATAGATTCCGCGCTCATATCATCTGGTAATCAGAGCTAGGTTGAGGTATCACGTATATCCCTTTTTCTTGTTTTTGAGTCTTGACATCGTTGAGAGTCACAAAAAAAAAAAGACTGTAGCATCATACTGTTCATCGCTACTGTATCGATACTATTCATCGCGGTACTGTTCATCCGAAGTACTGTAGCGACACTGTTCATCCGAAATTTTTTTTTTTTTTGCTTTGCATAACTTGTGTTTCTTTCTTATTTTGGTGTCTTGTTATATTGTTCTTGAAGTCTTGTGTTGGTTTAGAGAAAAAAAAAAAAAATTTGCGACGGCTAGGGTTTTTGCTCTTATTGCCACATATCAAGTAGGTTTGTTCCTTGTGTTGTAATCTGCCCAGATTGTTTTCATCCAATATTTACTGTTAGTTTGTCTAGATTGTGGTCTAATTCTGGTTGGTTATTGTGTTGCCTGGGGCCTGAAAACAACCTAGCAAAAAGTCACAAAAAAAAAGAAGTTTCGCATACCTCATTGTTCTTGAGTCGTTGCTGGAAATTTTTCCTTGGGAGGCTGCCGAACCTGTTTTGCCCTTATTTCTTGAACTTCTATGTTGTTTCTTTCAAAACTTGAATACCAAAACATATTTGGGGAAGTTCTTGAGCTTCTTGAACGAATTTCTTGAAGTTCTTGAACCACGAAAGGCTGATTTGGGGAGATTCTTGAAACCAAATTGTGGGGTTCTTGATACTTGAAACAATCTTCAATCTTGTCTTGGCGAATCTTGAAGCTAGAACCGAATTCAAGGAAATTTTTGGGACTGGAATTACGTGCTTAAAATAATCTGTTGAGCCACAAAAGAAACAAAAGAAAGAAAGAAAAGAAATGAAAAAAGGAAAGAAAAAAAAGGAAAGAAAGATATTGGCTCTAGTTTCCCAATTGTGCACCAAGTCCCACCTTGACTCCAACTAATCCTAATTCTGTTGGGATTAATAGCAGCCAAGAACCCATCGGCCAAAGGTTCAAGTTCCCCTCCAACCGACCTAAAACAGCCCACCTTACACCCAATTCCGTTTCCAAAATCCAAAAGCCAACCGCTACACCTTGCCACGCCAAACCAGCCCGCAATTTTGAATCGGTTGAACATCACTTTGTGATCCGATTGGACTGCAATTTAAGGGCTGACCTATACACCAAAACAGCACCCAAAATACCCCAAAAATCTAACCAAAAGACCGAGGATCAACAGCTCGACAAATTCCAGAAATTTTGCCCTTCGGGTAGAGTTTTCTAGGATTTTCAAAATTTCAGCCTTGAAGTCACTTGTCTTGCTTTCTTTTTGAGTCGTTAGTTATTGTTAGTCCTAATCTGAGTTTTAGGTCACGTCTAGGTCTTCATTCACCTCCATCCATTGCTACTATCTTGTGTCACTTATTGACTAGTCAAGAACGAAACTTACGGTGACGCCTAACTTGTTCAACCCGAGCAACTAGCAAGTCAAGGAATTGTTTGGTGAGACTATTAGAGAGTGATACACTTGAGTGAAACATGAGCGTGAGTGACCTATACATTGTACAAAAAAAAAACAACAAAAACAACAGAAAGAGAGGTAGTTGTTTATTTGCAGGTTTACCTAAGCATGTCAAGTGGAGTTGGAGAACAAACTATGGACTTAAAACTACACATAGAGGCCATGATGGAAGAATTCAAGCAGAGTTTGGATGAAGCTTTCGAGCCTCTTCATCGACGCCTTGACCGAATGGTGAATAAGGATGTCAAGAGGAGGGGTTCTACACAATTCCACCCCAACGTCCAACCTACCTCTTCAAAGTCAGTATATTCAAGGAGAAGGGAGGAGGTTCATTTGACAACAAAGCATGCAAATACATTATCCGTAGATGAAGGAGTTAGTAGAGTGTGGGAGACATATCAACAACTCCTCCAACAAAAACTTGAAAAAGAGCGAGTTGAGTGTAATGGTGAGACTGCACTTGAGGTAAAAGTTGAGGAATGTGAGTTAGAAAAAGAGGTAAAAAAATCTGAGGAGATGAGTGAAGCATCAAGTGAGCTGATTATGCATGGGAAGGCGAGTGTTTATAGCTTTCCTAACAAACTTAACTTTGGCCTTGTTTAGTGTTTCTGCTTTTGTACAGATTAAGCGAAGTCAAGTGAAGTTAGTCATGCAATATTCCATTCCAAAGTCACTTGTACAATTCACTAGCTTCTATGGAGTTTGTCTGCTAGGAGATAAATCTATTTGGTATCACTTCATGGAACAACGTCAACCCAAATCTGGCCGCACCAATGGAGAATTAATTCGAACTCATCATGAAGGGAGAATTCCATATTTCTATTCTTGTTTGTTGTCTATGATTCATTCATCATCTTTACCTTCTTTTGAGCATCATTTCCATCCTCACACTTGTATTTTCTATGCAGATTTTGACGGAAAATGTAAAGAGCCATCAATGCAGTCTCAAGTTGAATCGATTGATGGAAGGAGTCATGTGTCAAAGGGAGTTTTTGCATTTAACTCTTATTCTACACCTTCTCACCACTTAATTAATGATGTTCCATTGCTTATATATCCAATTTCTGGTTCAAAACAAGCTGAGACTTATTTTGTCTTTGTAGGTTGTAAGGCTGTTCGAAAATTTCCAGATTTGATTAAAGAGTTGCAACCTGATTTCATGCTTGTGCCAACTGCTTGTTGTGATCTTCCATGCATATTCATACATCCAAAAGCTGGTCACCATGAGTTCATTTTATCATCTCCAACTGGCGCAAATTCATGTGACTCGTATGGAGTGACCTTCACTTCATTGCTGCCACTTATGTTGGGTGATGCATACAAATGTGTCAATCAAGACCTGAATGTTGTTCTTACGTCACTGGTTCATGCTTCCACGGAAGTGCAACACGATTGGCTCATTATTCTATGTCCAGATGGGCAAGTAGTGCCAAATCAGCAACAACTAGGGTCGAATTATACTACCTTGCACAATCAGATTCGAAATTTTTCTAAGCTGAATGAGAGTCATCATGAAGATCCCTATCTAGTGCATGTGAAACGTAAGTTGTCAAGTAGTATTAACCCTACATATACTAATTGTGTGATTTGTTTTGTAGGTTTGAACTTGACATGCAACGACCAAGGGTTGATGAGAGAGTTTTGGAGTGCTACATGGAATTTTCACAAGCTTTATACAAGGTATTTCTTGTCTTGGAGAATGTCCTTGTTCAAGAGCATCATGAGGTTGTCCAAGCGACATGTGACGTGGCTGGTGTTCATTCATCTAGCTCCCACATTGCTATCCTATAAGCGCACCAACATGGAGTACCACTTTTCCCCAAGATTTGAGGACAAATCCTTTTCAAGAGGAGGGGAATGATGCGAATGAGCAAGCTGGCCGTGGTGTTCACATAGGCCCGTTACACGTGCACAAGTTAAGAGGTTCAAAGAGTCACTTCAAGCCTTAGTTCATGCCGTATAAGCTCAAGAGAAACCAAGCTTAAGCATTGAAGGAATTGACTTGGAGGATCCTTGCAAGACTACCAAGATATTGCTTACAATTGAAGGCGCAAGTGATCAAGCCTCAAAGGGAGGATTGGGCCTCGATTAAGTAGCTCTTCTGAGCTTAGCTTCGGCCATGTGGGCCTTAGGTCCAATAGTACTTTAGTTAGTCATTAAGTTAATTAATTAGTAGGTTAGCTTTTCGGCCAAGAGAGACCCAATGGGCTGGTCGAATTTCCTTAATATTTTGCAAGTTCTATTAGGGTTAGACAAGGCTATAAATAGCCCCAAGTCATTGTTTACATTCAGTTTTTTACGATATTAATGAAATAAAATTCCAGAATTTCGTCCATTCTTGTGGCAAATTCCTTTAGCTTGTGAAAGCTAGTTTGAACATCTTAGAGTTGATCCTAGGCTTGTTTTATTGACTTACAATCAAGCCAACACACTTGATTGTGGCGTCCTCTACCGTTGAATCCGTTCTTGAGTGGTCCAAGTTTGGGTTCAATTCCATCCATTACCCACGTGTCCTCTACGATCTAATCTTTGCTTCTGCGTTCGCATCAGTAAACTTTCGGGGGAGCTCGTGGTGTTGACAAAGAACCACTCCCGTAGAAAGGAGTGTTGAGTCTGCCTGTCGTCCTATGTGGCAGGGGCCAAGCAATAGCAATGGCATGAACTTCCGCAAGAATTCGACGGCAGACGTGGGAAGTAGATAGAGCTGTCCCTCAAAGAAGTGAAGGTTCCGTGCTTTCCAAATTTCCCAACATATGATGGAAGGCAAGATGTACAGAAGAGTACCAGTTGCTGAGGAGGCCGAGGCACAAGTCCAAAAATTTTGGGGACGAGCTAAAACATCAGGATGGCGTACTCTCGGGACATCCAGCAAAGGTTCAAAGAAACCCCAGACTTCCTCTGGCAAGCGGGCATTGGGAGAACAGGTGGTCTATTGTCTCGCTACTGCTATAGAATGAACATTTGGAGAGCATATTAAATCCTAACCCCACCAGGACGTCAGCCAGTGGGATTGCCTGATTCAGAAGTCGCCACATGAAAATGGATATGCGCAGCGGAATGCGAGAGCTCCAAATGTATCTCCTGGAAACCAATAGTCGGGCGCCGCTGGCGGGTGATACTAAAGCAGATGAAATGAAGAAACGACCAGAGGGTGCAGGGCACCACACTAGCTCATCCTGGGCCTCATTAGTCAAGGTAAATTGCTGAATATGAGTGTGCTGGCCTCTGGTTACAAAAGACGGCAATGTGTCCAAATTCCATGCACCAGCATTATAGAGATTAGAGATTCTCACCCCTGGGGCTGGAAGGCCTGTCGGGTCGTTTGCTAGCGGCCCCTCACCTAGCCAGTTGTCAAACCAAAAGAATGATGATCCATCGTGCACCAGTTGACGAAGAGTTCCCAACCACTACATCCTTTGCACGGGGCATTCTTCGCCAAGTCCCGTGAGTCAGATTGCCAGGAAGTGCTCAAGGAAGCATGAGGCATATCCCTTGTATATTTTACTGCCATGAAAGCCGCCCAGAGGGATTTGCCCGTCTGGAATTTCCACCAAAGCTTGCATGCAAATGCCTGTTGAACATCCCCTAGCTTCCCGAAACCCAAGTTCATTCTCTTCCACCGGATAACATAGTTTGTCCCAAGAAAGCCAATACCATTTGGGCGTCTCCTCGAAAGCCCCCAAAAGAATTGGACATTAATTGCTCCAATTGTTTTAACACTCTTTTTGGGGGGTCTAGCACCGCCAATGTGTACAAAGGGATAGCCGCCTAGCCCACGTGCTTAATCAGTACCATTCTGCCTCCTGCAGAGAGAAGTTTACCCTTCCATCCCGCTAGTCGCTTATTCAGTTTGTCGACTAGGGGCTGGAAATAAGATGATTTTGTCCTGCCAGTGAACAGCTTGCATCCCAAGTAATCAATTGGGAGTCGCCTGGCACTGCATTACGGTAATAGAGGATACTAAGCCGCGCGTGAGTTGTGGAGCACCTGCGAGGCAGAACATAGAAACTCTTCATCGTGTTCACCTTTTGACTTGACCCGCATTCATATAGGGGCTAGAAAATCCATCAAGGCCCTAAGTGATTTCTTATCCGCCCTACCAAAAATCATAATGTCATCAGCGAAGCTCAAATGGGAGATAGACGGACACCCTCGCGGCAACCCGTAACTAGCCGATTTTTCCCAAGCCAAGAAAAAGCTGATTCAGACCTCTAACTCAGTGCTTCTGCGACTAAGATGAATAGGTATGGCGACAACGGATCCCTTGCTTAAGCCCCCTCAAAACATACCTTAGATAAACTTAAATAAATGGTGTGAAGAATCCATACTCCTTTAGAAAGACCCTTAAATTAAAACATCAATTAAGACTATATTGTAATAATATTAGTATGTCTACCCAAAATAGGATGTGACACTCCATATTATTATTATAAGATGAAAAATAGATATAAAAATCGAAAAGCATTTTAAAAGAAAATATATGAAAAGAAGAAAAGGCTAACATTACAAACATAGAGAAAAAATTTTCAAAAAAAAAAAGATTTATAAAAGGAATAAGGAAAAGAGAAATATAACAAATTGTCAATTTTATAATTGCAAAGAAAAAGGGCACTAGCAATCAATGTTCTAAAAAATTTAATAAAAAGAGATTTGAAATAGCATGATGATATTAAAGACTTGACTTAATAATAATGAATTAATCGAAATAAACAGATTTACAGAAATAGAGGAAATTTCTTCCAATGAAACGTATATTTCATCTTTATAGATATAGAATATGAAATAAGCAGTGAAGATGAGTGAGATAGAAGAAGAGAAAAATAATATTCTCCGAAATAATAGATTCATTCAAAACAGTTATGTAAATATAGCCAGGATGCTTATACATAAAAAAATATTAGCAAAAATCTTTTAAAATTTTTTTTTTAATAACTCTTATAATGGATTTAACATCCTCGCATTGGGAAAAGATAAAATTTTATCTAAAAAAACACTATATGTTCTATGGAATAAATTCCAAAGAAAAGCACTAGAATATATCCTTACTCCAATAAAATATGATCCCATTAATATCTAAAAAAGGATATTTATGACAAATTAAAAAAAATACCAAAGAAAATAAGAGATTCCATAGGATGGATTCATATAGGTTCTATTCAAATGATTATTAGATCCATATTTAGAGATTGACTAAATACTCCAATAGATCTTACTATAGTTGATAACCGAATAAAAAATAGGGAAAGAGCAACGCCTTAGTATTTTAGAGGAAACCTTAAATATCAAAAACTAATTTTTAATATATATCCAAAAATTTCTTATAATATACAAGATAAAGATTTTGATAAGACACTTTCCTTAATACAAGATTTTAAAAGAAAGGATTTTTTTTTTCAATGGAAATAGAACCATACTCCATTACATATATGATTTCTTATACTTATCAAAATACTCATCAAACTGAGAACTTTTCAAATATTGAATTTCATAGATCTCTCTAAATTAATATTTTGAAAATAGGAAAAATATATTCTTCAGAAATTACTAATATAGAATTAGATGAGAAATTTAATCTCGATATGAGTCAAAAACCTCTACTAGATAAGCCAAATACATATTGTTACCTAGATTATCCTACACAAGAAATATGGTTAGAAGTAGTTTGTGAGGACTCGAAAAATTTCTTATTTCTATAAGAATATTATTGATTTATTTACATATTTATTCACCTGTTTTCTTCAAATAATTTATTTCAACCATTTTAAAATCCATTTATACGAAACAATGTCTCACTTATATTTTTGAAACGTCCCGTTAGCAAATTTAATTTTCGGAGGTCGTTTAAGTGAGAAATAATGAGTACATGTGTTCGAGGTGGTATTCTATTCGAGAGTATAATTATCTTGGGAAAATTAAGAATAATCAATAATAGATTAAGAAAAGTTAATTGAGGCAAATTTATTGGAGATTTGAGAAAGTAATACTAGATTCATGTGAGGACCCGCAAAATTTCTTGTTTTAAATTACTATTTCGAGTTTATTTAAATTATTTAAATGCCCCGTTTACTCCGAATATTATTTTCTAACCTTTTTAGACCTAATTATATGGATCTATAAGCTTAGTTATAATTTTTAGGTGACTTGTTTCAAAAATTTAATTTTTGAAAACTTGTTTAAGTGTGAATAGTGAATGCGCGTTTGGAAATAATAATCGATTCAAGGATACAATAAATTTTGAAAAATTGGAGACTTGTACAATAGTCCTAAAATGGTTATTTTAAGTTTAAATATTCAAATGATAGTTAGTTATACTATCGTTATAAGAACTTCTTAGAGATTTCGCGTTATCGCGCACAAGGTGGACGTTCGCGTTTTCGCGCGCGCGACTAATTGTTGGAATTTAGAAATTACTTCTAGACTATTAAGAATGAATCAATATTAGTATGAATATAAGTGCACTAGAGGTTTAGTGCACAAGTGAATCAAATTTGAGCGGAATCGAGCACGAAAAGCGCGTATGCGCGCAGGGAGAGAGTTGACTTTTGAGGCAATCTTAGCCACTCATTTTAGCTTCTTAAGGAAGCTTCATTGCAACACAAAACTCTCACTCCTAAGCTCCAAGAACAGCCGGCCAAGAGGAGAAGAAAAGCCACCCAAAGTTCTTCAAATTTCTTCTTCATTTCTTCACCAAATCTTCACCATTTCACCTCAAAATTTAACCACACTTAGCTAATCACTTGGAGATCACATTAAGCTAGGGAAAAGAGCTCACTTTCCACGGTTTTGCTGAGCTTAAGGAGGCCGAAAATTTCTGCTAGAATCATCAACTAAGGTAAATGGCGATCAACCTTGAAAATCTTAGTTTATGGAAGTAGTATTGCACATATAAGCTCATATGATCATGTGGGTAGTTTTATTTATGGTGGAAATTGTTGTGTGGGCTCTATGAATTCCCACTATGACTTGTTGGACTAATTTGTGGAGTTTTAATGTTGTTAATGTTGGTTTAGTGCTTAAATTAGTAGAAATAAGTGAGATTATGAAGGATAGTTCAAAGGAGGTGGAAGGAAGAAATTTTCCGATTCTGCCTTGTGTTGTCCGTGGCCTTTAGGGCGAATTTTTGTGGATCTAATGGCTTAGTTATGATTTTTATATGTTGTATGAGATGTGTAGAAAGTTTCATCAAAAAATTTCCATGATTTGGTTGGCCAAAAGTTGAATTTTTCGTAAAGACAGCAATCTGGAAAATTTCCCGTCACTGCCCTGGCAGTATTTTTGTATCGGCTATAACGTTTTGCTCCGATGTCAAAATTGAGTGCCGTTTGTGGCAATGAAAACTAGACATCCCCAAATTTCTAACGGTATAAAATGCATGTTATTATTCCACCTGAGTGATCCGTACCAACCATTTGAACCTGACTGTCCTGTTTCACGTTTTCACAGAGAGCCCTGTTTCGAGCAGCAATTTGATGTTAAAAAATGAGCTAGTTGTGGACAGATTTTGAAAAATGATTTCTTCTAAGAAATTGTAGCCTTATGAATTTAGTTTTCAACACCATGGACCATGCTCAATTCCGAGTCAAATTGAGTGAGCTGTGGCCGAAATCCACAACTGACTCAGAGGTTGAAAACCCTCTTTTTGGCTAGTTGATGCCTTCACTTTGTTTGGGACTTGTTATCTCGAATTTCTTGGTGTTAATCACCTACCAAATTGTACTTTGGATGTTTCCTAGACCTTGTCTTCATAATTAATGATGTTTGAGAAATTTCATTGGCCAAATGTTTGGAAAAGAGAAAAAACACAAGTACAAGACAGATTGTCTTTGGAAATTTTGGAAACTTTAGTGGCTTTGTTCACTAGCTTCCTGAATGAATTTTTCCATGAAATTTGATATAGGGATAGCCCTCATATGGTAGTATTATACTGCTAAATTTGGTTCCATTCTGAGTTCATTTCGATGCTTAAACAAAGACCCAAAGTTTGTGACTTCAACCTGGAAAATTGCCTAATTGCTTCAATTTTTCAGCAACTTTGAGGCTACTATATCTTGGTGCTCAAAACTCCAATTCTTGTTCTATTTATTGTATTTTAAACCTTGTTTACAAATCTAATTGAGTTCCAAATTTCAGAGGCTAGATCGAATTCTGTGATTTTTACCGAATTTTCAAAGTTAGCCGAAAACCAGTTCGAAACTGTCTTAGTAAGCTTAAGGCAGCAACTTTGAGTTGAGTTTTGGATATCTTCCATTTGGAATCATGGAAAAGTGTCTTCTAAGAACTTTTAGTACTTTGGAAGAGGTTTCCAACGGTAATCAATTTTTCCAATTTTGGACTTGAAATGAGTGAGATACGATTTTTCAAAGATCTCATATCAGAACTGAAATTTTTGAAACTTAAAAGAAATAGAGTTTTTCCGAATTCTCCTTTTCCCCTCGATATCACTTGAACGTTTTACACTTGATTTCAAAGGTGAAAACTCGATTTCTCTTGTGCTTTGAAACCCCGCCTTTGAGCCTCGATTTACGAATAAATAGGGCTCATTTTCATGAAATTTCCTTAGATTGTACAATTGTACAATCTTCCTTGGTAATTAGAGTTTATAAGTGATAGATTATTATTAATTTGCTCAAGCACTCACGAGGACCTTCAAAAGGATCTCCACGGTGGACGCCTGAACCCCAAGTGTGCTATACTACTTGAATTTCTTGGTGAGTGTCAAGTGCATATCTACTTGAACTCCTATGAACTTGATACATGCTTTCTTGGTTATTCGTGACTTAAGAATTTAAAAATGGAGCCGAGTGTGTACTTTATCGCACTCGTTTTCATTTGAAAAGAATAACTCATGTTTGAAATTGCTGAAATATATATGTCAAATGCTTGAAATTATTAAATGCTTGGAAGATATCAGAAATGCTTGAATGACATGAATTTGTATGCTATGGCTGCATACGTCGCTGGAGTGAATCTCCTCGACAAACACATGTTATATGGGGGACGCAAAAACTCATCGGCGACCTTGGGACTCGAGCCGGCAAGGGCTTGGTCGGGAACCTCGATGAGCCATGAGAATCACATGATAAGCTTGACCTATCGGAGAGGTCTCGCTTGGCATACTCGTGGAGTATCGCCTTACAAATGTCGTTCGGGCCCGGTGCGGTGTACGGTGGACGAATGAAAAGTAAGTGGAGATATACGGATTTGAAATACCGACCCGGTTGATGGAGAGTCATCGCGGGAAGGTATACGAATGACCTTGGCAAAGCAAGTGGAACTTAGCTCTTGAGAGCTACCATATCCTTGAATTGTTTCTGTTCACATTTCATTGAAATTGTTTATTCCTCGCACTTTATCAATTGACCTATTATTTGGGCTTGTTACCTGGACTATGTGCTTGCATGTGCGTTCTTGGCCTCACGAGCATTTTTGCTCATCCTTTAGATTTGTTTTCCTTAACAGGAAAGGATCGGAAGTGAACCTCGGAGAAACCCCTTTTGAATGTACTTTTGTATTAGGGTTTCAATGTACCTGGCTAGACTCTGGATTATTATAATTTGGGTTAATGTAACTTTTGGGGAATCTAATGTAAGATTTGGATGATTGATGCATTTTGTATTCGTGGTATACTATTGAATATTAGTTATGGAAGCGACTTTCTTTATTAGACTTGTATTATTGGGTATTTATAGTTAAGCTTGAATCGAATTGCTTTTGAGTCCTGGCGAGAGCTAGGCAGGCGTCCCGCGGATACCCTTTGGTTCGCCTTAGGGAGAAGTGGGGGCGTCACTTAGTTCACATCGTTTTCAAAATATGAATACCAATAAAAAAAATAACAACAAGTTATAAAATAGAAGTTAAATATTGGAATGGAAAAAATATGAAAAATCGTAATATTTTAATAAATACAAGCATTAATAGAAATTATATATCTCTTAGATTGGTTAAAAACTTACCTATTTATCAATATACAAATTTTAATGGAGAAACTTATGAAATAAAGGAAACTATAGAAATAGAAATTGAATTAACTGGTAATTGAATTCCTATCCGACTTCTAGTTGAAAATGAAGGATTCAATGATACTCTTGAAATAATGTTGGGAACAAGCTTTTTAGATTCAATATCCCCCTATAATATAACTAATAGTGGAATAGGTATTACCTATAATGATAAAAAGATATATGTTGAAAGAAAATGACGAGTCAATATAGTATTTATATACCTATAGGAATAACCTATAAAAATTGTAAAACTTAATACTTTGCAGCATATATTGATAGTGGATCAGGAATATGTTTATGTAAACCTATATGTTTTCCACTACAATATCATGAAATCTTACCTGATCGAACAGGTAATGAAATTTCTATTAACCCTATTATTTTAAATGCTGAAATAAGTAAGTCACAAATATTACTTGATTCTTGCCTTGTTAAGTGTTCACCATTTTACTTCTTTGATACAGGACTAGATGTACTCTTAGAAAATAATTTTCTCCAACTATTTCATAAAGTTTTATTCGATACTTTACAATCTTAAATATTAAAACTCCTTGTGACCACTGGATCGTCGTTTCTTGTCTTAAACATGCTTATGCCCATAAATTTTTATAACTTTTCATTCTCGCGCAGGTCAGCGTGGTAATATTGGATATTTAGAAAAATCAAAAATAGCTAAAGGAAACCCTATGTTAAATTTGAAAGACAATTGCATTTAAAACAACTACAATTAAAAATCATATCTACTACTCTAGAATACATAAAAGAAAAGTTACGATTAAATTATATAGCAAACTCTCTAAAATTTTGGGACGAAAATTAAGATTATGCTGAAATAAACTCAAAGACGAAAATAAAATAATTAGGGTAAAACCTATGAGATATAATCCAATTGATCAAGATGAACTCAAAAAACAAATTAAAGAATTGTTAGGAATACCTTTAATAAGAGAAAATAATTCTTTCCATTCTTCACCTACTTTTTATGGTAAGAAACTATGCTGAAATAATAAGAAATAAAGCTAGAATGCTTGTTAACTATAAACAATTAAATAATAAAACCATATTCGACAGATACTTTTTACCACATAAAGAAAACTCTCATAAACATGAGTAAAAGAAAAAATATATATTTTAAATTCGATTGCAAGAGTGGGTTTTGGCAAATAAAAATGTATCCTGATAGTATTAAATATATAGTATTTAGTACTGTTCAAGGACAAGATGAATAGTTAGTTATGTTGTTTTGGATTAAAAAATGCCCCTCAAATATATCAACGAAAAATGGATAAAATCTTTAAGGATTATCCTTTCTTATATGTATATGTTTGATGATATCTTAACAGTATCAGATTCAATAGAAGAGCATTTAGAACATTTAAATATATTTTCTAATCTATGTCTAAAACATGAATTGGATTATCAAAAAAGAAAGCAAAAATAGGATTAAAAGAAATTGAAATTTTAAGTCTAGAAATGAATGGCAAAGGAATAAAAATACAACCACATGTTTTAGAAAAAATACAAGTATTTCCTGATTAACTAGAAGATAAAAAACAATTGCAAAGATTTTTGAAAATATTAAATTATGCATTGGATTTTATCTACAACTTAGCGAAAAAAATAAAAGAACTACATAAATTGCTGAAGAAAATAATAAATATGAATTTTCTGAAAATCATATAACTCTAGTAAAGAAAATAAAAAAGTAATGTAAAAAGTTACCATTTTTAACCCTACCATCTAATGAAGATAATCTTATATTAAAAACGAATGCTTTCGAGAAAGTATGAAGTGCAGTTTTAAATACAGAACATAATCTATTATGTATATATGCATCATGAATATTTTCAGAAATAGAAAAAAGATATCATATAAAGGAAAAAGAATTGCTTGCAGTAATAAGAGGATGTCATAAATTTTACTACTTTTTATTACCTAAAAAATTTAAACTCGAACAAATAATTCTCAAATAAGAACATTTATTAAAATAATATTAAAACTCTACCCACAAAATAAAAGATTAATTAGATGGTAAATGACATTATCTAAGTTCATGATTGAAATTGAGCTAATAAAATCTAATGAAAATTGTCTTGCAGATTTTCTCACCAAAGATAAAAGGCCTAATGAATAAGCAAACAATCCTCTTGGATAAAATCTCTAAATTATCTGAACAACTTTCTCAATTGTAGATATCATTCAATGACGTAATGAATATTGTGAATTATCAAGAAATGAATAAAGAAGTTTTCGAACTTCTTATCAAGCATGCCGAACAAGACTAGAATACAATCAGCCATTACGACAAGATTGAAATGTTATTATATGATCTATTTAAAAAGGATGAAATGAAAATCTTCTCCCTTCGAAATTTGGAATAAATTCTCTCAATTATGGAATTCCTGGAGATCGGATTTTACTGGTACCAGACATCTCAAAGGATATCCATACTCAATAATATAATTAATGAGCATCCACTCATTTTTTAATACAATTCTCTTATGAAAAAATTATATGGTTTACAAAATATATAAACATATTATATGAAATTCACTCGAATTTGTCATCAGATGAATTGTGTGCAGGAATGTGATAGTAATTTTATTCAGAAATGTATAATTTTGGAGTAATCAATGCTGTATATATTATCCACTTCTAATTTTTCTAAAATTTTCAAACTCCCTCGGTGGATTCAAGAAGGAGCCAAAGCATATTTATCAAAAATATCCTATACGTGGTCCCAAAGATATTTCAATGTTCAAGATTATTTCAACTAGACCAGATTTTGAAGATTCAAATAGATATGATACCCTTTATCATATCAAAGTTATGAAATATGATGAGTTGGACATAAAAGTTTACGTTTAACGGAAGGAATATGAATACTTTCCTAAAAACAAGATACATTATCAAAGAGCTCTTGGTGTGACGCCCCCATTTCTCCCAAGGGTGAAACCAAGGGTATCCGCGGAATGCCTGCCCAACTCTTGCCAGGATTCGATATAATTTCCATTCAAACTTAAGATAAACAAACTAAAGAATGACAGTCGAAGTAAGAAAAGTCACTTCCTTAAAAAGAAACTTTCAAACGTTACAACTCAAGTTCTTAAAAGTACATCACTTTCCCCAAAATACAGACTCCCAAAAGTAGTCTAATTCATTACATTAATATTCTAATCAAAAGGGCCATCAAGTCGACCTCTCCATAATTCCATCTATTTTGGCTCCTGTTAAGGAAAACAAATCTACGGGGTGAGCGAATGCTCGTGAGGCCAAGAAAATCATGCAAGCACATAATTCAAGTAGCCATAAAACTTGTACGAGAAATAAAACTATAACATTTAAATAATTCGTGAATATTCGCAAAATAGCTTATTTCCACTTGTTTTGCCACAGTTCCAATCTAATACCTCCTCGTGATGACATTCCGTCACCGGAGTGGGTAATTAAGTCCGTAGAACTTTACTCATTCCATTTATGAATCTGAGTCGACATGAGAGGAACCTCCCACCCGAATCGGTGTGGTACTTACTATCGCTTAGTGGTCGATGAGACATCGCTCCAATCGACTTATACTTTGTTTATGGTTCTAAGTCGACATAAGAGGTACCTCCCACCCGAATCGGTGTGATACTTACTATCGCTCAGTGGTCGATGAGACATCGCTCCAATCGACTTATACTTTGTTTATGGTTCTGAGTCGACATGAGAGGTACCTCCCACCCAAATCGGTGTGGTACTTACTATCGCTCAGAGAACCGATTAATTGTTTAGGGTTTTGAGTCGATATGAGAGGTACCTCCCATCCAAACTGGTGTGGTACTTACTATCGCTCAATGAACCGATTATAGCACTGAGACGGTATGAGAGGCACCTCCCACCCAGATTGGTGTGGTACTTGCACCCGCTCAGGGCTTACGAGTTAGATAAATTTATGAACAATTATCGATCATGTGTATTTAAGTAACAGGTGTCGCATAATTAAAAGAAAGAGAGGACGAGGGCGTCCCCACGAAAATATAGATAAGTCGAGGAGGTTCACTCCACTCGACATCACAACACAAATAGAATTTGCAATAGTAAAATTCATTTAATTCACATAGCCATCCATATAGGATAATTCAATTATAGCATCACTTAAGGGAGAGCGAGTGCGGTAAAATACAAACTCATCTCAACAATTCCATAATACTTAATTAATAATTAAAACATTTATCAACAATTCATGCACTTGCCACTCACCGAAAGTCAAGGCAAAGAGGAGCAAAGCGAGAAGTCAGACAAGTTTTTCAGCGTTCTCGTGACCACCTGAGACATGCACATTCGTGATTACCTAGGTACTCGGCCAAGGTTAATAAGAAAACATTTTCTCGCTTCCCATTCTCAAAGTTATAGTTCAAGTCAAGATAAAGGAGTCTTACCCTTTAAATCATCGAAATAACACTTAAAGCGAGCTCACAGGTCGTTTTCGAGTTAAGTCTTGGTAAATAATCTCAATTCCAAAAGAAAGTACCAATTTTATTTTTAACACGAAAATCGAGAAAAGGTAGATGGTTTTCATTCTTTAAAACTTCTAATCTCTCATCCGAACTTAGAAATACAAAGAGCGCTTACATTTTCAAACTAATGTAGTCAAACCCATTCAAAACTTTCCAAATTTTATTGTAAATGTCAAAGCCAAAGGTTCCATGTTTTGAGTAGAAAACTAGTGAAATTCTCCAAGAATCACTCAAGTTAAAATGCTCCATTTTTAAAGCTTAAACTCATAGAAATCAAGGGCATAAAAATAGAGATTGAAGTCCATCTCTCAAGTATAAAATATGGTGCCATTAACCAAGAAAGTTAAACAACCAAGAAAACATTTCAAGAGAGGTTTAATCATTTAGAAACCAAGATTTAAAATAAAGGTTTAAAGTTCTAAGGAACCTTGTATCTAACCATGAAATTAGTTCTAGAATGGACCAACCATCTCAAAGGAAGGTTAAAAGTGCTTAAGAGAGTACTTTGTTTAAAACCAGAAAATTTTTCGTTTGGTACGACACTATTTGGAAAAATCATATCACGAGTTCCATAAGTCCAAAAATTGGAAACTTTATACCGTTGGAAACTAGACTCAAAGTACTAAAAGTTCTTAGAAAACACTTTTCCATGATTCCAAATGGAATATATTCAAAATTCGGCTCAAAGTGGCTGTCTTGGACTTACCAAGACAGTTTCGGGTTGGTTTTTGGCCAACTTTGAAAATTCGGCAAAAATCACAGAATTCGATCTAGCCTATGAAATTTGGAACTCAATTAGAGTTGAAAACAAGGTTTAAAACACAATAAACAGAACAAGAATCGGAGGTTTGAGCGCCAAGATATAGCAGCTCAAAGTTACTGAAAAAGTGAGACCGTTTAGATAATTTCCACGTTTAAACTGTGAACTTTGGGACTTTGATTGAGTATCGAAATGGACTCAGAATGACACCAAATTTGGCAGAATAATAATAGAATATGAGGGCTATCCTTATATCAAATTTCATGGAAAAATCCATTCGGGAAGCTAGTGAACAAAGCCACTAAAGTTTCCAAAATTCCAAAGGCAATCTGCCTTGTATTTGTGTTTTTCTCTTTTCCAAACATTTGGCCAATGAAAATCCTCAAACATCATTCATTTATGAAGACAAGGTCTAAGATACATCCAAGATGCATTTGGTAGGTGATTAACACCAAGAAATTTGAAATAACAAGTCCCAATTAAAGCTAAGGCATCAACTAGCCAAAAAGAGGGTTTTCAATATCTGAGTCAGTTTCGAACATCGGCCACAGCTCACTCAATTCAACTTGTAATTGAGCATGGTTAGTGGCTTTGAAAACTAGATTCATAAAGCTACCATTTCTTAGAAGAAATCGTTTTCAAAATCTGTCCACAACTAGTTCATATTTGAGCATCCAATCGTAGCTCAAAACAGGGCTTCCAGTACAGACGAGAAACAGAACAGGAAATTTTACAAGGTTGGTACGGCTAGCTCAGATGGAATCAGGATGTGGCATTTTATACCATTGGAAAACTGGGAATGTATAGTTTCTAGTGCCACAAATGGCACTTGATTTTGACATCGGAGTAAAAAAGATATAGCCGAAACAAAAATACTGCCAGGGCAGTGACGGGAAATTTTTCCAGATTTGCTGTCTTACGAAAATTCAACATTTGGCCAACCAATTCATGGAAGTTTTTGATAAAACTTCCTACACATCTCATACAACATATAAACATCATAACTAAGCCATTAGATCCACAAAAATTCGCCCTAAAGGCCACGGACAACACAAGGGCAGAATCGAAAATTTCTTCCTTCCACCTCCTTTGAACTATCCTTCCTAATCTCACTTATTTCTTACTAATTTAAGCACTAAACCAACATTAACAACATTAAAATCATCAAATCAGCGTAACAAGTCATAGTGGGAATTCATAGAGCCCACACAACAATTTTCACCATAAATAAAGCTACCCACATGATCATATGAGCTTATATGTGCAATACTACTTCCATAAACTAAGATTTTCAAGGTGAATCGTTGAATACCTTTCTTGATGATTCTAGCAGAAATTTTCAGTCACTTGAAGCTCAGAAAAACCGTGTAAATGAGGCTCCTTTTGTAGCTTAAGTTGATCACCAAGTTGTTAGCTAAGTGTGGTTAAATTTTGGAGTGAAATGGAGAAGATTTGGTGAAGAAATGAAAGAGAAATTTGAAGAGCTTTGGAGTGTTTTTCTCCCTTGGTGGCCGGCTGTTCTTGAGAGCAAGAGAGAGAGAGTGTGTAGCTTCTTAAGGAAGCTTGGTGGTTGGTGGCTTTATGTGCTCAAAAGTCAACTCTCTCTCGCGCGCGCACGCGCGCGTTTCGTGCTCTATTCCTCTCGAGTTTGTTTCACTTGTGCATTATACCTCTAATGCACTTACTTTAATATAATATTATTCACTCTTAATAGTCTATCAATAATTTCTAGAATCCTCCAATTAGTCGCGCGCGCGAAAACGCGAACTTTCAACTTGTGCGCGATAACGCGAAATTTTTAAGAAATTCTTATAACGATAGTATAACTAACTATCACTTGAGTCTTTAAACTTAAAAATAACCATTTTAGGAACTAATGTACAAGTCTCCAATTTTTCAACCTTATTGTATTCTCGAATCGATTATTATTTCCAAACGCGCATTCACTATTTACACTTAACGAGCTTCCAAAAATTAAATTTTGAAACAAGTCACTTTAAAATTATAACTAAGCTATAGATCCATGCAATTAGGTCTAAAAAGGTTAGAAAATAATATTCGGGACAATTGGCCAAATAAATAATTAAATAAGTTAGAATTAGGAGTTTAAAATAAGAAAATTTGCGAGTCCTCACATCCTCCCCTCCTTAAAAGAATTTCGTCCTCGAAATTCATATCTTGATTCTTGAATAACCCTAAATACCTCTTTCGGTCTCTTCTTTAACTTCTCAAATTGCTTTCTCGATTCCCTAATCTCTCTATGAACCCTTCGTTAGAGGGATTTGCTTGCGTTCTAACTTTTTCACCTTTCGATAAAATCTTTACCGGCCCTTTCCTCACGTGACCAATTTTCATTGCTCTTGCTTTTCCCATTTGAAACTCACACTTATTGAACTGAACTATCCTCAGGTACCATTCAGGATCTCATTATAGATCTAGAGGTGTGGAGCAAGAGATTACATATACATATAAACCACAAAATCAATTAAAGTAAGGGAATTTTCATATACTATAAAAAGATTATAATAGTTACACTAAGTTATAATAAGTTCATCAAATCGTTTCAAAAGAAAAGGGGAATCAACAAGATCAAAACATGCCAAGTCGTAATATATAACAAAAGGATGTCATCCCCCTATACGAAAGATTACAACCTCAAAAGTGCCCGATTTTGCTAGGGTAAAACTACAATCCCTATTTGTCGAGTGGAGTCAGATTCACCCATTCGTAGAGTTTCCACTACTTGGATCTTCTTACAATCATTAGTATTAATCATTTCTTCTGGCACTCGACTAATTTGCAGTGGATTTAGCAGGTTGTTGAGAATTTCCTTCTCCCTTAGAAGTTTTAGGGCAATTTGAAAACTTATACTCGGTACTACCGCACCTCAGACATTTCCCTTGCTTTCTCCAGCACTCGGCCTCAGTGTGGTCAATCTTGCCACAGTATCCGCAAGTTATGCGAGGGGTCACGACTTGACCAGTTTGAGATTTCCTCTTTTGTTTACCTCTCCTGCTCTGATTTCCTTTCGATGGGGTTTCGTTTGACGGAGTTTCTCCAAGTTTTTCAGGCATCTTCACTTCTCCAGGCCTTTTCCTATTTTAAGGAGTTGATTAGACCTCTCGGACTGTTTAGAGTTATCGCTTGGATTGCCCCTCTTTCTAGCATGAAAAGTTTTAGATTGAGCCTTAGCATTTTCTACCCTCTGTGCCTTATCCAAGGCATCCGTAAAAGTGGTAATCTAGGTTGCTGTTAGAGATTCTTGGATTTCTACATTTAACCCCTGAATAAACCTCCTTATCCTTTTCTGTTCGGTGACCACCAACTCAGGGGCAAATTTAGAAAGTTTGGTGAACCGCTCCTCATATTCGGCCATACTTGATAAGTCCTTATTTCAATTTAATAAAGTCATCCTTCCTCTTTTCTTGTATAATTGGCGGGAGGAACTTGACATTAAACTCCCTCTCAAAGTTTACTCAAGTCCAAGGGGTTTGTTCTCTTTCCCACTTTGCACTAACAACATTCCACCACGAGCGTGCCGCCCCCTCAAATTGGAAAACGGCAAAATTCCCTTGCCTTTCCTCGGTATAATCTAAAGCGGCAAAATATCAACCATCCTTTCAAACCAATTTTCCGCTACTTCGGGATCAGACCCTCCATGGAATTTAGGTGGAGTGAACTTCAAGAATCGCTCTAGAGCTTTATCCTCACCCCTCTCTTGTTTCGTAGGTTGGTCGACTAGTTCAGGTTCTCAGTGCTCAACTAAGCGCTCAAGAATATCGGTCATGCGGTTAATGGTCCGTAGCCACTTGGTCACCCTCTTCGTTCTAGGGTTTTGGTTTGGTCCAGTCGCGGATCTCTCACCTCTTTCAGGAGTGTGGGGTTACTGAAACCCATGCCCACACCCCCGTCCACGTCCTCGCCGATTCATTTTGCAAGGTTCTAAATGCATGATAAAAGTGGAAAGTATAAGCACGTGAATTGGGAAAACATTTACACATTGCAAGAACACTTTAAATCAAAACATAGCTATTTGCATAAGCTAGAAGTCATGTTACATGTCAATGTGTATACAACAAGTTAATAGTATCAAATACAGGTCATAGATAACTAATTGCCACAAATATAGGAGTACATGCAGGCAAAATACAAGAGGCCTCATGGCGAGCACCACCCCTACTATACAAAGCAAGATCAAAATCAAAAATCAAAAGTCTAGTTAGGACAAAACTAGAAGAATCCATGATACCAAGCCACGTCATTCAAAATGATTATAAACTCCAAATTCCCTCCAAAAGCCAAAGTTACTTTTTAAAATTCTTAGTCTAAAACTTTCAATAAATACAAGTTTTCTCACTAGATTCAAGGTGACAGTTCCTATACAGGCTAGGGTAATAAGTCAAACTAAAAGGAAGGTAAAAGATGTCTCACTTTCAAGCTCAGAGTGAAACCCAAAACTGTTCAAATGGTTCAAACTTTTCTTCCGAAATTTTGGCGAGCAAAATAGTGGGGAAAGCAAGGTTTCTAACTCTTAAACTCACCAGATGGCCATTTAAATTTCCAAATCTTGACTTACCTCCAACCTAACTTGAAAATCAAAGTCTTATAGTATTTTGTGAGCAAAAATGGTGCTACAACCTCAAGTACCAAGATCACATTGCACTTAATACGCAATCAAATCCCACAGTCCGGCATCCTAAACTTTTAAGCCTAGGACACTCTACAAAGATCTGAAACCTAAGCTCTGATACCAACTGTAACGCCCCCACTTCTCCCAAGGGCGAACCCAAGGGTATCCGCGGAACGCCTGCCCACCTCTCGCCAGGACTCGATATAATTTCCATTCAAACTTAAGATAAACAACTAAAGAATGACAGTCGAAGTAAAAAAAGTCACTTCCATAAAAGAAACTTTCAAGCGTTACAACTCAAGTTCTTAAAAGTACATCACTTTCCCCAAAATACAGACTCCCAAAAGTAGTCTAATTCATTACATTAATATTCTATCAAAAGGGCCATCAAGTCGACCTCTCCATAATTCCTTCCATTTTGGCTCCTGTTAAGGAAAACAAATCTACGGGGTGAGCGAATGCTCGTGAGGCCAAGAAAATCATGCAAGCACATAATTCAAGTAGCCATAAAACTTGTACGAGAAATAAAGCTATAACATTTAAATAATTTGTGAATATTCGCAAAATAGCTTATTTCCATTTGCTTTGCCATAGTTCAATCTAATACCTTCTCGTGATGACATTCCGTCATCGGAGTGGGTAATTAAGTCCGTAGAACTTTACTCATTCCCATTTATGAATCTGAGTCGACTTGAGAGGTACCTCCCACCCAAATCGGTGTGGTACTTACTATCGCTCAGTGGTCGATGAGACATCGCTCCAATCGACTTATACTTTGTTTATGGTTCTGAGTTGACATGAGAGGTACTCCCACCCGAATCGATGTGGTACTTACTATCGCTCAGTGGGTCGATGAGACATCGCTCCAATCGACTCATAATTTGTTTATGGTTCTGAGTCGACATGAGAGGTACCTCCCACCCGAATCGGTGTGGTACTTACTATCGCTCAGTGGTCGATGAGGCATCGCTCCAATCGACTTAGAATGGTTTGTGGTTCTGAGACGACATGAGAGGTACCTCCCACCCAAATCGGTGTGGTTACTTACTATCGCTCAGAGAACCGATTAATTGTTTAGGGTTTTGAGTCGATATGAGAGGTACCTCTCACTCAAATTGGTGTGGTACTTACTATCGTTCAAATGAACCGATTATAGCACTGAGACAGTATGAGAGGCACCTCCCACTCAGATTGGTGTGGTACTTGCACCCGCTCAGGGCTTACGAATTAGATAAATTTATGAACAATTACCGATCATGTGTAGTTAAATAACAGGTGTCGCATAATTAAAAGAAAGAGAGAACCGAGGGCGTCCCCACGAAAATATAGATAAGTCGAGGAGGTTCACTCCACTCGACATCACAACACAAATAAAATTTGCAATAGCAACAATTCATTTAATTCACATAGCCATCCATATAGGATAATTCAATTATAGCATCACTTAGAGAGAGCGAGTGCGGTAAAAATACACACTCGTCTCAACAATTCCATAATACTCAATTAATAATTAAAGCATTTATCAACAATTCATGCACTTGACACTCACCGAAAGTCAAGGTAAAGAGGAGCAAAGCGACAAGTCAGACGAACTCTTCAGCGTTCTCGTGACCACCAGAGACATGCATATTCGTGATTACCTAAGTACGTCGGCCAAGATTAATAAGAAAACATTTTCTCGCTTCCCATTCTTAAAATTATAGTTCAAGTCAAGTTAAAGAATTCTTTCTCGTTAAAATCATCGAAATAACGCTTAAAGCGAGCTCACAGGTCGATTTCGAGTTAAGTCTTGGTAAATAATCTCAATTCCAAAAGATAGTAACTAATTTTATTTTCAACACGAAAATCGAGAAATGGTAGATGGTTTTCATTCTTTAAAACTCTAATCTCACATCCGAACTTAGAAATACAAAGAGCGCTTACATTTTCAAACTAATGTAGTCAAAACTCATTCAAAACTTTCCAAATTTTATTGTAAATGTCAAAAGCCAAAGGTCCATGTTTTGAGTAAAAAACTAGTGAAATTCTCCAAGAAATCACTCAAGTTAAAATGGCTCCATTTTTAAAGCTTAAACTCATGGAAATCAAGGGCATAAAAATAGAGATTGAAGTCCATCTTCCAAAGTATAAAATATGGTGCATTAACCAAGGAAGTTAAACAACCAAGAAACATTTCAAGAGAGGTTTAATCATTTAGACCAAGATTTAAAACAAAGGTTTAAAGTTCTAAGGAACTTGTATCTAACCATGAAATTAGTTCTAGAATGGACAACCATCTCAAAGGAAGGTTAAAAGTGCTTAAGAGAGTACTTTGTTTAAAACCAGAAAATTTCGCTTGGTGCGACACTATTTGGAAAAATCATATCTCGAGTTCCATAAGTCCAAAAATTGGAAACTTTATACCGTTGGAAACTAGACTCAAAGTACTAAAAGTTCCTAGAAACACTTTTCCATGATTCCAAATGGAAGATATTCAAAATTCGGCTCAAAGTGGCTGTCTTGGACTTACCAAGACAGTTTCGGGTTGGTTTTTGGCCAACTTTGAAAATTCGGAAAAATCAGAATTCGATCTAGCCTCTGAAATTTGGAACTCAATTAGAGTTGAAAACAAGGTTTAAAACACAACAAATAGAAAAGAATCGGAGTTTTGAGCGCCAAGATATAGCAGCTCAAAGTTGCTGAAAAAGTGAGACCGTTTAGATAATTTCCAGTTTAAACCATGAACTTTGGGACTTTGGTTGAGTATCGAAATGGACTCGGAATGACACAAATTTGGCAGCATATACTAAATATGAGGGCTATCCTCTATCAAATTTCATGGAAAAATTATTCGGGAAACTAGTGAACAAAGCCACTAAAGTTTCCAAAATTTCCAAGGCAATCTGCCTTGTATTTGTGTTTTTTCTCTTTCCAAACATTTGGCCAATGAAAATCCTCAAACATCATTCATTTATGAAGACAAGTCTAAGATACATCCAAGATGCATTTGGTAGGTGATTAACACCAAGAAATTCGAAATAACAAGTCCCAATTAAAGCTAAGGCATCAACTAGCCAAAAAGAGGGTTTTCAATATCTGAGTCAGTTTCGAACTTCGGCTACAGCTCACTCAATTCAACTTGGAATTGCGCGTGGTTGGGTGGTGTTTGAAAATTAGATTCATAAAGCTACAATTTCTTTAGAAGAAATCGTTTTCAAAATCTGATCCACAACTAGCTCATATTTGAGCATCAAGTCGGTAGCTCAAAACCCGGGCTTCCAGTTCACAGACGAGAAACAGAACAGGCAACTTTACAAGGTTGGTACGGCTAGCTCAGATGGAATCAGGATATGAATTTTATACCATTGGTAAAAACTGGGAATGTCTAGTTTCTAGTGCCACAAACGGTACTCAATTTTGACATCGGAGTAAAACGATATAGCCGAAACAAAAATACTGCCAGGGCAGTGACGGGAAAATTTTTCCAGATTTGCTGTTCTTACGAAATTCAACATTTGGCCAACCAATTCATGAATTTTTTGATAAACTTCCTACACATCTCATTACAACATATAAACATTCATAAACTAAGCCATTAGATCCGTCAAAAATTCGCCCTAAAGGCCACGGACAACACAAGGGCAGAATCGGAAAATTTCTTCCTTCCACCTCCTTTGAACTATCCTTCATAATCTCAGTTATTTCTACTAATTTAAGCCACTAAACCAACATTAACAACATTAAAAACTCATCAAATCAGCCCAACAAGTCATAGTGGGAATTCATAGAGCCCACACAACAATTTCACCATAAATAAAGCTACCCACATGATCATATGAGCTTATACGTGCAATACTACTTCCATAAACTAAGATTTTCCAAGGTTGATCGTTGAATCCCTTTCTTGATGATTCTAGCAGAAATTTTCAGTCACTTGAAGCTCAGCAAAACCGTGGAAATGTGGCTCCTTTTGTAGCTTAAGTTGATCACCAAGTGTTAGCTAAGTGTGGTTAAATTTTGGAGTGAAATGGAGAAGATTTGGTGAAAGAAATGAAGGGAAATTTGAAGAGCTTTGGAGTGTTTTCTCCCTTGGTGGCCGGCTGTTCTTGAGATCAAGAGAGAGAGTGTGTAGCTTCTTAAGGAAGCTTGGTGGTTGGTGGCTTTATGTGCCTCAAAAGTCAACTCTCTCTCGCGCGCGCGGCGCGCGGTTCTTGCTCGATTTTCTCTCGAGTTCGTTTCACTTGTGCATTATACCTCTAATGCCACTTACTTTAATATTAATATTGTTCACTCTTAATAGTCTATCAATAATTTCTAGAATCCTCCAATTAGTCGCGCGCGCGAATACGCGAACTTTCCAACTTGTGCGTGATAACGCGAAATCTCTAAGAAAATTCTTTATAACGATAGTATAACTAACTATCACTTGAGTCTTTAAACTTAAAAATAGCCATTTTAGGACTAATGTTACAAGTCTCCAATTTTTCAACCTTATTGTATTCTCGAATCGATTATTATTTCCAAACGCGCATTCACTATTTAACACTTAACGAGCTTCCAAAAATTAAATTTTGAAACAAGTCACTTTAAAATTATAACTAAGCTATAGATCCATGCAATTAGGTCTAAAAAGGTTAGAAAATAATATTCGGGACAATTGGCCAAATAAATAATTAAATAAGTTAGAATTAGGAGTTTAAAATAAGAAAATTTGCGAGTCCTCACACTTGGGATATGAATTGTTCTGCAAAAATCTTGAAAATACACTCAAATAAGGTTTTCGTACATATAGAGGAAATGGAGCATTTTCTTCAATTAAAAAATGCATATGCAGGAAATATCCTAGAGGCAACAATGAATTATTTAAATTGAAAAATATGCTTACTTGAAAGCGGTCGGATAAAGTCCAACAATAAAACAATTAGAACTTTTGTAAGAAAAAAAACACAAAATTAACATGTTACCTACCATAATGGACACCAAACGTTAAGAGAATTAAACCCACTCTATTGATAATTATCATTAATTATCTAAAATACATTAGTACTCCTGGAGGCTATTATGAAAATTTACCATTTTTAATCCTAATCTTATATTGGAAATTGCTACTTTTGAGGAAGTATGGAGTGCAATTTTAAAAACAAAAAATAATCTATTGGTAGATATGCATCATAAATGTTTTCTGAAATAGAAAAAAGATATCACATAAATGAAAAAAAAAATTGATTACAGTAATAAGAGGATGTCATAAAATTTTACTACTTTTTATTACCTAAGAAATTTAAGTTGCGAACTGATTTTTTTTAATTAATATACAATTTTATTGATCTCCGCAAAATGAAAGACGTACAAATTTTTAGCTAAAGCAGTTTTCTACGAAAAATTTAGGAAAACCTAAACGGTCCATGGTGACCTCCCCACGGACAGTAATTGGCAATGCACCAAAGGCTGTCAAAAATACTCTCTCTGCTCCGTATTTGCTCCCAAGTTAGCTAGATAATCAGCTGGTTTGTTCGCCTCTCTGTAGCAATGGGTTATCTCCCGGAAATGCCGCTTGTAGCTGAGCAATTCATCCACCTCCCGTTGCAACTTCTATTGACAACCCATGTATCCCTAGCATTATCTGCACCAAGACGAGTGAGTCAGATTCGACATGCAACTCGTGCAAATCTCGAGCAACACATAGCCGCACCCTAAAAAGCATGGCCTTGAGCTCCGCATTTGAACTGGTCAAGGACCCAAAAAAATAGGAAATAACCGACGATGAATTTCCCTTCCCAATCTCACACCACTCCCCCACCCCCACTCACTCCTAGGTTCCTACTAGCACAGCCATCTGAATTCAGCTTATGTCCTGGCCTAGGAGCCAACCATGTAATCAGCAGAACGGAAACCCTTCTTTTCAGACCAACCAACGAAGAACGAAGAACGTCCCAAGAACCGAAAGAGCATGGTATCTCCAGGAAGTGACAATGAAGTAGATCACGCAGTTGTTGAAAATACCTGATCCACCACCTCCGTACACCCTACCTTCCTTCCATCAAAAAACTCCCCTGTTTCTCGCTTTCCACAACCCCCAACAAACAAACATAGGTAAAATATGATAAACAAACCTAAGGTATACGTTGCGCCCCTTGCGCAACCACCACCGCACCACCACGTGTCTCATTGTGGACACCCTTGCCAAATCTCCTGGACTGCCCTCAAATCTACTCCAAACAGCCTTAGCTAAATCCCCTGTACAAAAAAAGTTGCGAACTAATAATTTCAAGTAAGAGCATTTATTAAAAATCATATTAAACGTCTACCTCAAAATAAAGATTAATTAGATGGCAAATGGCATTATTTGAGTTCATGATTGAAATTGAACTAATAAAATCTGATGAGAATTGTTTTGCAGATTTTCTCACTAAAGATGGAAGGTCTAATGAATAAGTAAATAATACTCTTGGATAAAATTTTGGAAATTATCTGAGCAAATTTCTCATTGCAAAACGTCATTCAGTAACGTAATGAATATTGTGAATTATCAAGAAATGAAAAAAGAAGTTTCTTAAGTTCTTATCAACCATACCGAACAAAGTCAAAATACAGTCAGCTTTTACGTATATAACCTATTTAAAAAGAATGAAATGAAAAATCTTGATATGATAACGGGACAAAAAGATTGTCAATAGAATGAGAGATTTGGAATAAATTCTCTCAATGATGGAACATCCTTGAGCCCGAATTTTAGCCAGAACCTATGTTTTCAAACTCGGACCGGGAATCGACTCGGTCGAGTTCAAGGGTCAGTGGTCAATGGGTTCGACCGGGGTCGATAGGGGGTCGAACCGTATGACGTCAATATATACGTCATATATATATATATTGCTGCAAATCAAATTTACAAAATATAACCAAAGAATCCAATTATTCAAATTTATATCCAATTCACCAAACAATTCACCAAATTCATCCAAACTCACAAAATTATAAAATAGAAATTCCATACATATTTAATCCTTAACAAATAGCAATCCAAATAAGGTAACAAGTTCATGTTCAAATGCTTGATAAATATCAATCAAAATAAAACAACGTGTTCCAAAGAACTATCTAAGCCATTCTACATTTTCATCATCCTTATCTCCAATTTCATAACTTTCGAAATCGATATCATCAAGATCATCCTCATCATCAAGTTGCACAATATTTGTGTCTTTCTTACCTAAAAATCATTTAAATACTTATAAATAAAAATATTCAAAAATAGACAAGAATTAAAAAGAAACTTAGATAAAGTTAGCAAATATAAACTTACGTGATTGAGACGGTTCATTCTCGCTAGTTTTGGGAAATTCTTCTTCAATCATTTCTTCTAACTCTTCATAATCAAGCTCTCCTTCTTGTTCCTTATCAACTACCCAAAATTCAAATTTATTAATAGTTTCATAATCCACCGATCATAAGACCTCTTTTTATATGAAAACTTACAATGAAAAAAAGAGCAAAAAAATAAAAGAAGTAAGCAATTTTTAAAAATTAATAAATTTACAAAAAAAAAAGTAAGCATGTATAATAGTAATTCCATACCTATTCTTCAAACGTAAATTATAATGAATATAAACAAGATCATTCAACCTTTGATACTTAAGTCTATTTCTCTTTTTGGTATGGATGCGTTCAAATACACTCCAATTGCGTTCATATCCCGAAGAAGAAGATGTTTGGCTCAAGAGTTTAATTGCCAACTTTTGTAAATGTGGAGCATCATTGCCAAACAATTTCCACTACTCATCTATATTAGTAAGACATAATTAGTACTCATTTTTAAAGAAAACCAACAAAAGTAATTCTTAACATAATCAATGTGAAATTAAAGTAGGCATACTGGACAGGCAGTTTTGTAAGTATTTTGAGCAAATTGAAATCCAAAACTTTGGTCCTTTGACCTAAACATTGATATTTCATCCATCATATATTGAAGTCCATATATTTTTAACTTTTGCATGACTTCTAAAACACATTTCATAATTTCAAGCTTATGAGAAGGGCTATCCTTATCATATTGGAAGGCCAGATTCAACCAAAAGGCAGCCGCATGAAGATCTTTTTTCAACAAATTATCCCACCTCCTATCAATTATATCAATGTATGGACCGTAGAACTTTTTCTTGTTCTTAAACAGTTCTTTAATGCCATTAACAACTCTCCATATGCCTTCATATACATAACCTAATGATGGTTTTTCATCATAATCACAAATACGCAACAAGCGCATAATTGGACCCATAATTCTCACAATAATCAAACAATTATTCCAAAACTTCCCATCAACAATAATTTGTTTGACTTCTTTACCTTTTCATTTTTCAACTCTCTCTTGTATGCCCTAGAAGTCACTAGAGCCTCCAAATGCTATTTCAAATCATGAAGATTCTTCAAAGCAATAAAATTAGTACCAAATCATGTTTCCATAGGACGAAGAGTCTCTCTCCAACCAAGCATTTTTCTTAACCAACTAAGAATCCACTTTCGATTATGAACATACATGGTGACTCTTGAAGCAAGAGTAATTACATCTTTCACATGAGTCATTTCTCCAATATCTTTCATAATTAAATTTAAACAATATGCTGCACAAGGAGACCAACTAATTGTAGGATATTTTTCGAAAAGTAATCGACCAGCAGCTTTATAATTACTTGCATTATCTGTGATCATGTGAACAACATTATTAGGTCCAACAATCTCAACAATTTCTGAAAACGGATTACACAAATATTCAGCATTAGACTCAAAATCTGAAGCATCAATAGATTTGATAAATGAGATCCCACTAGAACAATATACCAAAAAATTGATCAAGCTTCTTTGCCTATTATACTTCCAGTCATCACCCATAATTGTGCAACCAGTTTCAACCCATTTATTACGTAAATTGTCAACAATTAATTCAACTTGCTTCTTTGCATCTTTCAACAAATTTACCCGTAAAGTATGATAGCTAGGTCCTTGATAACTATGATCCATACTTGCTATTTTTCCAATTGTTTGTTGATAATAGGGAGAATTACAAGCATTCATTGGAATATATGCATCCTAAAACTACGAAACTATAGCCATGTCAGTATCATGCCATCTCTCTTTACTTTGCATACAAGACTTGGATGCTCGGTTGAGAATAATCAAGAGATTTGCCTGTCATATAAGATTTAATGCCATGTGCCTTTCTTTTTCTCTTATTCCCACTCACATTAGTTTGAGTTGCCTTTGTTTTTGGATGAGGAATTTCTTGAACATCATCACCTTCAAATCCCGCTACACTTCGGCCAAATGGATTTCCAATTTCAAATATCCATTTTTTCTCTTTTGCTTTTTGAACATTTTCGTTCAATGAATCTTCCATTATCTGCTGAACATCATTTGGTAAATTTTTGCATGGAGCAACATTACTCTTGACTTTTGCAAAATAATGTTTCATTCGATTAATACCTCCCCCTCTAAAAGTACTATTGCACCATTGACATAATCAAAATGTTTCTACCTTGTGAATCTTGTCCTTCTATAACATGCCTTCAAGCTATATCAGTTTTTTGCCTATAATTTTCAGAACTTGACTTTGATGCCGATCCTTAATTTATTGGTGTGGATTGTGAATCAGTACCTTCCATTGTCCTACATTAGAAAGAACATTGAAAATATTAAATAATTTAAAAAACCTCCTATAAATGAAAATTTACAGCAATTGTTACACATGAAAATACATTGTAAAGCTGAAAGTAACATAGCTATCATGATCTGTACCAAAAAATAATCAGCATGATATATTCTATATTCTTAACATATTATTTGATTCATTTTAGTAACTCGTCGAAAACTTTTATTTAAATTTGGTTCATGAACTTGTGTATTCAATTCTTCAAATATTTTGAAGCTGTTTAAGTTAGATTTCAACCAAATCACACTTGTTAATGTAAAGATCGAAGACAACTTAAGAGGGGGGTGAATTAAGTAAATTAAAAATTAATCAAGTTATGAGACACTTTTTGGCTCAATATGAAATTTACCCTTTTTTTTAGATGACCACTCAATGAAATAGTTAATAAGAAAGCAAGATTGCTTGTGAGTAGAAGAGATGAGCAATTTATGTTTGCAAGATAGTAAGTAAAAGGGAAAGAATAGCAAACCAAATTCCAAACTGCTCTTGAACTTAAATATTATTTTATAGAGTAAGATTTTTCAAGTTGATCAAATGCAACCAATTTTTGTGTACAAAAAAAGGATCACTTCCTCCTTGCCCTAAGCCACACTTGGTCAAGTTAGAAAGTTTTACAATCATTCGGATAACCCTCACAAAACTACACTATTGAAGTATTTTTGTCACACAAGAAAAGGTTATACAAGATTTACACAACTAAGAGTACAAATCTTCCTTATAGAGTATTTTCTCACTAAAATCACTCTTGATTTTTTGTAGTTTCAATGTGCAAAAGTACTTTGAAAATAGTTGATCATGTACTATTTATATGAGACCAAAAAGTTTCTCTATTAATGCTTCCAATAGATAGAAAGTAGCTGAAAAGTCAACTAGCCATTGGGAGTGTCGGACGTCCGGTAGTCTTGTTTCTTGTATCCGACAGCAGGCAGTGACCTTGAGAAATTTTTTTCAATTCTTTCGGACATCCGGTACCTTTAATACTTGCGTCCAAAAGCAGATAGTGAGATTGAGAAATCTTCCTCAATCCTTTCGGATGTTCGGTACCTCTAATACTTTGCGTCCGAAGTGCTGCATTATTTATCGGACGTCCGGTGCTCTAATGTTTTAAATTCGATCGAAATCAGTGAGCAAGAGGAAATGTTTTAATTTCTTCGGATGTCCGGTGGTGGAGTTCATTATGCGTCCGAAATTGCACAATGATTATCGGACGTCCGGTCCTGTCCTTACAAGCTTCCGACAACTTTCAGCAACCTTTAACTCTTTTAATTTTCACTTGATTTTAGAATCTGATTTGCTTCATAGTTGAAAGTATTTCTTTAAGAGATATTAGTATCATCCATTTGTTTTGTAATCATTAAAAGTTAGGGACTAAGATTCACAATCTCCCCCTTTTTGATGATAACAAAACAATGGATAGAGAAAAGAAAAAAGAGCAAAAAACTCCCCCTCACTCATTGCATCAAAGATTTTAAGTGCCAAAATTTTCAAAATGTCAGAATAACTCCCCCTCAGAATAACCATAAAATCCCAACGGATCCCAATAGCCGTTCCTCCCTCTTTTTATCATCATAAGATGAGTGTAACAACCAACAATATCAATATCAGCAATAACCAATATCAATATCAACATTCAATTCACCAAAAATGCAATCCACAAATTCAGAGAAATGATACCAGAAATTAGCAATCACAAGTATAACAATCATTCAGCACTCATTAGCCAAAAAATTTACCAAAAGAAGTTAACTAGAAACCATCAAAGTTATATATTAGCAAATAAACTAGAAACCAACAAAGTTAATCAGAATTCAGTAGTACAGAGTATTTGAATCAACAAAAACAGGAAATACAAAAGATGCAAATGCCTAATATGAAGTGCCATCCTAAAATGAAGTGCAAGTGCCTAAGAGTATTTAGATGGTGATCTTGGACGATCCAAACCTTCTTCTTGCAAGGCGAAACTGACCAGGATTCACTTCTTCTTCAATTTCCTCATCATCATCATCACTAGTTTCAGTTGTTGGAGCCTTGCATTTATCTTGTGACTGAGAACTTGAGACATGAATTTTAGGAGTGGACTCAGTATGGGACCCTTTGTCTTGTGGAACAGGGGTTGACTCAGTTGGCTTAGTCCAAGACTCCTTCTAATGCACATTTTCATCTTCTTAAGGGACAGGAGACACAAGCAGATTTATTTTGTTAATAAAAGTGGTTTGCTACTCAGGTGAAATAGTCATCATCAGACCATCTTCAAGAAAGAGAATGTGTTGTTTGCACTCCTCAAATAAGGAAATGACTTCATGGTTGGATAAGAAAAGCTGAGTGGATGATTTTCTAGGATGGATGGTGAATGGTGAAACATATTGAGACTGGTCTCTGGGAGGTCTGGGAGTGATAGGAGTTTCATGACGATTCTTTGTCCTAAACTCCAAAATAAATTCCTTCTAGCACCAATGACCATCAAAGAATCGCAGATTTTTTCTTTTAAAATAAGTTTTTGAAAAAGATGGTGGATGCAGTCTCTTTTGGAAACACTCCAGTGAAAGGTATTTTGAAGTGAGCAAAGATTGGAGTTAAAAACCTTTCATAGGAGAGTTTCCTACGACTATCAGTGCTGATTTTGAACAAAAACTTGCGCATAACAAAGCCGAAATCAATTCGGATCTTTTCAAGAAAATAATAAAATAAGTAAAGCTCCATTTTGTTGGCATTAGTCCTATGACCATCAGTAGGAACCAACAGATTTGAAATTATTGAAAAGATGATCAAATTTTGAGAACTGAGATCCTCCAATTTTGCCTCAACAGGAGTGTTGAAGTGTGTTTGAAAATAAGTCATCAGTTTTGCAATATGAAAATGATGATAGGCAAAAGGAAACTCTTCATAAGAGAAAAAGATTACAATTTTTCCTTTAAAACCATTTTCAATTTTGGTCTTTAAGACCGTATTAACAATGTCAGGATTGAATGCAATATCAACTGAATTGACACGAGAAACAAGGTCAGTGTGTGAACTACCCTTCCTAAGATTAGCAAAGAACTGATGAAGCATATCAGGATAATAAGTGTTGGGTAAGTTTAGAATGTGAGACTATTTTTGGAATTCAAAGAGCTTAAGAACTGGTTCAAGGTCAAACTTACGGAATTCAGAGGGGACAATGGTCCTTTGAGTGATGAAACATGTGAAATCCATTCAAACCCCTCTCTGGCATCATCATCAATAAATTTGGGCAATGGAGTTGGCTCGTCCTCAGTTTGAGCAGCAGGTTGCTTTCTGGCAGAACGTTTCCTTTTTCCACCACGTTGAGCATCAGTTGGCACATCAGTCCTTTTTCTTGATGATTTCTTGATGGAAGGCTCAGCAGTTGGTTGTTCATCATCACTGATATGAGGCAATACAGTTGACTGTTCCTCAGTTTGAGCAGTTTGTTTCTCTTTGGTAGAATCTTTCCTTTTTTTCACTTGGTGTTTTAGTCCCTTTTCTGGGCGATTTCGTAGTGGAAGACTCGATAATTTCAATGTCTTCATCTCTTAGCCTGGTAGTGCGTCCTCTCACTCTTACCATGATGAAATGCAGAATGATTTTGTTGCAGAAAGTGATGAATGCGTGAATGAGATGGACTAAGATTGCAATATAGACTACAATGTATGTTTGAATCTTTCAAAAAGAGTGAATTCTGAGTGACTAGGGTTTTTGCTGAGAATTGGGATCGATGGAATGGTTGGCAGTTACAAGAAGTTATGAATGCTAATGAATGAGCAAAAGGGGTGTGATGGTATTGGAGAAATCAATTTTTTGGAACTTGTTCAGAGGAAAGATAAAATTGAAATTTGAAAGTGGGACAAGAGAAAAGGGTGCATTCGAGACAGTGGTTGAAAAACGAACTAAATGAAGGAGAGGACTACTTATAATATGCCTCTTTTGAGTATCGGACGGCCAAACGAAGAGAAGCGTCTGACACTACCGTCCGAACCAAAATTTTCTGGAAAAATGGCTTAGAACACTATCGGACGTCCGTTCATATGCATCGGACGTCCGATAAAGTGTGACCAGAGAATTTTTTAGAGAATCTTTTCTAAGACGTCCAATTTTGTTCTCAATTACACAAATTGATCCAATGGTAAGGCTTTTGCAAGAATATCAGCAATTTGATCTTTTGAGAAAACATATTGTACACAAATTTCACCCTTTTGAACAAGATCACAATTGAAATGATATTTTATGTCTATATACTTTGTCCTAGAATGTTGAATAGGATTTTTTGTTAAATTTATGGTACTTATATTATCACAATAAATAGGTACACAGTCATATACCAATCTAAAATCAGTTAAAGTACTTTTCATCCACAACAATTGAGCACAACATGCACCGGCGGCAACATATTCTGCTTCGACCGTAGGGAAGGAGATAGCATTTTGTTTCTTACTAAACCATTACACTAGACAATTACCAAGAAAGTGACATGTATCACTTGTATTTTTTTATCTATCCTAAAATCAGCATCCAAAAAATCATATAAAAGAAATTCATGACATTTTGGATACCAAAAATCATAGTTTAAAGTTCCTTTCAAATATCTAAAAATTCTTTTCACAACAATCAAATGAGATTTCTTTGAACAAGATTGGAAACGAGCACACAAGCAAACAATGAACATAATATCAGGTCTACTTGCGGTTAAATAAAGTAAGTTATCAATCATACCTCTATACTTCTTTTCATCAACTTTTATACCTTCTTCATTCTTATCAAATTTGGTAGATGTGCACATAGGTGTTCCAACTAGATTTGATTCCTTCATTCCAAATCTTTTGAGCAGTTCCTTGGTGTATTTAGTTTGATTGATGAACGTACCTTCTCGAGTTTGAATCACTTGGAACCCAAGAAAGAAATTCAATTCTCCCATCATACTTATCTCAAAATCTTTTTGCATAATAGTGAAAAAAATTTTGCACAAACACTCAATAGTAGCACCAAAGATAATATCATTAACATATATTTGTACAATTAGGAGATCATTGGAACTTTATTTAGTAAAAATAGTGGTATCCACAATACCTCTTTTAAATCTATTCTTAACAAAAAAATCACTTAAACATTCATACCACGCTCGTGGAGCTTGTTTCAATTCATACAAAACTTTTGAAAACTTAAACACATGATTTGGAAATGTCTCGTTTTCAAAATCGGGAGGTTGGTCAACATAAATCTCTTGATCAATAAAACCGTTTAAGAAAGTACTTTTAACATCCATTTGAAATAATTTAAAATTCTTGAAACATGCAAAATTCATGAACATTCTAATTGATTCTAGCCTAACTACGGGAGCAAATGTTTTATCAAAATCTATTTTTTTTTCTTGAGCATACCCCTTAACTACAAGTCTAGCCTTATTTCTCACAACTTCACCTTTGTTATTCATTTTATTTCTAAAAATCCATTTTGTGCCAATAATAGGATGATTTTGAGGTCTTTCAACTAGTGTCCAAACCTTATTCCTCTCAAATTGATTTAATTCCTCTTCCATGGCTAAAATTCAGTTTTCATCTTTCAAGACATTAACAACATTTTTAGATTTAAAATGTGAGATTAAGGCAAAATTATCCATCAATTGCTTAGCGGAGAAACGAGTTCTAATCTTTTCGGATGGATCACCAATGATAAACTCCTTTGGATGATTTTGAACAAACTTCCAAACTCTTGAAAGATCCTTAGATATACCAATATCCTCATCATTTTCTTTCAATGCTTGATTCTCTTGAGAATCATCTTCTTTCAAATTATCTTTTAGTGGAGCATTGTCTTGATCATGAATTGTGAGTTTTTTAAGTCCTTCTTGAACACTAAATCATCATCCTCACAACAACTTTTGAAAATATCATCATTAGATTTATCCAATGTAACATGAATGGCTTCTTCTTTAACAAGAGTCCTTTTATTGTAGACTCTAAAACCTCTTTTGTTTTCACAATATCCCAAGAAAATGCCTTCATCGGATTTCTTATCAAATTTTTTAAGATGTTTTTTGATATTTAAAATAAAACACTTGCAACAAAAAATTTTGAAATATCCAACAATTGATTTTTCATCAAACAATCAATCCATAAGAGGTTTTATTCAAAATTGATCTCAAGAGAACTCTATTCATTGCATAATAAGCCGTATTTACGATTTCGGCCTAAAAATATTTTAGCAAATTGCATTCACTTAACATGGTTCTTGCGGCTTCTTGAAGAGTTCTATTTTTTTCTTTCAACAACACCATTTTGTTATGGAGTTCTTGCAATAGAAAATTCATGAGTAATTCCATTATGATCACAAAATTCTGAAAAATCACAAAATTTAAATTCCGAGCCATTGTCATTTTTAATTTTAATAATTTTCAATCCAATCAGATTTTAAACTTTTGCAAATAGGGAAATAAAATTTTTAAAAGTATCATCTTTGTGGACAAGAAACATCACCCAAATGTATCTAAAATAATCATTAACAATAACTAAACAATATCTTTTACCACCCAAACTAACAATTTGTGTAGGACCAAACAAATCAAGATGTAAAAGTTCCAAAAGTTTTGAAGTAGAAACACATTTCTTGAGTTTGAAAGAAACTTTAATTTATTTTCCAAATTGACAAGCATCACAAATCTTGTCCTTTTCAAATTTAATTTTTGGCAATCTTCCAACAAGTTTCTTTTTGGAAATTTCTTTTAACAAATCCATGTTGAAATGACAAAGTTTTCTATGCCACAACCAAGGGTATTCATTTGAAATTTTAAGGCATCTAAAACTAGAGGAATCAACATTTTCAAGAATAACTACATAAATGTCATTTATTCTTTTTCTTTTGAAGATAATATTAAATTTTGAGTCAAGAACAAGACATTCATGTTTTTTGAATAACACAAATAGATTTCTATCACACAATTGACTAATACTTAGCAAGTTATAAATCAAATTATCAACTAGGAGAACATTGTGAATAAAAGTTTGACCATTCTTACCAATATCTTCTACTCCAATTGTTTTGGCTTTATTGTCATCTCCAAATGTCACTTTTTTCACTTGATTTCGGTTTGATCTTGATGAATTGTGATGGATCACCGGTCATGTGCCTTGAATGTCCACTATCTATGAACCATTTTGATTTCTTAATGATATTCACCAAATTCACCTTCACAAAATAACATATGGTACCCTTTATTTTTTGGGTCCATGAGAATTAGCATTATGTCTAACCATTCACATGCATTTCATGCCATTTCTCATATTTTTTCTTACATAGCAATTACTCTTCATGTGACCTATTTGACAACAAAAACTGCACATAGTCAAAGAGTTACTTGTATGGATAGGTTTAACAAACCTTACTTATTTTCTTTTATAAATGGTAAATTCATTTGAACTAGAATTTAACTTCTTTCATGAGTGTCACGATAAGTTTTTGGTTCATTCTTTTGAAAACAACTTTGTTTCTTGTGTTGGAACAATTCATTAAGATTATCCATTCTTCTTTTCAAATCCCCTTATTCTTTCTTGAGCATCTTACAAAACTTTATTTTTCTATCAAACTCAACATGTAAATCAGTTTCAAACCTTTTCAAATTGTCATTTTCATCTTTTAGATTCTTGTTTTGTTGAAAAAAGTTTGCATTGTCTTGAATCAGAAAATTGATCTTTTGTTTTAGTTCCTTGTTTCTAGCATAGGATTCTTTCAAATTATCATGCAATCTCTCAATGAAGGAATTAACATCATCATCAAATTCATCATCACTATTAAATTAAAAGTTGCAAGTAGTTACATCATCATCACCAATGGCCATGAAAGTCATTTGAGCAGATTCTTCTTCCTATTCAACGTCACCATCTGAGTTGCAATCATTCCAAGTGATTTGAAAGTTGTTGAATTTTGATTTTCATTCACCCTTTCTATCTTTCTTTTTTTTTCATTGGACACTCACTCATGTAGTGTTCAAATTGGCCGCACTCAAAACACTTGTCATTTTACTTTTTATTGACTTCTTGCTTTCCTTTATTTCTTACATTGTTGAACTGATTTGGAAATGTATTGCTAGATCTGTGAGGACCCGTAAAATTTTCCTATTTCATATCATTTAATTCTATTTCTTTATATGCATTTTCTTTATTTTATTCTACTACCTTAATTTTCTAGACATTTTATAAGTGAATATAGTTTTCTAAAACATTTTTCTAGTATAAGTTAGTTCGGGTTAGTTTGGAAGTGTATTAAGGACGTGGGACCCGCTAGTGCGATATAATTTTGCCGATTAGGTGATGAAGTATTAAGTGATATTATTTTACAAGGTGCTAGGAGACAATTAGAGGTTAGCTAGACAGATTAACCATTGGAGGAAAGAAGATAAACTTAAAACCTAAAGGACGCCACGTGTCGCGTTCCGATTGGAGGTTGGACTTGACTAAGCTTTTCACCTTTACTAAAAATCAGATTTTGACCCAAAATATCCTTACTTTCTTACCCTTCTTGGCTGAAAATAAGGAGAGGAGAGAGGAGAGAAAACCTTCATCTTGCTCTTCAATTTCTTGTCCAATTCTTGAGTTCCAACCATAGCTTTTGCAAATCACTCCATAAAAGTGCTAGTCAAAGGAGTTTCTAAGGTGGTTGTGGAGTAATTTTGGGAGGAAGAAGCCTAAGTCATCATTTTTCTTGAGGATCCAAGGTAACTTGCTAAGGAAATCCCTCTTTGTTCTTAATAATTCCCAATTTGTGGCTTAAAGTTGTAGTTGTGGTAGTTTTATGAGCATATTTTGTGGTTTGAAGTAGTTTAGTGGTAATTTTCGGTTATAGTGAATATTTCTGTCCTGTTCTGCCCAGATATATTCGGCCATCAAGGAGGCCGAATTGGACTTAGCTCAAAACATGAAAGTTGTAGAGAATTGAGTGTAGATTATGTCTGTAAAATTTCAGCTCAATCGGAGCACTGTAGCCTGTGAAATGACTAATTTACCCCTGCTTCCCTGTTTCTGTCCGGAAATGATAATCAGCCTCTGTAATTGGCTCGTTTGGCTGGGAAGATGAATGAATTAGCTTTTGATGCCTTCTTAAGAATTGTATCCTTGTATTCTAGCTTTTGAATGGCTTTGGAATCAACTAAAGTGGAGTTGTGTAATGATAATATTACCAATCTGTAAATTAGGTTTACAATTCTTAAAATTGGAGTTGTGTAATGATAAAATTGGAGTTGTGTGTACTGAGATATGATTGAATAAATCAGGAATGCTAGTTGACTTTCACAGTGAGTTTCAAACTGGAAAATCTAAGGCTGTTTGGGTAAATTTGACTAGGTTAGGTTGAAAACTGGGTTGAGGTATCTTCATAAGAATTGTATCCCTATGTGTTAGCTTTCCAACGCCTCTAAAAACACCCAAAACGGAATTGTGTAGCCTGAGTTATTGTCGGTTAAAGTCAGTGCTGATAACTAGACTGATCTTGAACTTTTGGATCTGTGATTGGGACATTTGACTTAGATAAACTCTAATTAGGTTAAGTGGCCTTCATAAAAGTTGTTCCCCTCTGTCTTAGCTTCGATATGGTATAAGGTTCACCCCGATTCGATAACCATAGCTCCGGGTATGACTAAAATGCTACGAGATGTCAAATCTGCCATTTAGCTTTTGTCTTCAAAATTGATATTTGCTTGTACTTTTGCACTTGTGTTATTCTTGGATGGTTTTGGAGCCTATTGAACGGCTATTGTAATGATAATATTTGTATGTGATTGTGGGGGCTGATTAACGAAAATAAGGAAGCCATATATGGCTGGAAATTTGGTAAAAACAAAGGGCATGCTGCCCAATTTTCTAGGCCGCGTAGTTCCTTCAAGTTTGAGTTGATTCTTAGTAGATGAACGGCTTTTAGGTCATTCAAGCCCGTAGGTCCTCCCGTTACCTTTTCGTTCCGAAATCACGCTTTGCAGCCTTGCATTAGTAGCTCATTTGGATAGGCATACGACTTGTAGTCGAGCCTCACTTGTGCACTTCATTTACTAGAATTTGGGATGTAAAAACCTTAATTGCTACTTTGGTTATTTTAGGGTTTCTGGGCGATTAAAGTCATTTTGGGGAAAACTTTTGAAGTATCTGCACTTGAATTGGTGAGTGTACCACTCCCCCTTATTTGTTCCTTAACTGGGTTTTTGTTCATGAAATCTGTAATTTGAATGACTGTACTATCTGTTTATTCTGTTGAGACAAGGGTGTACTTTATCACCCTCGTTCTCTTATCAATATGCTCATTTACTGTGGAAAAATTTGAATCTGTTATCTGTGCTCAATCTACTGCCATTTGGACATTGCATCCAATGACTTTTCTGTTACCCCTGAGCTCAAATCCTGTGGCTAGTTACTCGAGTCGAGCCGGCCAGGGCCTGGTCGATTAGATAACGAACCACGGTAGTCTGTTTTAAGAAATCTTTGGGTAATGAGACTCTGGATTTCTGGTATACTCGAGTATTCCACCCTCTGTTACTGTTGAGGTGTTCGGGCCCGGTAGGGGTATGTTTGGTGGACGGACTCGGTGTAAAGTGGGGTCTACGGACATGTTTGTTCTATATACGTTGACGGAGAGTCAACGGGTTTGGATCAAGTACCGCAATTGGGCACTTTGGCTCCTGAGAGCTACCTGTATCCTTTCCAGTTGAGATAATTGTTTATTTCCTTATATGTGCATATGTGCCTTAAAAGTGAAATGCCATGCTTCGTGACTATTCGTATTCTTGGTACCTCATTGAGCGCAAGCTCACCCCTTTCCCGTTATCTTTGTTTTCCTTACAGGAGACAAATTTTGAAATCATGATTTTTGAAGAAAAGGGGCGAGCGATTGTATATGTATTTTGTTAAGCTCTTCTGCAACGAAACCCTAATTGTATTTTGAATAGTATGGATACTTTGGCTTGTGTACTTCCAGTTAATTTATTTAAGACTTCGATGTAAAAATATGTGTATAAGCGTTTAACCTTGCCTGTTAAGTGTATTCATTTGAGATGCTACGGCTTCTAGGCTTTGGTGACCGTTTCATGAACCATTGGATGCTTGGACGAGCGTGGCGTTTGAGCAAGGAAAAGAAAAATTCTCGCGCGAACTCTAGGTTTTGTGTGATTTGTTTCCGCAGTCCTGGCGAGAGCTGGGCAGGCGGTCCGCCAAACCCTTTGGTTCGCCTTAGGGGTAGGTGGGGCTGTCAACAGTTGGTATCAGAGCCACGTCGGCGTGGTCTCTGCGCGAAGTAAGCTTGGGCCGAGTGGTGTTATGGCCCTGATCTTGTGAATGTGTTTAAAGGATTAAGTGCCCATCTTGGGCGTAAGCCATGAACCGTGCATTTTATAAGTGTAAGGATCTTTATTATGGGACTTGAGAAAGATAGGTACGTAGGTCGGGTAGGAATCTTTAATATGGATGATTTACTCTTGGGACCGCCGGCTCGAGTGTGAATTATCTTATTCGGAATTCTTGTTCCCGGCTACTAAATGGAAAGCGAGCCTAGGTTAGAAATGACTTGGGCGAACTAGAAATTGGATTCCACGGAATTTCCTGTGATGTATTAGGGTATCACTGAGGATGATTAATTCTTTCTAAGGTATAAATTGTGTTATTCTTGTAGATTGTGGACCGAGCCTATAGGGGAAAAGTTTTCATTCATTGCTTTTGTATTTTTTGGCCTCGTTTGTCTATCTTACTTTTGGATGAACCCCGTCACTTTCAGGGACCCTCTTTTGTTTGTATTTAACTGACTGCTATTGTGTGACTTGTTCGGGTATACCGTTGTGTATGAATACATACTTTTGAATCTGTGTGTACTTCTTCTTACTTGCTTATGTTATAAACTACCTTTACTGTTATATTCACGTTTCGACCCTAGATTGGTTAGACCGATGGAGAGTACTCGTAGTGGAAGAGGTCGTGGGCGCGGACGTAAGCAACCCTCGAATGAAAGGGGTAACCGGGAACCAAGGCCTGACCAAATCCTGAACCTAGGGTCGACCCAAATGCTCAAGTAGCAGCTGCTATCCAGCGTATGACCGATCTGCTAGCCCACGTAGTAGAACACCAGGGTCACAACCCTAACCCTCACCTGGAAACCCTGGTAACCCTGTAGAGGGCGAGGATAGAGCCCTTGAAAGATTTCAAAAATTTTCCCCACCAAAATTCCTTGGAGGGCCAGACCCTGACGTGGCCGAAAGGTGGTTGGAGAAGATGATAGATATTTTTGGCCCGCGCTACATTATACCGAGGAAAGACAAGTGACCTTCGCTGTTTTTCAACTAGAGGGAGCAGCCCGATCTTGGTGGAATATTATAAGACTGAAATGGGAAAGAGAACAAAACCCCAAGAACATGGGCGAACTTTATGAGGGAATTCAATACCAAGTTTTTCCCTCCTCTAATTCCAAGAAAAGAAAGAAGACGAATTCATTCGGCTTCGCCAAGGAACTCAAACCGTAGCCGAGTATGAGAGTCAGTTTACCTCGGTTGTCTAAGTTTGCGCCTGAATTGATCGTAACTGACAAAACGGATAAGGCGTTTTGTCCAAGGATTAAACGTTGAGATTCAAAAAGACCTAGCTGTAGCTCAACTCAGTCCTTTAGTGACGCGGTGGAGAAAGCCCAGCGAGTTGAAAATGCGAGGCTACAGGTTAGAAACTTCCAAGCAAAGAAAGAGGACTTCCTGGGAGCAGCTCGGAACAAGAGGATAAGAGTACACCTCCCTAAGATTGGAAAGGGAAACGGGGGAGTACGACTACCGGAGGTGTCCAGAGGCGTCTCACCGGGGGAATCGGTCTTTGCTACTCGTGGTTCCTGTGGATATTGCGGAGGGCCAAATCACACGGAGACAAATTGTTGGAAGAAAGAGGGAAAATGCCTGCGCTGTGGAAGCGCCGATCATCGGATTGCTAACTGCCCCGCACGACTGCGCAAAGGGAAAGAGACCCAGCAACCAAACAAGACCAACCCTGGACAGTCAGAGAGGGGAAGGACTGAAATGAAAGTACCGGCTCAGGTGTATTGCCTAGAGCCACATCAGGTCCCTGACTCGTCTGAGGACGTAGAAGGTATGATCCGTTGGTTACCTTAGATTTTGATAGATCTCGTTAATAAGAAAATTTCGAGGACGAAATTTCTTTAAGGAGGAGAGAGTGTGAGGACCCGTAAAATTTTCCTATTTCATATCATTTAATTCTATTTCTTTATATGCATTTTCTTTATTTTATTCTACTACCTTAATTTTCTAGACATTTTATAAGTGAATATAGTTTTCTAAAACATTTTTCTAGTATAAGTTAGTTCGGGTTAGTTTGGAAGTGTATTAAGGACGTGGGACCCGCTAGTGCGATATAATTTTGCCGATTAGGTGATGAAGTATTAAGTGATATTATTTTACAAGGTGCTAGGAGACAATTAGAGGTTAGCTAGACAGATTAACCATTGGAGGAAAGAAGATAAACTTAAAACCTAAAGGACGCCACGTGTCGCGTTCCGATTGGAGGTTGGACTTGACTAAGCTTTTCACCTTTACTAAAATCAGATTTTGACCCAAATATCCTTACTTTCTTACCCTTCTTGGCTGAAAATAAGGAGAGGAGAGAGGAGAGAAAACCTTCATCTTGCTCTTCAATTTCTTGTCCAATTCTTGAGTTCCAACCATAGCTTTTGCAAATCACTCCATAAAAGTGCTAGTCAAAGGAGTTTCTAAGGTGGTTGTGGAGTAATTTTGGGAGGAAGAAGCCTAAGTCATCATTTTTCTTGAGGATCCAAGGTAACTTGCTAAGGAAATCCCTCTTTGTTCTTAATAATTCCCAATTTGTGGCTTAAAGTTGTAGTTGTGGTAGTTTTATGAGCATATTTTGTGGTTTGAAGTAGTTTAGTGGTAATTTTCGGTTATAGTGAATATTTCTGTCCTGTTCTGCCCAGATATATTCGGCCATCAAGGAGGCCGAATTGGACTTAGCTCAAAACATGAAAGTTGTAGAGAATTGAGTGTAGATTATGTCTGTAAAATTTCAGCTCAATCGGAGCACTGTAGCCTGTGAAATGGACTAATTTACCCCTGCTTCCCTGTTTCTGTCCGGAAATGATAATCAGCCTCTGTAATTGGCTCGTTTGGCTGGGAAGATGAATGAATTAGCTTTTGATGCCTTCTTAAGAATTGTATCCTTGTATTCTAGCTTTTGAATGGCTTTGGAATCAACTAAAGTGGAGTTGTGTAATGATAATATTACCAATCTGTAAATTAGGTTTACAATTCTTAAAATTGGAGTTGTGTAATGATAAAATTGGAGTTGTGTGTACTGAGATATGATTGAATAAATCAGGAATGCTAGTTGACTTTCACAGTGAGTTTCAAACTGGAAAATCTAAGGCTGTTTGGGTAAATTTGACTAGGTTAGGTTGAAAACTGGGTTGAGGTATCTTCATAAGAATTGTATCCCTATGTGTTAGCTTTCCAACGCCTCTAAAAACACCCAAAACGGAATTGTGTAGCCTGAGTTATTGTCGGTTAAAGTCAGTGCTGATAACTAGACTGATCTTGAACTTTTGGATCTGTGATTGGGACATTTGACTTAGATAAACTCTAAATTAGGTTAAGTGGCCTTCATAAAAGTTGTTCCCCTCTGTCTTAGCTTCGATATGGTATAAGGTTCACCCCGATTCGATAACCATAGCTCCGGGTATGACTAAAATGCTACGAGATGTCAAATCTGCCATTTAGCTTTTGTCTTCAAAATTGATATTTGCTTGTACTTTTGCACTTGTGTTATTCTTGGATGGTTTTGGAGCCTATTGAACGGCTATTGTAATGATAATATTTGTATGTGATTGTGGGGGCTGATTAACGAAAATAAGGAAGCCATATATGGCTGGAAATTTGGTAAAAACAAAGGGCATGCTGCCCAATTTTCTAGGCCGCGTAGTTCCTTCAAGTTTGAGTTGATTCTTAGTAGATGAACGGCTTTTAGGTCATTCAAGCCCGTAGGTCCTCCCGTTACCTTTTCGTTCCGAAATCACGCTTTGCAGCCTTGCATTAGTAGCTCATTTGGATAGGCATACGACTTGTAGTCGAGCCTCACTTGTGCACTTCATTTACTAGAATTTGGGATGTAAAAACCTTAATTGCTACTTTGGTTATTTTAGGGTTTCTGGGCGATTAAAGTCATTTTGGGGAAAACTTTTGAAGTATCTGCACTTGAATTGGTGAGTGTACCACTCCCCCTTATTTGTTCCTTAACTGGGTTTTTGTTCATGAAATCTGTAATTTGAATGACTGTACTATCTGTTTATTCTGTTGAGACAAGGGTGTACTTTATCACCCTCGTTCTCTTATCAATATGCTCATTTACTGTGGAAAAATTTGAATCTGTTATCTGTGCTCAATCTACTGCCATTTGGACATTGCATCCAATGACTTTTCTGTTACCCCTGAGCTCAAATCCTGTGGCTAGTTACTCGAGTCGAGCCGGCCAGGGCCTGGTCGATTAGATAACGAACCACGGTAGTCTGTTTTAAGAAATCTTTGGGTAATGAGACTCTGGATTTCTGGTATACTCGAGTATTACCACCCTCTGTTACTGTTGAGGTGTTCGGGCCCGGTAGGGGTATGTTTGGTGGACGGACTCGGTGTAAAGTGGGGTCTACGGACATGTTTGTTCTATATACGTTGACGGAGAGTCAACGGGTTTGGATCAAGTACCGCAATTGGGCACTTTGGCTCCTGAGAGCTACCTGTATCCTTTCCAGTTGAGATAATTGTTTATTTCCTTATATGTGCATATGTGCCTTAAAAGTGAAATGCCATGCTTCGTGACTATTCGTATTCTTGGTACCTCATTGAGCGCAAGCTCACCCCTTTCCCGTTATCTTTGTTTTCCTTACAGGAGACAAATTTTGAAATCATGATTTTTGAAGAAAAGGGGCGAGCGATTGTATATGTATTTTGTTAAGCTCTTCTGCAACCGAAACCCTAATTGTATTTTGAATAGTATGGATACTTTGGCTTGTGTACTTCAGTTAATTTATTTAAGACTTCGATGTAAAAATATGTGTATAAGCGTTTAACCTTGCCTGTTAAGTGTATTCATTTGAGATGCTACGCTTCTATGGCTTTGGTGACCGTTTCATGAAACCATTGGATGCTTGGACGAGCGTGGCGTTTGAGCAAGGAAAAGAAAAAATTCTCGCGCGAACTCTAGGTTTTGTGTGATTTGTTTCCGCAGTCCTGGCGAGAGCTGGGCAGGCGGTCCGCCAAACCCTTTGGTTCGCCTTAGGGGTAGGTGGGGCTGTCACAAGATCCTCCTTTTCTGAATCTCTTTTTGTTGAGAATTCTCTTGAAACTCCTTGTGATAAGAGCAAGATCATTGTCATCGACTTCCGCATCTTCTCCATCTAAGGAAGTCAAGTTATCTTCATCTTGTGATGTTTTTAGAGTAATACTCCTTCTCACTTTTGCATCCTCTTCCTCTTGTACCTTAGTCTTAAACTTCAGCTCATAAGTGGTTAGAAATTTAATAAGAGATTCAATGGGCATAAAATTCAAGTTTTTAGTCTCTTCAATGGCAATCACCTTACTTTCCTAATCCTTGGACAAGGCATTCAAGATTTTTCTATTTTTCTCTCCTAAGGAGTATTTCTTTTCTAACACTTCTAAATCTTTAATGAGATCATTGAATTTACAATACATTTTGTCAATATTTTTATGAGATTCCATCTTGAATGATTCATATTTGGTGACTAAAATATATTTCTTTTATTCTCTTACATTCTCACTTCCTTCATCTTCATGAATTTCTGTCAGTTTGTCCCAATTTCTTTAGCAGACCTACAGCTTTTGACCATAATGGATTCATTTGAATCTAAACACTATACAACACATTCATAGTCTTGGCATTCAAAGTAAGGTAAGTTCTATCTTCACCAGTTAATTTATTTCTGATTTATGGTCTTGATCTATGTGTAACTTCATCTATAACAGTGACATCAAATGGATCTCATTAACAATAAACCACAATTCAATATCAATAGATTGTAAGAAAATAATCATTCTTTCCTTCCAACTCATGTAATTGGATCCATTAATTATTGGGGGTCTAGTGACAGATTGTTTTTCAAAAAATATGGTATTATTAGTTGTCATTTTACTCTAAAGCCGTTTGATTTTAATCTCCAGGAGGCCAAATTTTGATACCAATTGTAAGGATCGAAAACAATCTGAGAGGAGGGGTGAATTAGGTAAATTAAAAACTAATCAGATTATGAGACATTTTTTGGTTTAATATAAAATTTACCCTCTTTTCTAGATGATCACTCAATGAAACAGTTAATAAGAAAGCAAGATTGCTTGTGAGTAGAAGAGATGAGCAATTTATGTTTGCAAGATAGTAAGTAAAAGGGAAAGAATAACAAACCAAATTTCAAAATCCTCTTGAACTTGAATATTACTTTATAGAGTAAGTTTCTTCAAATTGATCAAATACAACCAATCTTTGTGTACAAAGAAAGAATCACTTCCTCCTTACCCGAAGCCACACTTGGTTAAATTAGAAAGTTTTACAATCATTTGGACAACTCTCACAAAGCTACATTATTGAAGTATTTTTCTCGGACAAGAAAAACTTATACAAGATTTACACAACTAAGAGTACAAATCTTCTTTATAGAGTATTTTCTCACTAAAATTACTTTTGATCTTTTCTAGTCTCAATGTACAAAAGTACTTTGAAAATAGTTGACCATGCACTATTTATATGAGACCAAAAAATTCCTCTATAATGCTTCCAACGGATAGAAGGCAGTTGAAGAGTCAACTAGCTGTTGGAAGTGTCGGACGTCCGGTAGTCCTGTTTCTTACGCTGACAGTAGACAGTGAACTTGAGAAATTTTTTTCAATTCTTTCGGACATCCGGTATCTTTAATGCTTGCGTTGAAAGTAGATAGTGAGATTGAGAAATCTTTCTCAATCCTTTCGGACGTCTGGTACCTCCAATGCTTTGTGTCCGAAGTGCTGCATTGTTTATCGGACGTCCGGTGCTCTAATGTTTTGCGTCCGATCGAAGTCAGTGAGCAAGAGGAAATGTTTTAATTCCTTCGGACGTCTGGTGGTAGAGTTCATTATGCGTTCGAAGTTGCACAATGATTATTGGACGTTCGGTCCTGTCCTTACAAGCATCCAACAGCTTTCAGCAACCTTTGACTCTTTCAATTTTCACTTGATTTTTGAATCTGATTTGCTTCATAACTGAAAGTATTTTTTGAAGAGATATTAGTATCATCCATTTGTTTTGTAATCATTAAAAGCTAGGGACTAAGATTCACAGTTAAGTTGCGGTTTTTTTCTTAAAATATTAATGGCTAGTGATTTACCAAAAAAGGGCACTCAATGCATTCCAAAATTCATCTATGTAGCTAATAATGGTCCATTGATTACATGCTTGGCAACCTAAATCTTGATTGGAGGCATTCAAAGCACAAGTCTTGATTGGAGGCAAAGTAACATTAATGAAAATGTATTTCTTTGATATTGTAGTGATCTCGAGTGGCCAGTTGCCTTGTATGACCTAATGCTGCTGCTTTATTGGACCACGGGACATTAAAAACTGCATTAAATGGTTGTAGCATATCATCCTACCATGTATGTCCATGGTACCAGTATGGCTGATAAAGTGATAATTGCATCCATCAGCCTTTTGAGGTAGGAACATAAGTTGGTCAATAAAACTACAGAAAAGACTTATTCACGTAACAGGAAAGATCATCATGTGAATTTTTTTTGAGCTCAGCCATTTTAATAATAGGAAAATTTGGATATGCACACATGGCATAGGACCATTTACAAAATAGAGCATATCTTGTGACATTCTGCATTTTTGTTGACCTATATTAGTCATTTAAGCTAACTACAAAAATCCCACTTCAAAAAAAAATCCTAAGAGTTAATAGTAAGCATGCTTAAACTTCATATGAAAAACTGTCTGATGAAGATGCTTGTGGCAACAAAGAACTCTTCGCAGAAAGGTATATTCAACTTAAGTTCCAACAACAAAATGAACAACAAGGTTTCATGAATGAAAGCAATATGTGTATTGATCCCATTCATCAGAACAAAAGCATCAAACAGACCCCAGCATAAAGCAGCATAGCCCAGGTGAAAAAGATCAACAAGAAAGTGGTATCCAAACTCATATTTGAGTTGCCTATACGTGCATAATGAGATTACAAAATAAAAAAGAATCATATAGAGACTTCATTTTATAGTTCTAGTCCAAGGTTCGGTGGCTGGATGAATCACCAACATTAGTCAGACAATGCAAGCATATATTTAGACCAGAGAATCCTAACTAATCCCACAGCCCAAAAAGAGATAATTAGAACTTTCTCATTCTCAAAACAAAAAGATAACTATTCTCTTGACTGTGTGACCATTATCAACTTAAATATTCTTGATTTAGTGCATCCAAGCAGTTTGCACTAATACTGATGCTATAAAAGAGAAATGTGTAAGGGACATGTACGCATGGTTGTGTGAATTGCTTGGTGATTCTTCCTAGTAAATGGTTAATCCAGATGGAACAGACAAGGAAAAGTAACCAATCATCAATGGAAGAAACCTGAAAAAAAGAAGAGACAATCAAATTCAAATTTCCAGATTCTCTAATAAGGACGTATTATTCACACCAGCAATACAAAACCCCAAATGCCTAGCATAATGAATCAAAAAAAATACTGAAATTCCAGTCACAGATCAATTTCAGCATAATGAATAAGCAATAATAGCCTTCAGATTGTGAAAATTACCAGATTTAGCTTTGGTTCACCTCGCATTTAATTACTTGATTGAGTTCTTGAAATCTGAAGAAACTGGTGGTGTTGCGGTGGTGGAGGCTAGAGATTTAAGGACAGATGACTATTAGAAATCGTGATTAGGAAACGATTGGTGAATCTCAAGAAACGGTGGTGGAGGTTTTTAGCTTTAGGTTATCGGAGCTGAAGAAGAAAGGAAGAAAACCTATGAGAAGAGAAGCAGAGTAGCAGACCCAAGTTTTGTCAATTTTGTCTGATTTTTTCAGTCATTTTTTAGCTTTTCTTAGTTGGTCAATCAATTGTCAAAGTGTCAAACTTTTGACTGAAAAAAGGCAGAAAAAGAAAAAAAATAAAAATCGAGGTTAATCAAATTATCTGGTTCACGGACCCGGGTTTGACCGATTTTATAGTATCTGAGTTTTTTAACTAACTCGGACCGGATGCCTGGCCGGTTCCCAGTTCGACCGGTCCCACCGGCTAGGCATCCGGTCCGAATCTAAAAACACAGGCCAGAACCAAACATTTTAACGGATACTCATATTTGATAATATAATTAATGAATATCCACTTGTTTCTGAATATAATTCTCTTATGAGAGAATTATATGGTTTACAAAATATGGAAACATATTATATGAATTTCATAGGAATTTATCATCGGATGAATTGTGTGCAAGGATGTGATAACAATTTTATTCAAAGTAGCACAACTTTCGAGTAATCAATGCTATATACATGACTACTCCCTAATTTTTTTGAAATTTTCAATCACCTTCAGTGGATTCAAGAAGGAGTAAAGTATATTTATCAAAATTATCCTATATATGGTCCCAAAAATATTTTAATACTCAAGATTATTTCAGTTGGACCAAACTTTGAAATTTCAAAAAGATATGTGCCTTTTATCATATCAAAGTTATGAAATATGATGAGTTAGACATAAAAGTTTAACCTTAACGGAAGGAATATGAATACTTCTTGAAGAAAAGATACATTATCAAAGAGCCCTTATGATAAGAATTGTTCAGTAAAATTTTGAAAATACACCTAAGTAAAGTTTTCGTACATATGGAGGAAATAGAGCATTTCTTCAATCATGACTACATATGCCAAAAAAAAAACTCCAGAGATAGCAATGAATTATTTAAATTAAAAAATACACTTACTTGAAAGTAGTTGGATAAAGTCCAACAACAAAGCAATCAGAACTTTATGCAGGATGAGGAAAACAAAAATTAACGTGTGTTCAAACTTGTACCAAAGAGAAAAAAGAAGATAAGGATACTGCATCTGTGACGACCCCACCTTTCCCTAAGGAGAACCAAAGGGTTCGGCGGATCGTCTGCCCCAATCTCTCGCCGAGACTCACTACAAATCTTTAAATGAAAAGCCAAATCAATTCCCAATGACTACATCTAAAAATGTCAAAATAATAACACGACGATAATATTTCATTGCACAAGTACATCCAAGGATACAATTCTCAAGTCAACTACATCGATTTCCAAATCTTAAAATATTCCAAAAGTCAGTTACAAAATACCAAACTATACAAAAGATTAGCCTTCACTAGTATCTTCCAATCACTTCCTTCACGTCACTCTCCTGTTAAGGAATAACAAATGGAATGGGATGAGTTAACGTTCAATGAGTCCAAGAAAACAGGCAAACAAATAAGTACAACTATCATGAAAGTTTAATACAAGAAGACAGCCATGATATTCATATAATTCACAAAGGAAAACAAAACACAATCAATAAGGATATGGGAGCTCTCAGGAGCTAATTTCCACTTGCTTTACCAAGGCCCGAGTTACACGGTTGGCCAATGGGTTGGGATGCCCCCCAGAAGTATAACGTGGCTCGGATGAGACATCGTTCCAATCGATTTAGAATTGTTTATAGTTCTGAGTCGACATGAGAGGTACCTCCCACCCGAATTAGTGTGGTACATACTATTGCTTAGAGAACTGGTTGATGAGACATCGCTCCAATCGACTTAGAATTGTTTATAGTTCTGAGTCGACATGAGAGGTACCTCCCACCCGAATTGGGTGTGGTACATACTATCGCTTAGAGAATTGGGTCGATGAGACATTGCTCCAATTGACTTAGAATTGTTTATTAGTTCTGAGTCGACATGAGCGGTGCCTCCCACCTGATTTGGTGTGGTACATACTATCGTTTAGAGAACCGATTATAGCACTAAAACGGTATGAGAGGCACCTCCCACCTCAAACAGGGTATGGTACATGCATCCATTCAGAGCTCACAAGTTAAACATATTTATATACAATTACCAAACATATGCACTCATATAACAAGTATCACATAATTAAAAGAGAGAGAGAACGAGAGCGATAAAGTACACTCTCGCCTCAACAAGTTTACGTATCATTTATAACACTTTGTAAAATTAACATTTCAATCACATAAGCATTTAACATGCACTTGACACTCACCACTAACCAATGGCAAAATAAGAGTGAAGCGAGCAGTCAGACGAGCTCTTCGGCGTCTTCGTGACCACCTGAGACATATACAATCATAATTACCTAGGTGCTCGACCAAGGTTACAAAGAAAGACATTTTCTCGCTACTCACTCTTCAAGTCACACGTTCGAGTCAAGTTAAAGAAGCTTGTCTAGCTAAAATAGTGGAATAATGCTCAAAGAGAGATCAAAGGTCGTTTTGATTTAAGTCGTGGTAAGTAAATCTCAATTAAAGAGAAAGTACCATTTTCACTTTCGACACGAAAATCGAGAAAAAAGGGGTAGATGGTTTTAATCTTCCAAAATTTCAAATCTCACGTCTAAACTTTAGAAGGTAAAGAGTATTCACATTTCCGAATTAATGGAGTTAACTCATCCAAAACTCCACTCATTTTCATAGAAAAATATCAAAACTAAGGTTCCAAAATTCAAGTGTAAAACTAGTGCAATTCACCAAGAACTACTTTAGCCAAAATGCTCCCTTTTCGGAGTTTAAATGCATGGGAATCAAGGCATAAAACTAGGGTTTGAAGTTCATTTCTCAAGTATAAAATAAAGTGTCATTAACCAAGAAAGTGGAACAATCAAGAAAATGCGTTAAGAGAGGTTTAACCTTCGGAAACCAAGATTCGAAATGAAAGTTTAAAGTTCCAAAGAAACCATGTATTCAACCATGAAATTACACCTAAAACAGTCTAACAATCGCACAGGAAGGTGGAAAGTTATTTAAAAGTGTATTTGTTCGAAAAATCGAAAATTCCCAACTCAAAGTGACACTATTTGGAAAATCATATCTCGAGTTCCGCTAAGTCCAAAAATTAAAAAATTTATACCGTTGGAAACTAGACCCAAAGCACTAAGAGTTCCTAGAAGACACTTTTCCAAGACTCCAACTAGAAAACATTCATAATTCAGCTCAAAGTTGCTGATTTAAACAAGCAAGACAGAACCAGTCTTGGTTTTCGGCCGATATTTGGAAATTCGGCAAAATTCACAGAAAGTGAATTAGCCCATAAAAATTCGTAATACAATAAGAGTTCCAAACAAGGTTTCAAACATGACAAAAAAACTAAATTCAAAGCTTTGAGTGTCAAGATAGAACAGCTTAAGTCGGTTGATTTTTATTACTTGAACAGTGAATTTTCAGATTTGAAGAGTAATCTTTGGGGCATTATTTGGGTATCGAAATGGTATTGAAATTACACCAAATTTGGCTACACTTAAACTTCCATATAGGGACTATCTCTCTATCAAATTATAGGTAAAAATTATGTGGGAAGGCCAGTTAACAAAACGACTAAAATAGTGAAATTTTCAAAGCAAAACTGCCAAACTCACTCTTTCTTTCATTCCAAAGGTTTTTGTCCAATGAAATCAATCTTCACTCCATTTTTGAAACCAAGGGTCTAGAAACATTTAATAGGCATTTGATGGGTAATTGACATCAAAATTTTTGAAACAAAACATCCCAAAACAAACCTAACCATTCGGCTAGTAAAAAAGGAAAAACTTTCAGTTTTCCAGCTTTGTTGCACTTTCGAAATCAGACCATATCTCACTCAATACAAGTTCAAATTAAGAATGGTTTTACGGCGTTGTAAACTAGGTTCAAAATGCTACATTTCATTAGAAAGATTCATTTCCAAAATCAGTTCACAAAATTGAGAGAAAATTAAGCCCGCAAGATGCAACTTCTCCATTCCTTTCGGACAGATAGTCATAACAGGATAGTCAACTTTGTTGAATCACTACGGTTCACTCAGTTTGAACTACCAGGTGATTTTATACTGTTAGAAAACTATGAATGTCTAGTTCTGAATTCTGCAAACGGAACTCAATTTTGACATTTGTACAGAGAGTTACGTTCGAACAAAAGAAAACTGTCCAAGAACCCTGCTATTACATTTTTTCCAGATTTGACAACCTTGCCAAAACTCAAGTTTGTGCAACCAATGAAACGATTTTTGGAAGGTATTTTCTACACACATAATACAACATATATCAACTCAGTTTAACAGCCATACAATCGATAAAGTCTGAATTCAAAGTAGGAGAACAAAACAGAATTTCGGCCAGCTCTTACTCCCCTCTCCTCTCGGTTTCTCTCTTTCTTTTTCCTCTTCCAGTTTCTACCATTAAAACTCATCACAAACACTCTAAACACACATAAACATCATGGCAGCCCTCATATAACCAAGGTAGGAGTTCATAGAACCCATTTCAACCAACCAATTCAACCAACAAACAACAAGAAGGAAGCTACAAGCTTCAAGGCCAGGAAATGAAACAAGAAAGCAAGAGTTGTGGTAGGAGATATTTTACCTTCCATAGCAACTAAAACCCTTGATGAAGTCAGATTTTTCCCACCAAAAACTCTCCAAGAACCACCATAAGATGTTGCCTTTCTTCAAGCTAAGATGAATCTCCAAGAACTAGAAGGTTGGATGAAGATTTGGAGCAAGATTGGAGCCAAAGAAATGGAGTTTTTCTTCTTGTTTTTTCCTCTTGGTTGGTCAGCCGACCTATGGAGAGAAAGAGGAGGGTTTGATGTGTTGGAGCTTGTGAGGGAAGATTGGAAGAAAGTAGCTTTATGTTGGGTGGCAAAGTCAACTTTGAATAGTTGCCGAAATAGTATCGTGCACTACCGATTCCTCTCTTGTTTGATACACTCATACACTAATCCCTCCAATGTAATTCCTTTAACACTGTAATTACTCACTCTTACGAGTCTAGCATTAATTTCTCAAATCTCTAATTAGTCGCACGGTGTGACTTTCGAGAAATTTGCGACGCGCACGCCGACAAAGCGAAAGTTTGAACTTACTCACCTCTAATCTCTCAATTAACTTTTCTTAGTTCACTATTGACCATTCTTAATTCTCCAAGATTATTGCACTCTCGGATCGAATATTGCCTTGAAAAATGTATATTCGCTATTCCTTTACTAAACGAGTCGCAGAAAATTAATTTTGCTAACGGGACGTTTTAAAAATATGAGTAAGACATTGTTCCAAGTAAATGGATTTAAAATGGTTGAAATAAATTATTCGGAGAAAACGGTTGAATAAATAATTAAATAAACCAAGTAAAATAAGAAAAAATAAGAAAAATTTCAAGTCCTCACAGCATCAAGTAGTCAAAGTATGGAATAAGACGTAAGCACTTATGTTACTTTCGGAATCAAAAATATTTTGTTCAAATCCGCGGGATTGAAGTAAGTTGAAGTCCGTGGAAAGAATCAATTCAAATTCGGCAGTAAAGTCCACCAACCTCTATAAATAGATAGATGGTTTGTAGAAAAGGGCATTCATTGAGCTCACTAAGAAGCAACTTTGCCTTGTCAAATTTTCTCTCATGTTTACTTAATAAAGAGAGAAAGAGAGTAGTGTGCCAAAACCTATCTTATACTACAATTTCTTCATTAATAAAGAGAATTTTTCTTCATAACTTTTCATCCTTTGCATCTGAGTACATTTAAAGGTAGGAAACGAAACTAAACTGTGCTATAAAATTCTGAAGCGACCCTTAAAGAAAGTCATCCTTATGGTTGGAGGCTGAAACACCCAAGTAAGAAGTTCTCAAGGAGGTAGCCAGAGTTTTGTCAGTCAAAAATCAGATATAAAGGTATAGAAGCATGATGGACCCTTTTCTTTTGCTAATAAAAAATTGCTAGTTTTAATATGATATGCACTTTATTGTCTTGAAAAAATTTTATGGAAACTTTTACAAACTCGTTAGTACCTTATCATTAAATATAATATATCCTAAATATACGGTACAAATAAAAATATCTTTACATCAAGAATCATAAATATAAATATCTTGTTAGCTAGCCTAAAATTAAATTTTGACTTAAATTTGGATACCGAAATGGTATAAGAGCCCAAAAATGATCTATATATTCTCTTAAATAATAACAATGATGATATTTCTGATGAAGAATATGATGCAAACCTAGTTCCTATTAGATATTTTGATAATGGAATAGAATTTGATTATTCTGATTGACACTATTCTTCTCCTTAAAATGGAAGAATTTGAAATATGGGAGTCAATATTATTTTCTTATTAAAGAATATGCATATCAGTTACAACAATTAAATGAAAGAATTACATATTATCAAGAAATGTGGCTTCATGTTACTTTAAATAATTGTCATCTCGTTTACCTGTCATGATAGATACCAAGCGTTAAGTGAAGCAAAGCATGAAAAATATTTAGTAACTAATAAATATGCACAAATAAAAAAAGAACTTACAGCCCACTATAGAAATGACCACTTAGATAAACAATGAATAATTCAGAAAAAATAACATATTGCCAAGAATGTCAAAAATACATTAGTAGAGACTTATCAATAAAAGCCAAAATAAATAGAGTAAGAAATCTTATAAATAAAACCATTTTGAAGAAATTATAATCTATAAATAAAAACCATTTTTGAAGAAATTATAATCTTATAAATAAAAACCATTTTGAAGAAATTATAATAGAAGCATATATATATTATTAGAAATAGAAAAGTAAAATCTGGAAAAAGTTGATGAGAAAGAAATCTACATTTAATAAGAATGCCCATACATGAATTCGTAGAACTATAAAATAATAGAACGGGAAAAATTTAAAAATAGAACGAGACTTATTTGAAATACAAAAAATAATGTTATATATATATAAAGATCTAAAGAAAGAAATTTCAAATGATTAAAGAAAAATTATAAAAGAGAAGTTTAAGAAGAGAAAATTACTGAAAAAAGAAATAAAATCACTATGGAATATCTAACAGAACATATTTCTAAAATAAAAATGAGTGAGTCTAAAGATAACTTTACCTGTCTCTCAGATTTTGAAATAGAAAAAATAAGTAATAAACTTAATAATATGATGCATAAATATAAAGTCTGATATACAACCAAATATTCTGAAAATTCAAATATTAATGATATACCGTCATCTAGTAGACCCGCCTCCCCATATGCTAGGCGTAGACCTGGTTCAGGAAATCTTTTATTTCATCAATAATGAATATGACAAGCAAAAAGGATATTTAGATAATGAAGGTTATAACTTTTAGATAGGACCACACTTGAATCTATATTTTCATTTGAAACATTTTTAGATTTAAACTGTGTAAAATATACAAGAAGAGCAATAGATAAATGGGAAATTGGATTAAAATTAGCAGTTTATAAATAAATTATCATATGAAGATTCAAAAGAATTTTTAGAAAGATCCTTAGTAAATAGCATTTTTCAATATTGGAAGACATTACTCGAAGAGACTAATCAATAGATATGAAGAAGACTAAAATACAAATGGTATGATAACTAGAGCACTGAATTAATTCATTTTGAATTTGTTGGTGAAGGATTGTTATTTTAAAGATTCTAATTCAATCCAAAAATATATCGATGCCATCGCTTAAATTTATACTTTGTGATATGTTGTGAAATATATAATATATCTGTATTTTTCAAGATTATTATTATAGAACAAATTCAAAAAAAAAAGAGAAACATATTTAGAAATATTTTTTCTTAAAATTCCTGACTAATAGGGTAAGAAATTAAGAGAAAAACATAATTGTAGAACTAAAAGATACTTTAGGAAAAAGAATATTTCATACGTTAGATAAACTAAGTAAATGGTGGTGAAGAATCTATACTCTTTTTTTTTCCTAACCCATACACGGGGAGGACGCCGTCCCCATATTTTATTGAAAAAAAAATTACATGAAAGGAGTGGGACATAGAGCCAAACCTCCGGCAAGTAAGTAAGTGAAAGCGAATAATGATACATAATGGACTATTACGAACAACTTTCCTATGAATATAGGGAATTCCTGATTTGTCTAGAGTAATGGCACCTCGAGCTAACCTTGGCAACTCCGAGTGTGAGCTATAGTTACTGATAAAGGGCAAGCTCGCCCCAACCTTCGACAAAGTGTCCGCCACTTGATTCACTTCTCTAAAGCAATGACGAATTGTCCAGACCAACCCCTTCATTGCCTTCAAAGCATTTATCTCAGACCTAATTATCCAAGGGCAAATAGAATTACCCCAAAGAATATTTGCTAAAAGCAAAGAGTCCACCTCCGCCTGTAAGTGAGAATATCCTTGCAGAAGACACTGCTGCACTCCTAAAAGAAGTGATTTGACCTCAACTTGAACACTTGCCAGTATTCCAAATGGTACAGAGAACCCAAACAATAGAGCACCTGTTGAATCCCTTAGAATTCCATCCCCACCACTTAAACTCGGATTGCCTTAGGAACAACCATTTGTGTTCAACTTACAAAGCCCCTACATAGGCTTCTCCCAGGACACCAACCTATAAGAATAACGAGCCTTCCATCCAGATATATTGGAGTAAAAAGTGTGCCATGAAACGCAACCATCTACCTCCCCTGCACCTCTACCACTGACTATCCCCACCAAATCAACAAGAATACAATAAAAAATGGTCTGTCCATGGAAACAACGCCCTTCAAAGTATGCAAAATTCCGGGCCTTCCAAACATGCCAACATATTAAAGTTGGCAAGACCCTTTTTAGAATGTCCAAGCAACAATTTCGCCTTGGTTGGCACCACCATCCAGACAACTGAGAACGAATGCCTACCGTTCTATAAGAAACTCCCGCAACATTGCCAAAGTAGTCCGAAAGATACCTAGCTAGAGCCCCTTCAGAGATCACATGGTCCAGTGACTCAGATTGTAATTCCGTACAACAAAAACATTTTGATGAACCATGAATACCTAATCTGCCTAAGGATGATGCTAAGGCAAAGCGGTCCACTAGCAACCGTACCATGAAAAAGGAGATTGTGATAGGCAAAGAGAAGTGCCAAACCTTGTCAAACATGAAAGATAAAGGCTTCTTACCATAGGTCAACTGATAAGAAGATGCAATCGAGAAATCCCCTGATTCTGTCAACCACCATATTACACTATCCTTCCCTTCCCCCGCTGGGGGTGACTTGCTAATAATCTCAGTAGCAATATGGTTTGGAGCCCACTAGCCAAGTAACTATTGATTCCACCTTCCATTCGAAACAAAGTCCTTCACCAAGTGATCCGAGAGACTTCATAACCATTGGCCATAGTGGACCAGACCCTAGCCAATTGTTAAACCAGAAGTTACACCGTCCGGAACATACCAACCAACAGATATTATCTTCAACTAGCTCTCTTACCTTTAACATTCATCTTCATATATACAAACTAGTCCTAGTTGCCCCCACCATGCACGGATGACTCTAACGACAATATTTGGCTCGCATAAATTCTGACCACAAACATTCACCCGTCCGAAACTGCCACCACAATTTTAATGAAAATGCCGTATAAACCTGCAATATCAAGCAAACTCATATCCTCCTTGTGTTGTATTAGCACATAGGTCTTGCCACTTGATTCAATAATATCGAAAGCCTCCCTCCCTCTCACCCTAAAGGAAATTTGCCATAACTCGCTCAACTAATGAAAAAACTCCCTTCGAAGGGCATAAGGTAGCAAGCAGGTGGGTAGGTATAGCTGACAAGACATGCTTAATCAAGAAGATGTGTCCGTTAATAGAAAGGATCCGATTTTCAAAGAAGCCACTTTATTGATCACAGACTGTACCATTTCCATGAAATAGATATTTTTTTGCCTCCCAACAAATAATGGGCAACCCAAGTATCGCACAGAAAAGGGTTTATGAACAAAGCCAGTTATTCGCTGCATAGTCACCACACGATGCTTCGGCAACTTATCATGCACAAGAAATAGCTCTTCTGTGACCACCCCACTTCCCCCTAGGGCGTACCCCAGGGTTTAGCGGACCGCCTGCTCAATTCTCGTCAGAACTCGCTCACTCATTTCAATAAAATGGATTACAACTTCAAAAGTAAATGAAACAGCAGTTCCCAAATTTAGGATGTACATTTATACCTAGTTCTATCTCAAACATTCATATATTTTCCAATATAACAAAAGATTCAAATTCTAGATAACTTTCAACCCTAATCGAGCACTAACGCAAGTACAATCACAAAAAGTCAAAACTAGATGATACCAACCTGTACCAGCCTCACGCCAATGCTCATATCACCTGTAAGGAAAACAAAACTAATAGGATGAGTCAAATCTCAGTGAGATTCCAAAACATCATGCAAACCCAAGTAGCGAGTTGACCATTGTACAAAACTTGAAATATCAAGTAGCGAGCATAAGAGTTTATAAAATGAGCAATAACACTTCAAATAGTAAATTATTAGTTATCCAACATTTTCAGGTAAAAGAATACAGTCTGCTCTCGGGAGCAGGTTCCGTGGCCACTTGTTCAAAATCTGTTGACACTCCGTCAACCATGGAATTATAACAAGTCCAGTAGAGCACCACTTAACTCCAATCTCCGTCCACCATTCAAACCCCCTATCGAGCCCGAACTCCAAGATAAACACTGGTGGTAATACTCGAGCATACCAATTAGTCGAGAAGATAACACTCCACTCGACAAAACAGGAGACCCATGGTTCGCTATCTAATCGACCAGACCCTTACCGGTTCGACTCAATTAATTAGTCAGTGGGGTTTGGGTTCCCAAACAGTCAGTATAGTCGATGAGATAACATCTCCAATTGACTTAATCAAGATAAAAGTACGGAGACGAAATAGGAGGCACTTCCCACTCGGATTGATTGTGGTGCATGCTACTGTTCATCACTTACAAGTCAAGCACAAGTACAGGTCAATCAAATTCAGGTAAATACAAGATCATTCAAGAAGGGGAGGACGAGTGCGAATAAGGGCACACTCGCCTAGTCCTGACCAAATCACAAATAATGCCTAACATGTCACATTTCACGTATTTCAAGTATTTCAAATCAATATACAGGTAATATGCAAATCAAGTTATTTGTACATGTATGAATGAGATATCAAGTGTTTAGTTGAGTTAGGTCAAGTGCGATAAAGTACACACTCGCCTATGAATGTCAAATCAGGTGTTTAGTAAATTTCTAGCAACAATGAGCAGGGAACATGCAGTTGGAACACTCACCAATGATTTACTGCTTTCCAAAACCAAGTTCAGGTTCAACTCCTTGGTTAGAGTCAAAATCTGCGATAAAATATCGTATAGCAACTTGAAATCAATTAGGGTTTCAAAATATAAGAGTTTCGTTTAAAGAAAACCAAGTAAATAGAACTCATTTAAGTAGTACTCATTTAACTTATCAAACGCTAGAAATTTCATGCTCACTCTTTTAGTTTCGATAAAGAAGCGTTCAAAACTTTTAAATTCGCAACTTGGTATAAAAAACGAGAAAATCTTGTTTAAAGTGGTCGCTACTTTCTCTTTATAAAAATTTATAAGTTTTCGCAAAAATTTCAGCTCATACATCCCTATTAAGGGGAACTCAAATACCCTAAACAATCTAGGTTCAATTCAACCAAGAATCACCACTCAAGTTCCAATTTCACTTGCTTGAACTTCACGAAATAAAACGGACAGCATTTCCTTTGTATTTTCCTAATTTTTCAACCATTTCAAGGCTTTATTTTCTTCTCAAATCAGTCTCAAATCAACACACAAGCAACAAGATAAAACATCTCTTAATCTAGGCCATAAAACCATCTAATTGTAACTCATTTCTAGCATATATCATCACAATGTCAAAGTTGAAAATTTCTCTATTAAAGCTGAAATTGTGAAAACTAAAGCTGGAAATTCCTAGTTGAAAGTTAAAAAGTCACAATAAAGTTATAAATCTTCACACAAGTCCATAACAAAACTAAATACCATCATATCATAGCTGAAAACACAAATCAAGCTGGAAAATGAAACCCTAAGTTGGAAAATTCCACCAACTTCACAAATCCATGATATCTTCCATACAACTTCCATATTCAAGTCATCTATCCAATAAAATGCAAGATAAGAGAGATAAGAAGAGTTTCTTAGCTTAATACCTTCAAACCTCAAGGAAAAACACAAAACCAATGCTGCCTATGCAAGATCACTCCACCCCAAGCTTCCTTGTCATCTTGTTGCAAGTTTGCTCGGTTTATTTTTGTGATTTCAACTTAAACAAGGCAAGAATCAAGATGGAAATTGAAGCTCTCTTCTCTCTTTTTTTTTCTCCAAACTCACGGCCAAACCAAGCAAGAAATGAAGAAAAATTAGTCCAAGAGAAAGATAAAAAGAAAGGAAATGGTCTTGGTCAAACATCTGTTGGATTGCCAACACTTGTCACCACCAATTTTCCTTTTTTTTTTCTTTCCCTCTTGTTTTTAGGTCAAGAATTTCGGCTGGTCTAAGGGTCAAATTAGGGAGAATTAAACGAAATAAAATCAAGGAGATTAAGGTAAGAAAATATTGTTCAAGTGGTGTACTCAACCAGTAACAAACGGCGCACGTTGGTTCAAACCTATTTTCCTTAAGTCTTTCGTTCTTTTGTTTTAACTTATGATTCAATAACTTATTATTAGCACTTCTAATCACATACTTCCTCTTAATTAATACCCGCTCTTATCCACCAAATTTAGTACACACACTTTACCAAGTGATCACACTACCAAAATGCACAAAAAACACACCAAAAACCCTAGTATGCACCATTCCTTTAGAAAACTCATAGCTTGAGTTATAATTATCAAAATTCATACAACTTGACCTATTAAAAGTATACTTCAAATACTAATAATCTTTAGAAGACACCTCAAGGAGATTCAGCTCATAAGTTGGTCCAAATTGAACCGTAAGCTACTATACCATTCATATTTTTACTTGTGGCAAGGCAGAATTTTCAGTCAACTTTGCCAATTTTCTGGAATTTATAGAGATTGAATCAAGTTCTAAATTTTTTATCATAGGAAGGCCTATGAATCTAGTTTCAAACGCAACAAACGACACTCCATTCCGATTTTCCTATACGAAATTATAGCCCAATTTCCCGAAACTGCGCAGAGCCTCTTGCGAAAATTTCCAGATTTTCTAACAACTTGAGACTATGAAACCTTTTTTAACAAAATTCACTCCCTTGGCTCAAATTCAACCATTAAAACAACCAAGAATCTAAAGCAAGTAAGTTCAATTAAGAGTTATAAAGACAAGTAAAATTTCAAGGCCTTACATCTTCTACACATTAATATATTGACTCGACATTGCCTCATAACTCCCAGTAACTTGCATAATCAACCGTAACGATGAGGAGCATGCACTGGAAAAAATAAGAATATCATCCACATAACTAAGATGAGTAATTCTAGGGCAATTTCTGTGATGCCCCCACTTCTCCCAAGGGCGAACCCAAGGGTATCTGCAGAACACCTGCCCAACTCTCGCGCAGGACTTGGTACAAGTCAAATTGAAACTTAAAGGTACACAACCAAATAAATAAAAGTCGGAATAAGGAGAAGTCTCTCCCTTAAATAAACTTTCAAGTCTTACACCACAAGTTCTCAAAATTACATCAACCTTCCCTATGACGACCCCACCTCTCCCTAAGGCGAACCAAAGGGTTCGGCGGAACGCCTGCCCAACTCTCGTCGGGACTCACTACAATCTTTAAATGAAAAGCAGATCAATTCCAATGACTGCATCTAAAAATGCCAAAAATAATAATATGATGATAATATTTCATTGCACAAGTACATCCAAGGATGCCAATCTCAAGTCAACTACATCGAGTTCCAAATCTTAAATTTTCCAAAGGTCAGTTACAAAATACCAAACTATACAAAAGACTAGCCTTCACTAGTATCTTCCAACCACTTCCTTCACGTCACTCTCCTGTTAAGGAATAACAAATGGAATGGGATGAGCTAACGCTCAGTGAGGCCAAGAAAAAAACATGCAAACACATAGTTCAAGTAGCAATAGCACTTATGCGAGAATTAAATCTATAACATTCAAGCAGTTCCAAATTTAAAATAGACACACTCAATAAGGATACGGAAACTCTCGCCGACTCGAGTTACACGGTTGGCCAATGGGTTGAAGTGCCCCCTCAAAAATATAAGTGGTCGACGAGACATCGTTCCAATCGACTTAGAATTGTTTATAGTTCTGAGTCAACATGGGGGTGTGGTACATGCTATCGCTCCGAGAACCAATTATAGCACTGAGATGGTATGAGAGATACCTCCTACCCGAATTGGTGTGGTACATGCTATCGCTCCAAGAACCAATTATAGCACTGAGACGGTATGAGAGGTACCTCCCACCCAAATTGATGTGGTACATACATCCGTTCAGAATTATTTATGGTTCTAAGTCGACATGAGAGGTTATCTCCCACCTGAATTGGTGTGGTACATACTATCGCGTAGAGAACTGATTATAGCACTGAGACGATATTTTACCAATCATATGTACAATTACCAATCATTGTTTATGGTTCTGAGTCGACATGAGAGGTATCTCCCATCCGAATTAATATGGTACATGCTATCGCTCAGAGAATTGATTATAGCGCTGAGACAGTATGAGAGGTACCTCCTACCCGAATTGGTATGGTACATGCATCCACTCAGAGCTCACGAGTTAAACATATTCATGTACAATTACCAATCATATATGTTTCATGTAACGAGTGTCACATAATTAAAAGAGAGAGAGGACGAGGGCGGTAAAGTACACTCTCGTCTCGGCAAGTTTATGTATCATGTATAACACTTGTATAGTTAACATTTCAATCACATAAGCATTTAACATGCACTTGACACTCACCACAAGTCAAGGGCAAGTTAAGAGTGAAGCGAGTAGTCAGACGAGCTCTTTGGCGTTTTTGTGACCACCTGAGACATGTACAATCATAATTACCTAGGTGCTCGACCAAGGTTACAAAGAAAGACATTTTCTCGCTACTCACTCTCCAAGCACACATTCGAATCAAGTTAAAGAAGCTTTTCTAGCTAAATCATTAAAATAATGCTCAAGAGAGCTCGAAGGTGGTTTTTTATTCAAGTCGTGATAAGAAATCTCAAATCCAAAAGATAGCACCGTTTTTACTTTCGACATGAAAATCGAGGAAAAGAAGTAAATAGTTCTCGTTTCCCAAAACTTTAAATCTCATGTCCAAACTTTGGAAGGTAAAGAGTATTCACATTTTTTTCCAATCTAATGAAGCCAAACATATCCAAAACTCCACTCATTTCATAGAAAGAAATATCAAAGCTAAGGTTCTAAGGTTCAAGTATAAAATAAGTTGTCATTAACCAAGAAAGTGGAACAACCAAGAAAACGCATTAGGAAAGGTTTAACCTTCGGAAACCAAGATTTGAAATGAAGGTTTAAAGTTCTAATGGAACCATGTATTCCACCATGAAATTACACCTAAAACCTTCCAACAATTGCAAATGAGGATAGAAAGTTCTTAAAAGTTCATTTTCTAAGAAATCAAAAATTTCAGCTTTGCGCGACAAACTTGGTAAAATCAAATCTTGAGTTTCGTACGTCCAAAAATGAAAAATTTTATACCATTTGAAACTAGATCCAAAGTACTAAAAGTCCCTAGAAGAAACTTTTATATGGTTCCAAACAGAAAGCATTCATTTTTCAGTTCAAAGTTGCTGATTTAAACAAGCAAGACAGAACCAGTCTTGTTTTTTCGGCGATATTTAAAAATTCGGTAAAATTCACAGAAAGTGAATCAGCCTTTGAATTCATAACACAATAAAAGTTCCAAACAAGGTTTCAAATACAATAAGCAGAACTAAATTCGGAGTTTTGAATATCAAGATATAACAGCTTAAAGTCGGCTAAATTTTGCACAGTGATCAGAAATTTCCAGATTTGAAGAGCCACCTTTGGGTGTTATTTGGGTATCAAAATGGTATTGAAATTCCACCAAATTTGGTACACTTAAACTTCCATATGTGGACTACCTCCCTATCAAATTTAATACAAAAACTCCCACGGAAAGACAGTTAACGAAACAACTAAAGTTCGGAAAATATTTCAAAGCAAATCTGTCTTCTTTCTTTCCTTTCTTTTCCAAACATTTTGCACAATGAAATCAGTCCAAATTCAATTCATTTTTGGAACCAGGGTCCTAGAAACCTTTAGTAAACACTTGATGGTTGATTGACATCAAAATTTTTGAAATAAAACATCCCAAAACAAAATAGACCAGTTGGCCAGCAAGAAGGAAAAGCTTTCCAATTTTCCAGCTTTATCGCACTTCAAAAATCAGGTCATATCTCACTCAATACAAGTTCAAATTATGAATGGTTGGTGGTGTTGGAAACTAGGTTCAAAATTCCACATTTCATCAGAAGAAAATGTTTCCAAAATTAGTTCACAAGTTGTTCGAATTCAAGCCACAATTTGCAGCTTCTCATGTCCTCTTGGACAAATATTCATAACAGGGCAGCAAACTTTGCCGAATCACTACGGATGACTCAAAATTAACTACCAAGTGATTTTATACCGTTAGAAACCTATGGATGTCTAGTTTTGAATTCCACTAACGGCACTCAATTTTTACTTATATACAGAGAGATATGTTCAAGCAAAGTGGTGCTGTTTGGGCTGCCAGATTACCATTTCCAGCTTTCTTTCAATTTCGAAAATCCAAGTTTTGTTCAACCAAATGAAATGATTTTTGGACGACACTTTGTACACACAATATACCACATATAACCATCAATTTCAAAGCAAAACAAGTACCAAAAATTTGAAATAATCACTGAGCAACAAGGACAGATTTTCGGCACTTCCTTTGATTTTTCCTTCACTTTCTAACCGTATTCAACTCAATAACGCGTAAACAACCACAATCAACTAGTTACTGTGACGGCCCCGCCTTCCCCTAGGGCGAACCGAAGGGTTCGGCGGACCGCCTGCCCAGCTCTCGCCAGGACTCGATCACTCTTTCCGAACAAAATAAAATATAACCTCGAGGAAAACGAAAACAATTCCCAAACTTGAAACATTTACTTACATTTATCCAATCTCAAATGGTAGTACAAATCCAAAAGACACAAAAGTTCTTAGTTCCCAGTACATCCAACCCCAATCAAGCACTAGAGCTAGAATGAACGCAAAATAATCCAAAAGGACTAGACTATACTATACAAGTCTCTTGTCCTTGCTCGCAACCCCTGTAAGGAAGACAAACGGCGTGGAATGAGCTAAAAGCCCAGCGAGATTCTATATACATAACCAAACAATTAAACAAGACCATTAGGCACGTAATAACAAGTAATCCAGATAACATTTACGATATAAAGCAAGAGTAACACATTCATTAAAAGGATACATGGAGCCATTCGTTCGTTCGTTCATCGACCATTTCCTCATTCCTTCAATCGTTTAGAAAAAATTTCATTTGTAATTGAAAATCCCTCCGTCAATCCTGCCATTCATTCATTCATTTCGTTCTCCCCGTTCTAGCCAGCGCACTGGCCAGTCCTCCCAACTACGTGGTCATACTCGAGTATACCAAACATTCACATTCACCCAGGGTCACTAATCGCCCGACCGAGTCCGCTTCTGGCTCGAGTCGACCAGTAACAAAGGGCAAGGGCCCAGTTCAGCCAGAAGGCTTACATTCATGCACAAGTAACATTTAATTATTCAATCATTGAAAATTTCACGTTCGTTTAGGTCGAGTGCGATAAAGTACACACTCGCCTAGCAAAAATCGTTTTAGCAATCATTGAGAACATTTAACATTTAATCAAGTATTCCAACTAGCCACATAGTCAATGAAACATAACATACATCAATTCTTATTAAGGTAACAATTCAAATAGTCACATCAAGTCACATAGTCATTAGAAACAAAACGTATATAGAACACTCACCTATATAAGCAAAATAACGTCCAAAATTCCTTCCGGGTAACACTCCTAATCACCAAGAAACCCTAAGAATAATCATAAGAAAGTATTATTTAAGAGCATTGAAAAATAACTAAGGCTCGAAACTTCAACATTTCGTTTAACGAGAATCAAATAATTGAAACTTATTTAGGGACTATTCGTAAAACCCTTGCTTACTTTCCAAACGGTGAAATTTAAAGCCATTATATGTGAAAAATGCCATTTGGGTCAAAGAAATGAAAAAAACATATTTCCATTAGTTGTAAATTCCAAGGGTACAAGTTTTGGCTGAAATTCGCTTTATATACCTCCACAAAAGGAACTTGAATAACCTAGACAAATCGAGTTAGATTCGTCCTCAAAGTCTTACTCAAGATAAGCGTAATTCTACTTAAACCTCAAGTACAAATTTGGGCAGCATGCCCTTTGTGTTTACCAAATTTCCAACCATTTATGGCTTCCTTATTTTTCCTTAATTCAGCCCCACAATACATACAAGTAAGGTCACCACAATAGCCCTTCCATTAGGCTCCAAAACCATCCAAGAACAACACAAGTGCAAAAGTACAAGCAAATATCACTTTTGAAGATAAAAGCTAAATGGCAGATTTGACATCTCGTAGCGTTTTAGTCATAACTAGAGCTATGGTTATCAAATCGGGGTAAATTTTACACCATTTCGAAGCTAAGACAGAGGGGAACAACTTTCATGAAGGGAACTTAACCTAATTTATAGTTTATCGAAGTCGAATTTGCCAATTACAGATCCAGAAGTTCATGATCAGTCTGGTTGTCAGCACTAACTTTAACCGGCAATAACTCAGGCTACACAATTCCGTTTTGGGTGTTTTTAGAGGCGTTGGAAAGCTAACACATAGGGATACAATGCTTATGAAGACACCTCAACCCAATTCTCAACCTAACCTAGTCAAATGTACCCAAACAGCTCCAGATGTTCCAGTTCGAAGCTCACTGTAAAAAGTCATCTAGCAGTCCTGACTTATGCAATCATATCTCAGAACACACAACTCTGATTTAGTTGATTCCAAAGCCATTCGAAAGCTAGAATACAAGGCTACAATTCTTAAGAAGGCATAAAAAGCTAATTTAGTCATCTTCCCAGCCAAACAAGCCAATTACAGAGGCCGATTATCATTTTCGGACAGAAACAGGGAAGCAGGGGTAAATTAGTCATTTCACAAGCTAACCTACTCCGATTGAGCTGAAAATTTACAGGCATAATCTACATTCAATTCTCTACAACTTTCATGTTTTGTGCTAAGGCTAATTCAGCCCCCAACATGTTCTAATTGTCAGACTAATTTCGGACAGAAATCTTGACAGAAAATGAATACTTGAAGTTCATTCAAATTCCACCCAATCAAACGAATTTCCAGCCATACAAATCAGTTCCTAGCTAATTATATTCAACTTCCAATCATCAATCATAAGTTTTACCACAAGAATCAAGAGTTAGGAACTAGTTACCTCAAAGAAAATGGTAGCTTAGACTTTCCTCCTTCAAAACAACTCTACCAAAGTCCTTAGACTCCCTTAGTAATCACTTGTATGGAAGGGATTCAAATTTGGTTGGTTAAAACTCAAGATTCAAGTGAGTTTGGAAGCTAAAATTGGAAGAGCTCTCTCTTGTTTTTCTTCACCAAAGGGCCGGCCAAAAGGGTGCAAAATGGAATGAATTTTTGGTCAAAATTTGTTTTAGTAAAGGTTAATATCTTGGGTCAAAAGTCCATCATCCAATGGAAGCATGACACTTGGCATCTTGAAGGTTCCAAGCTTATCTTCTCTCCTCCAATAATTCATTTAGCTAATTAACCTCTAATTATCTCCTAATACTATGGAAAATAATATCACTTAATATTTCGTCACCTAATCGGCAAAAATTATATCGCACTAGCGGGTCCCACATCGAAAAATGCACTTCAAATTCACGTACACTAACTTATACTAGGAAAATGATTTAAAATTGTACTGACTTGTAAAATGTATAAAACATTTAATATTTTCAAAGGATGGTATAAAATGTAGGCAAAGAAATAAAATAATAATTGAAAATGTGAAAATTTTTTCGGGTTCTCACACTCTCTCCCCCTTAAGAAATTTCGCCCTCAAAATTTTACCTTCTGTTTCCTCATGCGATCCCGGAGTTTGTTGCGATTCTACCGCATATACCTGAGCTGATGCTCTTGTTCGATTCCCTCTTTCATTAGTTGGTTTAGGCTTGGTTCCACCCACTTGTTGAATACCAGCCTCTCGTGGCTGCTTCTTTGGACAATTACTCAGCTGATGATCACTACTCCCACAGATCAAACACTTCCGCCCTTTCCTCCAGCAATCATTTTCAGTGTGGTTTGCCTTCCCACAATATCCACAAGCCAAGCGAGGAACTACTGTTTGGCTTTCTCGAGAAATCTTCTCGGGTCCTATTTGACTTCCTTTCGTAGATCCCTCATATAGTGCCCCTAAGGTCCATGGTGGATGAGAGAAATGGTTTACTTTTGGCACTTTGGAGGGCGTTGTCTTTTCCCTAGATTCTTCAGGCATGCTACTAGGTGTGCCTCTTTTCTGCGTTTGAAAAGCTTTTACTTGTGCTTTCGCATCCTCAATTCTTTGTGCTTTCTCAAGAGCTTCCGTAAAAGTATTAACCTGAACTGCCGCTAAACCTTCTTGAATTTCCAAATTCAAGCCTTGGATAAACCGTCATACTCTCCTTCGCTCTGTAACCACCAATTCAGAAGCGAACTTGGACAGTTTAGTGAATTTCGTCTCATATTCGGCCACACTCAGGGTTCCTTGACGCAATCCAATAAATTCGTCCTCCCTCCTTTCTTGGACCAGAGGTGGGAGGTACTTCTCGTAAAATTCCCGTGTAAAGTTCACCCATGTCCATGCAGTTTGTTCTCTCTCTCATTTGGCCCTAATAACATTCCACCATGCTCTGACCGGTCCTTCAAATTGAAACACAGCAAAGTTCACTTGTCTTTGCTCTGTGTAGTTCAGGGCTGCGAAGATGTTAATCATTACCTCTAACCACTGTTCCGCTACATCTGGATCAGGTCCTCCAAGGAATTTGGGAGGATTAAACTTTTGAAACCGCTCCAGAGCCCTATCTTCTCCTATCTCAAGAATCTGTGGTTGGTTCACTGGCATTTGGCCTTGTTGGTCTACCAATCGCGCTAGGATATTTGTCATTTGTTGTATCGCCGTCGCTACTTGGTCTCCGGCCTCAACCCTCGGTCCACGCTCTTGCTCAATTACTGTTTCTCTTTCTTTACTGGGTTCTTGAGCTTGCCTAGCCCCACTGCCACGACTAGCTCCACGTCCGCGACTACGTCTCCCCTCCATTCCCTTTTCTCTCTCTCTCTTTTTTTTTTTCAAAAGGTGATTTAGTATATAAACAAAGTAATTGACCAAAATAGCAATATATAACACACCAAATACGCAAGGAAACAGATCAAGTTAGACAAATCAAGCCAAATTGAAAAGCCACAAGTTAAATACATACGGTAGCAATACAGGGCAGAACAGGAAGAAAACACGACGTGCCGTTCCATACTCGACTAAAAGATTCCCCGTCCGATCTCTCACTTCCCTTACTACCCGAACTAGGCATCCGTTAACCCTTTACACTTACTTTCACTAAACATTAGCTCATTCCTGTTCCCCCACAATAAAGATCGTAAGTCCTTAGCATTACTCTCAACTCCCGCGTACTCGGGTACAAGAATCCGAGATAATTCACTACTCGAGCTGGCCAGTCCCGAGAGTAAATTATCTACAATCGAGATTCCTACCAGACGTACATCTCTGTTATCCTCAAGTACCATGAAAAGGATTTACACTTATGACAGGCATGATTAATAACTTATGCTCGAAGGAGCACCCAATCCTTCACACTTATTCACGAAGTCAGGACCATAACAGCACTTGGCCCAAGCTCACTCCGCGCAGAGACCACGCGAAGTGGCTCTGATACCACCTGTGACGGCCCCGCCTTCCCCTAGGGCGAACCGAAGGGTTCGGCGGACCGCCTGCCCAACTCTTTTGATCCTCCTTTTCCTTTAAGTTTCAACCGGCCATGGAGAGAGAAAGAGAAGGGTTTGAGTGATGAAACTTGGGGAGAAAGAATGAGAAAAAGTAGTTTTAGGTTGGGTGTAAAAAGTCAACTCTCACTAGTGATCGCGCGCGGGTTTCATACGACCGTTTTCTCTCGGGTTTGATACCCTCATGCACTAATTCTCCAATGTAATTCTTTTAACATTGTAATTATTCACTCTTGGTAGTCTAATCTAAATTCCTCAAATCTCCAATTAGTCGCGTAGTACGACTTTCGAGAAACTATTGACGCGCGTGCGGTAAAAGCGAAAATTTGAACTCACTCACTTCTAATCTCTCAATTAATTTTTCTTAGTCTACTAATGATCATTCTTAATTTTCCAAGATTTTTGCACTCTCAGATCGAATATTGCCTCGAACAACGTGTACTCGCTATTTCTCGCTAAATGAGCCTCCGAACAATTAAATTTGCTAACGAACGTTTTAAAAATATAAGTGAGACATTGTTCCATGTAAATGAATTTAAAATGGTCGAAATAAATTATTCGGAGAAAATGGTTGAATAAATAATTAAATAAACCAATAAAATATGATAAAAATAAGAAATTTTCAGGTCCTCACATTCCCAAAATACAACTACTATGAGTCAGCTAGTCAATTACATCCCAAAATTCTAATCAAAAGTGAACAAGTCGGGCTTCCCCGAAATTCTTTCCATTCCGAGCTCCTGTTAAGGAAGAACAAACTAACCGGGTGAGTTAACGCTCAGTGAGGCCAAGAAAATATGCAAACACATAGTTCACATAACCATAGCATTTGTATGAGAATTAAAACAAGAAAGTTCAAGTAATTCACAAATAACAATAACTCACATTCAATAAAGATACAGGAGCTTTCAGGAGTTAGGTTCCACTTGTTTCGCCAAGGCTCGATCAAATACTTCCCTGCTATGACACTCCGTCAACCAGGTAGGTATTAAGTTCGTAGAACTCCACTTACTCTTCCCTCCTGTTCACTATTACACCCCCTACTCCGAGCCCGCACTTCTTTTATAAAAGGCACTACTCTACGAGTATGCCAAGTGAGATCTCTTAATAGATCAAACTTTTGATTATCTTATAGTTCACCGAACTTCTCGACCAAGCCCATGCTAGCTCAAGTCGCAAGGTCGGCCAATTGAGATTTGGGCGTCCCCTAATTACAATTATAAGTCGATGAGGTTCACTCCAATCGACATTTAATCAACCATATACAATTCAATTATGAGCAATCCAATTATATAACCAATTAATAGAGAACGAGTGCGATAAAGTACACACTCGACTCGACAGTTGTAAATCACTTAATCAATAAGAAGCAATTCACATAATTGGCAACTATTCATGCACTTGACACTTACCAATTCAAAATAAGTGAGTAAATGCAAATAAGATCTTTAGTAGTCGGCTCCGAGATTCTCTTCAAGATCCTCTTGAACGCCTAAAGAAATAACAATTAACTATCACTCACAATTACTTACAAACCCCTTGCCAAACAAAGAAGAATGTACACTTGCGTAATACTAAGACAATGTCTTAAAAGAGCTTTAATATCTCGAAAAATCGAGATTCAAAAGTGAGGATTTAAAATCACAAGAGAAACTTGTATTCTCCATGAAAATGAGTTTAAAACGGATGATCAATATCGAAAGACAATGAAAGGTTCTCAAAAACTCATTTCCCAAGAAATCATGAATTTTCAGCTTTGCGCGATAAATTTGGTAAAATCAGATTTTGAGTTCGGTTCGTCCAAAATGGAACATTTTATACCATTAGAAACTAGATTCAAAGTACTAAAAGTTCCTAGAAGACACTTTCCAAGATTCTAAATAGAAAGCATTCATTTTTCAGCTCAAAGTTACTGATTCAAGAAGGTAAGACAGAACCAGTCTTGGTTTTTGGCAATATTTGGAAATTCGGCAAAATTCACAGAAAGTGAATCAGCCTTTGAAATTTGTAACACCATAAGAGTTTCAAACAAAGTTTCAAACACAATAAACGGGACAAAATTTGGTGTTTTAAGCAACAAGATATAATAGTTTAAAATCGGTTGATTTTTGTAATCTGATCAGTGAATTTCCAGATTTGGGAAGCAATGTTTGGGGCATTATTTGGGCATCGAAATGGTATTGAAATTACACCAAATTTGGTACACTTAAACTTCCATATATGGACTACCTCTCTACTGAAATTTAGGCAAAAATTTACACGGGAAGGTAGTTAACGAAATAACCAAAGTTTGTGAAATGTTTCAAAGCTAATCTGCCATAACATTTCTCTTTCTTTTTCAAACGTTTTGTCCAACGAAATCAGCCCCAATTCACTACATTTTTGAAACAAAGATTCCAAAAACATTTAATAAGCAATTTATGGTTGAATGACACTAAAATGTTTGAATGTAACATCCCAAAACGGATTTGACCATTCGGTCAGCAAGGAAGGGAAAAGTTTTCAATTTCCATCTTTGTCTCATTTTTGAAATCAAACCATATCTAGCTCTATACAACTCCAAATTGAGAACGGTTTATGGCGTTAGAAACTAGGTTCCAAATTTTACAATTTATCACAAGACATTGTTTCGAAAATATTTTCAGAAATGGGACAAAATCGAGCCACAAGATGCAGCTTCCCAGTTTCATTCGAATAGACAGTCAAAACAGAACAGCCAACTTTGCCGACTCACTATGGTTCACTCAAAATGAACTAGCAGGGGATTTTTATACTGTTGGAAAGCTATGAATGTCTAGTTTTGAATGCCACAAAGGTCACTCAATTTTGATTTTTTGTACAAAGAGTTATGTTCAGACAAAGAACCACTGTCTGGGCTCAAGGAAGAATGTACACTTGCGTAATGCTAAGACAATGTCTTAAAAGAACTTTAATACTCAGATGTTGAGTTCGGTTCATCCAAAAATGGAAAATTTTATACCATTGGAAACTAGATTCAAAGTACTAAAAGTTCCTAGAAGACACTTTTCCAAGATTCTAAACAGAAAGCATTCATTTTTCATCTCAAAGTTGTTGATTCAAGAAGGTAAGACAGAACCAATCTTGGTTTTCCGCAATATTTGGAAATTTAACAAAATTCACAGAAAGTGAATCAGCCTTTGAAATTTGTAACACCATAAGTGTTCCATACAAAGTTTCAAACACAATAAATGGGACAAAATTTGGTGTTTTAGGCAACAAGATATAACAGTTTAAAATCGGTTGATTTTTGTAATTTGTTCAGTGAATTTCCAGATTTGAGAAGCAATGTTTGGGGCATTATTTGGGCATCGAAATGGTATTGAAATTACACCAAATTTGGTACACTTAAACATCCATATATGGACTACCTCTCTACCGAAATTTAGGCAAAAACTTACACGGCAAGGCAGTTAACGAAATGACCAAAATTTGTGAAATGTTTCAAAGCTAATCTGCCATAACATTTCTCTTTCTTTTTCAAACGTTTTGTCCAACAAAATCAGCCCCAATTCACTCCATTTTTTAAACAAAGATTCCAGAAACATTTAATAAGCAACTTATGGTTAAATGACACTAAAATTTTCGAAATATAACATCCAAAAACGGATTTGACCATTCGGTCAGCAAGGAAGGGAAAAGTTTTCAATTTCCAGCTTTGTCGCATTTTTGAAATCAAACCATATCTAGCTCTATACAACTCTAAATTGAGAACGGTTTATTGCGTTGGAAACTAGGTTCCAAATGTTACAATTTATTAGAAGACATTGTTTCAAAAATCTTTTCACAAATGGGACAAAATGGAGCCACAATATGCAGCTTCCCAATTTCATTCGAATAGATAGTCAAAACAGAACAGCCAACTTTGCCAGCTCGCTACGGTTCACTCAAAATGAACTAGCAGGGGATTTTTATACCGTTGGAAAGCTATGAATGTCTAGTTTTGAATGCCACAAAGGTCACTCAATTTTAATTTTTGTACAAAGAGTTATGTTCAGACAAAGAGCCACTGTCTGGGTACCCTGCTATACGTTTTCCAGATTTGAATCTTTACCAAAACACAAGTTTTGAGCAACCATTCGATACGATTTTTGAAAGGCACTCTGTACACACAATAAACAATAAATATATCCATCAATTTCACAGACAACCAAGCATCAAATTTTTGAAATAAAAACAGAACAACATTGACAGAATTTTCGGCCAGCTCCCTTTCCAAGTTTTCCTTCAATTTCTCTCCACTTTCTAACCATAATCATCTCATTTATCACATAAACAACCATAATCAAACAATCAAGCCTCAAGTCAGCTACCTACAAGCCTCGTCAAGACCGCTAGCTTATGATTGAAAGCGAAATAAATGGTTCCTCAAGTCCTCTAGCCTATTTTCTTGCTTAGGGTTGTAAACCCATGAAACTAACCACTAATCTTTGAATAAATGAAAAGATTAAAAGAGATGAAATGTTACCTCCTAAAACCCTAGATGAAATCAAATTTTTTCACCAAAAATTTTCCAAGAAACTCCACAAGATGTTGCCTTTCTTCAAGCTAGAGTTGATTTCCAAGAGGTGTGGAAGTTGGATGAAGAAATGGAGCAAGAAAAGTGAAGCTTTCTTTCTCCTTGTCTTCCTTGCAATTTCGGCCGACCAAGCGGAGAGAGAAAGAGGTTTGTGTGTTTGGCTTGTGTTGGAAGATTGGAGGGAAAAGGAGCTAATAAGCTTGCCAAAAGTCAACTTTGAATAGTTGTCTGAATAGTGTCGTGTACTACCACTTTCTCTCTTGTTTGATACGCTCATGCACTAATCTTTCAATGTACTTCCTTTAACATTGTAAATACTCACTCTTCTGAGTCTAGTATTAATTTCTCAAACCTCCACTTAGTCGTTCCGACGCGAAATACGTGAACTTTCGACTCGCGCGCGATAAATCGAAATTTAAAGGCAATTCACGCAACTAAAATATAATTAACTAAATCTAGGGTAAATAATTATAAAAATGACTATTTTAAAAATAAAAACATAAGTCATCACATTCTCTCCTCCTTAAAAGAATTTCGTCCACGAAATTCATGCATTGATCTGGAAATAGGTCTGGATATTTCTTCCGAATCTCCTCCTCTACTTCCCAAGTTGCTTCCTCTACTCCATGATTCTTCCAAAGCACTTTTACCAGAGGGATTCGCTTATTCCTTAGTTCCTTCACTTTACGATCCAGAAGCTTCACTGGTCTCTCCTCATAAGTCAGTACTTCGTCAATCTCAATATTTTCTGGTTGTAATATATGAGACGGATCTGGATGATATTTCTTGAGCATAGATACTATGAGTCAACTAGTTAATTACATCCCAAAATTCTAATCAAAAGTAAACAAGTCGGCCTTCCCCAAAATTTCTTTCCATTCCGAGCTCCTGTTAAGGAAGAACAAACTAATAGGAGAGCTGACGCTCAGTGAGGCCAAGAAAATATGCAAACACATAGTTCACATAACCATGGCATTTGTACGAGAATTAAAACAAGAAAGTTCAAATAATTCACAATAATAATAACACACTTTCAATAAGGATACAGGAACTCTCACGAGTTAGGTTCCACTTGCTTCGCCAAGGTTCGATCAAATACTTTCCCGCGATGACACTCCGTCAACCGGATAGGTATTAAGTTCGTAAAACTCCACTTACTCTTCCCTCCTGTTCACTATTACACCCCCTACTCCGAGCCCGCACTTCTTTTATAAAAGGCACTGCTCTACGAGTATGCCAGTGAGATCTCTTAATAGATCAAACTTTTGATTATCTTATAGTTCACCGAGCTTCTCGACCAAGCCCATGCTAGCTCGAGTCGCAAGGTCGGCCAATTGAGATTTGGGCATCCCCTAATTACAATTATAAGTCGATGAGATTCACTCCAATCGACATTTAATCAACCATATACAATTCAATTATGAGCAATTCAATTATATAACCAATTAAAAGAGAACGAGTGCGATAAAGTACACACTCGACTCGACAATTGTAAATCACTTCATCAATAAGAAGCAATTCACATAATTGGCAAACTATTCATGCATTTGACACTTACCAACTCAAAATAAGTGAGTAAGTGCAAATAAGATCTTTAGTAGTCGGCTCCGAGATTCTCTTCAAGATCCTCTTGAGCGCCTGAAGAAATAACAATTAACTATCACTCACAATTACTTACAAACCCCTTGCCAAACAAGGAAGAATGTACACTTGCGTAATGCTAAGACAATGTCTTAAAAGAACTTTAATACTCAGATGTTGAGTTCGGTTCATCCAAAAATGGAAAATTTTATACCATTGGAAACTAGATTCAAAGTACTAAAAGTTCCTAGAAGACACTTTTCCAAGATTCTAAACAGAAAGCATTCATTTTCATCTCAAAGTTGTTGATTCAAGAAGGTAAGACAGAACCAATCTTGGTTTTCCGCAATATTTGGAAATTTAACAAAATTCACAGAAAGTGAATCAGCCTTTGAAATTTGTAACACCATAAGTGTTCCATACAAAGTTTCAAACACAATAAACGGGACAAAATTTGGAGTTTTAGGCAACAAGATATAACAGTTTAAAATCGGTTGATTTTTGTAATCTGATCAGTGAATTTCCAGATTTGAGAAGCAATGTTTGGGGCATTATTTGGGCATCGACATGGTATTGAAATTACACCAAATTTGGTACACTTAAACATCCATATATGGACTACCTCTCTACCGAAATTTTATGCAAAAACTTACACGGCAAGGCAGTTAACGAAATGACCAAAGTTTGTGAAATGTTTCAAAGCTAATCTGCCATAACATTTCTCTTTCTTTTTCAAACGTTTTGTCCAACAAAATCAGCCCCAATTCACTCCATTTTTTAAACAAGATTCCAGAAACATTTAATAAGCAACTTATGGTTAAATGACACTAAAATTTTCGAAATATAACATCCAAAAACGGATTTGACCATTCGGTCAGCAAGGAAGGGAAAAGTTTTTCAATTTTCCAGCTTTGTCGCATTTTTGAAATCAAACCATATCTAGCTCTATACAACTCTAAATTGAGAACGGTTTATTGCGTTGGAAACTAGGTTCCAAATGTTACAATTTATTAGAAGACATTGTTCCAAAAATCTTTTCACAAATGGGACAAAATTGAGCCACAAGATGCAGCTTCCCAATTTCATTCGAATAGACAGTCAAAACAGAACAGCCAACTTTGCCAGCTCGCTACGGTTCACTCAAAATGAACTAGCAGGGGATTTTTATACCGTTGGAAAGCTATGAATGTCTAGTTTTGAATGCCACAAAGGTCACTCAATTTTAATTTTTGTACAAAGAGTTATGTTCAGACAAAGAGCCACTGTCTGGGTACCCTGCTATACGTTTTCCAGATTTGAATCTTTACCAAAACACAAGTTTTGAGCAACCATTCGATACAATTTTTGAAAGACACTTTGTACACACAATAAACAACATATATCCATCAATTTTACAGATAACCAAGCATCAAATTTTTGAAATAAAAACAGAACAACATGGACAGAATTTTCGGCCAGCTCCCTTTCCAAGTTTTCCTTCGATTTCTCTCCACTTTCTAACCATAATCATCTCATTTATCACATAAACAACCATAATCAAACAATCAAGCCTCAAGTCAGCTACCTACAAGCCTCGTCAAGACCGCTAGCCTATGATTTAAAGCGAAATAAATGGTTCTTCAAGTCCTCTAGCCTATTTTTTTGCTTAGGGTTGTAAACCCATGAAACTAACCACTAATCTTTGAATAAATGGAAAGATTAAAGGAGATGAAAGGTTATCTCCTAAACCCTAGATGAAACCAGGAGCTTGTTTGGAAGTTGAGTTTTACTCAAGTTTGTTTTATACTAGTTATTTACCAACTTTAGCTGTAGTAATCCAAAAAACCTTCTTCAAGTTTTTTACCTACACACTTCAAAATACCCAAAACACAGAAAAAAAAATTCCCTTCCCCTTTTCTTCTTCTTCCTTCCCCACCCCAACCAACCACCGCCTCCGTTGTCGACCACCATCTCCGCCGTCAGTACCGGTACCGATCACCTCTTCCGGTGCCCAGCAAGAACAATTAGGCCCCCAATAAATGGAGGTCGCACTCGATTCATCAGCAACTGAGCCTTACGATGTTTCTGGTGCCAAACTTGTCCCAGCTGGTGAGCGACTTGGTGGGCTGTTGCTCGAGGGAACATCGCCGGCGACTCTACCGGTGTCGCAGAAGTGGAAGGAACACTAGCACCTGCGGATGGAACCTCTGCAGTGGCCGGACCTGGAGAACTCGCCGGGCTTCCGGATGGAGATGATGCAGGCAATGACACTGCCGGAGCATTCACCAGGGATTCAGCCGACGGAGAAGGAGATGGGACCCGAGCAGATGCACTGGACGACGGAGTGGGCGCTAGAGAAAGTGGAGCGCTCGCTGCCGGAGACTGTACCGGGGAAGCAGACAGGCTGGTTTTGGGGGAAGCAGGCGGGCTGGTTTTAGGAGAAGCCGCAGGTATTGTCCGAGGAATCTTTGGAGATGGAAAAGAAACCGGGGATGCATGAGGGCTGGCCGGAGAAGCTGCAGGCACGGGAGTTTTTGAGAGGGAAGGGGAAGGGAGAAGAAACAGGAAGGGAGGAAGGAAAAGAAAAAAGAAAAAGAAAGAAGAAAAGGAAAAGGAAAAAATTTTCATCTTACAAAAGTTTTTCTACAACTTTTACAGTGATCTATAGTAAAATTTTATACAAACACTCAAAAAACTCACCTTCCAAACAGGGCCCAGATTTTTCCACAAAAAATTCTCCAAGAAACTCCACAAGATGCTGCCTTTCTTCAAGCTAGAGTTGATTTCTAAGAGGTGTGAAAGTTGGATGAAGAAATGGAGCAAGAAAAGTGAAGCTTTCTTCCTCCTTGTCTTCCTTGGAGTTTCGGCTGACCAAGAGGAGAGAGAGAGAGAGGTTTTTGTGTGTTTGACTTGTGTTGGAAGATTGGAGGGAAAAGGAGCTAATAAGCTTGCCAAAAGTCAACTTTGAATAGTTGTCGGAATAGTGTCGTGCACTACCACTTTCTCTCTTGTTTGATACATTTATACACTAATCCTCTAATGTACTTCCTTTAACATTGTAAATACTTACTCTTACGAATCTAGTATTAATTTCTCAAACCTCTACTTAGTCGTTCCGACGCAAAATGTTCGAACTTTCGACTCGCGCGCGATAAAGCGAAATTTAAGGGCAATTCACGCAACTAAAATATAATTAACTAACTCTAGGGTAAATAATTATAAAAATGACTATTTTAAAAATAAAAACATGAGTCCTCATAATTCCTTGGCACCGAAAAGCACTTAAAGGCTCGATTGTCCAGCAACTTATTCAATGAGTGAGACAATACCTCGGCACCAATAATGAACAATGCCGGAGACAACAGGTCTCCTTAATGAATCCCCTCGTAGATTTAAAGATATCCACACTTGCCCCATTGACAATGACCGAGAACCAGGAATTCGATATTAATCTCCAAATCATATCAATCCATCGTTCACCAAATCCAAAAGCTCTCAACACCATAGTCAAAAATAGCCATAAGACCCGATCATACGCCTTGGACATATCAAGCTTCAAAGCTATATTTCCACTCTTTGCCATTCTACACATGTCAGATGCAAGTTCCTGAGCAAGTAAAAAAATTATCTAATATATGATGACCACGTTGAAACCCACTCTGCTGCGGAGATATGATCGTCGAGAGTAAACCAGTCAGCCGATCAACCAATAATCTTGACAAAATTTTCTTAATGAAATTGCACAGACTAATCAGCCTAAAGTGAGAAAATCCTGGGGATGTTCCACCTTTGAAATTAAAACAATAGAAGTTGCTGTGAAAACTCTCGGTAAATCTGCTCCATAAAAGAAACTACACACTATCCTGACTACATCATGTCCAATAATTGGTCAAGCAAATGCAAAGAAATGACCCGTATATCCATTCAAGCTAAGCGCTCTCTCACCATCCATGTCAAACACCACGCAATGAATCTCCTCCTTAGTTGGAAATTGTTCCAATATAGCATTATCCGCGTCTAACAAAATTTTAGGAATATTACGCAACAATCCAGGAGACAGAGTCATCTGTTGAGCAGTGAACATCTTCTCAAAGAACCACACAGCCTCTTTCCCTATTACTTACTTGGAATCAACCCAATCTCCTCTTTCGTTCTTTATTTTATGGATTACCGATTGCAATCTCCATTGTTTAACCACCAAGTGAAAGAATTTGGAATTTCTATCCCCTTATTGGAGCCACTTTATGCAAGCTTTCTGCTTCCGAAAATTGTCCTCTACCCATAATGCATTGCGCAATTTAGCTTGAGCTAAATTCAAGTTCGCTCGCACACCCTCCGAATCATCATTCTCCATTCAAACCTCCACACTCCACACCTTCTCTTTTTTCTGCTTGATAGATTGAAAGATATCCCCAAACACCTCTTTGTTCCATCGCTAGACGTCTCCTCTAAGCTGTTCCAATTTAAAAACATAAAATTTGCATAGGAGGATTGATCCCAAGATTCTCTAATAACCGGTAAAAAATCCTCCCGCGACGTCCATACGTTTAAGAACCAGAAAGGCCGTGGTCTATTATCTAATATAGTAACTATAGAGATAAGGAGAGAGGCATGATCAGATGGCTCACAGGCTAAGTGCAAGACCAACAAATTTAACCCAATATCATACCACCCCTCATTAATCAACACCCTCTCCAACCATTTCCAAATCCTTGCAAAGCCATGTCATTTGTTGCACCATGTAAAACATGCTCTAGAGAACCCTATATCAATGGGACTTGCATCACCTAGAAATTGTACAAACTCTGTTGCTTCAGAAGGATTGAAAGCCCATCCCCCTCTATTCTCATAGGCATCAATGATTACATTAAAGTCACCACCAACAGGCCATGCACCCGATCCTGGGTTATCTCTTAATAAACTAGTCCAAAGCTCCTTGCTATCAACTGCAGTACATCAGGCATGTACAATTGATAAAGTGAGCTGGGATGGCAAATGAATATGGGAAAAACCAACTGAAACATGTTGGAAACTTTCGCTAATGACTACACCGGCAAAGCTTTTTTTGAAAAAATAACCAAATAGAGCCCACAGAGTTGCATAACAGGCCATTAAAGTTCAACCTATGGCCATAACGTTCAGCTTTCTCCACCCGAAGCTGGGGCTCACAACTAGCTAGAATTTGAATTCGATGCATCTGAATCAACTTTATCGTCTAAAATTCGGAGCTTTAGAGATGCCCCAAATATTCCAAAACAAGCCATTAATCATTTAATAATACTTGGAAAGAATTGTGTGAGTTAATTTGTGACGACCCCACCGTACCCAGAGGCGTACCAAAGGGCTTAGCGGATCGCCTGCCTAGCTCGCGCCAGGACTCGATACTCTAAAACGAGAAATAGAGTTCACGCCAAAAGAAAATTCTATTTACACTATTACATCTTCAAAAGTTGCATAGACTATTACATTAAGCCATACACACCACTAGTACCAGAAAGTAAACCCTAGAGAAGCTACTAACTATAACCACAACAAATATATACATCTTACTAGTTAACTTATAACAAGTACTAGAATAAACATCAATTATTCTCTAAACCAAAAGTCTATACACCTTCCCAAGCTTTCCCCGCGTCGGTCCCCTGCTAAGGAAAACAAATGGAATGGGGTAAGCTATATGCTTAGTGAATAATCGGGGGTAAAAACGTAAAATCACATCCAAATAAACATGTAAACCAAGAATTTTCACATCAATAGACAGAAATGTAACATCACAATAGTAGGATACGGATGGCTTCAAAGCCAATTCAATTCCCCGAGCTTGTCCACCTGTTGACACTCCGTCAACCAAAAACTCATAGTCCGTAGACTCCACTTACTTCCCCGTTCACCTTATCAACCCCCACTGGCCAGTCAACAGCACACAACAGCTCGAGCAAAACAAAATCACTTAGCTTTAAACAAAGCTTTAACAAAGAACGAAATCCCAAGGTTAGCATAGAACTAACTTCGACCAAGCCCTGACTGGCTCGAATAGTTCGTCTACCCTTGGAACCGGGCTGGAACCAAGCCCTGAGATATCCAATCTCTCATTAGATGATATCTCTCAATAAAGTACGCAACAAAGTACTCACCCCAACAGCACACAGCACAAGGGGTTCAACTCAAGTCATGTTCACCCCAACAGCACACAGCAAAAGGGTGATTCTCAATACAAAGCATGTATTCTCACATATTAAATCAACAACAAGGTTGGGTTTAGGTCGAGTGAGATAAAGTACACCCTCGCCTAAGTACCCATGTAACATATACAAGGCACTTTGACAGTTTATCACATAAAACAACCCAATTACTCACTCAAACTAGATAGCACGCAAATCAAGGCACTTTATACGGGTCCACCGACTCCGTCCGGTTCGTCACTGCCTGTGACAGAAGATTATAGTCAGCTATTAGTTAATCGACCATCACAAATGGCAATAAGGACTAAAACGGCCAAAACGGCAAAAACGGCCAAGAGATGCATGTGCGCGTGCGCGGAAATGAAAATGGTATGAAAATGGGTTGCACGGTTTTGATCATAACTAGAGCTGTGGTTGTCGAATCAAGGTGTACTAGGTAGCGTCTCGAAGCTAAGACAAAGGGTTACAACTGTCATGAAGACAACTTATCCCAGTTTTTAGTAGATCTAGGTTGAATTTGTAAATTACCGAACCAGAACTCCAAAGGCTGGTTTATACCTCGAGTGAAAATTTGGGTGGCATGCCCCTTGTGTTTACCTACTTTCCAGCCATTTATGGCTTCATTATTTTCCTCAAATCAGCTCCAATGTCACACATAAGCAAGGGTACCACAATAGCCCTTCAACTGGGCTCAAAATAATCCAATTACAACACAAATCTTAACAAGGCAATCGGAAATCAAGTTTAAAGGGCAAATAGCTAAATGGCAGATTTGACGTCTCTTGGCGTTTCGGTCACAACTAAAGCTACGCCTATCGGTTTGGGGTAAACTTTATACTGTTTCGAAGCTAAGTCAAAGGGATACAACTTTGATGAAGACAACACAACCCCGTTCATAGCGTATCTAGATAAAATTTACAAATTACAGAACCAGAATTTCACCATCAGGCTGGTTAACAGTACTGTGTTCAAAGGACAATAAGTCAGGCTACGAAAGTCTGATTGAGACATTTTTAGATTCATTGGAAAGCTAAAACATAGTACTACAACTTTTGTATTTTGGCCAAATGCTAGTTTCATATGGATCAAGGTGGAAAAACGAGGCCAGAATGATGAAATGTTAAAACTGTCCACAGAACTCTACCTATGGCAGTCAAGGGTATTTCGGTCATTTCACATGATACAGTACTCAGATTGAGCTGATATTTTACAGGAGGCTGTAAAACACCATTTCCTACAACTTTCATGTTTTAGCCTAAGCCTAATTCGGCCTCCACCATACACGAATAGAACTGGTCAGAACAGAGCAGATTCATCACTATCAATGCTGGGAATTTGAAGCTAAAGCTGGAAATTTCTTTAGGTAAGTCAAACTAGCATATAATTCCTCAATATTACACATGGCTAAGTTATAAAACCATGGCTAATCACTAAGTATCATAGAAGAGCAGAGAATTCATCATAAAACTGAAATTTACCACAATCCTACTTCAACCCATGAAATTTCCTCATAAAACTACCAAAACTACAACTTTTAAGCTACTAGTTTACACATATATGAAGTGGAGGGAAGTTTCTTACCAAAGTACCTTGTAACCTCAATAAAGATGGTAGCTTAAAGCTTTCCTCTCTAAAATCACTCCACCAAAGCCTTTAAATCTCCTTAGTGAGCAAGTTTTATGGAGTAGTTTGCACAAACTTTAATTGGAACTCAAGATTCAAGCACAAGTTGAAGTTGGAGTTGAAGGTTTCTCTCTTGTTTTTCCCTCCCCTAAAATTTCGGCCAAGCTCAAGAAAAATGGAAGAAAATGGAGCCAAGAAGAAGATAAAAAGGAAAGACAAATGCTTAGTCAAAATTTCCTATGCATCCGACAAGTGGCACCACAAGAATAATTCTCATTTTTGCTTTCTTTTCTTTCTTTTTCTTGGTCCAATATTTCGGCTGCCTTGAGGATATTTTGGGGCTGATTTTAATCAATTAATAACAAGGAGATTAAGGTAATAAAGTAATGTTCAAATGGTGCACTCAATCGGTAACGAACGGTACACATCGGTTCAACCCGTTTTTTCTTATTTCGCACGTACTAGGGTTTTAAATTATCATTTACTAACTTATTATTATTACTTCTAATCACACACATTTTCTTATCTTAAAACTCACTCTTAATCACCAAATCTAGCACACACACCTCACCAAGTGATCACACGGCCAAAATACGCAAAAACCCTAATTTACCCGAACTAGGAACCTAAAAGAAAAACCCTTGATTCTATGGTTGATTGTAGTTACTGAGGGAGTGAATGAGTAGTAAAGCTATTCTAAAGGAATAAATGCCAAATAAAAAGGAATTTTAAGAAAAATAAAAGGGATTTTACAACTCCATAGATTAAATTAGGGTTTCGAGTAAAATGTGAGAGATTTAACAAAAACCGGTTAGTCACAAGTAAAACTAGGATTTTGAGTACAAGTAGGGTTTCTAGGCTTTAAAATAAAACACTGTCTTAAAACAAAAATAAAATAAATAAACCGTAATATCCTCGTTGAGACTAAATAAAAATATTATCCTAAAAGTCGGGGTATCACATAATTGATTTTCGACCTCAACTGTCTATTCGACGAAAATTTTGTGTGAATACCTTTTGGTTTGTCAGCTTTAATTGCCACGAAACCATCAAGAATCCCAACAGCCGAGGATACCATCTCGTTGTGCTTGTGTGCCAAGCCACTTGAGCTTCTAGGAGACAAATTACCTGCATCAGTTCACAAGTGATCCACATGAAGTTCCTCCTCAATACCAGAGGCCAACCTGTCCTTACCTTCTAGTTGCTGCAGCTATGTTTCAAGACCAGAGACCGGTATATTTGCAATATGTAGACCTTCCTCACTTAACATTGGTATCACACGCTCATTCAATCCATTGCTACCAAGATTAATTGTTGAGTCCAGACCTGGCATTCATGCACCTGAACCCTATTCGTCACCTATGACAGCCCCACCTCCCCCTAGGGCGAACCCAAGGGTTTGGTAAACCGCCTGCCCAACTCTTGCTAGAACTCATGCACTCATTCGAACCAAATCATGATTTTCAAGCCAAACAATTTCTTAAAACCGACAAAGTACTTGAATAACAACAGCCACAATCCTTAGGCTGTGAGGATTCGCAAAATTCTCTTTATTTGAAATTCCTATTGCTAGCTTATTTAAATATTTGATTGCCCGTTTACCCCGAATATTTTATTTCAATTTTTTAGACCCAATTACATGGAACTATGGCCTACATGTATTTTTAAAATGACTTGTTACGAAAATTAATTTTGGAAGGCTAGATAAGTGAGAATAGTGAATACGCGATTGGAGTCCATAATCGAATCGATAATACAATAAGTTTGAAAAATTGGAGACTTGTACATTAGTCTTAAAATAAGTATTTTTATGATTAAATACTCAAGTGATAGTTAGTTATACTATCGTTATAAGAATTTCTTAGAAATTTCGCTTTATCGCGTACAAGTTGGAAGTTCGCGTTTTCGCGCGGGCGACTAATTGGAGAATTTTAGAAATTATTTCTAGACTATTAAGAGTGAATAATATTAGTGTTAAAGGAAGTGCATTAGAGGTTTAGTGCACAAGTGAAACAAACCCGAGAGGAATCGGGCACAAAACGCGCGTACGCGCGCACTAATGGGTGTTGACTTTTGTACCACAAAAGGCTACCAACCACCAAGCTTCCTCTACAAGCCTTAATATCAGCCATTTCTTTCTCTTTTGCTCCAAGACAGCCGAAACCAAGAAGAAGAAAAAGAGACCAAAGTTCTTCATTTTTCCTTCATCAAATTTTCACCAAATCACTTCAAACTTTAACCACACTTTGCAATCTACTTGGAGAGCAACTCAAGCTACAAAAGAGCTTCAAATCCATGATTTTTCTTGAGCTAAGGAGGACCGAAATTTCTGCCTTGAACATCTAGGAAAGTAAGTGACGATCAACCTTGCAAATCTTGACTTATGGAAGTTATTTAGCACTTATGAGTTCACAATTTCTTATGGGTAGCTTTATTTATGTGGAAATTTGGTGTGTGGGCTCTATGAACTCCCCACTATGGTTTGATGGACTGATTTGATGAGTTTTGATGTTATTAATGTTGGTTTAGTGCTTAAATTAGTAGAAATAAGTGATATTATGAAGGATAGCTCAAAGGAGGTGAAGGGGAGAATTTTTCCGTTTCTGCCCCTATGATGTCCGTGGCCCTTAGAGCAACTTTTTGTGGATCTAATGACCTAGTTATGATGTGTATATGTTGTGTGAGATGTGTAGAAAGTTTCATCAAAAAATTTCATGATTTGGTTGGCCAAATGTTGAGTTTTCGAAAATCAGCAAAACTGGAAATTTTTCCCGTAACTGCTCTGGCAGTGTTTTTATTTTGGCTATAAAGTTTTGCTCCAACGTCAAAATCAAGTACCGTTTGCGGCACTAGAAACTAAACATTCCCATATTTCCAACGGTATAAAATGTACATTCTGATTCCACCTGAGTGATCCGTACCAACCTTGTAAAATTGACTGTCCTGTTTCTCGTCTGCATTAGGAGCCCTGTTTTGAGCAGCAAATTGATGCTCAAATATGAGCTAGTTGTGGACAGATTTTGAAAACAATTTCTTCTGAGAAATTGTAGCTTTATGAATCTAGTTTTCAATGCCACTGACCATGCTCAATTTCAAGTTGAATTGAGTGAGTTGTGGCCAAAGTTTGAAACTGATTCAGGGATTGAAAACCCTCTTTTGGGGCTAGTTGATGCCTTAATCTTTATTGGGACTTGTTGTTTCGAAATTCTTGGTGTTAATCACCTACCAAATGCATCTTGGATGTTTATTATACTTTGTCTTCAAAAATGAACTATGTTGAGAAAATTTCATTGGCCAAATGTTTTGGAAAAGGGAAAAACAAAGTGCAAGGCAGATTGCCTTGGAAATTTTGGAAACTTTAGTGGCTTTGTTAACTAGCTTCCCGAATAAATTTTTATACGTAATTTGACAGAGGAATAGCCCTTATATGGTAGGATAATACTGCCAAATCTGGTGTCATTCCGAGTCCGTTTCGATGCCCAACTAAAGTCCCAAAGTTTAAGTTTCAAATCTGAAATTTGTCCAGTGAACTTCGTTTTTGCACCAACTTGAGCTGCTATATCTTGGCGCTCAAAACTCCAATTCTTATTCCGTTTGTGGTGTTTTAAACCTTGCTTGCAACTCTAATTGAGTTCCAAATTTCAGAGATTAGATCGAATTTTGTGATTTTTCGAATTTTCAAAGTTAACCGAAAACCAACCCAAAACTGTCTTAGTAAGCTTAAAGCAGCAACTTTGTGCTAAAGTTTTGGATATCTTCCATTTGGAATCATGGAAAAGTGGTCTTCTAGGAAGTTTTAGTACTTTGGAAGAAGTTTCCAACGGTACTAAGTTTTCCAATTTTGGGACTTACAGAGAGTGGAGATACGATTTTCCAAAGATTGCTCGATAAATCTGAAATTTCGAACTTAAAGGAAATCGAAGGTTTCGAACTCTCCATTTTCCTTCCATTCACTCGACAGTTTCGCACTTGACTTTAAAGATGCAAATCAGATTTCTCTATACTTTTAAAACCCCGCTTTTGAGTCTCGATTTACGAGTAATTAAGGTTCAATTCATGAATTCTTCTTAGATTGTATACTAGTACAACCTTCTTCGATAAGTAGGGGTTCTAAGTGATATTGTGTAATAGTTGATGATTATTTGCTCAGGCGCTCAAGGAGACTTCAAGAGGAACTCGAAGTGGACGTCTAAACACTTGTTTGAGCACTTACTCTCTTGTATTGACTAAGTGAGTGTTCCATATAGGAGTACGTGATTTGAATAGTCTATGATATATTTACCCCATGGTCATTATGTGTTAAGTGTTACCACACTCGTTCTCATTTAAGTAAAATGTACTTGAATTACTCGATATGAAATACTTGAAATGCATATTTACATGAAGCGTTTCAATGAATCGACTATGCTATGGCTGCATAAGTCGATTGGAGTAAATCTCCTCGACTCTTAAGTGGTAAAAATAGATGGCCAATAGGCGGTCTACTAAGATGAATAATGTCTATCAATTAACCGTGACTACTTATCGTTAACCATTAACCGTTAACCGTGATTATTTACTGGTTGCCAATTTACTTGATTACCTGCTTACTTGATTACTTGACTATTTGATTATTTGATTATCATAAATTACATGTTCATAATGAAATTACCTCATATTTCTTACGTGTTTAAGTGTTAAATGTTGCCTATAATTGCCTCTTATGAAATTACCACCGTTTTAAGGCGAGTGTGTACTTTATCTCACTCGACCTACTAAATGACAAAATTATTACCGTTACCAATTTGTTTGATTATTTATGTATGTTGTAAGTTCTAAGTTGAACTAGGCCCTACCCTTGGTTACTAACCTGCTCGAGTCAGGATTGGGCTCGGTCAAGTAGGTTGGAACCCTGGGATACCGTTTCGGTATACTCGAGTACTACCACTGGAGGGATAAGGTAATGGCCAGACAACCGAGGGGATCACTGGAGTCATAAGGTGAAGTTGACCGAAATGGTTCCACTGGAACACTGTATCCTTCAATATGTGTTTATTTTGCGTAATGATAATTGTTCCATACTAATGTGCCAATGTGCAATCTCGAACTATACCTATGTTATGTTTAAATTAATCGTACAATGAACACCGTCTCATGCTAATGTACCCAATATGCAACCTGGAACCATATATGTAGTATGCTCAAATTACCTGATTTATTATAACTGCTAGAGTGTCTTGGAACCTCACTGGATTGTGCAGCTCATTCCACGTTTTTGTTTTCCTTAACAGGGTTCGAGATCAAGAATGCTCGTGAATAGTACTAGATTGTTTTCTTTTGAAGACCTTAAATTGTATTATAACGGATGGTTGTAGTATATATTCTTTTGGTTTGTATTAAGTTTGAAAGCTATGTAATTGTAAGCATGCAATATTTTGAAGTACGTTAATTATATATTGAAATTATTTGAAATATTTCGAGCTTTTGAATTGTGGATTGTAGTGAGTTCTGGCGAGAGTTGGGCAGGCGTCCCGCGGATACCCTTGGGTTCGCCCTTGGGAGAAGTAGGGGCGTCACATAGGCAATAGCGTTAACTATTACAACCATAATATTTTTTTTAAAAGAATTACAACCATAATATTTCAAATACAAATGAAATCTACACTTCCAAATATCCAAAAGTCGCTCAGGAAATCATACTAACTATAGACAAAAGTTGGCTAGTCCAGCGCCTCCAATTCTTCTCTTCAAATTCCTATTAAGGAATAACAACTTAAAAGAATGAGCGGACGCTCAGTGAGGCCATGAAATCAAAGCAAGCAAGTAGAGCAACTACCATAATTCAACTCAAGTAGCACATGTACAGAATAACAACAATGGTTTTACGTAAAGCCACAAAAGGACTAAAACACGTTCATTAAGAGGATACAGGAATTCTCAAGAGCCAATTTCCCCGTTGCAGTAGCTTGATCCAAACCCTTTGACACTTCGTCAACGTTTAAAGAAGTAAACAATGACCGTAGATCTCCACTTTACACCAATTTTTCATCCACCAAATATACCCCTTGCCGGACCCGAACACCAAATAGAAACAGTGGTGATAATACTCGAGTATACCCAAGTAAGAACAAGTATGGTCGATGAGATAACACTCCAATCGATTTAATCAGGATAAAAGTACTAAGACGGGATGAGAGGCACCTCCCACTCGGATTGAGTGTGGTACATGCTACCGCTCAGCATTAAGGTCGACGAGATAACTCTCCAATCGACTTAATCAGGATAAGAGTACTAAGACGGGATGAGAGGCACCTCCCACTCAAATTGAGTGTGGTACATACTGTCGTTCAGTACTTACAAGTCAAGCACAAGCACAAACACAAGTACAAGTCAATCAAGTTCAAGCGAGTACAAGATCATTCAAGAAGGGGAGGACGAGTGCGATAAAGTACGCCCTCACCTCATCAAGTTCAGAGTTCAACACATAACACGTGGTATCATTCAAATCAAGATATCAAGAAACATGCACTTGACACTCACCACGGCATAAGTTCAAGTGTTCGCCTCAGGTGCACTTCCGACCTCACTTCCATGTCCTAAAATCACATATATAAAGTGCCATGAGATCTACTATGCCAAATCACATTATTCAAAAGAAAATCAATCTCAAAATGGTTCAACAACTCCAACTTGAAGTTGGAAATGAAAGTAAGGACAGTTTTAGGAAAATAGAATTTTTCCAGTTTTGCGCGATGCTATTTGAAAATCATATCTCAAGTTTCTTAAGTCCAAAATTTATAAACTTCATACCATTGGAAAATAGACTCAAAGGGTTACAATTTCCCAGAAGAAACATTTGTAAGATTCTATCCACAAGTCAGTCAAATTCCAACCTCAATTTGCTGCTTCATCTAGTAGAAAAATAAAGCTGGTGTGAAAATTCAGTCAATTTTGGAAAATCACAGATATTCATAGAAAATAAGAAAAATTCTAAAATTTTCACGGTAGAAAGTACTCTGAATCTAATTTCAAACACAACAAGTAGAACTCAATTTGGATTTTTTTACAGCAAGATATGACAGATTTTCAAAGACTGCTCAAAATCTCCTGCGGGAAAATATTCGGCAAGCAACCAATTTGGAAAAGTAGGTTTTTCCCCCCTTAAACCTCTTTGTTTTGACTCAAAACCAACATACATGTGAAGATCAAAGTTTTAGCAAGTATCTTGAGCATAATATGTCAAAATCATCCCAAACTTCCAACTCAAACAAGAATTTCCAGTAACTTGTCCTTAAATTTCTTTCCTCTAACCTCAAAGTTTCAACCTTATCTTCATGGCAAAATCACAGTAATTCATGGCTAGCATAGCATGTGTCATATGGTATATTCTTGGCAAGAAAAACCATCAAAATCACAAATATCTAACTTGAACCTAGGTTATGCACTTCATGAACCAAATCTAAAAAGTTCTCAACATAACTAGAAAAACATGCAAGCCTCCATAAAATCCTTCCTTTTCATCAAAATTGCATATATATAAAGGTCAAAACTAAACTAACTAGATTATGCACCAAAGCTGGAATTTTTGCAACATAATTTGGAAACCATAAAAGCCTTCATATAAGTCCTTCCTTTAGCTTCTATTACTTCATACATCAACTAAATTCAAAAATCAAGGAAGAAAACTAGAAGTTCTAGCAAAGTTCACCTCTTTACCTCCAAACCCAAAGATGGCAAGCAAATCAAGAAGGTTGCAAGGCTTTCTTCCTCTAAAAATTTCACCAAGACTTCCCTCCAATCTTGATTCAAGGTTTGTCGGAGTAGATTTGGGTTTTCTCTTGTTTTTTTCACTAAATAGGCAAGAATCAATGCTTGAAGTTTGTTTCTTTTCTCTCCCTTTCTCTCTCTCTAAATTCAGCCAAGACAAAAAAGAAAAAGAAGAAAGAAATGGTGAAGAACTAAAGTTTTAGTTGGATAAGAATAAGACTTAGTCTTGGTTAAGAAGTTGTAGTGGTTTGACAAGTGGCAAGATGAGAATTAGTCTTGGTGGTCAAGATGTTGTAGTGATGTGACAAATGGCAAGACAAGGATTAGTTTTGGTCAAAGGTCTTGGTCAAGGTTTCATGGATAAGTGACAAGTGGCAAGGTAAGGTTTCATTCCTATCTCTTTGTCTCTCTTGTGTTTCTCATAACTAATCTATCTTGTGTTCTTCTAATACGCTCTTAACACATTTAATCACATAATTCCTCTAGCACCACACTTGTTTTCGTTCATCGGATATAACGCACATATCTGACTAATCGGTTACACTAATATAATATACTATGAAACTTGACACGCACCAAGTTAAATAAGAAAATAAGTTAAAAACCATGATTAAATTAGTAAAACAACCAAGAATTCAAAGCAAGTAAGTTCAAATAAGAGCTATAAAGACAAGTAGAATTTCGAGGTCTCACATCACCACTATGACAAGACAAGTCACTCTTGGTCCTTACAGCTCCAGCTTTGTCCACCATTTGATTATTTCCATCCTCAACCACCGTGACTATCGAATTGCCTTTAACACCAGCCGTTATCTTGTTCGCTATTCTCTCTGTAACTTGGACTGCTAAACCCATCTGATTATTTATTTGATTAACATTTGTTGTATGAGCAGCCTTTGCATCCAACCCCAACTGAGTTTCTTGATGCGCGCTAGTCTACTCAATAGATTGTTTTCGGGATTTCTTCGTTGACATTTCCACCGCTCTTGATCCCTTTCCACCTATCTTGTTCTCCTTCATACCCTTAGCACTAGCAGTAGCAATCTCCTTACCTGAATGTTGAATATTGTTATTGTGACAATCCCACCTCCCCCTAGGGTGTACCCTAGAATTTAGTGGATCGCCTGCCTAACTCTCGCCAGGACTCACTCACTCATATTAATTTGAGAGATAATATTTCATTAATAAATCCATTAATAGTCCATCATACATTCCCACAAAAGTAAAGTTGTCTTAGCCTATAACATTTAATATGTACAATCCTTAAAGATAATAAACTTGGTAAAGCTAAAACGTTAAGTACAAAGGGATTCATCCAAGTACAATTCAAGTCTCAGGCTTAATTTTTGGCTACTTTCCACACCCGTCCCTACTAAACGGATCAAAATACAAGTTGTACAATCAATTCACTAAATACAAATAGGATGGAAATTTACTTAAAGCAAAGACTTCCACTCTCAAACTCACTATTCTCCGACTCCACGTTTCAACCCTTGTTAAGGAAAACAAACTAGTGGTAAACTTATGCCTAGTGAGGCCAGAAAAAAAAAAGTAACCTTAAACACATCATTTCACATTTTCAGTAATATAACAGGAATAACAAACCAATTAATAATAGGATAATTCGTGAAACAATTCTTAACAAATATCACAATCAATATCAAAGGATACGGTACCGATACGGACTCTAGAGGTGGCTCTCGTCCGTTTCCAAACATAGCACTTAGCTCCGTTCGGTAATTCAATCACAACATCCTATAGTCACTTCACACTCCACCAATCTCCTCCTTATATACTCCAAAACAGTAAATAATCCCCTTCAATCATTAGTCACTTCGTCACTCCAATAGGCGTCTCACTAAGGGGGTAATACTCGAGTATACCGATAAATGGTACCCAAGGACTATCGACCTATTCAACTGAGCCTACTGTTCGTTTGAATAAGCCGACCGTCAACAGGGTTTGGGCCCAATTATGGTCATGGCTTGTTAGCATTGGTAGTTAAATAGTTCCAAGAGTAATTAGGTCGAGTGCGATAAAGTACACACTTGTCTTTCAGTAAAACAGTAGTAATTGTCAATTTTCACTTTAAACAATTCAAACATCAATAATCCAACAAGTATTAATCAACTAAGCACATAACATTTATCATTCATCATGTATTCAATCATTACAAACAAATATAGAATACTCACTCTAAGAGAACAATTTACACCTCGGTTTTGGGGTTCCTTTCTTGAACCCTATTGCCTTTTGAGACAATTTACCGTAATTATTTAACTATTCACTTAGTAAAACTCTTAAGAAAAGGCCTATATACATTCTATTTCCTAGCCTCTAATCACAATTCCAAAAGGGTTTTAAGCTATAGACACGTTTATGTGAAACAACCAGCTCACCTTTTTCCCAAATTCTCACACAACAATCCCACTTTTAATTTTCAAGAGGGTTCAATCATGCAATCAACATACATCTAGTAAAACAAGTGGGAAGCAACAATTCATCAACCTTTAAAATTTTATAGCTACAAGCTGTATAAATAACCAGCTTAAGTTCGGCCAAATTTATGAAATAAAACTTGAGGAATTTCATTCCTTATTTTCTTGCAAACTCACCCAAATTCCTTACTTAAATCAAGTAAATTACCACTTGCATGCCAAGTTTTAGATATTAAGAGGTATATGAAGCAAAGATATACTTATTAACAACTAAAGTTATGGAGTTAAAGCTCAAAATTCCCAGCTCTCCCTCTCCTCGGCCCTCTTCAAAATTTCCAGCAATGTTCCTTGAGTTTCCTCTCTTAGAACAACCAACTTTCACCAGAACCAAAAGCGAAATACATGATATGACATATATACAACAAAGAATGAGCACATAACAGGAATTATTCAAGCCAAATTCCAAAAAAAATTGGATACAAGTTTGGGAAACCAAACCCCCTTTTCTCTCGGCCAAAACTAGAAAATTCCAGCAAGTAAACAGTTTGAAACAAAATTTTCTCCAATAAAACTCTTCATTTTACACTCAAATCCAACATGCATGTTAAGATTAAGGTGTTATAAGGTGTATTGAACCACAATATGAAAGTTTGCAGCCAAATTCATAGAGGAAAACCGGAAAAATTCTTTCTTTCTCTCTCTGTCATCCCAGCAGATTTCCAGCAAGTTCCTTCAACATTTTCAGCCAAGTTTACCAATGTTTCACTAGTTTCAAAGATAAATATCTTATAAGACAAGAGATAAAACATATATCATGCATTCCTAGTAAAATGTTTTCCAAAACTTCGAATGAAAAGCTATGAAACTCAAGCTTTCTTCCTCTCAGCCAACACAGAAAACTTCCAGCAGATAAACAGCTTGTAAGTAGAGTTTTCCCCCAAGTCTTTACACTGATCCTTCTTTTCTTTAAGTGAAATTCTGCATGCATGACAAGATAAAAGAGTTAGAGCGTAAGTGTGTTGCATACAAATGGATCTTAACAGATTTTGTAAGAAATAGCCACAGCATTGTAGATGGATCGCAAAAATATTTCCAGCTTTGAAGCATTTTTTCCTTGATTAAATTCCACTTTTCTTGATGGTAGTTCAAGTTAAGACATTATAGAACTAAGGTAGAGAGGAAATAAGAGAAATTTATCAAGTTTTACCTCTTGTTTCCTCACAACAAAAGCTGAAATTTGCAGACTATTTTCTTTCCTTCTCCCTCGGTTTCTCAAAGGCAAATGCTCCAATGTTTCTCCCTCAATATAATTGGTTTGGACACCAAGAAGCTGCAATCTTTTCCTCACTCTCAACTCTCTTTCTTGTGTTGAAGTGGTAAGAGGAAATGGTTTAACTCTCTCCCTCTCTCTCTCTTGGTTGCTGGCTAGAAGATTAAGGAACCAGAAATGTTTTCTCTCTCTCTCTCTCTCTCTCTCTCTCTCCCTTGGTCAAGAATTGTTTTGCATGTCAAGGGTCAAATAAGGTGGTATTAGATTGGTTTAGTAGTTAGACAAATGTCCAACTCAAGCCAAGTGTCAAATGCATGAACAAATAAAATTTTAAACCTTGCACTTTCATTCCATCTCACATCACCACACTAGTTTCTTGGCTAATTCGTATTAAATTTCCATGAATGTGAATCATGCATGAATTTAAAATATTCTAATACACTTAAATATAAGGCAATCAATTAAATATTCCAAGTAGTTGAATCCAACAAGATTGCACATTCAAAAATTCTAATGGTAGTGTACGCAATTAGGTATAAAATTCGAGCCCTCGCAGTTATTACTCTTATCAGACTTACACTCCTCCTTTGCATGACCCAAGTGCTAGCAGTTTGCGCAATACTTCGATAAATTTTCAGGTATGATTTGCTGTCAAAACCCACTCGTTTCGCCAGCCATACCCACCCAAACTCAATGTGGAATAGGGCACAAGAGATCGACTTCTACACACACACGAGCTACACTCGGTCAAATTAAAGATGTGCTTGCCGCATCAACATATAAGGGCACCTCACCACACTCACAATTGACAACGAGCTGTGTCTGTCAAAAAATGAATAGGCAAGCATGATAGTGATATCCAAATAGGTGCTAACGAGGACTCCCGATGCACATGAATTTTTGGCATCAACGAAACACCCTCATCGGGTACTTCCCAATCTGCCATATTCCCCTAGTCCAAACATGCAGAAAATCTGCTTCTTGGACAAAACGCAGGAGAACATGATGCCCATCCAAGTGTCCTATTATGACCGAATTCTTCAAGTCCAAGGTCAAAAAATATATGGATCTTTTCCAACTTCGCCCTACCATGCGAGAACTTACCCACTATGGAGAACTTGTAAGGGATGGCTAACTTGTTTACGTCATCACGCATGAAGAAAATAGCAGTCTCACCTTTAGGCGCTGCTAGTTTTCTTATTTCAATCGGTAAAGGGGATTTAGTAGAGAAAAGAGATAAGAAAGACTTAGTTGATGGCAATGGGGGCTGTCCCCCAGTCCTAGGCTGAAGGGCTTCTATGACCCCCCCTACCGCCCCCTAAGACGAACCAGAGGGTTTAGCGGGGCATCTGTCCAACTTTCGTCAAGACTCACGTACTCACTCGAACACAATCAAGATTTTCAAGTCAAATAATTTTTTAAAACCAAGAAAGTACTTGTATAACAACATCCACAATCCTTAGGCAATAACGTTAACTATTATAGCCATAATATTTTAAATACAAATTGAATCTACACTTCCAAATGTCCAAAAGTCGCTCAGGGAATTACACTAGCTCTAAACAAAAGCTGGCTAGTCTAGCGCCTCCAATTCTTCGCTTCAAATTCCTGTTAAGGAATAACAACTTAAAGGGATGAGCTAATGCTCAGTGAGACCAAGAAAAGTAGGCAAGCAAACAAGTACAACTAGCATGAATAATTTGAAATCAAGAAGGCCAGCCATAATTTTTTTACGTAAATTCCCAAGAGAAAACAAAAGTATAATCAATAAAGGATACAGGAGCTCTCAAGAGTTAAATACACACTTCATGCTACACCGATACTTTTGAACCACGATTTTCAGATGTTGACACTCCGTCAACCAAGCAAGTAACAAGTCCGTAGAACCCCAATTTTCGTCTACCATTACACCCCCTGTCAGGCCCGCACATCAAACAAAATGTGATATTACTCGAGTATATCCAAACAAGTCAAGTACACGAGACCAAGGTTCACCAAACTCTTCAACCAAGCCCTTGTTGGCTCGAGTTGAATGGCTAGCAATTGGATTTTGGGACCCCCAAGATCAAGTATAAGTCGATAAGATAACTCTCCAATTGATTTAATCAAAATAAATGTACTGAGATGGGAGGAGAGGCACCTCCCACTCGAATTGAGTGTGGTACATGTTGCCGCTCAGCACTTACAAGTCAAGCACAAGTACAAGTCAATCAAGTTCAAGCAAGTACATGATCATTCAAGAAGGAGAGAACGAGTGTGATAAAGTACACCCTCACCTCATCAAGTGCAATATTCAAACACAAAACACGTGGCAACATGTATCATTCAAATCAAGATATCAAGCAACATGCGCTTGACGCTCACATGTAAAGCAAAGCTCAAACGTCCACCTCGGGTGCAAATCTTGTGTTCACTTCCAAATCCTAGAACCAAGTAATTAGAGTACAATGAGATTCAGTACTCCAAACCACCATTTAATCAAAACTACTCCCAAGTCCCAACTTAGAAGTCCTAAGATGTTCCTGAAGATTTTCATATTTTTACGTCTCTAAAAGTCTTCCAAAACACATGTTTTCAAGTTCAATTCAAAGGGAAAATCCATGTACATGTTAGATCAGTGGTTCAGGTATAATATGGAGTGAAAAATGTTAAATTGAACCAAAAAAAGTGAAGAAAAGAGTGTAAAGGAGAAGAATCAAAGTGATAGCTTTGACACCTCTAGGCATATGATCATAACTAAAGGTACACTTATCGGATTAAGATGAATTTTATGAAGTTTCGAAACTAAGACATAGATTTACATTTCTTATGAAGATATCGAAATTCAGTTCATGAACTTTCATGGTCAAAAATAGCAATCACAGAGACACAAGAAAGCTGTCGCGTCATATCAGGGCATTTGAGCAGTCTCGGAAAAATGGCTATAACTCCATGTAGAAAAATCGATCAATGTAGAAAAATCGAAATCGAATGTTGTTGGTTGTGTTTGAAATTAGACTCAAAGGGCTTTCCAACAATATAAAATTTAGACTCTAATTCATTTTCAATTAATACTAGAAAATCTGACAAGTTGATTGAAAATGCTCTCTGAGTTTCAGTCCATTTTGCAAACTTTCCAACAAGAAAACAAGGAAGAAATTCATAGTTTTGGTTCAAATTCAACATACAAGTAAAGAGTGATATGGTAACAAGTTTCTTGAACAAGAACTTGCCCAAAATTATTAAGAAAAAGTGGAAATCAAGGCTCGAATATCTTCCCCTGTTTTGGACAGCAAAGGCAGAATTTTCCCACAAGAATTTTCCAAACATTTGTCCATCAAATCTTCCCAATTTTCCCATAACAAATTCATGAACATATCGAACAATATATAACCAAGATTGTTAGCAAGAAAAACTATGAAAATTTGCACATAAACAACCCTTAACAAAAGATCAAATACTTGGTAGACATAGAGATTTTCACCAACAAATCACTAGAAATATAAATTAAATCCTCAAGGGTTTCATCAATGATTAACCCTTGGATATCAAGAAACAACAATCCACAAATTCTTGGCCAAAATTTTCAAGATTCAAATGTACAACAGACTATCAAGCTTCTAGTACTAAAACTTCCATAAATTTTCAAATCCATCATGGATCTTACAAGATTTAACCTAAATCCACTTGAAATGTAAAAGAATGAAGTAGATTAGCCACTTATCTCTTCAAAACTTCAAACCCTAGCAAGATCTACCCAAGATGATGGCAAGATCAACCCCTAGGAGCTTCTTTCTCCCAAAATCTTCCAAAGGTGCAAGTAGGTTGGTGCAAGAAAGCTTGGATCTTCAAAATTTTTCAAGAAAAGTGAAGTTTTCTCCTCTCTCTCCCTCTCTCAATTTCGGCCAGCCAAGGAAGAAAATGAAGGCCTCTTGGTTGTTTTTTGATCTAAAATAATAGCCACAATAGTGTATTCCACTTAAACCTTGGAAGAAAGAAAACTAAGAAAACCGATATATATAGCTAAGTGCTTTGAGTTTGATTTAGTCGAGACTTTCTCCTTCTCTGCCATTTCAATAGGATCCTTAGCTTTTCTAACTTTCTTTTAACTCCCAAAATCTTTCTTAACTTCACTAATATCTCAACTTATAATTTTCTAGGGTTTTGGCCAATTTCACTAATAAGTTGCAAAATCAACAATTTTCAAGAAATTAATCGCTCCAAAGTGAAAAAATGCAAGTAAGAGAAACTCGTTTAACAATTAACAAGTAAATCACTAAATGAATGCAAACTTTATAAAAATATAATTTAAATAAAAATGCAAATAGTTTGGAGGTGAGAAAATTAATTTTTTAGGTCATCACAGCTTTCATGAGCCAAAACCCTAATGATGAAAGGTCCAAAAAGGTCACGAATGAAAGGAGGTCCGAAGGGTTCAAGAAAGAAAGGTTCAAAGAGTCCAAGGCTGATCTTACTTCAAATGAGCAAGTTGTTCAGGTTCCAAGTGGTCCGATTACCAGGTTTTTGGAGCACATGGTGGTGGATTAATGTGTTATTTTGGAGCTACTAAGACATTGACGGTTCTTCAAGAGCACTTCTAATGTAGTTGTTGATGCACTTTCTAGGAGGTATACTCTTATTACTACATTAGAAGCTAAGTTGCTAGGCTTTGAGTTCATTAAATAGCTTTATGCAACTGACTCAGATTTTGGTGAGATCTTCATTTTTTTGCCATGGCGGACCCGTGAGCATTACTCCATTTCACAGGATTTCTTGTATTATAAAGATAAGTTGAGTGTTCCAATGAGCTCGATGCAAGCTCTTCTCATCCGTGAAACACATGGTGGTGGATTAATGCGTTATTTTGGAGCTGCTAAGACGTTGATGTTCTTCAAGAGCACTTCTATTGGCCAAAAATGAGACGAGATGTTGAACATCACATTGAAAGGTGTGTGCCATGTCATTATGCAAAATCTAAGGCAAACCCTTATGGTCTTTACACTCCGTTACCCATTCCAAATAAACCTTTGGTTGATTTGTCTATGAATTTTGTACTTGGTTTGCCTAAGACTAAGAAAGGTCATGATTCCATTTATGTTGTTGTTGACCATTTTTCTAAAATGCTGCATCTTATTCCATGTCACAAAACTGTTGATGCTAAACATGTGGCTGATTTGTTCTTTCATGAGATTGTTTGATTGCATGGTGTGCCTTGTATAATAGTTTCTGATAGAGATGTTAAGTTTCTTAGCTACTTTTGGAAGACTTTGTGGTGTAAGCTAGGCACTAAACTATTATTTTTCACTTCTAGCCTCCCACAAACTGATGGTCAAACTGAGATCGTTAATAGAACCTTATCCACTTTGTTGCGTAAAATTATAAAGAATAACATTAAAACTTGGAAGATTGCTTACCACATGTTGAATTTGCCTATAATTGCACTGTGCACAAAGCCACACAATATTCTCCTTTTGAGATTGTTTATGGTTTTAACTCTCTTACACCATTGGATTTATCTCCTTTACCTATTTATGAGAGAGTTAATTTAGATGGTAAGAAGAAGGCAGATTTTGTGCGTGACTGGCATGCGAAGGTTCGTGCTAACATTAAGAAAAGAACCTTTCATTATGTTCAATGAGCAAATAGAGGTCGTCACCAAATGATCTTTGAACCTAGCGATTGGGTTTGAATCCATATGAGAAAGGAATGTTTTCCAGCTCAAAGACGTAATAAACTTCTCCCAAAAGGTGATGGACCATTCCAAGTCGTGGAGCACATCAATAACAACGCCTACAAACTTGATCTTCCAGGTGAGTATGAAGTACATGCTACATTTAATGTTGGTGACTTGAGCCCTTTTATATAGAGGACGAACTTGATTTTGGGACAAATCACCTTCAAGAGAAGAGGAGTGATGAAAGTTCCAAAAGGGTCACGAATGAAAGGAGGTCTAAAGGGTTCAAGGAAGAAAGGTTCAAAGAGTCCAAGGCTGATCTTACTTCAAATGAGCAAGTTGTTCAAGTTCCAAGTGGTCCGATCATCGAGGCTCGTGCAAGAAAACTTAGAGAATCATTACAAGCACTTGTTTGTACAATTCAAGATCGAATTGGTGATGACATACGGTCCATTAAGGGCTTTCAACTCGAGGATTTTCCATGCATCAATTTGCTACAACTTGTTGTCGCAAATGAAGATGTTCCAAGTGAGCTAGTTTAGATAGTTGGTTAGTTGTGCTAGCAAGGGTTTAAGTGTCAATTTACTTGTTGTTTAAGTAGTTTAATTATGTGATTAAATCCAGCCAGCTTAGTCATTAAAGGGAGCCGAATTTTAGTTTCCAAGTCACATTAGGGTTTTGAGTTGTTGTGAGGCTATAAATAGCCTAATCCTTTCAAACGTTTGAGGTTAATTAGATTTTTCCAGAATTATTGTGAGTTTTATTCACTTTCTCTTGTTCAACAGAGCCTTTCTTGAATACTTAAGAGTTTCTTGAGAGTATTCAAATCGAACTTATCAATCAAGTAATCACCCTTGGTTGTGGCGTTCTTCTACAAACAACTTTGGTTTGCTAAGTTATTAAGTTGTGGGTTGAGAGATTTTCGTAATTCATAACTTCGTGGCTTGGAAGGGTCAAGAGTTTTCGCAATCCAACTTGATTTTTCGTCTTAGTCCAGGGTTTGGTGGGATACGAGTTTAGCCCTTCTAGGTGGGTTCGTATCACCTAAATCGAAACCCTAGGAACTAATGCTTTCAAGGAAGTATGGAGTGCAGTTTTAAAAACAAAAAATAATCTATTATGTAGATATGCATTAGGAATGTTTTCAGAAACAGAAAAAAGATATCACATAAATGAAAAAGAATTGCTTGTAGTAATAAGAGGATGTCATAAATTTTACTACTTTTATTACCTTAGAAATTTAAGCTTACGAACTGATAATTCTCAAGGAAGAGCATTTATTAAAAATAATATTAAATCCCATTTAGCACTCCATTTCACCACACCAAAACACACAGACACACACACTCTCTTTCAATCTAAATTCTCTCAACTCTCATAACTCTCTCTTCAAAACACACACTCTCTAAACTCTCTCAAATTCAAATCTCTCAATTCTCTCAACTCTTAAATCCCATTCAACACTCCATTTCACCACACCAAAACACACACCACACACACACTCTCTTTCCATCTAATTCTCTCAACTCTCGTAACTCTCTCTTCGAAACACTCTCTTTCTAAACTCTCTCAAATTCAAATCTCTCAACTCTCACTCTGCCTCTAAAACAATTCCAAAAATTGTTGGACACACTCCCTCAGCACTCTCTCTATCTCTGCTAGACTCTCTAGGCTTGCATCAACTAGGCTAGTCTGTCTTGATTTGCATTAATTAGGCTTATCGTGTCTACAAGTAATGGCAAGTAGCAATTTCTAAGTAAGTAACTTCTAAGGCATTATAGTTAAATATTGAAATTTATGTCATTAATTTACACATGTTTAGATAGAATTTAAACTATATCATTAATTTATATGTTTTGATAGAAATTACATTATGCTATTAATTTACACGTACTCTATTTTGTTTTGATATGTTGTCATATTATTTTTCAATATGTAATTAAATTATATAGTACATTAAATGAAATTAATGTAATCCTATCATGTGATTTGATTTATTTAATAGTGATTAAAGTTAAATTGATCAAATGTTAACATATTATTTTTTTAGTTCGAGCATTTAAAAGTAAATGAATGTAATATTAAACTTTTTATGGTGTACTTTCTAGAAACAAGTAGAATTAAATTTAGCTTGTGATTAATTTATGTTGTTTAATGTAAAATTAGTCTAGGATTAGCTCATTATCCATTTCATAATTTATGATATTAAATTAATCAATCTGAAAAAATATCGACAATCATTTTAATCGTTATGATTAATTACATTAACAGACAGATTGTCTTGTATTATATGCAATCTAATTTGATGATATTTGTTAGATTAGGTGGAAAATGTTGGGTGATAATTTCTTGGTGATTCAACTATATTGGAGAGGAAAATTTGTATATGACAAGGGATCAATATCATACAATCCTCCAATATGCAAGAGCATTCTTTTCCTAAAACAGAGAGAATGTTTTGATCAACTAGTTGATAGGATATATAACATTATGGATCTAGATTGGGATAGATATAAGGTTAGGCTCATGTTCTAGAATTGTGTCAACATAAGTATGTTTGCCAAGATGCCTTTGATAATGACAACAAGTTGATGCAACAAACTATATGAAATCCAACTCAACTCAACATGCCAGTAAGATATGCATCTAGGTGAAGGATCTCTCAGGATTGGGATGGTCTAATAATTATCTAGGCCAAGATGCCACCAGTGTATGTATCCTGAGCAGCTGAATGTGGTTGGGATAGTGGATTTTTATGACAGCCAATTCACTAAATCAAAATTAAAGAGGTGTCCATTCGACTAGGAGAGGGTGGAGAAGAATCAGTGGGTGCCATACTGAGGATCGCCCTAGTAGTTGTTAGGCAGTAAAGCATCTACCAATCAAATGGGTCAAACACGAGTTGTTGCACAGTTTATGCCATCGCCCAATGAGATATCCCACATCCGTAAGAGAAAGAGAAAAAGAATGGTTTAAGAACTTGGGTGCTTGGGCTACATAGTAATTTTGGGTTAACTATTTTGGGCTAGTGGATTTCGGTACAACAAATTACTTGGGCCAGCCTTGGACCCAAGTTGTTACAGTTGGTGTCAGAGCAAACCTCGCATGATCTCTGCACGGTGTGTGCCTCGGCCAGCGGGTTATGGTTTTGACTACGCAAGGGAGTGTAGGGAGCTAAGTGCTGCGCAGGGCTAAGTACCGTGTTCGATGGAGGCCACCTCTAGAACTTGCGGGACTAAGTGCCACGTTGGACAGGGGCCACCTCTAGAGCCCGTTCGAGCATGACCAAGTGGACAGTTTGAATTCTAACCGGTTTTGCGAGGACACAAAGTTCTAAAGGTGGGGAGAATGAGATATCCCACATCGATAAGAGAAAGAGGAAAAGAATGGTTTAAAGACTTGGGTGCTTGGGCTATATAGTAATTTTGGGTTAGCCATATTGGACCAGTGGATTTCGGTCCAAAAAATTACTTGGGCCAGCCCTTGGACTCGAGTCGTTACACCCAACCCAATTTATGGGTACATGCCTAGTCCTTTTCTAGCATTTGGGTACACTACCACTCCCTCTACTTCTACCTCTACTTCCTCTTAAGGTGTGGCTTAACCAATTTTTCCCCAGGAGGTGGTAACCTAGACTCCATATTTGGGTTCCTCTATCGTTTACAGGATAGGTCATCTGCATTAAATTGTCCAAACTACTCTATTCCCAATTGACCTCTGCCTGTTCCTATTCCACAGCAGACTTTATCTACTCGAGACCAATACCAACAGGAGACTTCCACACTTACCGCAGTGCACAAGATGACAATAGTAGTAAGACTTCAGTATCAGCTGACAAGGATGATATGCCAAACAATGATGCAAGCGAGAATGATGCAATACCAATCCAGGTTCCTGGAGCGCCAGAGAGGCTTGAGGGGCAACATCTTCAACTTCCACGCCTTCCACAATAGTAAAGGAAGCCCAAGAGATTTTGCTACTCAACAGTACCTCACAATAACGACATAGGACAAACATTGATAATTACTTTATTATTCATTTACTTTCATTGATTAATTTGTTATCTTTTTGGTATATCTAATTTAATAAATTATAATTGCATCTACAATGCTTACAAAAGAAATTTCTTTTGTAATTAAACTACTATTTGATTCCTTATAACACAACTCTAATTTAAATTACATACTCAGCATATTTACTTAAACTTAGATAACTAAATTTATATAATAAAAAAATTAAAATTAAATACTAAAACAAAAAATAGAATTTGTTACATAATTTAGATTACACATTTTTGATAATTTTAGATAGTTTAAATTTGTTAAATAATTAGTTGCAATAGGTCTTCAAAAAAGTTTAAAAAATGAATACTTTAAGCTACTGCCGTGTCTTAGAGACACAACAAACAAGAAAAATTAAAAAAGGGCCCGCTGTGTGCTAGGAACACAACAGGCTCTATATATTAGTTGGTCCCTAAGTGTGGCAGGGATCAATTTACAAATATGACCCTTCATGTGTCTGGCATATGGTTAAAAAAATAAAGCTATTAAACTAGCCCGCCATGTGTCAAAGACACAGTAGGCATATATAGAGAAATGCTTGGTTTTTCAACAATATTTTTCGGACCATTTTTTGGGACAATATCTACAAGAAACCAAACAGAACCAAAGTGTAGAAAATAGTTCATGAAGCCATAAAAATCTAATCTTTGAAATGAAATTGCCCTTTACAATCAAACTCCTGATCAACTATCAAACTAATGGCTAATCAGAATAGCAGAAAGAAATTTTAAGATCAACAAAAGAAATTGCTCACATCAATTTCAGTTGGATGCCACACCAATGCCAAAATATTCTCTGGCAGACTGCTTTTCACCGGCAAAATACTTATAACTTGAGGCAATCAAATGATTTGCGCCTAGTAACAGAAGAAGGGAAAGGGTCAGCTATTGGAACATGGTCAATAATCGCTCAAATGTGGAGAGACACAAAGATTATCATTCAATACAATTCAATTCAGAGTAATAATGGCATATCTCAAGACTTGTAGTCTCTTATTCTTTGCCTAAAATTCTAAACCCGAGAGCCAGAAAAGGGCATGAAGGAAAATTTATCGCCCATTTAAGCAGTACTTGATAGTACTATTTGCAATAATGTCTCACACTAGAAAATCTAGAAGACTATTATACCCCTAAAGAGGTAGAAGAAAATAAAGTTACCACTGAAAATCCAACCCATTTTCATATAATATAAGAATTTAAACTTATAGGGTCATAAATGTTTAATAAACAACATTTTATTTCGAAGGAATGATGTTTGTGTCATTAGAACTCCTTTGGAATAGTTAGCTGGTAGGGTTATTCAATGGTTGGGTAATCGGTCCACCTCAACTGCATGTCACGGAGAAGAAAATTTTCATTTTGTAAAATAATTCTATTCAACCAGTTAATCAATGATCTATAACTTGTGGAATGTGATTGTGTACACAGGATGAGTCCAAGGAACTTTTGGCCGCATCCAAGGCCCATATTTGGGGAAAAAAAGTTTGGATCTAAACTTCATGAAATTCGACCATCTTTGGATCTTGTTTTCATAAGTATTTATGCTAAATATTTCCTAAGGTTAAAACTATCTCCCAAAAGCAACAATCCAAATGTGCCTTTTTTTACATAAGTCTATAGAGATAAAATTAGTTCATCTTAAAGCCTACCCTTGGTATAAGAGTACCATATTACACATACTCTAAAAAGCATTGTTAGAAGCACATGATAAAAGTATAGAAATGTAAAAAATGAAAAGTAAAAGAAAAGAAAAAATAAACACGCCAAAACCATCTACCCAATAAAAAAAATAACATTATACAAAAAAGTAGTTGAAATTGTATAGTGTTTATAGGACTTGTTAAAAATTTTGAATGGCAGAGTATTTAGGGCAAACTTTTCTACCCCTACCAAGAGTAACAGATTAGAAAGAAAAGCAATTAAATAACGTGAATATGAAAATAAAGAAACTATATATATACATTTGTGTGTATGTGTGGACAATTTATTTGTGTAACAGGGGTACTTTAAAAAGTATATATACATATATATGTTGAAGACTTAGGTCAATCAATTCTTGATTTTGATAATTAATAAGCAAATGATGGTTTGAATTAATATTTTTAGTGAGAATTTTGCTAGAACAAGTGCCCATATATTTGGAAAAAGGAAGGATGAAAAATAAGAATGAATAAGGATTGTTGCTCAACATCGGACGTAGTTTCGGACACACAATTACATGATCGGATGTCTAAAGCATCACAATGGAGATATCCCCTATCATTGAACACAGCATCAGACGCATAATGAAGGGTTGGTTGTCCAAACATTGAAGCAAATAACATCAGACATAGTGTCCGGCGCTAACTCACTCTATTGGCCATCTGAAAATTAAAAACAAAACTTGAGAAGCTACAGATCTCTTTCGGACGCATCTATTAGGCAGTACATATTTGGATCAACCATCCGATCGAGTTTTGGACACATTCTTCGAATGCAGATCATTAGGTTCAGACGTCTGACAGCTCCAAAAGCTAGTTTTTAACATCTAGTTTTTTTTTTTTTAACTGTTGGAGAGTTTTTCTGGACTAGATTTTCATCTTCTATAAATATCCCAAGACCTAAAATATTAGAAAAACTTTTGCCTACATCAATTACAAGCTTCCTAGAGTGATTTTGGTTAGAAAATACTCTCCTTTGTTATCTTGTAGTTTTTATGAGGTTGTAAAGCAAACTGTAGTTCTTAATTGATTTGGGGTATTTAATTGTAGTATAGTGAGAGTTAATTTGAGTGATTTGTAATATTCTTTGACTCAGCTGAAGGATGTTTAGGGTGAGTAAAGAGTGAATCTTCATTTGTACAAGTTGGTGTACTTGACCAACAATTGAAGAAACTAGTAGTGGATTCAACTCCAAATTTGAAAGAAGTTTGGGAATGTGATTGCTTTGCAATTCATATATCTTATTGTTCTGTCTTTTACTACTTGATTGTGTGATTCTATTGCCTTATCTTTTTTCCTATTTTGTATGCTTAAGTGTGTGATCATTTAGGTTATTTTTAGCTAATCAAAATTGGTTGAAATTTGCGTTTCATCTTGTCTAATTTGCATACAATCTAATTCATCCCCTAGGTTGCACTTAGGCCTTACATACATTTGTGTGTATCTACCTTTTTAAATGCTTGTGTTAGACAAATAAATTGTGGAAGAGATCTACTGATGCAGTGTAGATGGAAGAATAATTAGGGTTGTATAGTTGCTTTACAATTTGCCAATTTTGTTGCCTAAGAAAGGACATGGGTCTAACTTCTCAACCGCGGTCAAGGATAATATATTAGGGGAAAATTATTTAACTAACATGAATATGAAAAATAAAGTAAAGGTTACTAGGTAGAAATCAACACCAATTGACACTTTCTTGAACTTTTGAACTTTTCTCTTTATAGGAATTTTTTTAGTAAAATATGTTCAATCATTGGCTAAAGTGTAAACTTGTGCATAGTATGAATCATAATGCTAGTAGATAAGCACGGACATATGAAAGCTTGGGAACGAGAAATGTGATACAACAAAATGAAGTGTGAACATGTTATGTATTAGGGAAAATGATCGGCTTCACATTTCACACAAATATTCTTTTCATCCCTCACTTTTAAAAGGAAGCAATTTCGTCCTTGACATTTAAAAACTGAAGTTCTTACATTCCTGAACCCAAATTTCAATCTGAATCAAACCACCAATCAACCAAATTTCAATCTGAATCAAACCACCAAATTTCAATCTGAATCAAACCACCAATCAACCTGATTACAAATTTTGGGGGTCTAATTGATAGATCACTTGGTTAACTCAACTTGATATTCATGTAAAATTTAATGAACCCAAAAATAAAAATAAAAATTATAACATAAAAAAGAAAGATTAATATTTCCTATATTATCATTGTATACACTGACGGTTTTATGTACCGCATATCATTTCAATTTAAATTTAAACATCAAATTTTGTATTTATGATACACATCTAGATTTGCAAGTCAATATACTAACGGTGTATGAAAAGATTTATCCAAAAAAAAACTCTACTATTCCAAGACAAAGAATGGCCTTTTATGTTATAATTTTTATTTTTTTGATTTAATAAATGTCATGTGAATATGATGAAATTGACCGAGTGATCTATCAATTCTATTTTCGAAATTTATTACTGAGTTATTGAATGGTTTGATTCAGATTGAAAATTAGGTTCAGGGATGTAATAGTTTTAATTTTTAAATGTCAGGGACGAATTTGCTTCATTTTAAAAGTGAGGGACGAAAAGAATATTTTTGCGAAATGTGAAGGATGAAACATGTCATTTTCCCTATGTATTATTTTCATCCATTAAACGTATAGGTGGCTTTACATTTTTCTAAGAGATCCGCAACTCAGTATGGATCAATGGAAAGCATGTTATGTATTATTTTCATCCATTTGTTATATTCAAGTCAAAATTGTGATATTGTAAAATCGGAATATTCAGAAGTCCATTTTATACTTCTGTCTTTTTCCAATCTTAAGTGGTGTATTACTGTTTTCTGGTGCTTATATTAGGTAAAATTAGCACGTTTAAGTAGGATTACCATATTATAGGTAACAATGTTGATTTTTGTTTTTTACATTTCAAAACTTTTCAATTTTTAGTGATATATTTAAGTTAGTTTCCATTGAGAATATTTAAAAGTATTTACTATGAATAAAGGACTAGCATTATTATGAGGGATTAGTCTTGTTCCTACAAAAAAAAACAGCTTTAAGAGGGCAGATTCGCGATGATTAAAATGTAGTTCAAGTGTCAAATATTTCAAAAAAGAAGGTTAATTAAAGAAAGCATATAAATTCAAGGGATAGTAATAATTATTAGTTTGTACATTTATATGATAGTTGGGTGTGAATTAGGTGTGATTACTATGCACGTTGGCATCTGTTAGAAAAACACTTCAATTTTAGCTATCTTCTTTTGTCCCATAAAATTTCAAGTGTGAGGAAAATGAACTCAAAAGACGGAGAGAACCAATATAATCATAAATGCTTGATGAAAACTATACCTTTTCTCGATCAGTAGCATGAAAATTTAACTACATGCTTCTCTTGAAAAAAGAATTTGTTTAATGTTACAGGAAACTACATATTCGTAAAGTATACAAGTAAAAATTTGGCTTGACTTTCATATTCTAGAAAATCAAGCCTAAGAGATGTTGGAACTTGATATGGAAGTGTCCTGCAGAGATTCCGATAGAACCCGAACTTGGGGAACTTCAATGTTGGAGCTTTCTGATTGCAACGACGTGGATGTTACTGTCACGAGGGGAGCCGCAGCTTCCATGATTTCGGTTGGCTTGAACTTGTTGATATAGTAACTAAGTGATGGTCCAGAGTATTCCACTGTCTGGATTGGAGGAGGGTTCTTGCCAACTTGAAGGAGTATTGCGGATGCAGCAGCAATGGAGATCAAAGCAAGGCCACCTGCAACTAGTATAGTATTTTCTGATCCATCAGCAGAGGAACCTGCAGTTCCTGAACTAATTGCACTTTCTGCCACATAAACTGCAGGCTGTGAAAATTAGTAGACTTTAGGTCAAAAAGGCCAAGTAGAAAAAAGCCATCCACATTATCTGAAAGGGCTTAAGAGTACCAAAGTAAGTAAATAAAATAAATGAATAAAAAGGGGTCTGTGTAGAAGATTGAAATTGCAAAGGGAATTACAAAATGCATGCATAGTGGATGGGAGAAGTGTCATTATACAATGCATTTGTCAATGACCTCTCTCAAGCTTGTGATTTGAGCTACTAGCAAGGATCTGAAATAAAGAATGACTATTCCACCTCATGAAAGTGAGCCAGCACCAAAGGTATATGGGAAAAGACGGGTATATTTGTTAATCCAGAAAGGTAGGGATAAACTCTATTGAACTAATGTTAATTGAAATACCTTTTACTTGGTAGCATAGATATTATCAAGAATATAACTGAATGAATGTATGTGAAGTCCTAAAAAGCACCTTCTAAGATGAAGCAAATGAGTCAATAGACATCGTCGTGAAGTTCACCAGGTAATGTAGTTGCTTAAATTGTGTTTCCTACTTTTATCAACTACAAATTCTTAACATTTCTCATCTTTAACTACATTGATCTTAACATTTCTCATCTTTAATTACAATGAACTAAAGTTTAGTCTCAGAGGATCAAAAGCATAACAACTCTTTGCCTTGGAAAAGATTTCCAGAGAATATTAAGTACTGAAGTTCTGATAAAAACATACAAATCCTCTATTACTTTGGATAACAATCCATAACTCACTTTTACAGTGTACAGCTTCTTCTATATGCAAAATTCATGTTTGCAGTGGCAAGGACTGTACAGCACACATGCTTTAGAGATCAAATATAAGTTGTTTTCAGATAAACATCAGAGTATAGAACAAAGAATTGTTAATACCAAAGGAAATTGTGTCCATTTCAGCTCCTGAGGCTATATGCCTTAAGACATGCTTGACATCCTACAGCTTTTGCAGCTTGGTCATCACAAGGAACGGACTAAAGCTACTTAAGCAAGCTGACACATGATTTTACATCTTCACTTAAAATATTGCAGATCACAAATAGTGTTATCAGAAAACAAAAGGACCAGGGTATTTGTAATAGCATAGTCAAAAAATGTCCACAGCATGGATGCTGTACAGTATGGTGCCAAAATGTTGTCTTACGATGTCATGCATTGATTGGACTGAAACCTATGAATCTCAAAAAGAACTATAAGTTACTCAGACTAAATAAAAACATCCCGGGTCAATGTAATCCGTCGAGAACTAACACCACTTTTACTGAACAGCAAACATCTTGTAGCAGAATAGACACACTTATATGCAGACATCAATTAAAAAGCAGAATCACTTTATAAGCTCCTATCTAGGGTCACAAAAGAAATCCAAGTCAATACATCCTTCCATCTTCTGTGCTGGTAGCACAGAAGAATATAGTGATATAAGCTTCAGAGATCTCTTGAAGAATATAGTTCTTACTAGTTCATTATGACATCATATCCTGCCCACAGCTTTCATACACGGAATCAGCTTATCTTTGCACCATCAAATTTCAGTTTGAAAAGAAACCATGAAAGGAATGAAAATATACTTGATTAGCTCTTAAAGTTTTTTCAAAAACTTGGTATTCTACTTAGTCAGTTATTATCATCATAATCCTATTGTACTTAACTTCTTCTATCCAGCTGTTTTTATCCAAAGAAAAGAAATCTATCTCATGAGACTAAACTTCGATGATCAAATGAAACTGCAGTCTCACAACAATACCGATTCTGTAACATACACAAGCTCTCTCACTAACTAATCCTATAAAGAAGGAAAAGAGAATTTGAATGTTTATCCGATCCTTCGTCTGTATTACTAAATGCTAACATATTAGCAGCTGTATCTTCGGCTTCTAAAATCCATATTACAAAAGATTATGCTGTCAATCAGAGAGAATAGCATGTTCTGTGCAATTTTGAAGTTACTTATTACCTCAACAGAATATATATTTTTCTGGCCAGCAGTATCCTTCTCCACATATCCAGTCCATCCCTGAGTACGAGGTGGAAATGTACCAACCACTTTAGTTTTTTCACCTGCTAACCACTCCACACTGACCTTCCCAACCTGTTTCACAATAACCAAACAGTAGAAATTCTCATCTTAAGCATAAGAAACATTGTTAACTTTAATTAACTTTGCACAGAATCAGGGTGTCAGTTCCTATATCTTTCACAGAATGTTCCTCCATCCTACTGTCAGTGTTCCCCCCGTCAGTTTTTGGTCAAAGGAATTTTTTGTAACCAATAAATTATGGTATTGATTAATTTAGCATTGCTGAAATATGTTTGCAGAGGATAAGAGTTCTCATTGAGACACACTACATACAAATTTAAATTTCTAAAAAATGTTTAAGAAAAAGTAAAATTAAGGCTCAGAAATAGGCAAGTGTGTGCTGAAATGTACTATTAGAGGATGAAACCATGTATCACCTAAATGTAACGATTTTCTACCCACAATTTGTTCATAAACATGCAGTATAATAGACTATTAGTACAATATAGCAATCCTGAAGCTAAATATGATTAAGCAGCTTAATCTATTTCTTTTACCCAAGAAGATAATGTCATTTTCTAAGTACAAAACCCTGGCCATGCTTTAACCTTTGTCCAAATAACACCAAATATCGCACTCCCAAATTGATATCTATGGCTCTCCCATGTCAATAAATCAACAGATAAACAAATAAATTAAACCAATTACCACCTTGTACCTTGAAAACCCCAGTTTTTAACAGGGAACAAATAACGAAATCAGTTGTTTTTTTTTTTTTGCTGAAATCTTGACAAACAACAAAGGAGAATTCCATAACTGAATCAGGAACAAAACCCAGCCAAAAAAAAACAAAAGTAGAATTCACCTCCTTATCCGGGGCACATTCTTCAGTGTTGCACTCAGAATCATCAGAAGCTCTGATTTTCAGAAAATTAATTTGCCTCTTCTTCTGCCCCTTATCGTAGCTGTTGAAGAACAATCTGCCGCTTGATGGGGTTGTGATAGTGCAGCTGTTTGCCGATAAGGCAGCTGTGGCAGCCATTGATTGTTATACACACCTGACAATTACAATCAGAATACTGTCAGTATTCAGTTCTCTTGCAGCCGCAACTAAAAGCAGTGGTGCTATGATTTTCTCGCCTTAGTTTCTGTGATTTTTTGCCACCCAAAAAACGTTAAGTGTATATATATAGATATATGTATGTTGGAGAAGCAGAGTAGCCAATGGTGAAGATACAGAGAGAGACAATGAGGGCCGGATATTTGATGGCTCTGTTTGTATGACTGCGTTTTGGTTTGTTGTTGACTCGAATGGCCTTTGGGTTGGTTTCGTTACCAGGCCAGATCTTTTTATCTCACGGGTGATATTGGATGGGCAGCGTAAACAACGGCCATTTTTTCTTTTAACCGTTTTTTCAGAGTGCAAGTGAAATGTTTTAAATTCAAAATCAATTACTTACATTTCCTTTCTCATACGATACAACTTATCTCTCTCTCTCTCAGTGTAAACAACAGCTTTATAATAAAGTTAGCTGCAAGTGAATTTTTTTTAATGAAAATATAAAGAAAAACTATACGGTAACACATGAAATATGAATCACACCCTATAACTCGAGCAATATCAGATGTAACTACACGAGACAATTCACAACGAAAATCAATCAATCTCTAGTGTGGCTGCTAGAAATTCGAACTGCTCACGAACACTCATGAGTATCTTAGTCAACGGTTCACCTCGAACTCGATTTTGACCGAGTTCGAGTTGAACTCAAGTCGCATGTTTATATAAATTTGAGTCAAACGAGAGTTCTAAAGAAGTAACTCAAGTGCTCGATGAGTTTATTCAAGTAATTAGGTTTGTTAATATAAATAAGTTATTTATATCAATTAGTATTTCTCTCAATTAAGTTAGTGTATCAATTAGTCAATTAGTATCAATTAAGGGAAAGTCGTTCAAAATGTCCCTTACATTTTGCAAAATAACTTTTTTCGTCCCTTACTTTTAAAAATGTAATTTTACGTCCCTTACAAATTCACATTGATCATTTTTGGTCCCTACTTAGGTTTCCGACTAGTTTTTGGTCGGAATTCACCACATGCCTTGCACGTGATCATATTTTAAGGGCAAAATTGTCAAATCAAATTTTATATAATTCGATTCATAATCCCTCACATTTCATAAAATAAATTTTTTCGTCCCTTACATTTCACAAAATGAATTTTTTCATCCTTCACATTTTTTAAAATGAATTTTTTTATCTTTTATTGATCATGTGTGTGAATAATTTTTTTGTTAAATCCATGTATATATCTATTTGATTTCACCTGAACAGTACGAATAGTATGGGAAATCAAATAGAGATATATTACATACTATTCATACTGCTCAAGTGAAATCAAATAGATATATACACGGGTTTAAAAAAATTGTTAGTTTCTCATTTATATTCATTTTCTTTTACTCAAAATTTGAAAATAAAGTTAATCCTAAATATTATCGAGTATTTATATCGAATTAAATTTGGACAGAAAAAATAAACAAAAGAAAAGTATGACAAAAAGAAATAAGTGATTGGCATTTTCAAATTTTAAAACAATCACAAGGCAAGTAATTTAACTGTTGGTCTTAAAAGTGTCGAGTAGAAATTTCATATTTAAACTGAAATTTGTTAGCACAATTATAGAATTCGAGTTATGACCTATTAATTAGATGATCTTATTATACAATTCAATAAATAAATTATTACCAAAAGAGAAATGTCAAAAATATTGAATAGGTTCAAATGGTGAAATCATATAAATATATACATGGGTTTCAAACAAAATTATTAGTTTTAAACCCCTATATATATCTATTGAATAGCATGTATATAACTACGATTAGCATGTTTAGATGAAATTTAATAGAGATAAAGTACATGTTATTTGTACTGTTCAGATAAAATCAAATAGACATAGACGTGGGTTTATAGAAAAAAAAATATTCATATACATGATCAATGAGGGATGACAAAATTCATTTTGAAAAATGTGAGGGATGGAAAAATTCATTTTTTTAAAATGTGAGGAACGAAACAATTCATTTTGTAAAATGTTAGGGACGAAAATTTCATTTTATGAAATGTGAGGGACTATGAATCAGATTATGTAAAAATTTGATTTGACAATTTTGCCCTTAAAAAATGATCACATGCAAATCACATGGTGGATTCCGGCCAAAAACTAATCAGAAACCTAAGTATGGACCAAATTTGGTCAATGTGAATTTGTAAGGGACGTAAAATTACATTTTTAAAAGTGAGGGACGAAAAAAGTCATCTTGTAAAATGTGAGGGACGTTTTGAATGATTTCCCCTGTAAATAAACATAAGAAATACATTTCATTTTCCCAAATATCAATTTCTCTAGAGCACTACTGATCGATTCCTGGAAAAGGATCTAGAATAATTTTGTTCATAAATTTTTCTTTTCTCAAAACTTTAGGAATGTTCCTTCCTAATCATTCATCTCAAGTCCCTTTTATTTTTTCCACCGTTAGTAGCCAACCATCTAATGGCTTAGCGATTCGTTAGTTTTTGCTCCAAACATTACAACTCTGCTTTGGATCTCTCCTAGCCTAGCTCTTCTTGTTGCTTTAGTTCGCGACTTGTTTATCCCTTTGTTGTTGCACTTCGTGTCTTTGGCCCACATCCGCTTTGCTGATTAATGTGCAACTTCGACTTCCAGCCACAACCTACTCCAAACCTATGTGTGCTGGCATATGCTATCATAGTTCAATCAGATTTGGTTTATTTCATCTGGTTCAATCAGGTTTTCATTTCTTTGTCTAGTTCAACTACTGTTACTTTGATATTTTTTCATAATTTAGACTGGTTCCTATGATTTTTGGACCTTCTGAATCCAATTTTGGCATCAATTTTCTCTATTTTTTGGCCTCTATAGTACTGTACTATTATTTGTTCATCACCTTGAGTATATTTTTAGTTGTTCGTTATCTCCTATGGTGCAAGCTAAAGTTTCTTAGTCTATTCACATTGTTCTTGAAGGCACTAGCTCTTCTCATTCTAAAATTTTCTTTGTGGATATAAACTTTCCTATTGATGAAAAATCTTATGACAAAGTCAATATGCGTTTTGAAGAGTGGGATAATGATAATCATAAAATTATCACTTGGATCATTAACACTTCTGCGCCTACAATCAGTCGCCTCTTCAAATATTTTGATAGTCCTAAGGGAGTTTGAGACATTTTGGTAGACCGCTATATTGCAATGGATCTTTCTCACCAGTATCAACTTTCTCTTCGTTTGCATGTTATGAAACAAAAACATGGTCAATCTATTGAAGATTTCTATTCAGATATGGTATATATTTGAGACGAAATTGTTGAATCCAAACCACAATGGGCGTTTACCAGTGAAACAAATAAGTTTTATTTCTATCTTGATGCTCATCACCTTATCCAGTTTCTTATGGCATTGCTTGATGAATTTGAGGCTACTCGTACCTCAATTCTTAGCAAGAAGCCACTCCCTTCCCTTGATACTGATTTTAAGGAATTAATTTATAAAGATACTTGCAGGCACACTTCTGATTCATCCTCTGCTGATATGGTCCTTACTGCTCCTTGTTTCTTTAGTATCTTGTCCACCTGCATCTTCACCTTCAATTCTAGAAAATAAATCAACTATTGAGTGCAAAGTTTTGTCACCATTTAGGTCATACTATTTCTTAGTACCACAAATTCTAGCATAAAAAGAAGGTTAGGGATAGTGTATTCGGAATTTTTCTCCTTGCACTACTATTGATAATAATGCCACCAACTCCCTTTTTGAGTTTGTTATTGCTTTGACTCCTAGACCCCCATCTATTGCTACTTTATCTACTACTGCCCTCTTTGCTGCCGATAATTCCTGTGAGTACACCTCTTGTTATTTTGAGTCCATACTAACCTCTCAAGGTACATTGTGTCTTTATCTTGGTCGGATATTTCTTATCAAAATGGTAGAGCTGAATGAAAACACAATTATACTTTAGATGCTATTTGGTCTCTAATCATTTCTGCATCTTTACCGGACCATTTTGGAGAGAGGTTGCTCTTACTATTGTCTATCTATCAATCGGGTTTCATCTCCTATCCTTCAAAGTAAATCTCTACGCGAGACACTGTTCGGTAGTATTCCTAATTACTCACACCTTAAAGTTTTTGGATGTGCATGTTTTATCCTTCTTTAAGCTCATAAACTCTAAGTTAGAGCCTCATGGTCGTCTTTGTTGTTATCTTGGATATAGGGTTGCTCATAAAGGTTATAGATATTATGATCCAATACTTGTAGCTTGCATATTTTTTGAAATGTCATTTTCTGGGAACATAAATTCTTTTGTGCTATTCATCAAACTATTTTACCTTCATCTTCCCTAACATATCATTTTACCAATCCTTCTGATGACTTATTCCTTGAATACTCCTATGATAGCCCCACCTTCCCCTAGGGCATACCCCAAGGTTAGCGAGTTGCCTGCCCAACTCTCGCCAGGACTACGGAGTCAAATCATACATAAACCCTACAAAACGAACCCTACAAACGCAATAGAACCGCAAGGAAATGGACGATTGGAGGTTGAATGTACTAAATTGAAAACATAATCATCAAGTCAAACGAAACAATAGAACTTTGATTAAACACTTCAACAGAAAACCACAAGGCCGCCTGCCACGTCACAATCTAGCCAGAAGTTGGCCGGATATCCGACCGGATTCAAGGCAGTAGCCTTGACAAAATTTTTCCAAAACCCCTGTCAATCCAGCCAAGTATCCGGCCACGATTTGGCCGGATATACGGCCGGATTTCCTGCTAACTTTTCCCGCCAGAAATTTTTTCTTTCCTCGTTCAAATCCCACACTTGCTCGAATCCCCAACGGATACGAGTAAAGTTCATATAAACCCATAGAACGTACATTCACCAACAAATACACGAAGGAGACATGAATAAACATTTATATACATACGTTGGAACTTTACAAGTCAAAGTGTGATACTTGATCAAAGTACAATTAGGGTTTTCTCATACAGAGGAGCTTAACAAAAGAATATCTATATCTAACTCTACTCTTTTCTTCAAAAATCATGATCACAAAGTATTGTTCCCTGTAAGGAAAACAAAGGTAACGGGGATGAGCTTTCGCCCAATGACGTACCAAAAGTAAAGCAGTCAAGAATCATAGAGCTTTACTTTTAATCAGTCAAATATACACACCAAATAAGGAATTGAGTAAACATTTCAAATAAAAAGGATACAGGTGGCTCTCAAGAGCCAAATTCCCATTGCTTCACCAGAGCTTGATCAGGTAGTAGTTGACACTCCGTCCACTTTCAAGTAAAGTAACCAATCCAGTAGAGCACCGCTTTACACCAAATTCCATCCACCAAACATACCTCTTATCGGGCCCGAACACCTCAACAAGAACAGTGGTGGTAATACTTGAGTATACCGGGAATCCAGAGTCTCCAATACCCAAAGATTCCCAAGAACAGTCCCCATGGTTTTGTCAATTTTCCTCAACCAAGCCCTTGTTGGTTCGATTCAATTGACTCCCCATGAGGTTGAGCTCAGGTTTAACAGGAAGGTCGTCGGATACATCTCCAAACGACATCAGGGCAGGCACAGTAACAGATTCAAGTCTATGCAGTAAACAGTCAAATAAGCAAGAGAGAGACGAGTGTGATAAAGTACACCCTCGTCTCGTCCAGAATAAACAGATATTAAAGTCATTCAAGTCACGAATTACAGGTGCAAGTAATCAAGTAAGCAACAAGTCATGCAAGCGGTACACTCACCAGTTCAAGCAAAGATAACTTCAAAAGTTTTTGCCCAAAGTACGGCTTTGATCACCGAAAAACCCTAAATAACCAAGACAAAACAATTATGGTTCCCACATCCACAAACCCAGTAAACGGAATGCATACATGAGGCTCGACTACAAGTCGTATGCCTTCCCGAGTTAACTACTAGTACAAAGAGATAAAATGTAACTTTTGAGCAAAAAGATAACAGTTGGTCCTAAGGTTACGAACAACCCCAAAACCCTTCATTTCTATCAAAAATGCAACTCAAACTTAAAGGAACCAAACCGCCTAAACAATTGGACAGCACCTCCCCTTAATTCTCTACTTTTTCCATCCTACAAACAACATCAAATCTCATCCAAAACAGCCCCAATTGCACATACAATTCATAAGCTATTAAACACACTTAATTAAGGTCACAATACCCTTCAAATACAACCAATTGGTAGCTCCAAAACTAACCCTAATCATGTTCAAATTAGAAACCCTAAAGCTGAAATTTAGGCACATAAGCTGGAAATTCCTTTAATCAAGTTAAACTACCACATAAAACCTCAATATTTCACATACAAAACTATCAAACCATGACCAATCATTAATCATCACATGAGGGCAGAAAATCCACTATAAAAACTGAATTTTACCATAACCCTACCTCAAACCATAAAATTTCTCACAAAACTACATATTCAACACCTCAAAACCACTAATTTGCAATTATTAGGAGCAAAGAGGGATTTCTTGACAAATTACCTTAGAACCACAAGAGAAATGGTAGCTTAATGCCTTATCCTCCAAAATCCCTCCACCAATACCTTGAATCTTCTCTAGTGAGCACCTTTTATGGAGTGGTTTGCAATTTTAACGGTTGGAACTCAAGATTTGAGCAAGAAATTGAAAGATGCAAGATGAAGTTTTCTCTCGTTTTCCTCTCAAAGGGTTCGGCCAAGAAGGGTAAGAAAGTGAAGAAATTTGGGTCAAAATTGGTGTTTAGTAAAGGTAGGAAAGGTTGGTCAAAGTCCAACTTCGAATAGTGTCGCGACACGTGGCGCCTTTAAGGTTTAATCCTACCCTCTTCCGATGGTTACTCTATCTAGCTAACCTCTAATTATCCCTTAACACCTCATAAAATAATATCCCTTTGTATACAACTTCACTTAGTAGTCAAAATTTTATCGCACTTACTGCCCTAACAGGTCCCACGTCCTTAATACACTTCAAAATTAACACGAGTTAACTTATACCAGAAAAATGATGTAAAACTATATTCACTTATAAAAATGTCTAAAAATTAATGTAGCAAAATAAAATAAAGAAAATGCATGAAAAGAAATAGAATAAAATAATATAAAATAAGGAATTTTACGGGTCCTCACAACTCCTCAAATGAATGTCCTCTTCTAGCTCCAGAATAACACCCCTCCAATTGCCTCTGACAAGTTGTCATTTTCAATGGATCCACCAGTTCTTGCTCCACCTTATTATTCATCTTCGGTAAGAACTCAATCAATTCATCTTCGCAATTATCATTATTTTTTGCTTTAGTTGCTTTACAAAAGCATAATTCTTTTCACGAAGCTTCTATGTAAGAAGAATTGGATGTCTTGCTTAAAACTCATACTTGAAATTTAGTTGATCTGCCTCCTAGAAAAATTGCCATTGGTTGCAAATGGGTTTATAAAATCAAACTTCACACTGATGGATCTATTGAGCGCTATAAGGCTCTACTTGTTGCTAAAGGTTGTGGTCAAAAGTATGGTATCGATTATGAGGAGATTTTGCTCCAGTTGCTTGTCTTACTACCCTTCATATGCTTATTGCTATTATTTCTATTCTTGTTGATCCTTTTTTCAAATAGATATAAAGGATGCATTTCTTAATGATGATCTTATTGATGAAGTTTATATGTGGCCTCCTCTTGGTTTTCCACATTATTCTCACAAGGTCTGTTGTCTTTGCATGTCCTATATGAGGTTAAACAAGGTCCTTGATTTTGGTTTGCCAAATTCAATTCTACACTTATTAACTAGGGTTTCACATCCAATCCTTATGATTCTTCCCTTTTTCTTTGCTAGACAGCAATTAGTGCCATCTTGTTACTTCTTTATGTTGATGATTTGGTTGGTATTCAACAACTTAAGCACTCCCCCAGTCAACAGTTTGAAATGGAGGATCATGGATCTCTTAATTATTTTCTAGGTCTTGAGGTATCTTTAGATACCGATAGTTATCACTTCTCTCAATCTAAATATACTTTTGATCTCTTGGATTCAGCTAGCTTACTAGATAGTGAGACTACTTCTACTCAACTTAAGGCAAATACTCACCTTACTCTGGATGGCACTTTATTGGATAAATTTATACAATACCATCAGTTAGTTGGTAGTCTTGTCTATCTCATTGTTAATCGGCCAGACATTGCTTATACTATTCATATTGTAAGTCAACTCATGAATGCTCCTCGCTTTGTTCATTATGCTACATTTTTCGAATTCTTCATTATGTGAAATGTACTTTTTTCCATGGCCTCTATTTCTCGACATATTCGTCCTTTGAACTTCGTGCTTCCTCTAATGCTGATTGGACTGACGATCCTACTGATCATCATTTCACTACTAGATTGTGCTTCTTCTTGTATGCTTCTTTGATTTTGTACTGAAGCAAGAAACAAAATAGTTGTTTTCCGATCTAGTTCTAAAGTTGAATATTGAGCATTAGTTAACACATCACAAGAGTTAATTTGGTTTCATTAGGTACTTGAAGACAATGAGTGTTACTCACTCTTCTCCAATTAGTATTCATTGTGATAAACACAGTGCTATCTATATTGCACATAATGATGTTTTTCATGAGCACACCAAACATATTGAGATTGACTATCATTTTATATGGTAATATCTTGTCATGGTATCTTATGTCTCTCTTTCATTCCTTTATTGGGCTAGATTGCTAACCTCTGCACCAAAAGCACTATCTTGTGGTCGTTTTTTTTTATCTCATGTACAAACTTAAGTTGGTTTCTTTGCAACCATTTTGAGTTTGAGAGGGGATGCTAATGTAAATAAGTTGTTGTATCAATTTGTACATTCTATCAATTAATATAGCATATCAATTAGTCAATTAGCATCAATTAATGATTAACATCAATTAGGGATTTATTTTGTATAGACTAGTCTAGATTCATGGGTTAATTACATTTAGTTCCCCTAAGGTTTGACCAAATTACCAATCAATCCTTAAGTTTTGGTCAAATTACAATCACCTCCCCTCTCAGTAACGCCGTTTAAATCTATCGACGGAAACTATGAGATGACAATATTATCCTTTATTATGCATTGTACTTGACAATAAACATGTCTAGATTGATAGACATAAGTAAGAGGTCTAAACAAGTAAGAAGTCTTAATAGAAACAAAAAACAAACAAAAGAAAGACCTTAACATATCCTTTAAGGGAATCAAAGAACAAGCTTCAACCCTATACATACCCATAGAAACCCATTTAACTTCCTTTTAAGAATATTTGCAAAGTTTCTCAAAAAAAAAGTTGCAAAATTCTGTCCCTTTCTTATTCGTTGCCACCACTACCACTACATCTACCCCTAGTTCTTCATAAACGGCACATTACCACCTAACAATAACTCCTTTTCTTTTTGCATTTCACCTAAAAGCACAAATTTAGCACCCGAAAAAAAAGCCAGCTTCGGGTATGAAATTTGTCAATTTATCTATTCATGTGTTTGTTGAAAGAATCAATCTCTTTAGCTTGGTGATTCATCGTTGGGGAAACAGTCTTGAGTAACTGCTATGGAGTTTAGAAATTTTGATTGAATTTCAAATGGCGAGATTTGGAATGGATTTGGTTGAATTAATCCGGTAGTTTTTATGGATAATTTGGGGGTACAAATGAGTGATTAATCAGGAATGGGTGATCAAAATGACAAGCAAAGGAGGAAATAACGAACAAGCAAAGGCAGCAACTTTGGCACTATGTAGAGATTTTGAAAAACAAAAACCTTGGCCACACTTACCTTCCTATCCTGTAGGTGTCATCTTTCCAATGCCACCACGAAGTCTACTACCATCTTCTTCCTGCCTCTTTTGACTCTCTTATCTTTCTTTTAGGAACTCATAATCATAAAGGTGCACTAGCAGCTGCATTAAACTAGACTTGCGATGAACTTGAGATCTCACTTTTGAAGGAATTCTATTCAATATTTACTTTTGTTGTATAAGTTGTTAGATTTTAGTTCATGTTTCCATATTCATGGTTCCAATTGTGACTACGTTTTTTCTTGAATCAAAGCTTAAGACTTGGGAAATTTTCATGTTATTAATTGGAACCGATGGAGATTGGAAATTGTTAAATGAATGTCAAAGCAGCTAGTGGGGTTGCTTCTTGTTTCTTCTAAAAACAAAAACTTTTTTACAAAAGAAATGGATTGTTAGTTTGAAATTTGAATAGTTAGCCAAAAAAAGAGATTGATTACAGTTTCAAAGCCTGCAAAGTTTGCAACTACATCTATGTCATTTTTCCGGTGGTGATGAAAAGAAGAAAGAAGAGTCTAGGGTTGATATTGATGGGCTGTTTTGGGATTTTAGTACAACTTTTTGCTGACTCATTGAATGCAATCAGTCGACGTTAATTCACTAATGGGAAGGGTCTAGTTGTTATGATTTTGTGCATTTGAGGGCTCATTTTGTAATTTGACTAAACTTCAGAGACTAATTGGTAGTTTGGCTAAACCTCAAGGGAGGTAAGTACAATTAACACCTAGATTCATTGTATTAGTTATCCACATTAACTTTATACAAGCTTATAAATATAGGCATAATTCTTGTAAATACACATATTTCCAAACCTCAATTTCTCTAATAAGGTTATTTTTATTTAAAAACAATATACATGTGAAATTACACTTATGGGTATGAGAGTTATGAAATTTACCACTACTAACTCTTAACATAAAATAAAAAATTAATCTATCAGTTTTAATGTCTTTTGACTTTGTAAAAAATTGAAACTTTGAAAACAAGTTACTTTCTTTTTTCCTACTTGGGAAAACAAAGACACGCATCCCTTTTTTTTCTTAAGTCCTAACACTCTTGACTCTTCTTTGGGCAAATAGACTCAACAAGCACCCCTAGCTTCAAAGCCCAATTTCTTCAAAATGTGAGACCATAATTTCAATTTCTCTAAAAAAATTTGCACCCTCTAGCTATCAGCAAATGACATTGTATTTTGTTTTGGATTTTGGAGACATCCCGCAGCCATGAGAAGCTCACTGCCATTGTCCTCGCAGTTTGAGGAACCAAGTTGAGTTTGCATCAATTTCAGTCAACGAATTCCAATTTCCATGTACAAATGCATAAATATATCTTTGCTCTGTTTTGTGTTGAATTTTTTCCAATTCCATTAATTTATATTTTGTAATATGGAAACCCTAAATCCTAGCTGAGTTGCTAAGTTGTTGTTGGGCTTTGGGTAATTAATTACTACTCTTGTATAGGATAGTGAGTGGAATTACATTGCAAATTTGTCTTGAATTGAAGATGAGGTTTCAATACCTAGAATTGAACTTATTGGAACACTATGTCACTGATTTGGGATGATTTTATACTACTTTTGGGACTTGTTGGCATAAAAAGAAGCTTGAGTAATGGAGAAAGAATGTGAAAATGTGACAGCCCCACCTCCCCCTAAGGCGAACCAGAGGGCTTGGCGGACCGCCTGCCCAACTCTTGCCAGAACTACTAAGCCGAACTCACAAAGTCCAAACCATACCAAAGGATAGTACTGCGATCAAACGCTTCAACGCAACAAATAACGAAGAATGAAAACGAAAACTTTTAAAAGAAAGAAAGGCTGTGGCCACGTCACAATCCGGCTGGATTGCCGGCCGGATTCAAGGCAGTGAGCACTTCAAAATTTTTCAAATTCCCCTGCTAATCCGGCCAGATATCCGACCAAGAACTGGCCGGATTCTGCGAACAGTTTTCCCGCCAAAATTTTTCTTTTCTCGATCAAACTTCACACTCGTCCGAATTCCCCAACGGATACCAGAAGTTCACCGAAGCCAAATAAAAGTACCATCTCAAACAAATACACTTAATTTACATGGTTAAACACTTTGATATATATATACATTGAAAGGTTCAAAAGTTTAACTAGCAATTACAAGTTGGAGTATTCACAAGTGATCAAAGTACAATTAGGGTTTTCTTATACAGAAGAGCATAATCAAAAGGGATGTCTATCACTAGTTCTACTCTTTTCTTCAAAATCATGATTTCCAACATGTTGAATCCTGTAAGGAAAACAAAGGTAACGGGAAGGGGTGAGCTTATGCTCAATGAGGTACCCAAAATCCAAGTAATCAAGAATCATAGAGATTTGCTTTTATTTGCCTTTAATCAATTAAATATTCACGCCAAATAGGGAAAATGAATAAACAACTCAAATAGAAAGGATACAGGTGGCTCTCAAGAGCCAAAATTCCCGTTGCAGTACTTGATCCAAACTCGTTGACACTCCGTCAACATTTAGTGAAACAAACATGTCCGTAGACCCTTCTTATGCCAAATCCCGTTCACCAAACATACCCCTTACCGGGTCCGAACACCAAACAAGAACAAGAATGGTAATACTCGAGTATACCGGGAACCCAGAGTCTCCAATACCCAAAGATTCCCCAAGAACAGTCCCATGGTTTGTCAATTTTCCCCGACCAAGTCCTTGCTGGCTCGATTCCATTAACTCCCCATGGGGTTGAGCTCATAATTAACAGGAAGGTCGTTGGATACACCTCCAAACGACATCAGGTCATGCACCGTAACAGATTCCAGTTCATACAGTAAACAGTCACACAGGCAAGAGAGACGAGTGCGATAAAGTACACCCTCGTCTCGTTCAGAATAAACAGGTATTACAGTCATTCAAGTCACTAATTGCAGGTACAAGTAATCAAGTAAGCAACAAGTCAGGCAAGTGGTACACTCAACCAGTTCAAAGCAAAGATAACTTCAAAAGTTTTCGCCCAAAGTATGGCTTTAGTCACCGAGAAACCCTAAAATAACCAAGACAAAATAATTATGGTTCCCACATCCACAAATCCAGTAAACGGAATACATAAATGAGGCTCGACTACAAGTCGTATGCCTCTCCGAGTTAACTACTAGTACGAAGAGATAAAATGTAACTTTTGAGTAAAAAGGTATCAGTTGGTCTAGGGACACGAACAACCCCAAAACCCCTCATTTCTACCAAAATGCAACTCAAACTTAAAGGAACCAAACGGTCTAAACAATTGGACAGCACCTCCCCTTAATTCTCTACTTTTCCACCCTACGATTAATACCAATTCATCTCAATTCAGCCACAATTTAACACATAAGCAACTTAACACAATAGCTCCTCAACTAGGCTCAAATTCATACAATTAACAAGACAAGTCCAGCAATGCGACCGAAAACCAATTTTAAAGGCAACTAGCTAAACAGCAGATTTGACGTCTTAAAGAATTTTGGTCACAACCGAAGTTACGCTTGTCGGATTGGGGTACACTTTATGTCGTTTCAAAGCTAAGACATAGACCTACAAATCTTATGAAGACATTGACAGCAAATTCGTTCATTTTCCAGGTCAAAATGTGTCATCTCAGAGAAAACAGAAAACTGTCTGTGAAATAAAGCTTTTGGCAGTCAGGGGTATTTTAGTCATTTCACATGATGTAGTACTCCGATTGAGCTGAAATTTTGTAGGAAGCTAGTTAACTCCATTCCCTACAACTTTTATGTTTTGAGCAAGACCTGAATCGGCCTCTAACATGGACAAATATGAAGGTCCGAAACAGGGCAGATTCAATCCTAAATGGAAACCCTAATCTGCAATTTATACATACAAGCTGAAATTCTTTGTAGACAGGTAAACCTAGCATATAAAAGCTCAATATTACACATAACAAATCTATCAATCCAAGGCTAATGCTCAAGCATCAAATAAGAGCAAAATATTCACCATAAAACTGAAATTTTCCCATCTCACCACCTCAAGTCATCAAATAACTCATAAACTACCTATTTTGCAACTCCAAACCACAAGTATACTAGTATTAGAAGTAGAAAGGGATTTTCTTGGCAAGTTACCTTAATAACCACAAGAAAGATGGTAGCTTAGTCTTCTTCCTCCCAAATTTACTCCACAACCACCTTGGAAACTACATTGGCTAGCACTTTTATGGAGTGATTTGCAAAAGTTATGGTTGGAACTCAAGATTTGAGCAAGAAATTGAAGTGAAAAATGAACTCTCTCCCTTGGTTTTTCACCTCACCAATTCGGCCAGGACAATGGAAAATGGAAGAAAAATTGGGTCAAAAATTGGTGTTTTAGTAAGGTGAAGAAAGGTGGTCAAAGTCCAACTTCAAATGATTTCATGACACGTGGCCTCTTGAAGTTAATCTCTTCTTCTTAATTTCCAATGGTCATTTATCTAGCCAACCTCTAAGTCTCCTAGTACCTTGTAAAATAATATCCCAGTATACAAAACTTCACCTAATAAACAAAATTTTACCGCATTTACAGCACTAGCGGGTCCACGTCCATAATACACTTCAAAATTAACACAAACTAACTCATACCAGAAAAATGGTTTAAAAAACTATATTCACTTATAAAATGTCCAGAAAATTAAGGTGGTAAAATAAAAAAAAATGTATGAAAAGAAATAGAATAAAATGATATAAATAAGGGAATTTTTACGGGTCCTCACAGAAAATCAGCTAGGAAAGATTCAAAGTGGTTTGACCCCTTCAACAAGTGGTTTGAGATTAGGCATTACTGTAAGCAACCATCAACCCTATTGTTAATAACTATTAGGATTTGCTAGCATAGTTTCTATTCCTTATTGCTATTTTTTTGCTATTGAAATATACTCTTGCTCATTTTTCACTTGACTTATTGATAGAATTGATGTGTAGCTTTTCTTGTTGCATGAAATTTGCTTGGTACTAATTTAGGCTAAGCTGAGAAATTCATAGTCACTTTAATCTAACAATGGAACATCTTATGATAGATTTATTCTTAGGATCATGTAATGATTAATTGGTTGGGATTATCCAAATCGTATATTACAAAACTTGGACCTAATGATGATGACAACAAGAAAAGTCGAAACCAATGGTGGCTAGTGCTCAACATCCTGAGTTGTTGAAATTCATAGAATGGACAATTTCTACCATGATTACTGGGTGGTTAGTTTATCTTTGAAAATAGTTTTAATTGTAGTTTTAACCTACTTGCTTCGAATGAATCTATGCATGGAACAATTTCTATGCATGAATCTATGCATAAATAATAGAGCCAAGTTTTAGCACAATATTCTATAAACTTTTACTGTGGTATGTTAAATGCACATCTAAATTGGAAAGTGAACTTTCTTCATATTTTATCCTCATTTTATTATAATAAATGGTATTCTATCATATAGTCCCTTTGTTCTTTCAATGTTTGGTAGGAGAGGCATACACTTCATCCTGTTATTACTTTTCAAAGGGTAATGCACAATTGTTGCTATTTTAAGAAACTAAATGTACATAGATGATGATTGTTGAGTGATGAAAGTCTTGTAAAGATACATTAATTACATTCTCTCTTTCCTCTTTACTTGATATTTCTCAAAGTGCTATAGTAAACCACTCATAATTGTTTATTTATTTATAATTAAAGACACATCTAGTTCACCCAATATTTCACAGCGTTTTATTTGCGTTATCCTTCCTTTGTTGTAAGCAATCAAGGCAAGAATAGACCACTAGCCTTATCTCTTTGATGATTATTATAAGAACTCAAATGCACTTTTTGTCTCCATCTATGATAATATGAAATTGGATTTTGAGATTGAGTTACTCTTATGAGTTAGAGTTCAAGTCAGAGTTCTTTATCAGAACAAGATGTAACTTAAGGGAGTTAAAACCTTACCCCTAAGGCGTAAAGACATATCCAGTCGACCCAAGTTTTCTTCTATCCCAAGAGTGTCCACAAAATACTCATCTAGCCCAATTGTATTGGATAGCTCTATTATGGTGACTAACAAGAAAACATCAAACCAAGCAATTGAACTTACTAGTCAAGGCACTCAAAGTGTCCCAATAGAGAATGAAAGACCACTAAACATCAAAGCTACTAAGCACAAGGTGCAAGGGGAAGAACCCAAAAGAAAAGGTAAAACTTCCAAAGTTTTGGAGAATTTCACCAAAATCACAAAAAATGGTATACACTAAGCCATTTGTCATCACTGCAAGACAAAACTTCAAAAAAGCAAAACCTGAAAAACAACTAGCACATTAAGGCATCAGAATATTTATTTGGCATGAAAAGCAAATCTTAGAAATGCCTTGCAGTAGACAAATCTCAATCTCCAGCCAACATGTCAATTTTCCAACTTTACGACTACTGCGTTAAGAAAAATTTGGCATGGAAAAGACACGAGAGACAGTCAAACAACTGCCCTCAGATTTAAATGCATGAGCACCTTTCACTATACTTGAGGAAGAGGACTTCAACAACATGCAAAAACATGGGATGCAAGAGTGGCAAAAAATCTCCTGGTCAACAACTAAAAATGATGGTGTTCAACTTATGATCTTGAAAAGAAAAAGTTGAAGAAACTATTGAGGCATGTGCCTAAAATTAGCTTGATAACTAATCTTTGGAAGTCCAAAAACCAAAAGATTGAATACATGATCATCATAGGGCACTAGATTGATGTGCATTGAAAGCTACAAAAGATATTGCTCAATTTTTTTCACATTCCACCACCTAAATGAGGAATTGAAATTGCAATTGCAATCTTCAAGTGCATGAAAAAAGTGGGGCATTAAGAACAAGATACATACCATTTCAGTTAACAATGCCTCAAACAATGATGTTACAATCAGACTTTTGAAGAAAGACTTTCTAGAACAAGAAAACTGCTATGTCAAGGTAAACTATTCTACATCCAATGCTATGACCATGTCTTGAAAGTTATGGTTCAAGATGGCTTATGTGAGATTATGGGAATCAATGAGAACATTAGAGACAGTGTAGAGTTTGTGGGGTAGTCAGATGGGAGGGCTTTGCTGTTTGCTGAGATTGCATAACAACTATAAGTATCAGACAAAAAATTGATCCATGATTGTAGAAGCTGATGAAACTCTACCTACAAAATGTTAACTTGTGCTGTGAAATTCAAAGAGGTGCTTTCATACTTTTGGATCGAGAACCACATTATGAATGTTGTCTATCTATCGACGATTGGATAAAAGTATAGAAAGTTTGCTCTATATTACAAAAATTCTGAATAGCCACACATATTATTTCAAGTAATGATTATTCAATTAGCAACTTATTCCTCCAAGACATTCTTAAGATAAAGAAAGTCTTAGATGAACTAGTAGCTGATGAAAATGATTTCATTTGGGAAATGATTCACAGGATGAAAATAAAGTTTGATAAATGTTAGGGCAATGCAACTTGTTGATAGTAGTTTCTACCATTTTTGACCCAAGAATGAGAGTTATAGAGTTTGCCTTCCTTAAGATGTATTCAACCTTTGAATTGGAAGAGAACATCACAAATTCAGAAAGCCATCTTTGACATCTATGAGAAGTATGTTGCAATAGCTGGCAATGCAAGTGGAAAATGAAATGATTCATGTGCTGATCCTTTTGATGGCTAGGATCCTCTTATGCCATCTTCTTCAGATTGGGGTGATTTTGATGAATATTATGATGAAGTTGAGTCTAATAGGCCTCGCAAGTCAGAAATGATAGATTACTAGGATAAGTCTTACCTAAAAACTAGAGCAAATCCAAAACTGGAGATGCAATAGGGTCACATATTTTGTATTGTCGTAGATGGCCTATGATATCTTGCCCGTTCCTCTAATTACAATCGCATCCAAGGCCACATTCAATGCAGAGACTGGAGTTATTGATGCATATCGAGCTTCACTATCTTCAAATACAGTTCAAGTCTTAATATGCATAGGAGATTGGTGTAGAAATCTTTATGGAGTAAAAAAAAATCAAAGTGAGTTTTGCATTCTAAGTTCCACTTTGTCTTTATAAATTATTTATTTTAATTGTATATTGACTTATTTCTATGTCTCTTTATTTATCTATGTAGCAAACGAGAACAATCAAAGAAATTGAACTCCCAAAAATTTGAAGTGCTACTTCAAATTGCATCGGGTCATAAAGTATGGTATTTTCTTTTTTTAATAAGCTATTTTTTATTATTTGTGATTTAGGTTTGTATATTCTTTTGTGTTCCTTGATACGTCTTGTTTGGTTGTAGTTTGGGACTTTCAAGCACTTTGTTATTACTTGTCCAAGAAGAGACACTTGTATATGGTTTCTAGGACTTCTAGAGTTCCAATCAACCTATATGATTGATAGTTTGAATATTGGTATAGCCTCATCTTGTGAATTATACTTGGTATTTGGAAATGTTGTGTTTGTATTTTCACATACTATAATATCGATACCAATATAGAGGAAAAGCTAAGAACTTTTAAAGGGTTTATCATTGTTTTTCAAAGTGAAGGCATCATATTATATTAAAGATAGAGATGCAGGTTCTACTCTATTCACTGAAGAGGCTTTAGAGGATAGCTTGAAAGATTTTTGAGATCATCGCTCAAAATTTTCATTTAACTAAGCACAATAATTTTATTTTTCAATGTGGGTGTTGGGAATTAAAGTCAGTAGCAAATGCTTTAGCCAACATTACAAGCTCTTCTGTATCATTTGTACTATTGTAAATTTACCATGAATGTTAAGTAAGGATAGTAATGGAACGGTTTGGGGAAGGGACCCCTCCTCTGCCGCTTGCCAAGTTATCAAACAATTGCCCCCATCATGCTTCTCGCGAGTGCCCATGGATGGCCATGGTTCCCACTCTGCTCAACTTTCTTGTTATACAAAAAATCCAAATATACATGGAAAAATACATTTCTTCAACAATTTCAATAAGGACTAAGTGGAAGGAAGAAAAGAAATGTCTTGGTACTAAAGAAGTTTTGTACTACCAAATTGACAAAAAGGATTTCAATTGTAGAGCGTGCCATTTACGAAACAATAGGGCTTTCAAAATAGAAAAACAATCGCATAAGCACTCACAAAACAGAAACAATCAACCAAAATTATGAAGCAAAGAAAACAAATTTAAGGTGTAAAAAAGTTCGAAAATGGCAAAGATTGTTTACATTCTTCAATTCCATCTAAAATCTAACTTCCACTTCTCCTCACACAAGGTATCTAGACTAGATAGCATGAGTTCCTCTAGTAGAGGAAATTTGATAAATGTGTTCAAATTTGAATTTTGAGGGGGTTAAGATGAGACTTAGTAGGGAGTAAGAGGCTGAATAGGAGGAGAAAATAGAGAAGGATGCTTAGGTTTGTCTTCAATGATCAATCCCTTATAAAAATTCAAAATTTTCATTCTTTAATTTACAAATTTGAAATATTTTATACTATGTATCTACTCTTCACACATGATTCTTTAACGCTATCAATTAGAGCAATTAAAATTAAACCATGAGTTGTGATTTATTAAAATGCAATTGTTAATTTGAGCATGATTAACTTTTCATTTAATTTCTTTAATAATTATTATGTTTTCTAAATATATTTTATTTGCAATTTATTATAGGTCACAGCCATGCCTATGTAAGTTTTGATTTTGACAATTTCTCTTTTAATTTATTTTTAAAATTCTTTTATTCCTTAAACAACTTAAAAGATTGCCTCTCATATTGGGCTACTTGTTTCAATTTCTTATTCTTTAAGCTAATAAAAAATTACTTTATGTGAGGACCCGTAAATTTTTCTATTTTCTTTTATTTCTTTGAATACATTTTCCTTACTTTACTTTATTGCCTTAATTTCCTAGATATTTTTATAAGTGAGTCAAGATTTTTAAACATTTTCTCCTATAAGTTAGTGTATGTTAAGTTCGTAATTCATTATAGAAGTGAGACCCACTAGTGAATTGCATAATAAATTTAGTGGACAAAAACGGATATTTTTCTAAGAGGGTTTATGTGATTAGAAGTGTTAAGAGTGGATTAGAGGAAAACAATATAGATTAGCCATTAGAGACAAAGTAAAGACAAGAAGATAAGATTTGCACCTAATCGTGACATTTGTCGGTCACCTAAGCAAACTTTGACCAAGATTGGTCTTGGTCTTTATCTTGGAAAATTGACTAACTTTCCCCTCACTTTCTTCTTCCCTTGGCCGAATTTCTTGAGAGAAAAGAGAGGGAGAAAACTCCATTTTTATACCTTGAATCCTTGCCTTTTAGTGAACCAACAAGATAGAAACCAAAATCACTCCATAAAACCTTGAATCCAACTTGGAGGGAAGCTCTTGGTCAAGTCTTGGGAGAAAGAAAGTTTTGCAACCCTCTTGATTGGCTTGTTATCCTAGGCGTTGAAGGTATCAAGTTAAGCAACCTTCTTTTCACTCTTATCTTGCCTTTTGTTGGATTTAAGATTTGATTATGGTAGAATCTATGGAAAATTTCATGGTTTATGTAGTAAATCGAAATTTCCAGCTTTGGTTGATATGACACGAACTCCGTCGAAGACGAAACCCGTGATTCACTCGTCACGATCTAGACAACTAACACCGAAGGTTTGGCAGCGGAAAACTTGACCCTAATAATCCTGTGACTTACGAACAATATTGGTACGATCTCAACCCATAACTAATCGAATTAATGAACCAAATTTGTAGGTAGAGGAACGCCACAATCAAGGAGGTACTTGATTGATAAGTTCGGATCGAATAACTTAAGAAAACTCTCAAGTATTCAAAGGAAACTCTCTTGGACAAGAGAAAGTGAATAAAACTCACAAGTTTATTGTAAAATCTGATTAACCAAAAATATTGGAGAAGACTAGGCTTTTATAGCCTTACAATGATTCAAATCTAAAGTTATTTGGACTTAACTAAACCCTAAACTATTGACTAGAGTTTCGGCCAAATAAGGACAATGTTGGCCGAATTATTAAGCTAAAATAATGACCAGGGTTCGGCCACAATAATGACAATGTTGGCCGAATTTATTAAGCTGAAATTAACAACTAAAATAGCAAGATAAATGACAAATAAACCTTTTCTCAACAAGACTAAATAAACGACACAACTTGAAATTTGAATAACTTGCACATGTTAAATCTTCATGGACTAGCTTGAGCATGTGAAATCTTTATGGACTAGAGTAGGGGATCCGGATCATATCATTCCCCTCCTCTTGAAAGCGATTTGCCCACAAATCGACGGTGTGATGACCCCACCTCCCCCTAGGGGGTACCCCAGGGTTTAGCGGACCGCCTGCCAAGTGATTTAGTCAAGAGTTTAGTCATTTAGTACACACACCTCACTAAGTGATCACACGGCCAAAATACGCGAAAACCCTAATTTCCCCGAACTATAAAACTAAGGGTAAAACTCTTAAATCTCTTATTCATTACAACTATTGAGAGAGTAAATGAGTAGTAAAACTATCATAAAGTAATTGAGTCAAAATAAGAGGGAATTTTAAGAAACTATGAGCGAATTTTCCAGTCGTCCCACTCTCTCCCCCTTAAAAGAATTTCATCCTCGAAATTCATACATTTATTCGTAAATAACTCAGGGTATTTTTTTTCTTGCATGTCCTTCTCTAGCTCCCAGGTCTCACTATTAGCCAAACTTTTAGCCAGATAATGAAAAACATGAAATTTACCTTGGTGGTCTAAGGCATACACTCTGGCTGGCACTCTGGGTTTATCCCCTCCTACATTCGGTTGTTTAGGGCTTGATTTGCCAGCCGATTGAGCATCACTAATTAGGGGGCAATTGGCGATCTGATACTCAGTACTTCCACACCTTAAGCATTTTAGAGTTTTCTCCAACAATTATCCTCGGTATGGTTAGATTTCCCATAGTACCCACAAGTTACTCGAGGGGCTGAGGTCTGACCTCCCTGCGAGGCACCTCTTGTTTGTCTCCTTCCACCTGGGGCTCCTCTTGCAGTAACTTCCTTAGGTGTCCCCGAAATTTGCTCACCACCATTTTCTCGACCTACCTTGGAGGGTGGCATACCTAGATCACCTTGTTCCTGCCCTTGACTTCCACCAGGCACACCTCTCCTCTTTGCATGAAAGCCTTTACTTGTGTCCCTGGCAATTTCTACTCTCTGGGCTTTCTCCAGAACCTCCGTAAAAGTATTAATTTGTGCCACCGCCAAGGCCTCCTGTATTTCCACATTTAGTCCCTGTACAAACTTCCTTACCCTCCTTTGCTCCGTAGCTATTAATTTGGGAGCAAACTTGGATAGCTTAGTGAACCGGGTCTCGTACTCAAATACACTTAGGGTTCCCTGATGGAGTTTAATAAAATCATCTTCCCTCTTCTCCTGGACTATAGGTGGAAGATACTTTTCATTAAACTCCCTTACGAAATTCAACCAGATCCATGCAGTCCCCTCTCTCTCCTATTTAGCCCGAATTACGTTCCACCAGGCTCTAGCTGGTCCTTCAAACTGAAAGATAGCAAAATGCACCTACCTATCCTCCAAAAGTTTAAAGCAGCAAATATATTAATCATCGTTTCTAACCACCTCTCAGCTATCTCAGGGTCCGGCTCTCCCAGGAACTTAGGAGGAGAAAACTTTTGGAATCTCTCTAGAGCCCTATCTTGCCCCATTTCAAGATCCCTGGGGTTGATTAACAGGGAATTGACCCTGCTGCTCTACCAGTCGAGCAAGTATATTGGTCATTTGCTGAATTGCCGTTGCTACCTGGTCCCCCTCTTCAGCTCAAGGTCCAGGTTGTGGCTCAACCGTTTCACCTCTCTCCTCTCTCGGTTCCCGTACTAGTTCTTGTGCCTGTCTAGCCCCACAGCCACGGCTAGAACCGCATTCTCGGGTAGTTCCACGTCCTTGACTCCGCCTACCCTCCATACCTCTTTTGAACAATAGCCTATATAACTATAAGCAAAATAAAGTAGTTATAAAGTTCGATAAAAGCATTTTCAAATCATAAAACGAAAAATAATAGAGCACATTGACAATAACATACTTTCTTTATATACATATCATAACAATTTACATATCCTATGGGACATTAACCCTACGTATTGCTCAAGCACTACACTTAATCAAAACTTGAAGAAGTACAACCAAGTACTTACACGTGAATAATAAGGGTCCCAAATCTCACTCATATCTTCAATAAATTCCAAGTCCAGACTATTCGCATCCCCCGTGCCTTGGCTTTCGCCATCCAGACTTATTCTCGGGATATCGACATATCATAAAGGTATCACTCTTTGGTACTCGGGTACAGGAATCCGAAAATATGATAATTCACCACTCGAGTTAGCTAGGCTCAAGAGGAAATCAACCACTTTTAAAATTCCTACCCAACATACGTATCTAAGGTCCCCAACAATAGACATTTGTTCCACACTTAACAAGCCAATCCCCACAGTCCGAGAATCCTCTCCCAGCACGAGCTCGATAAGAGCTCTGATACCATCTGTGACGACCCCACCTCCCCCTAAGGCGTACCCTAGGGTTTAGCGGACCGCCTGCCCAACTCTCACCAGAACTCACTCACTCACATCAAGAAAATAGGGCACAATCTCAAGAATAAGAGAAATAAGAGTTCCCAAGTTTGGAACATACAAATACATTCATTTCTATCTTAAACATCCATACAATCCCAAATACATCAAAAGATTTGAGTTTTTAATACATTCGACCTTAATCGAGCGACTAGTGCAAGTACAATTACAAAATTTCCAAAAAAACTAGACTACGCTAGCCTGTACCAGTCTCACGCCTCGCTCGTATCCCCTGTAAGGAAAACAAATGGCGTGTAATGAGCTAAAAGTTCAGTGAGGTTCCAAATATCAAGTTGACCGTTATTTAAAAGTACCAGTATGAACGTAGCAAAATAGCGAGCATAACAAGTTCATAAAAGTGAGCAATAACACTTCAAGTAGCAAATCTCAAAATGAGCGAGTGTAAAGTTTTTTTCAAAAGAAAACAATAACCCGATAAGTAGTAATCATGTCAAAATATAAGGATACGGATGGCTCTCCAGAGCCAAGTTCCCATTGGCTTCACCAGAGCTTGATCAAGTAGTAGTTGACACTCCGTCAACTTTCAAGTAAAGTAACCCAGTCCAGTAGAGCACCACTTAGCTACAATCGCCGTCCACCATCCAACCCCCTTACCGGGCCCGAACACCACTAAAACACTGGTGGTAATCTCGAGCATACCGATTAGTCGAGGAGATAACACATCCACTCGACAACACTAGATACCCATGATTCGTTATCTAATCGACCAAGCCCTTGCTGACTCGACTCGATTAACTAGCCAGTGGGGTTTGGATCCCCAAAGAAGTCGATAGATAACATCTCCAATTGACTAAATCAAGATAAAGTACGGAGACGGGAATGAGAGGCACTCCCACTTGGATTGAGTGTGGTACATGCTGGCCGCTCAGCACTTACAAGTCAAGCACAAGTATATCAAATCAATTGCAACAATAAACGATACATATCACATTAGGGCAAGTGCGATAAAGTACCCCTTGCCCCACCAAACCAAACAAATTCAAGTATTTAAATCAAGTATCATGTTCAATCATGTACTTGGAAGCACTCACCAAAGATTTAGTGCTTGTCAAAAATCACGTTCAGGTGTAACTCCTTGGTTGGAGTCCAAATCTGCGATACAATATCCATTTAAAAGCTTGAAATCAAACTAGGGTTCGAAACATAGGAGTTTCGCTTTAAGAAGATCAAGTAAAATGAAAACTCATTTAGATGGGATTCATGTTACATATCCACTCTAGAAAATTCATGCTCGCTCTTTGGTGTTGCTAAAGAAGCAACTAAAACTTTGGAATTCGCATTTGAGTCTAAAAGATGAGGAAAACATATTCTGAGTGGGTCACTACTTTCATTTTTCCAAGGGTACAAGTTTCGGCCAAATTTCAGCTTATATACCTCTACAAAAGAAGACTCGAATACCATAGACAATTCCAAGTTCAATTCGACCTCAAATCTTTTGCTCAAGTCGCGAGTACACACGCCTTACTCTCGAGTGAAAAATTGGGTGGCATGCCCTTTGTTATTAGCTATTTTTCTGCCATTTATGGCTTCATTATTTTCCTCAACTTAGCCCAAATTCACACATAAGCAATCTTAACACAATAGCCCTTCAACTAGGCTCAATGTCATCCAAATACAAGGCGATTCTAGCAATACAACTATCAAAATCAAAGCTGGAACTAGTATTAAAGAAGAATAACTAAGTAACAGGTTTGATATCTTCCGGCGTTTTGGTCACAGCTGAAGCTACACTTATCGGATTGGGGTACACTTTATGCGTTTCGAAGCTAAGACAGAGAGCTACAATTCTTATGAAGACATCAACACCCAGTTCGTGCACTTTCAAGGTCAAAATGTGAAATATCAGAGAAAACAGAAAGCTGCCCGCGAAATAGGCTTTTGGCAGTGAGGAGTAGTTTAGTCATTTCACACTCTACAGTACTTCGATTGAGCTGAAATTTTTCAGGTAGATAGTTAACTCCATTTCCTACAACTTTCATGTTTTGAGAAAGACCTGATTCGGCCTTTATCATGGACGAATATACAGTGCAGAAATAGGATTCTACTACAATTGTTGGAATTTGATGTTTCAATGCTTAACACTAACATTCATGTCTTGAATCACTACCCCAAGTCCCTATCCAAACTCAGCAACATCATCTACTAGATAAACAACAATAATCACAACTGAAAATTTTCAAACCCTAGCTAAACATTCCACCATATCATTCAAAGCTAACTAATTAACCATAGGAAACCAGAACATAAGGTCATTTCCCAATTTAACATGACTAAGTACAAGAAAAGGAAAGGAAATCATTGTAGACCACCAAATTTTTTAATTTATTTTTATTTTAATTTAATTTATTTTTATTTTTATTGATAATTATTATCTATTTTTATTTATTAATCTCATGATTTTTGTTTTTAGACATTTTTTAGCCATTTTAAATACCAAATTTTAATTTAGCTATTTATTATTATTTTTATTGATTAAAATGATAATTATTATTCACTTTTGCTCATTAGGTCTCTTAATTTTTATTTTAAGACATTTTTAGCATTAAAATTTATCGAAAAAGAAAAATTGTTCACAAAAACTATACTTTAATTCTTTTAGATTCAATTTATAAGAAATTTAGTTGTTTGTTTAGCTAAATTAAGTGAAATTAGTAAAAATATATAATAAAATAAAAGGAAAAATCATCACATCAAATTTTAGCTTTTTATTTGATTTTTATTGATCTTGTTTCATTTCCATTTTGTTAAGAAAATTGTTTCATTATTATTAATTAATACATTGAAAAAAAAAGAGGGAAAGGAAGCTACGCGCGCGTACGAAACCACGCGCAACTATTCATCATCTTCTCGGTTTCGTACGAAGCCAAGAAACAAGGCTCGAAATTGCAGCTGGCTTTTTCTTTCCAATTTTCATTTGTTCCTATTACATCAATTTTTTCCCTCCAAGCATTCTCAGTACAAGTCCAAACTCATCACTCAAAGATTACATTCATAAACAAGATCAGAGGGGCAGCAACGGGCCAATAAACCCATTTGGGTTTGAAATCTAAACCTTTCATTGTAGGTTTAGGTTTTTGGTGCCCTTAAATACATGAATACACAACCTGGAAATTGAGAGAGCATAGAGGGTGGCGGCTGAGTAGAGAAAAGGTAAGAGAGTAAGAGAGATAGAGCTTTGAGCAAGAGAGACCGAGAGAAGAAAGAGGGGCATGCGGAAAAGCTTGGGAAGGCTGGGAAAAGGAAAAAGGGGGGTTCTTGGCGGCTGAGAAAAGGGAAAAAACCAGAAAGCAAGGAGAGGACTGGTTACTAGAGAGTTAGGGAGAAGGTCTGGAAAGCAAAAAGGAAGAGAAACCAGAGAGGAAAGTTTCGGGAAAGTGGAAGAAAAAAGGAAAAGAACTAGAAACAAGGGTTTGAAAAAAAAAGCTAGGAAAAAGGGGGTTTTGAGCATTAGAAAAACAGAGAAAAAGGGCGACGGACAAAGAGGTCTGGGGCGGAGGAAAATTAGAAAGGAGCTTCAAGAGGGAAATTTGGAAAAATTGGAGGAGTTTTCAGGTGAGGTAAAACGAGAGAGAGAGTCAGAGGGAGGGATTGAAAAAGAACAGAAAAACAAGAAAAAAAGCAAAGGGAAGGCTTCGGCTGGAAAACGGGGAAAAGGAAACAGAGCAACGAAAAGGGGAGCTGCAGAAACAGAGGAGAGGAAAAGGGGCGGTGGACGGGGGGTAAGAGGCTTGCAAAAAAAAAGAAGAAAGGGGGGAACCTGGAAATTGAGAGAGCTTCGGGGAGGGAATCAAACGAGAAAGAGAGCAAGAAAGATAGACGAAAGGAGAAAGAAAACAGAGAAGAGGAGGAAGGAATTGGAAAGGAAAAGAGGCAAAACAGAGCGAGGGCAACCGGAGCCGCCACCATCTCACCGAAATCCACCATCACCTGCGGATTTTCACAGAGGAAGAGCGGTAAGCTATCCTTTTCCCTTAAATTCTAATTTCTCCCCAAGCCCAGATTCTTGAATCTTTCAAAGCCTGTTTTTTGCAATGCGTCTGTCGATTATGCATGATTTTGGAACATACATGATTATGTGTGTTGATTGGATTGAATTCTTTTGTTTCTAACAATTTTGGGGCCAACCGCGACCCCATTTGAGTAGGAAATCATTGGAACTTTCATGCCCGTTTACTGTTTGATAAAATGCCAAATGAAATCTTGAACTAAAAGAATCAATCTTGTGCATTTTTTTTGTACGCATTCAAGAGGAAATCTGTCCAGTCCAAAGCTGGCCAGAACCTGTGTGTTCGTTAGTTGGGGAGTGGGAGAGAAACCAAGAAATTTTAGAGTTGTTTTCCATTTTGTTGCCTTTTGTATTTTACAATGGTGGAATGTATTTGCCGTGAAAAGCTGTTTGAATCATGAAGCATCAGAGGTTGCAGAATTTCTTTTTCTCTTAGTCGCGTTGAAGAAGAAGGCTTTCTGCGAACCATTTGCATGAGTAATCTGAAAATTTGCAGTTTAACCCCCAAAATCCCAAATAATTACACTATGGCCCAAAAGTTTCTATAATTGAATCAGTCTTGTCCCTGTTGAGTTTTCATCATCTTTTCTATATTTTAAGAGGCATTCTGAGCATGTTATTTCTGTGATTTGGATATAATTAAACCTTAATTTGTCTTAATTGATTTATTATCTTAGTGGGTTTTGGTGAAGTAGTTAGTGATTTGGGTTATGGTTTGATTTGGTTGGGTTTGGTAGAAAAGCCTGGTTCATTTTTTGGGTTTTGTCTTGGGCTTAGGTAGGTTAAAATCTAACACTTTTGGTTGGGTTTTAGGATTGGATTTTTGATTAACTTGGTTGGGTTTTAATTGGTAAAAAAGTGGGTTGACCCATTTCATTCCCTTGGACTTCCGATCGGGCCAAGTGGTCTTGGCCCAAGAAGAAGTTAGAAAATGCCCAATGGCCTGATCCATTAAGAAACCAGAAAATGAATTTGCAAATCAGTCCCTATACTTCTAAATAATTATGCTATGGCCCTAAAAACTTCTAACTTCTTTCAACTAGGTCCTTAATTTAATTGCAAATAGGTTCCTAAACTTTATTTTTCTTTAATTGTGACCCCAAATCTTTGTAATAATTATAATTTGACCCTCAAAACTTTGTTAATATTTACAATTAAGTCCCTACTTGTTTTAATTTCTTAAATGTAGGTCGTTTACATGATTTAATTGATTCAATTTCATGTTTATTTTCATCTTTTATGATTATTTGTTAATTAAAGTGATGCCTTGACCTTTTTATTTGTTTTTGGAGGGTAAATAAGAAAATTCCACTTCCTTAGGTCGCCAATTCAAGGGAGGTATAATCTATCCTTTATTTGATCCTATGTGTTCCTATGTGACTTTTGTGTGTAATTGCATGCCTATTAAATGTTTTTATTTCATTTGTTTATTTAGGCAATTTAATTGTTTTGATTTGTATATTTATTTTATATTATTTTGAAGGCAATTAAATGCCAAAATTGTAATAGTTAGGTTATTATTTTATTTTTCTTTACCCCTCTTTAGATTGTAGTTAGACCCCCCAAATGTAATAGTTAGGGCTTTATTTGCCTTGTGTGCCTTGCATGCTTGTGTGTTATGTGTTACTCGCTTTCCTAGGATCTTGCATCTAGATATCATGCTTATTTGCTATGTATTTATGTGAACTTATGTGTTTATTTGCTTTTTATTAGTTTTACATGATTAGTTAGTTATAAATGAATGCATGCCGTCACCACACTAGTCCAACGCTAGTTGTGGCCCTTTCTACGATTCCACACTAGTCCAACGCTAGTTGTGGTCCTGTTCCCCGTCTTCTCGCTAGTCCAACGCTAGTGAGAACTTATAGACATGGGCTAGTCCAACGCTAGACCCTTAAGAATCATTCTACGCGTTAGATTATGATTGTGTGATAAAATCACTTCATCTCATGCATGTTTTTCACTTTTTAGCGGTTTTACCATTTTGCATGACACTTTCCTTATATATGTACATCCCTTGTCCCATATTCCCTTATATTTTATATCTCTATCCCATATTTCTCCTTATTGTATAATTCCTTATTCCCTTTGTATGAAAACACGACATTAGACTTGTATTCCATTTAAGAATTAGAACTAGGTTAGTACATTTGCATGATTAGATAGGAGAAAACCCCTTGAGTATGGCATGGAACGGTTTGGCTTTCTAACCTTAGCACGCTCGTTTCCCTCTACGAAAGGAAAAATTTAGTCACGAATCTTAAGTCCCCCGCACCCGTTATGATGCATTCCTTTAGGTCATGTATTTTGTATAATTATTATTTTCTTTTCTTTTCTTAGAGTCTCATATTTTGCACATTCGTGACCTCTTCAAATAATTACTTTTGGGCATCGTAATTAATAGCGATTTGCACCAATTAAAATTCGAAGGAGACATGTTGACCTCGATACATTAGGGTCTAGATTTGCATTCATAATAGTGACTTCCAAATGTGATAAATTTTTTAGGTTAAATTAAGAAAACTTTTGACTAAATCACGCAACTAGCTTTGGTTAGGTTGAAAGGGTGCCTTGGATTTTATCCTTGCCTTCCCTTTCTTCAAATGTGCCTCCCGAACTTTTTTCTTTGATTTACGTAGACTTGGAGTCGTTTAAAAAGGATTTTCTGCTTTTTTTTTAAAATTCATTTTTAGGTGACTTGTTACACCTTAACTCAATACCAGTGGCAACTCCGATTTTTTTTTATTTAAAAACCCTTTTTTAAACTATTATTTTTGGGTCAAAATCATCGCACTTTTTAAACCCCATTTAGGCCCATTTTCACTTTATTCATTTTCTTTTTAAAATTAAACATCATTTTCAAAAAAAATTGAATTAAAATTCACTTTTTAAACCATTATTTTCTTATTAAAAATGGGGCGCGACAATCATGATACCTTCCATAATTGCTTGTAAGTGAAAATCACAACACCCTTTCTTCCAAAACTTTTACCACACAAAGCTTTCCAATCACCAAAAGAGAAGTTTAATCGGTTTAGTTTGGTTGTTTTTACTCAAACAAGGATGGATTCAAGGTGAAAGTTGGAGTTTTCTCTCTTGCCTGTTTTTCCCCTCCTCAAGCTCGGCCAACATGAAGAAATGGAGAAGAAATGAAGCTAAAAGAATGATAAGAAGATAGGAATTTGTTTGGTCAAAGTTGGATAGATCATCGCCAAGTGTTGCCGCGAGATTAAAGCTCAATTTTTTTCTTTTTTCCTCTTTTCTTGGTCAACATTTTTGGCCACCTCTAGGATAATTTTAGGGTTGATATTTCTGAAATAAAAACAAGGATATTAAGGTAATAAAGTAGTGTTCAAGTGGTGCACTCAATCGGTAGCAAACGGTGCACGTCGGTTCGAGCCGTTTTTCCCTAACTCGCGTGTACTAGTGTTTTCACTTATGATTCACTCACTTATTATAATCACTTCTAATCACACACTTTTTCTTATCTAAAACTCACTCTTAACCACCAAATTTAGTACATGCACCTCACCAAGTGATCATACGGCCAAAATACGCGAAAACTCTAATTTACCCGAACTATGAAACTAAGGGTAAATATCTTAAATCTCTTATTCATTACAAGTATTGAGGGAGTAAATGAGTAGTAAAATATCATAAAGTAATTGAGTCAAAATAAGAGCGAATTTTAAGAAACTATGAGCGAATTTTCCAGTTGTCACAGACGGTGCGCTTAAAGGACAACAATGTTGAAAATAGATGATTAACTACGAGCCATGTTGCATGTCGTTTGGTGAACCTCACAATGCTCTCGAATAAAGACATCTTCCAAGACAGGGAACATTGTGAGGACCCGAATTTTCTTATTTTTATTTTATTTTATTTTTCTGGTTTAATTAATTATTTACTCACCCGTTTTCTCTGAATAATTTATTTCAATCATTTTAAACTTATTTACATGGAATAATGTCTCAATTATATTTTTAACACGTCTCGTTAGTAAAATTAATTTTTCTAGGGCTCGTTTAGCGAGAAATAAGGAGTACACGTTTTTCGAGGCTATGTTCGATCCGAGAGTACATTAGTCTTGGAGAATTAAGAATGATCAATAGTAGATTAAGAAAAGTTAATTGAGAGATTAGATGTGAGTAAGTTAAAATTAAGCTTATACCGTGCGCGCGTCGAAAGTTTTCCGAAAGACGCGCTGGTACAAATTAATTGGAGATTTGAGGAATTAATACTAGACTCATGTGAGGACTCATGTTTTTATTTCTAAAATAGTTATTTTCATGATTATTTACCCTAGTATTAGTTAGTTATATCATCGTTACAAGAATTTCTTTGAAATTGCGCTTTATCGCGCACGAGTCGGAAGTTCGCGTTTTCACGCGCGCGACTAATTGATGGACTTTAGAAATTTATTTTAGACTACTAAGAGTGAATAATTATAGTGTTAAAGGAATTACATTTGGAGGTTTAGTGCACAAGTGGAACAAACCCGAGAGGAAACGGGCACGAAACGTGCGCGTACTCGCACTATTAAGAGTTGACTTTGGTAAAGCTTTTGGGCCACAATTCTCGTAAGCTTCTAAGACAAGATTCAAAGTACAAAACACTCTTTCTTCCTCCTAGTATCAGCCGACCAGCAACCCCAAGGAAGAAGAGAAGCAAAGCTCTCTTCATTTGTTTCCAATCTTGCTTCCAAATCTTCCACAAATTTTCACACAACACCTAAACTACTTGGAGATTCACCTTGGCTTGGAGGAGGAGGTCTTCTAGCCGAGTTTCTTGGAGCTTTTGGTGACCAAAATTTCTGATTTTTCATCAAGAATTAGGAGGTAATCATTCGGTCCCTTAATCTTAGTTCTAGTTGGTTAAATTTGGCCTTGGAGCTTGTAGCTTCATGTGGGTGTTGTTATTTGGTTGTAAATGATTGGAGTGGGTCTATGAAATCCCACAATGGATATATTGGACTGATATGGTGATTATAAGTGTGGTTTGTGTTAATTAAGTGGTAAACAAGGTGAGATTAGTTGGAAAATTGAAAGGAAAGTTGAGGAAAATTTCGGTTGGTTGATGACCAATTCTGCCCTGTTTTTGCCGAAGCTTTGATTCGAATTTTTGGTGATCAAATGACCTTGAATCTGATGTAAATATGTTATATAGGATGTGTGGAAAGTTTCACCAAAAATCACTTGATTTGGTTGAGGAAAAACCGAGTTTTGGTAGGAACAAAACTGGAAAATCGTGTAACAGGGGCTCTCTGGCAGTAAACTTTGAACGATCATAACTCTTTGCTCAGATGTCAAAATCAAGTGCCGTTAGCGCATTTGAAACTAGACATCCGTAGTTTTCTAACGGTGTATCATGCACCTTTTAATTCTAAGTGAGTCATCTGTAGTGACTAATCAAAGTCGACTGCTCTGTTCTGCCAGTGCAACCGAGAAAATTGTAGAAGCTGCAACTTGTGGCTCCATTTTCTTATTTTAAACTGAATTTCAACGACTCCTTCTGATGAAATGTAGCCTTTTAATGTAGTTTCCAACGCCACCAACCATGTCCAATTCCAAGTTGAATTGAGTGAGATATAGTCCAATTCCCAAACTGTACCAAATCTGGAAAACCCTAATTTTGGCTAGCCGAATGGCCTAGCTTGAATTGAGACTTGTTATTTTGAAATTTTGGTGTCAATCACCTACCAAATGTATATTGGATGTTTCTCAGACTTTTGTTTCATAAATGAGCCAGATTTGAGTCGTTTTCATTGGGCAAAATGTTTGAAAAGGAAGAAGAAAGCAAAAGACAGATTTGTCTTGGGATTTCCTTAAACTTTGGTAGTTTAGTTAACTACCTTCCCGTGCGAATTTTCAAATGAATTTGAATAGAGAAGTAGTTCTCATATGGAAGTTGAATTGTACCAATTTTGGTGTCAATCTAAGATCGTTTTGATATGTAAATGATATCCCCAAAGTTGTTTCCAAATCTGGGAAAATTCACCCAACAGTCCTTGTTTTTGGCTAACTTTGAGCTGCTATATTTTGGCGCTCAAAACTCCAATTCTAGTTCCTGTTTGTTGTGTTTAAAACTTTGATTGGAAATATAATATTTCTGCGAATTTCAGAGGCTAGTTCACTTTCTGTGAATTTTGCCGAATTTCCAAAGTTTACCAAAAACCAAGACTGAAATTGTCTTGGGAGTGTAAGTCAGCCACTTTGAGCTGAAATTTGAATGTCTTCCGTTTAGAATCTTGGAAAAGTATTTTCTAGGAAATTTTAGTACTTTAGAACTAGTTTCCAACGGTACAAAATTTTCCAATTTTGGACCTACTGAGTGCAAGATATGATTTTTCTAGGCTTGACACACAAAGCTGAAATTTGCCGATTTCTTAGAAAATGAAATTTTGGAAACTTGACTTCTTATCTTGATGTTAATCTATCGTTTTGAACCCGATTTTGTGGAGGATATGAGTTTCATCAGTAACTTTAAAATCCACACTTTTGAATCTTAACTTTCGATAAAATGAAACCCTTATAAAGACATTGACTTGAATTCTAAAGGAAGTGTGCATTCTTTCTTGTTTGATAAGGAACTTGTGAAATTGTGAGGGTGATTATTGGTCACTTTTCTTCAGGCGATCAAGAAGGTCTCGAAGAGAATCCCGAAGTGGATCATTGACGACTTTCTTTACCCACTTATTTTGATTGGTGAGTGTTCCATATAGGAGTACGTAACTTGAATAGTTTTATGACATGTTTACTCCATGGTCATTATATGTTTAACTGTTAAGTGCTACTGATAATTGCTCCTATGAACTTTTTCACCGTTTTAAGGCGAGTGTGTACTTTATCTCACTCGACCTACTAAAATGACAAATTTCTACCGTCCAACCGATTTACCGATTACCGATTTACCGTTCAACCGATCTACCGTTTACCGATTTACTTGATTACTTGATTACCATAAATTCCATGTTCATATGAAACTACGGCATATTTCTTACGTGTTTAAGTGTTAAATGTTTGCCTATAATTGCTCTTATGAAATTACCACCGTTTTAAGGCGAGTGTGTACTTTATCTCACTCGACCTACTAAAATGACAAATTACTATCGTTTACCGATTTACTTGATTACTTGTGCATGTTGTAAGCTCTAAGCTGAACTGGATCCTGCCCTTGGTTACTAACCTGCTCGAGCCAGAACTGGGTTCGGTCGGGTAGGTTGGAACCCTGGGCCACCGTTTCGGTATACTCGAGTATTACCACTGGAGGGATAAGGTGATGGCCAGACAAACCGAGAGGATCTGAAGTTATGAGGTGAAGTTGACCGAAATGGTTTCCACTGAAACACCGTATCCTTCAATATGTGTTTATTTCTGTATCATGATAATTGTCTTATTGTAAATGTGCCAATGTGAAATCTTGAACCATATATGTATCATGCTTAACTTACATGATTTATTAGAACTGTTAGAGTGTCTTGGAACCTCACTGGGCTGTTTAGCTCATTTCACGTTTTTGTTTTCCTTAACAGGGTTCGAGACCAAGGGTGCTCGTGAATAGTACTAGATTGTTTTCTTTTGAAGACCTTAAGTTGTATTATAGCGGATGGTTGTAGTACATATGTGAGAACCCGAAAATTTTCACATTTCCAAGTATTATTTTATTTCCGTGGCCATATTTTTATACTGTCCTTTGAAAATATTAAATGTTTTGTACATTTTACAAGTAAGTACAATTTTTAAATCATTTTGCTAGTACAAGTTAGTGTACGTAACTTGAAGTGCATTTGTTCGATGTGGGGCCCGCTAGTGCGATATAATTTTGCCGATTAGGTGATGAAATACTAAGTGATAATATTCTACATGGTGTTAGAAGATAATTAGAGGTTAGTTAGCTACTTGAATTATTGGAGGAGAATAGATAAGCTTAGAAACTTCAAGAGGCCATGTGTCATGTTTGGATTGGAGGTTGGACTTTGACCAAGAGGATTAACTTTCTTCAAACCAAATTTTTGACCAATTTTCCTCTCATTTTCCCTTGCCTTGGCCGAATTTCATGGAGAGAAAAACAAGGAAAACCTCTTCCATTTCTAGCTTCAATCCTTGCCTTCAAATCTTGAGTTTTAACCAACCAAATTGAAAACTACACCATACAAGTGCTTGCTAAGGAAGGCTAAGGGTTTTGGTGGAGTTGTTTTGGGAGGAGGAAGTCTAAGCTACCAACTTTCTTTGAGGTTTCAAGGTAACATTGCTAAGAACATCCTTTTTGTTTCCAATAGTTGCAAATTAGTGGCCTATGGTGGCTTGCTAACATGATTAATGGATGATTTTGTGGATTAATGGAGAGTTGGTTAAATTTCTGATTTATTGGGAATTTTCTGCCCTAATCTGACCAGTGTTGTTCGGCCATGATGGAGGCCGAATTGGACTTAGCTCAAAACATGAAAGTTGTAGAGAATTGAGTGTAGATCATGCCTGAAAAATTTCAACTCAATCGGAGCACGGTAGCCTGTGAAATGACTATTTTACCCCTGCTGCCCTGTTTCTGTCCGAGAATGATAATCAGCCTTTGTAATTGGCTCTTTTGGCTGGGAAGATGAATGAATTAGCTTTTGATGCCTTCTTAAGAATTGTAGCCTTGTATCTTAGCGTTCATATGGCTTTGGAATCAACTGAATCGGAGTTTTTTGTGCTGAGTTATGTTGGAATATTTGGGCCTGGTTTTGGATGGCTGTAAAGCTTCAATTGGTTGCATTTTAAGGGTGTTTGATAGCTTATGGTTTGTATATGAAATTGTGATTGAATGGTATGATTTGGTGGTTGGGTTGTAGCATGGAAAGTAAGGAAAAACAAGGGGAAATGCTGTCCGTTTATTTTCTTGAACTTGAGTGAATGGAAATGAGATTGGAATGTGATTTTGTGATGCATTGGATTTGCTTTGCTTAGAGTAGCTTAGTTTCACTTGAGTAGTGTTATGTGAGCCATTTTACTTGCAATTGTACGTTTCCATTTGTACCATAATGTTTGGTTCCAATTGTCGAGTTTCGAACTTCAAATACGTGTTCATTTCGTTCCGAAACAAAAGGAGTGGCCTAGGGTTTCTCGGCCACAAAACCCAATTTTAACGCGCAAGGTTTTAAAGTGTGAATTCAAGGTATTTAACTACCTTTTCATATGATTTTTAACCAAGATACTTGTTATACATTAATTCTTTGCAAATGTGTTAGTTTTGAGCCAAAAACACGTTTTACGAAAAATGGGGAAAAACTACTGTTCACTATCCGGCCGTGTAGCCGGCCAAGTTCTGGCCGGATTCTGACGTGGCAACTGTTCCAAATTTTCCAATGAAATTTTCTAAAACTCTTTTGAGGGTAATTCTATGTTTGGTTTGGGAAAACTTTTAGTTACTCAATTCCTTTGATCAACATTTTTTACTTTTAAAATCATACTTCTACTTTGTACACGTTTTATTCGAATTTTCTTTGATTCACTGGACATTTTGATGGTTGAGTCATAATATTCTCTCATGATTGTTATTAGGATTTCTTGGTGACCAAGGTTGATATCCGGAGGGATACTTTGGACGTAATTTTGCTTGTTTAGGTGAGTGTTCTATATACGTTATGTTTCATTGACTATGTGGCTAGTTGAAATACTTGATTAAATGTTAAATGTTCTCAATGATTGCAAAAAAATGATTTTTACTAGGCGAGTGTGTACTTTATCGCACTCGGCCCAAATGAACGTGACATTGGAATGATTGAATGATTAAATGTTACTTGTGCATGAATGTAAGCCTTCTGGCTGAACTGGGCCCTTGCCTTTTGTTACTGGTCGACTCGAGCCAGAAGCGGACTCGGTCGGGCGATTAGTGACTCTGGGTTAATGTGAATGTTTGGTATACTCGAGTATGACCATGAAGTTTGGGAAGGACTGGCCAGTGCGCTGGCCAGAAGGGGAAGAACGAAATGAACGAATGAATGGCAAGAATGACGGAGGGATTTTCAATGACAAATGAAATTTTTCTAAATGATTGAAGGAATGGATGGTCGATGAACGAACGAACGAATGGCTTCATGTATCCTTTTAATGAATGTGTTACTCTTGCTTTATATCGTAAATGTTATTTGGATTACTTGTTATTACGTGCTAATGTCCTTGTTTAATTGCTTAGTTGAGTATATAGAACCTCGCTGGGCTTTTAGCTCATTCCACGCCGTTTGTTTTCCTTAACAGGGGTTGCGAGCAAGGGCGAGAGACCTGTATAGTATAGTTTAGCCTTTTGTATTGTTTTGGCTTTTGATCTCGTTCTAGTGCTTGATTAGGGTTGGAATGTACTAAGAATTTAAAGTTTATGTATACATTTGGGACTGTATATTTGGTTGAGCTTGGGATAAATGTAAGTATATGTTTCAAGTCTGGGTTTCGTTTCCGCTTATTCTCAAGGCTTTATCTTACTTTCGTTGATGTGAGTGAACGAGTCCTGGCGAGAGCTGGGCAGGCGGTCCGCCGAACCCTTTGGTTCGCCTTAGGGTAAGGTGGGGCTGTCACAACATATTCTTTTGGATTGTATTAAGCTTGAAAGCTAACTAATTGTAAGTAAGAAATATTTTGGAGTACTTTAATTATATAGTGAAAATATTTGAAGTATTTTGTGTTTTTTGATTATAGATTGTAGTGAGTCCCGGCGAGAGTTGGGCAGGCGTTCCGCGGATACCCTAGGGTTCACCCTAGAGAGAAGTGGGGGCGTCACAATCATCTTGTATAAAGCTTATGGGAATTCCAGGTGGCACTCCAAAACTCTCTAATTAGCTCTTTGTCATGGAATGTCAAATTCGGACCTACACAACAAATAACACAATTAGTATATATAAGTTTAAAACTACTCAACCACTTACCATTGGCAACCACCAGATAAGGATCTTCGTAATGATAATCAATTAGCTTAGAAAAATTTCGAATCTGGTTATGCAAAGTGACAAAATTCTCCACAAGTTGTTGTTGGTTTGGCTCATCTTGCGCGAATGGAACTAGGTCGTAATAGGTAGCTTGAATACCTTCAATTTGAACAACAAAATCAGAATGTAATGAACCAGAAAATTGAGTAAGATAGGTCGGAACATCATTATCGAAATAATAAGGATGGTGAGAACAAGTTTCAAGTGTGGAAACTCCCTTTGAAACTTCATTATTCCTCCCAACAAGCAAATCAGGGTCATGGTTGAAATTGAACATCAATGGATAGCAAAGAAAATACAACACTTAAGATGCAAGCTCCATGAAAAGTGTGATATTCTCCAATGGATGTAGGAATAAAACATGTCATGATCAACTCAATTTCTCCTTGCTTAACCTGCATAAAGTAGAAACACTAAACACGGCAAGGTTAAGTTTGTTAGTACAATCATAAGCTCTCCTAACATCATTGACTTTGGCAATAAGTGATTGCTTTTCCTCAATAGCCGATTCACTCAAGGCAATTTTTCCCCTCATGCTTAACTTTGGCCTCAACCCTTCTCTCTCCCCTCGAGTTTTTCCCTTTCTCATTCTCACTCAATTCTAGCTCGAGTTCACTCAACTCTTTTGATTGTTCACTCTCATTTTACACTTCACACTTCTCAACTTGCTCTACCTTTTGGCCATTTTGCTCAAATTGATGTTTCAGATATGCTAAGTCAACACAAAGTTGCTTAGAATTAAGCGACACAAGACTTCTCGATTAAACATCCACCATTGTCCCAACAGCACATGTGTCACTTGAATGGGAACTACATCACACAACACCTCATCCACGTATTGGCCAATACGAAAAGGAACAAGTGTGTGCTTAGTAACCCAAATATCACCACTAGCACTTTTCAACTTGTACGGTCAAAGATGATCAATGGTTGGAAGATTCAATTTCCTCACCAAGACAGTACTTGCGAGGTTAATTTCACAACCCTTATCAATGGCTAAGCTGCAACTCTATCCTTGATGTGGCAACAAGTATAGAACCAATCATTTTTTTGAGCTTTGACGATTTCCAATTGCTCAGTTATCTCACGCAATGCCACAACATTTACTCCTTTAGGCACAAGAGGTGAAGCTCTAGTTGAGCATTCGTTTGTCTCATACTTATATTACCTGCAAAACTCAACAAACGTAGGAGAAAATGCCTCATTCACTCCCTTAAGTGTTTTCACTCACCCTCGTGTGTCACTCAAGTGTTTAAAACACTCTAATGTTCTCACCAATCACTTCTCAAGTCACTTGATTGGCTTTCCTTGAAGAATTCAGAATTTTCTCAAAAGAAATTTCAATCAAACCTTCACCAATTCACACAAGATGGTAGCATTTTTGAGGCTGAGATTTTGGAAGCTAAATGTATGGATAAGGACTCAAAAAAGGCGTGAATTATAAGCTGGAAAATTACAGGTTGCCTGCCCTTAAGGATACTCCAAGATTAGGAAAGTATGGACTTGACCCTTGACCCAATTTGGAAACTAACAACTAATTGGAAGCCAAACTGATTTGGACTCCTTTTGGGACTTGTAGACACGAAAATAACCTGGAAAAATACCAAAGGCTCAAATTTATATTGGCTAGACAGATTATAGAATGGCAACTACAAGAACAATGGATGGCGGAAATTTTGAAATCCTAGATGGAACTCTACCCTGACTTGCACTTGGCTGAATTTTTGGGAGTTGTAAACAAGGTTTCTTGGATTGTTTTTTTGGGTAGTTTTAGCTGCTGATTTTCTGGTTTCTCACGTGTGCAAAAGTTACCAAATCAGAATTTGGCAATTTGAGTGCAACTAGGATTTGTTTTGCAAACCCAAGTCAACTTGGTTTCCAAGTTCAAGTTGGTTTCCTTTCCCTTGTGAAATCCGATTCTGATTTGATTCTTTTTCTTGCGTTCTCTTTTTTTTTTCTTTTTCTAAATGCAATCAGATTTCTTTTCTTTCTTTCAATTCAGATCACACTTCAAGAAACAAGAACTTGGTTTAGGGTTTTGCACAAGGTCGGCCCCCAATTTTCAAGAAAACAAGAACTAGGGTTTGGTTGTTCAAGATATGGTAAACTTGACTTCAAGAATTAAGAACCCTAGATTACTAACCCAATACTTCAAGATTCACCCAAGAATTTCCAAAAATTCAAGATATTATCAATAACTTCCAAGAAACAAAGGGAATCGGCCACGGTATGCAAGAACACAAGAATCAATATGACCCAACTAGAAACCCTAGGCTTGAAGCTTTGGGTCTTCAAAGAACAAGAACAACCAACCACGATTTAGACACCAAAACACAAGGACAGCCACGAATTCAACAAGAAATTAATGGTCAAATTTTTTTTCGGATGAACAGTGCCGTGAACAGTCCACGATGAACAGTATCGATTTTTTTTTGTGACTCTCAACGATTTCAAGACTCAAGAACAAGATCACAAGACCACCAACAAAATCAAGAAACATGACGCAATCAACAAGGAATACAATTCGGACAGCAAGGAATACTAGATAAATAGACTAGTGACTCAATATTTTGTTTTTTTTTGACACAAGAATCTAAATTGGAAACAAGAAGATATGACTTGAATACAAAAGAAAAAAAGAGGATATAACCTGGTAGTTGTCAACTAGTTCTGATTACCAACTGATATGACACGAACTCCGTCGAGACGAAACTCGTGATTCACTCGTCACGATCTAGACAACTAACATCGAAGGTTTGGCAGCGGAAAACTTGACCCTAATAATCCTATGAGTTTACGAACAATATTGATACGATATCAACCTATAACTAATCGAATTAATGAACCAAATTTGTAGGTAGAGGAACGCCACAATCAAGGAGGTACTTGATTGATAAGTTTGGATCGAATAACTTAAGAAAACTCTCAAGTATTCAAAGGAAACTCTCTTGGACAAGAGAAAGTGAATAAAACTCACAAGTTTATTGTAAAATCTGATTAACCAAAAATATTGGAGAAGACTAGGCTATTTGAGGCTGAGATTTGACTAATTATGGGCTGAATTTATAAAGGTGTCTTCTAGAGAGTTGCAATCTTTTGAATCTATTTTCTAACGGTATAAGATTTATAATTTTTGGACTTACGAAACTCAAGTTATAATTTTTCTAAAGGAATGGTGCATGCTACGAATTATGGTGCATAGTGGTAGTGTGATTAATTGGTGAGGTGTGTGCACTAAATTGGTGGATAAGAGGGGTTTTAGGTATGAGGAATTATGTGAATAAAAGTGCTAAGAGTACATTAGTGAAACATAAGTTAAAATGTGACGACACCTTCTTCTAGGGCGTCCCTTAGAAGTTAGCAGACCGCCTGCCTGGCTCTCGCCAGGACTCACTCACATTAACTTCAGAGATAACATTTCCATTAAACAACTGAACGTTCACTCCTAAGCACAACTCCAATCAGCTTGAAAGATAAATTTGTCCAATAAAAGAAACAAAACACATGTTCTAAACATCCATTCTTAATACCACACCAAACTCAAAACAAAAGATTCGACCATTTCAAGATACAAAAGAAACCATGACTATAATATATACACACTAACGGATCTTCCAAAACAACTTCCTAATTCGACTCGATCATTCTTCAAACTTCAATTCCTATAAGGAAAACAAACTGAAAGGTTGAGCGAAACCCAGTGAGGTTCCACACAAGTAACAATCAATTAAACACTTAAACAAGTAGCAAAATTAAACAAATAAGGAAACACTTCACTGAGTAATCACTGTTAAAAGGATACATTGCTCATATTAGAGCCACTTCAATGCACTACACACTCCGCCGAACTCCTCCTTATAACCTTCAAAACAGTAAATACTTCCCTCACTTAGATGGCCATATCAGTAATCTGCTACTCTATGGTAATACTCGAGCAGACCAATACACTTACCCAAAGCTGTCGTCCTATCCGACCAAGCCCTTTTGTTGGCTCAAATAGTCCGTTGAACAAAGGGTTTTGGGGCCCAGTTCAGCCAGTACGATAATGTGCGTACATAGTTTACAGTCATCCACACTTACAATAACACTTGATCAATTATCAACCTTCAATCTCAAACTAAGTCGAGTGCAATAAAATACACTCTCGACTTAGAAGGCGAGGGACAATTGAAAACAATTTAGATTAAAGCACTAGCATATTCACTCAAACATCACTTAACTAACACATAGGCAATTTAAGCACTCAAATATGAAAACACTCACCGTTAAAGGTCGATTAAGCTTCGTTTTCTGGGTTAAACCCTTGATCACTCTCAATTCCTGAGGTAACATACAACTATAATCATTCAGGTATTCTTCATGTGAATTCTAATAAGTTCATTTAGAGTTTTAGAATTCTCTAAACGTAGTTCAACTAACGCAAGCAGTCTAGTACTCTTAAAACTTCCATTTGATTCACACTTTAAGATTAGGAGTTTTATGTGCAGCTCCAAGCATAAGTTCTAAAATGTAAGGAAAGAAGTTTTACGCGTCAGAATCTCACCAATTTAAGGTTCAAATCACTAGAAACCAAGTTCCTTAGCTTATCAAACCAAGATGCAAAATTCCAGCAATCTATCTCACATTTCTCTTTAAGATTCATCAAATTTATCAACTCAAACAAGGGAAATATTATTGTACTCCAAATTTAAGGTCTTGTGAAGTGGTTTAAACTAAGGTTAAACTATTTTCAACCCAAATTTAAAGATTAAGGCTAGTGAACTTTTCATTTCTTTCCTTTTAAGCTAAACCAGATTCTAGTTTGCTTGTTGTTTAAATTTGCTCCAATTCATCAGCTTTTCAAGTGTTAAAATCAATAAGATGTACATGAAAACTAGGACAAGATGTTATAAGATGTTTTACTTAAGATTACAGCCAATTATCATGAAATATTTCAAAAGAACATGAGAGTTTTAGCCCCTCTCTCTCTCGGCTATTAAAATAAATCTCCAGCAACATTACTTCAAGATTTTCAACAAGGTTTCCATCTTTTACTTGCTTAAATAACCAATCACACAACATACATTCTATCCAACATGAAATAAAACAAATAGCAAGTAATTCCAGCATGTTATTCCACCAAAAAGCCACTATAAATCTGCCATCAGCTAAGATATAATCTTCCAACAATTTGGCAGTTTTAAATGTGAAACTTTCTCCACAATTTCTTCATTTTTCCACTCCAACTTAACATGCAGAGAGTAGTTATCATGCTTCAGGGTATCTTAAGCAGTAATATGAAATTTGCAGCCAAAGATTCGAAGTTAATATTAAACAAAGCTTTGTTTCCCTCTCTCGGCCATATTAGAAAGGCAGCCAACAGCTTTTAGAACAAGAAAATTCTCCAATAATCTCTTCATTTTATACCCAATCTCACATTCATGTTCAGACCAAGCTATTATGCAATATATTACAGCTTAATATAGAAATTCAAGGCCAAAACTTCATGAGGACAACTAGAAACTTCTTCATTTCTCTCTCTCTCGGATGAAGCTGGAAAAATTCTAGCAAAGTTCTTCCATCAGTTCCATCTTAAATTCCAACTTTTCACAAGTTTCTACGGCTAAATCTCTTATAATACTTAAAGTAGACCACAATACATGCATTTCCTTTCATTAGTTTCCATCAACAAGCTACAATTCAACAAACAACCCTCGGTTCCCACAAAATTTCAGCTCAGCAAGCTATTTAGTCTCAAACCAGAATTCTCCTCGGTCCAAAAATTCATTTCCTTGCTAAAATTTAACGTGCAGCTCATATATTCATTTATACCTAGTAAGTAAAAGTTTGCTACAGATTTTTTTACCTCCTTTCCTCTAGAATTCAGCAAGTGCAGACGGCTCCGAGTTGAGCTTCGGTTCCTCAAAATTGCACCAGCTCTCAGTCTCTTTCTCCTTCCTTGTGTTCCTCTCTCTCTCGTTTGCCGCTGATAAGTGTTGTAGCTAGCAAAGTTTCTCTTCTTATCCCTCACCTTAACTCTCGTATTTTACTGTTGGAAGGATGAAATGGTTCATTTCCAAATGGTTTATTACCAATTCCTATTGCTGGTGGCTGTCCAAAGAAGAATGCAGAACTCTCCACTCCCTTTCGGTATTCCTCTAGAAATCTGATGTCTCCTAGAGTATTCCACATGGTTCTAGAATCTTTCCCACAATTCTAAGCATTTGCATCGTTGTTTGTCCAAGTCTTGTGGTCAATATGGTCATTTAGTGTTAGTTTATTTACTTACTAAGGTGTTATAGTTTTATTATCTTCATGTACTGCCTCAAAACTTTATTTTGTTCTAATTTGTATATTCCTACAAAATTTTCTTACATTAATCTAGGGTATTTCCATATATTCAATTCATAAGAAATCAATTAGACATATAATTTAATCAATTATATAGTATATGTAAAAACTTTTGATAATATATGAAGATAAAATAAAATAAAAATATATATGTAATTTTCCGAGCTCTCACATCCTTCCCCCGTTAGAGAATTTCGTTCTCGAAATTCATACCTTCATTCACAAAAAGTTTCGGGTATTCCTTCCACATATTTTATTCCAATTTCCACATCACTTCCTCCAATCATTCATGTTTCCACAAGAACTTAACCAAACTTTGATCACTAGTGGTCGTTTTAATTTCTAATTCGTAAGGTAGTTTGTTAGACTTCATACCAATTCTATTCATAAAATCAACAATTACAAATGAATGCATCACACCAAGGTCAATCAAAATCTTAGCTAAGCGTCTGAAGGTAAGGATCATACCTTCTACCACCTCAGTTGTCTCTGGCACTTGCTGCCGGTCTAAAGCATATATTCTAGCGGCACTATGAGAACCCTCACTTATATATATAAATTTCCCCTAAACTACTTACATTACCCTAAGATTATTCAATTATAACATTTCCTTGCATAGCATTTCATTGCTTTTTTCAAGAATTGAAAACATTTCCTTGACTTGGTATTATTTTATTTTACTATATACACTATGACCAAATATCCTTTTAATTGTGGTTGGGACTTTATGTGATAGTTAGGGGTGTTATTTTAGACATTGGTAACATTTGGAGGGCAGAAACCTTATTTGGCAAAGTTTAGAGGGAGAATGGCCAAGATTGAGCCATGTGGCTAAACCCTAATCATTCATCTTGTTTGACCAAAGGAATTAGCAAAATTTAAACCAATTTTGGCTTCATTATTTCCCTAGCTTGGCCGAACCTCCTTAGCTTCCAAGGGAAGAGAGAAAACTCCATTTTCTTGCTTTTTAAACCCTAGCTTGATCTTGAGCAAAAATCAAAAGTGAAGGAACCTAGGTTAGTTGAGTGAACTACCTTCAAGTCCAGTGTGTGACTCAAGCTTGGAGCTTTGGTTTTGGTGGCTTCTTGGGTGATTCAAGCTTCACATAAGAGAGGTATATGATCCTTAACTCTTAACTTTATTGTGTTATATCAAGTGTTTGAGGTTTTGATGGCAACTAGAGGTTGAGTTGAGGTTGTTTGTGGTGAAATTTCTTGAGTTAAACAGGTGGAAGTAGGGTTGGTTGTTTAGCATGCCATGTGTTTTGATTAATTGTTTAAGCTTTGTTTATGGTTTTCTTGATGTATTAACATATTTTGGATCCTTTTAAAGTTAGGGATATCTCTTGGGATGTTGCTAAGTTAACTATAATGAAAGGGTGGAAGTTGGAGTTGCATGTGAACTAGTGGACTGTTTTGTCTCTCTTGGATGACCGGCCTTGGATGGGAGGTTTCTCCTTGATTTTTGTGGCTCTTTGCACCTTAACTAAGTCTAAAGAACTTGGCAAAACATTGGTTTAAGGTTTGGTGTGAGTTGAAATGGAAATGAAGCAAGTAAAGTGGTTGTTTTTGGGCAAGTAGTGGATTGTTTTGGTTCTTTTTGTTAGCTAGACTGTTTTGGTTCTTTCAATCATTTTGTGTGTTGCATTTTAAGCTTCAACGGTGCTAGATAACTTGATCCCCTGTATATGAACTCTAGGAGAGTGAATTGGATGAATTTGAGCCAAAACAAGTGAAGTTGGCAAAAAGAGATAGGACAACTTTGTTAGAGTTCTAAGCTGATCAGAATTGAAAAATTAGCCAACTTCCCCGGACTACTGGTATTGATAGGAGAGGAACTAGAGTCTGAATTTTATTGTAGACACCAAAATTTCATTAATTCAATTTTGAACTTTATTTATTTAATTAATTTAGTTTTAGCTTTATTTGTTTATTTAATTCAAATTTAATTTTTTCCTTTTATTTTTATTTTTATTTTATTATTATTATTTATTCTTGTTTTCATATTTATTATTTTTAAGGTTGCATATAGTAATTGGTGTTTATTTTTATTAAGATTCATCATTTTCTTTTCTTTTTAAAGCATTTTTGTTACACTAAATTTCAGAAAAAGGAAAAATAGAAAAAGAAAAGAAAAAATAAAGAAAAATGACAAGTGGGACGCATGCAATAGGGCCAAGTGACACACATGCAATAGGGACAAATGTCCATTTATTTATTTGACAACACAACACCTAGAAGGTGAGGTGTTCGGACACATGGAGGTTTAAGAAAATTTGAGAAAGAAAAATAGAAAAAAAAGGGCAAAAGAAGAAAAAAGAGGCCACGGACGGGAGAAAAAAACAGAGAAGGTCTTGGGGGGTTGGGAAAAAGAAAACAGAGCAAACAGAGGAAAGAAAAGGGGCGGCGGACGGCGGGTAAGCGAGAGCAAAAGAAAGGGGGGGAACCTGGACAGAGAGGGAGTCTTCGGCAGGGAAAAAAAGGGAAAAACAGAGAGGGAGTCTTCGGCAAGAACAGAGGGAAAATCTGGAAAATTGGAGAGGGTTTCGGGAGGCAAAACGAGAGAGAGAGCCAGAGACAGTAGACGAAAGAAAAATTGAAAAAACAGGGGGAACGAAGCTAAGGGAGACTTCGGCAAGAGAGGGAGGACAGAACAGAGGAAATTGAGAAAAAACAGAGCAACAAAAAGGGCAGAAAAACAAGAAGGGAGAACTGAGCAAAAAAAGAGGGAAAAACAGAGCGAAAAGAAAAACAAAGGAGCAAGGCTGCAAAGCAGAGAAAATATGGAAAAAATTGAGAGGGAGTTTCGGGGGTGGGGCAAAACAAAAGAGAGAACCAGAGAGTAGACGGACGAAGAAAGAAAGGCTACTGGGGGAGAAAGGGATTGAGCAGAAATGAAAACTAAGGGGAAAAGGAATCGAAGACCAGGAGGCTTGGCAAGGAACGGAGGAAGAACTGAAGTCGCCACCACCTCATCGGAATCCGCCACCATCACCGATGAACCTTCAACTAGAGAGGGAGAGCACTGTAAGCTATTTTCTTTCCCTTTCCTTTTAAATATCAGTTTTCTTGTTTCCCTTTTTCAAGAGCGAACGCTGGAAATCCCAACCCCAAAATTTGTCTCTGGTGAATTTGTTTCTTGCAATTTTTCGGTGATTGTTCATAATTGTTTGACCGCAATGTTTTATGGGTTGACTGGACTGTATTTCTTGGGTTGCTGATAAAATTTTGGGCTGATTATAACCTCAATTGAGCAAAAATTTGGTGAAATTTTAATGCCCGTTTGTTGCTCGATGAAATGCCCAACCGATAGTTCAGCTTCAAGGACGGAATTGATTTCTGTTTTTGCATAACATTCGGCCAGTCCATGCTTGTCAAAGTAGTTTATTTTCATGAAAAAAAGGAGAGTTTTTTGAAAGATTTGGACGGGTTTGTTTTGCATCTGTTCTGTTTTCTTTTTGCTCGATGTTCTTTGTGTATGGACTCAAATTGATGACATGAGATTATATGGGGGGAAATGCCTGTGGGTTTCAAATTGATATGAGATTATTTGAGACATGTCTGTGAAGAAGGACAGAAATGGCGGTCTGATGTTGAGCTTGTTTGGAGAAGATGACTAATTTACATTTTCCGTCCCCCATTTTCCCCTTCTTTGTAATTTAACCACTGAGTTTTATAATTTCAAAATTTGACCCCAAAACTTTCATAAATTCTTTCAATTAGGTCCCTATTTTTATTGCATTTGAACCTCTCAAGTTTTCCCTTATTCTGCTATGGCCCAGAAATTGGAAAAGTGGAACTTATTTCGCCATTTTTAGATTTTAATCATCTTTTCATATTTTTAAGTAGTCTTTTGGGTAGGTTAATTCCGGATTTTAGGTCATAATTGTGGCTAAATAATTTTAATTGATTTTATCATGTTGAGTTTTTAGTGAAATAGGTGATTTGGGTTAAGAGGCCAATTGGTTGGGTTTGTAAAAGTGGGTTTGGTTTATTTTTTTGGGTTTGTTGGCTTGGGCTCAAGGGTTAAGGCCCACCAATTTTGTTAGCTAAGTTGGAATCAAAATAATAGATTGGCCCGCTCCTTTTGTCTTGGACTTTCGGTTGGGCTTGGGAAGCTCCGGCCTAAACAAATAAGAAAATTGCCCAGTGGCCTGATCCATTAAGAAGCCAGAAAATGAATTTGCAAATCAGTCCCTGTACTTCTAAATAATTATGCTAAAGCCCTCAAAACTTTTAACTTCTTCCATTTAGGTCCTTAATTTAATTGCAAATAGGTCCCTAAACTTTATTTTTCTTTAATTGTGACCTCGGATCTTTGTGATAATTATAATTTGACCCCCAAAACTTTGTTAGTTTTTGCAATTAAGTCCTTGATTGTTTTAATTTCTTAAATGTAGGTTGTTTACATGATTCAATTGATTCAATTTCATGTTTATTTCCATTTTTTATCATTATTTGTTAATTAAAGTGATGCCTTGACCTTTTTATTTGTTTTTGGAGGGTAAATAAGAAATTTTTCATTTCCTTAGGTCGCCAATTCAAGGGAGGTATAATCTATCCTTTATTTGATCTTATGTGCTTCTATGTGACTTTTGTGTGTAATTGCTTGCCTTTTAAATGTTTTTCTTTAATTTATTTATGTAGGCAATTTAATTGTTTTGGTTTTGTATATTTATTTTAATTATTTGGAAGGCAATTAAATGCCAAAATCTTGGTGTGTTTTGCATGCTTGTGTGTTACGTGTTATCTGCTTTCTTAGGGCCTTGCATCTAGATATCATGATTATGTGTTATGTGTTTATGTGATATTATGTGTTTACATGCTTTTATTATGATTTACATGATTAGTTAGTTATAATTAATGTGTGACGTCACCACACTAGTCCAACGCTAGTTGTGGCCCCTTTCTCGTCACCACACTAGTCCAACACTAGTTGTGGTCCCTTTTTTTTTCCGATTTTTCTCACTAGTCCAACGCTGGTGAGGACTCATAGATGTGGGCTAGTCCAACGCTAGACTCTTAGGGACCATCCACACACTAGATCATATTTGTGTGACTACACTACATTTTCATGCATATTTTTACTTTCTAGGGTTTTTTATCATTTTTGCATGACATCCCCCTTATACGTATATCCCTTACCCCATGTTCCCCCTTATACATATATCCCTTATCCCTTATTGCCCCTTATATTTTTATTCCCTATCCCTATGTGTGAGACATAACATTAGATTTGCATCCCATTTAAGAATTAGAATTAGGCTAGTACATTTGCATGATTAGATAGGAGAAATACCTCTCGAATATGGGATATGGACGAGTTTGGCTTTCTAACCTTAGCACGATCGTATTTCCTCTATAAAAGGGAAAATTGAAGTGACGAGTCTTAGTTCCCCGCACCTGTTATGATGCATTCCTTTAGATCATGTGTATTTGTATATTATTATTTTCTTTTCTTTTCTTAGAGTCTCAGATTTTTGTACATTCGTGACCTCTTCAAATAATTACTTTTGGGCATCGAAATTAATACGATTTGCACCAATTAAAATTCGAAGAGACATGTTGACCCCGATACATTAGGTCTAGGGTTTGCATTCATATAGTGTGACGCCCCCACTTCTCCCTAAGGCGAACCAAAGGGTATCCGCGGGACGCCTGCCCAACTCTCGCCAGGACTCAAGACAATTCGATTCAAGCTTAATGAGAATAACCGTTAATACAAGTCTAATAAAGAAAAGTCGCTTCCATAACCAAAAATCCAGTTTTACACCACGAGTATAAAATACATCAATTCTTCAAAAGACATACAACTGCCCAAAAGATGTCAATTCGATTACAATCGAATCCTTATTACAAAAGTTCATCCCAATGATTCCTCCGAGTTTCACCTCAGTTCCAATCCTGTTAAGGAAAACAAATCTACGGGGTAAGCAATTGCTCGTGAGGCCAAGAAACACACATGCAAGAACGTTGTCCAAGTAACAATCCCATTTAACAAATAAAACAGTAATATTCAAGTAATTAATAATTCGAACGAGAAAATGTAAACAGAAATAATTCAAGGATACAAGACCTCTCAGGAGCTATTTTCCACTTGCACGATCCAGAACCTTCACGAATTGACACTCCGTCAATCGGGTAGGTTATAATCCGTAGAACTTCACTTATCCTTTCCCCAATCACCGTTACATACCCCTGTACCGGACCCGCCTGTCTTTTGTTTTAAGCGATACTGCTCGAGTATGCAAAGCAAGATCTCTCCATTAGATCAAACTTATACACGTTTCTCATGGCTCACCAAGCTTCTCAACCGAGCCCATGCTGGCTCGAGTCGCAAGGTCGGCCGATGAGATTTGGGTGTCCCCTACTAGTATCACTAGGAGTCGAGGAGATTCACTCCACTCGACTTATGCAGCATAGCATATCATTTCATTTCATTCAATCATTCAATACATTTCAATCATTCATTGCATTTCAATCAATTCAATCATGATTCATTTAAATGAGAACGAGTGCGATAAAGCACACACTCGACTCAACGGTTATAGTCATTCTATACATAACTTGCAAATTCACATAATTTCAACTAGACATGCACTTGACACTCACCTAATCAAAAGGAGAGTACGTTGCACAATTCGAGAACTTAGGCGTCCGTTGTGAGGTCCTCTTGAATGCCTGAGCAAACAATAGGTATCTATTACACACTATCACTTAGAATTCCCAATTATCAAGGAAGATTGCACACTTGTACAATCTAAGAAAATATCATGAAAATGAGCCTTAATTACTCAAAATTCAAGGTTCGAAAGTGGTGTTTAATAACACAAGCAAAAACTGGTTTCCTTCATGAAGACAAGTCCAAAATGGTCAATTAGTATTGAAGGATAGGGAAGAGTCTCAAAAACTCAATTCCCGTCAAGTTTGAAAATTTCAGATTTGAGGTACATTCTTGGAAAAATCATATCTTACTCTTAGTAGGTCCAAAATTGGAAAAATTGGTACCGTTGGAAATTACTTCCAAATTACTAAAAGTTCCTAGAAGGCACTTTTCCATGATTCAAAATGGATGACACTCAAATTTTGGCTTCAAGTTGCTGATTTGGACTCCCAAGACAGATTCGGGGTTGGTTTTTTGGCGAACTTTGGAAATTCGGAAAAATTCACAGAATGCGAACTAGCCTCTCAATTTGAAAATCAATTATAGTTACAATCAAAGTTTAAAACAAAACAAACGGAACAAGAATCAGAGTTTTGAGCGCCAAGATATAGCAGCTCAAAGTTGGTTCAAAATGAAGACCATTGGGCAATTTTCCAGATTTGAAACACAAACTTTGGGATTCTAGTTGGGCATCGAAATAGACTTGGAATGGCACCAAATTTGGTATGATTACACTATCATATAAGGGCTACTCCTCTGTAAAAGTTCATACAAAAATTCGTACGGGAACTCAGTTAACAAGATCACTAAAGTTCTAGGAATATACAAGGCAATTCTGTCTTATGCTTCCATTTTCCTTTGTTCGAACCTTTGGCCAAAGAAATCATCTGAAACATGGTTCATTTATGAAGCAAAGGTCCAAGAAACATCCAAGTTATGTTTGGTAGGTGATTAACACCAAAAGTTTCAAAATAACAAGTCCCAATTCGAAATAAGTCATTGGTTAGCCCAAAATTAGGGTTTTCTTTCTCTGGTGCAGGCCTGTAATTAGGCCATAACTCACTCAATTCAACTTGGAATTAAGAATGGTTGGTGGAGTTGGAAACTGCATGCATAGGGTTACAATTCATCAGAAGAAATCGTTTTGAAATTCTGTCCATAGCTAGCTCAAATTTAAGTAACAAGTCCCAGCACCTCATTGACTCTCTAGCAGAGCAATGAAACAGGACAGATAACTTTGAAGAATTGGTATGGCTCACTCAAGTCGAATCAGGGGATGCATTTTATATCGTTAGAAAATTGAAAGTGTCTAGTTTTAAATTCTACAAACAGCACTCGATTTCGACATCGGAGCAAAGAGTTATGATCATTTAAAGTTCGCTGCCAGAGTACCTCCGTACAGTTTTCCAGGTTTGAACATGTTTCGAAAATGCAACTTTTACCCAACCAAATCAAGTGATTTTTGGTCAAAAATTTCCACACAACCTATACAACATATCTACATCAAAATCAAGGCAATTGAACCACAAAAATTTCGAACCAAAGCCTCTGTACAAACAGGGCAGAATTCGGCCATTGCTCTTGCAAGTTTCCCTTTTGTTTTCCTTCCACTTTTTCAACTTATATCCACTAATTTAACACTTAATCAACATAAATAACATCCAAAATCATCATATAAGCCCCAAAAGTCCATTGTGGGATTTCATAGAGCCCACTCACATGATTTTCAACCAAACAAAGTTATCCACATGAAGCTTCCAAATCCAATATAACTCTCAAAAATCAAGTTTCAAGGGTTAGATGATTTGCTACCTTCTTAGATATTGAAGACCAGAATTTCAGCCACTAAAAAGCTCCAAGAAACCGTGGATAAGTTGCTCCTCTCCTAGTCCAAGATAGTCTCCAAGTTGTTTTGAGTTTGAGTGGTAAATTTTGAAGTGAAATGGATGGATGAAATGAGATGAAATGATGAAGAAATTTTTGCTCCTTCTTGCCTTGAAGGTTTCAGCTGCTTGGAGGGAGAAAAGAGAGAGATGGTTGATGCAAAGCTTCTTGGAGAAGCTTGGTAGGTGTGGTTTTAATGTGGCACAAAAGTCAACTCTCAATAGTGCGCGTACGCGCGCATTTCCTGCCCGTTTTCTCTCGGGTTTGTTTCACTTGTGCACTAAACCTCTAATACACTTCCTTTAACACTATTATTATTCACTCTTAGTAGTCTAACAATAATTTTCTAAAGTCCTTCAATTAGTCGCGCGCGCGAAAACGCCAACTTCCGACTTATGCGCGATAAATTGCAATTTCTAAGAAATTCTTGTAATGATAGTATAACTAACTAATACTAGGGTAATTAATCATAAAAATAGTTATTTTAGAAATAAAACTATGAGTACTCACACATATTGATTCCTCAAACCTCAAATTTGTCGCGCGGTGTGATTTTCGAAAACTTTTGGCGCGAACACGGTATAAGTTTAATTAGAACTCATTCACCTCTAATTCCTCAATTAACTTTTCTTAATCTACTATTGATAATTCTTAATTCTCCAAGAAATTGCACTCTCGGATAGAATATCGTCTCGAAACACGTGTACTCATTATTCCTCACTTAAACGAACCTCCGAAAAAAAATTAAATTTGCTAACGGGACGTTTTAAAAACATAATGAAGACATTGTTCCATACGAATGGACTTAAAATGGTTGAAATAAATTATTCGGAAGAAACGAGTGAATAAATATTTACATAAACCAATAACATTCGATAAAAATAAGAAAATTTTCGGATCATCACATATAGTATATCCAAATGTGACAAATTTTTAGGTTAAAATAAGAAAATGTTTGACTAAATCACGTAACTAGTCTTGGTTAGGTTGAAAGGGTGCCTTGAATTTTATCCTTACCTTCCCTTTCTTCAAATGTGACTCACGAACACTTTTTTCTGATTTTCGAAGACTTGGAGCTGTTTAAAAAGAGTTTTTCTACTTTTTTCCTTTAAAAATTCATTTTAGGTGACTTGGTACACCTTAACCCAATATCAAGTGGTGACTCCGATTTTTTATTCAAAAACTCTTTTTAAACTATAATTGGGCCAAAATCGTCGCACTTTTTAGTCTCATTTAGGCCCATTTTTCTTTATTTATTTTCTGAAAATCAAAACTCTCATTTTCAACTCAAAAGTTAAATCAAAATCCATTTTCTTAAAACTCGTTATCTTTATTTTAAAAATGGGGCGTGACATTTATACCGTTGGAAAGCCCTTCGAGTCTAGTTTCCAAAGCCGCTAACGGCACATGATTCTGATTTTCCTACATTGAGATGTGGCCGTTTTCCCGAGACTACACGGGCGTTACTGTTTTACCCGCGAAGACACTTTTGAACTTGAATGAAATCTTTCTTTTGCTCAACTTTCTTGCACTTGTCAAACTTGTTTTCTGATGACCTTTTACTGCATCTTGTGAGGACCCGAAAATTTTCTTATTTTCTAGTTATTATTTTATTTCTTTACATACATTTTCTATATTTTTCTTTATTAGACTAATTTCCTAGATATTTTTATAAGTGAGTATAGTTTTTAAATCATTTTCCTAGTATAAGTTAGTTTATGTGACGGTAGTAGTGTGTATTAGACTAATGACCGTTTTATGTGGGATGTTAGGTGTGAAGCTAGTTTTCAAGAATTGAAGAAAAGATTGACCATGGCACTAATTCTAGCTTTGCCTAACAGAAAGGATAGTTTCACCGTTTAACCGATGCCTCAAGGGAAGGATTGGGGTGCGTGTTGATACAAAATAAGAACGTGATAGCTTTTGCCTCTAGAAAATTGAAACTTCACGAGCAGAACTATCCAACCCACGACTTGGAGTTAGCCGCAGTTGTCTTTACTCTGAAAAAGTGGAGACACTATCTGTATGGCGTAACGTTTAAGGTTTACTCTGACCATAAGAGCCTTAAATACCTCTTTTCTCAAAAGGAATTGAACATGAGGCAGCGGCGATGGATGGAATTTTTGGAGGACTATAACTGCACGATTAACTACCATCCTAGGAAAGCAGATGTCGTAGCAGATGCCTTAAGTCGAAAGGCTCAAGTGGCTGGGTTAATGGTTAAAGAATGGGAGATGTTAGAAAAAGTTAGTGAGTGGAACCCTTGTCTTGACCGTCGGAAGGTAATTTTTGGGAATATTAGGGTGACATCCATTTTATTGGAACGCATTAAAGAGGCTCAGAAGGAAGATCCGATAGTACAAAAGTGGATGGGAAAGGTGGAGAAGGGGGAATTGTCTGATTTCAATCTAAGTCCCGAAGGAATTTTGAAATATCGGAACCGAATAGTGGTGCCGAAGGAGGAAATGTTAAAAAAGAAAATTTTGGAAGAATCCCATCTGTCAAAGTACACGATCCATCCAGGTAGTAATAAGATGTATCAGGATCTGAAAGGGGTATATTAGTGGGATAACATGAAAAAGGAAATTGCTCAATATGTGCAAACATGTCTTGTCTGCCAACAAGTGAAAGCGGAACATCAAAAACCCTCTAGATTGTTGTAACCTCTCGAGATACCTGAATGGAAGTGGGAAAACATTACGATGGACTTCGTCTCAGGCATACCGCGGACGCAACGAGGACATGATGCCGTTTGGGTGATCGTTGATAGGTTAACTAAATCGGCCCATTTCTTGCCCATAAACATGAAGTATTCTATGGAAAAGTTGGCTCAGTTGTATATGGATGAGATTGTGAGACTGCATGGAATCCCAGTGAGTATAGTCTCATATAGGGATCCTCGATTCGTATCTCGGTTTTGGCAGAAACTGTAAGAAACCTTAGGGACTAAACTAAAGCTTAGTACCACATATCACCCCCAGACGGATGAACAATCTGAGAGAACTATCCAAACCCTTGAAGACATGTTAAGGACCTGTATCTTAGATTTTGGGGGTAGTTAGGGCCAACATATGACGTTAGTGGAGTTCGCCTACAACAACAGTTACCATTCGTCAATTCAAATGGCACCGTATGATACTCTTTACGGGAGGAAGTGCCGATCACCGATCTATTGGGATGAAGTGGGGGAAAAGAAAATTCTAGATCCAATGACCGTTCCATGGATGGAGGATGCACAAGAAAAGGTCAAGTTGATACGTCAAAGACTTCAAACAGCTCAGAGCCGACAAAAGAGCTACGCGGACAATTGAAGGAAGGATTTGGAGTTCGAAGTTGGAGATCTTGTCTTTCTTAAGATCACACCATTACGAAGTGTCTCGGCGGGAAAAGGAAAGAAACTTCAACTAAAATTCGTAGGACTCTTCAAAATTCTCCAAAGAATTGGAAAAGTAGCGTACCAACTTGAACTACCCTCAAGCTTGTCCAAGATTCACGATGTCTTCCATGTCTCGATGCTCAAGAAATATCATCCTGATCCGACTCACATCTTACAACCAAAAGAAATTGAAATAGATGAATTACTCACCTATGAAGAGAAACCAGTGCAGTTACTTGACCGAAAGGTTAAGGAACTAAAAAACAAGCAAATTCCCTTAGTGAAAATCTTGTGGAGAAACCACGGAGTAGAAGAGGCAATTTGGGAAGTGGAAGAAGAGATGCAAAAGAAATACCCTGAGCTGTTTGATAATTAAGGTGAGAAATTTCGAGAACGAAATTCTTTTAAGGGAGAGAGAGTGTGAGGACCCGAAAATTTTCTTATTTTCTAGTCATTATTTTATTTCTTTACATACATTTTCTATATTTTCCTTTATTAGACTAATTTCCTAGATATTTTTATAAGTGAATATAGTTTTTAAATCATTTTCCTAGTATAAATTAGTTTATGTGACGTTAGTAGTGTATATTGGACGTGGGACCCGCTAGTGCGACAAAATTTTGATGACTAGGTGACGTTGTATTAGGGAATATTATTTTTCAAGGTGTTAGGAGATAATTAGAGTTAGCTAGATAATTGAACCATTGGAGGACAAAAGAATGAGATTAAACCTTAACGCGCCATTTGTCTCGAGACTATTGAAGGGTGGACTTTTGACCAAAGTTGTCTTAACTTTCCTAAACCTCAATTTTGACCAAAATCATCCTCACTTTTCTTCAAGCTTGGCTAAACCTTTGAGGGAGAGAAAGGGAGAGAAACTTCATCTTATTCTTCAATTTCTTGTCCAAATCTTGAGTTCCAACCGATTAAATTGCAAACTACCCCATAAAAGTTACTCACTAAGAAGGTTTAGAGGTTTTGGTGGAGTTGATTTTGGAAGAAGAAATCCTAAGCTACTATCTTTCCTAAGGTTCCAAGATAACTTACCTAGAAATTCCTTTTTTCTCTTAATAATTGCCAATTAGTGGATTAGAGTTGTTAAATAGGTAGTTTTGTGAGAAAGTTCATGGTTTGAGGTAGGGTTATGGTAAATTTTTAGCTTTTATGGTGAATTTTCTGCCCTCATGTGATGATTAATGATTAGTCATGGTTTGATAGTTTTGTTGTGTGATAAATTAGAGTATTATGTGTTAGATGGACTTGGCTAAAGAAATTTCGGCTTGTGGGTGTAAATTTCAGATTGGAGTTTCTAATTTGGGGCTTTATTGTGTTTGGTTGTGGAGCTATCTAATGATTATATGTGAAGGTGTTGTGACCCTAAGGAAGTGTGTTTAATAGCCTATGATTTGTGTGTGTGATTGTGGCTGTTTTGGATGACTGTTGGTGGTTAAGTGTAGGATGGAAAAGTATGGAATTTAAGGGGATGTGCTGTCCAAATGTGGAGGCCATTTGGTTCCTTTGAGTTTAGGTTGATTTTGGGTAGAAATGAAAGACTTTGGGGTTGTTTATGCCTTTAGCACCAATTGTTACTTATTTTCACTCCCAAGCTATATTTTGCCTTGCATTAGTAGTTTATTGAATAGGTATACGACTCGTAATCGAGTCTCAATTATTTTCTTGGTTATTCGTAGGGACGTGCCGGTGATTCAAGGCGTACCTCAGGAGGAAACGTTTGAAGTTACCTTTGTTTGAACCGCGTGAGTGTACCACTCACATGATTGTTGCTTCCTTGCTTTACGTGTACTTGAAATCTGTGACTTGAATGACTGTGATTTCTGTTTATTTTGGATGAGACGAGAGTGTACTTTATCATGCTCACTCTCTCTTGTTTGTTTGACTGTTTACTGTATAACTGGAATCTCTTGGTTGTGCCTGATCTAATGTCATTTCGACGTGTATCTAACGGCCTTCTTGTTAAATCTGAACTCAACCTCATTGGTAGTCAATTGAATCGAGTCAGCAAGGGCTTGGTCGAGGAAAATTGACAAGCCATGGGGACTGTTTCTGGGGAATCTTTGGGTATTTGAGACTCTGAATTTCCGGTATACTCGAGTATTATCACCTCTGTTCTGTTTGGTGTTCGGGCCCGGTAAGCGATATGTGTGGTGGACGGAATTTGGGATAAAGTGGGGTCTACGGTCATGTTCGCTCTTTAAGTATTGACGGAGAGTCAACGAGTTGAGATCAAGTACTGCAAAGGAGGAAATGGGCTCTTGAGAGCCGTCTGTATCCTTTTACTCCCTGTTTATGTGTGGTGTTCATTCCTATTTATTTGATGACTATATTTGGATTGAGTACAATTGTACTTTTGTGATTCTTGAATACTTGGTGTGTTGGTACCTCATTGGGAGAAAACTCACCCCGTTGCCTTTGTTTTCCTTACAGGGAACAATATTTTGGAACTGTGATGGTTTTGAAGAGAGAGTAGAGTTAGTATAGATATTCTTTTGTATAGCTCCTCTGTAGTTGAAAACTCTAATTGTATTTTGATCAAATGTCACCTTTTGACTTGTAAAGTTACCAATGTGTGTCTATAAGTTGTTAATCATGTTTCTTCGGCATATTTGTTGGGAATGTACATTTTCTGGGTTTCTATAAAGTTTACTTGTATCTGTTTGGGGAATCGGTCGGGTGAGGAGTTTGAACGAGAAAAGAAAATTTTGGCGGGAAACACTGTTCATAAAATCCGGCCAGTTCTTGGCCGGATACATGGCCGGATTAGCAGGGGAAATCGAAAAAAAAAGGAAGTTGCTCACTGCCTTGAATTCGTTCGGATATCCGGCCAAGTTTTGGCCAGATTGTGACATGGCCGTGGCTTTTCGTTTTCGTTCTTCGTTCTTCGTTTTCGTGGAAGCGTTTGATCGTAGTACTATCGCTCGGAATGGTTTGGCCTTCGTGTGTTCGGCTTAGTAGTCCTAGTAAGAGTTGGGCAGGCAGTTTTGCTAACCCTTAGGGTACGCCCTAGGGGGAGGTGGGGTTGTCACACATCTTGGGCCTAACTCGCATGGTGAATTGAGTAGATTTAACCACCTACTTGGTCACCTAATGAATTTACATTTGGGTTGGAAATGAATCTAGATTGTTAACGATTTCACTCGTTGCCCCTAGGATTGAGAAACGGAGATGAACGTAACTAAGGAACTTGACGTTTGAACTCTACATTTCATGACAGGTGAGTATTCCATTGCCTGTTAACTGTCCATGTGAAATATCTGAATACTTGATCTGTGATTGGTTGAGTTAAATATTTGTTTTGATAAATTTGAGGCGAGCGTGTACTTTATCACACTCGACCTCCTTCGATTCCACTGAGACTCTGTATACTGCTATTATGAGATGTGATTTCTCTATATTTGACTGTATGTGAGTTGTTTGGTTGATATTCCATCAACTATTGTGACTATTTGGGTACCCAACCTCGTAGGTGAGTCGATTGTATTGAGCTAGCAAGGGCTTGGTCGAGAAGGCCAATAATCCTGAGGACTACTTACTGAATCTGGATCTGGTATACTCGAATATTACCTAATTACTGTTTGAGGTGTTCGGGCCCTGTAAGGGGGTTAACTGGTGGACGGGATTTGGAGAAAGTGGTGTTCTACGGACATTGTATTCTTTAAATGCAACTGTTGATGGAGAGTTAACGGATTCTCATTATGATCAAGCTCAAGTGGACTTGGCTTTTGGAAACCACCCGTATCCTTGAATTGAACTGTGATTAAATTGTTATAGTACAATACGGTGTTCACTTGTTTATATTACGCCTTTAATTGGCTATGTGCTTACATGTTTATTTGGAACCTCACTGAGTTTTAGCTCACCCCACTCTTTTGTTTTCCTTAACAGATTTGGGATGGAATTGTGGTCGAGAACTTTCATAGCCATCACTTTTATTTTGAACTTGTACTTTGGATTGTAATCTTTTGTTTACAAGACTTTATCCTTGACTCTTGTAAGCTTGAATTTGTAAGTTTGCCGCATACTATGTAAATTAAGTTTGGAGTTATAAGTTTGACTTTTAGCTCTATATTCTAAGTTTTGGAAAGTGGCGTGGCAAATTATATTTTCATTATGGTTCGTACCCTTTATTTCGAAGATATTTCATTAGTTTTCTTCGGTTGCTAGTTCATTAATCGACTGAATCTCGGCGGAGAGTTGGGCAGGCAGTTTGCTAATCCTTAGGGTTCGCCCTGAGTAGAGGTGGGGCTGTCACAGGGGGCATCAAAGTTTAGGTTTGAAGTGGCCTGGGCATATTAGAAATTTTCGACTTTAAGATTATATTTGATCATTTTCCCTTAAGAGTACTTAAGTTTTATCTATACTTTGTGTAGGATGGACGGACCCAGTGGCCCTAGTGATAGTTAGGTTGGCGAGCCGCCCTGTGGGGTACTCCCGATGATTAGATAACAGATTAGGCCAGGAGGAGCTGCCGTGCATTGGAGTCCGACTAACCGCTATCGGTATTGCGAGTGTCGACACACTTACGTCAATCCCAACCCAGTAGTTTTGGCTGTGGTGGAGGAAAGGAACGCGCTATCGAAGGACAATGTTAGGCTTGAAGCGGAAGTGAATCAATTAAAAGAAACTATTAAAATGCAAGTCGACCGGATTAAGGAACTTGAGGATGATGTACTTGAGGGTCAGGAAAGGACCGCTGACCTCTGTGCACAACTTGGAGAAGCCAGGAACGACTGGTTAGGGGAACAATGAAGGTGAGGACTAGAGCTGAATCGATCCTGAATGTTTGTGGAGACCTACTTGGGGATTTAAGCGATGAGCCTTCTAACATAGGAGCTGACGCAGGAGCTGAACCTGCTCAGGACGAGAGGTCAGCTAGTCCCACGGTGGACTAAATCTTGACTGTTAGATTACTATTTTGGGTAATTTTGACCATTGTAAATAGAAAGATAGGGAATGTCTTGACTCGGTGGTTGTACAGTTTTCTTTTGACCCGGTGGTTGCATGATATGGCGTGATGAATTATGCCTGTACTTTTGAGACTCGTGCTTGATACTTTTGGCCTTGTTAGCTTGTAAACAACTGCTATGAGCCTTTGAATGTATAATACTTTTGACTTTGACTTTATTTCGATTTTGGCATTTAACTATTTTGTGTTTTCACTTGCTTATCGTGATTTTGACTTCATTTTTTCTTTGACTTTTGATTATGAATAAGTATCTATTATATACTAATGCTTACTTACAGCATTAGTTATAACACTTGGACCCTAGATCGGTGAGAAGTAATGGAGGGTAGACGATAACGTGGTCAGGGCCGTGGACGTGGACCCAGGCAAGTCCAGGATCAAGAAGAGGAACAAGAATCTGTAGCAAATAAGAACCAATGACCTGGAGGTGAAGAAGGGGACCGGATAGCTACGACTATCAATCGTATGATTGATTTGTTAGCCCGATTGATTGACCAGCAAGGTCAAGTGCCCGGTAATCAGCAAATGGACCCTGAAGTAGGTGAAGATAGGGTCCTGGAATGGTTCGAAAAGTTTTCTCCTCCTAAATTTTTTGGAGGACCAAATCCCGAAATTGCCGAAAACTGGTTTGAAAAAATGGTGGATATATTTGCTACATTGCACTACACCAAGGAAAGGCAAGTGACTTTCACCGTTTTCCAGTTGGAAGGCGCTGCCCGTTCCTGGTAGAACGTAGTAAGGGCAAAATGGGATAGGGAGCAAACTCCACGTACTTGGTTTAACTTCACTCGGAAATTTAATGAGAAGTACCTTCCGCTTTTAATTTAGGAGAAAAGAGAGGATGAATTTATCAAACTGCGCCAAGACACTTCGAGTGTGGCAAAAATGTGAGACCCACTTCACCAGACTCTCTAAATTTGCTTCGAAAACTAGTGGTTAATGAGCAGAAACGCGTAAGGTGATTTGTTCAGGGTTTGAATGTGGAAATCCAAAAAGATTTAGCTGCAGCTCAAATTGATACATTTAAAGATACTCTTGAGAAATTTCAACGAGTGGAGCAGGGCCCGATTTCAGGTTCGGACTTTTCAAACAAAGAGACGTGGTGCATCTAGTAGTACTATTGGGCGAAGTGATCAGAATATACCATCTCCTAAGTTTGGAAGAGGTACGGGTGGAATTCGAATTTCAGGGACACCAAGAGGAGCTCCATCCAGAGGGGCTCAAAATGGAAGGGGACAACAGAGGACTGTCTCCCAAGGAGGTCCGACACCCGCTTCTTGAGCGAGCTGTGGGTATTGTGGTAAGACAAACCACACCGAGAATACTTGCTGGCAAAAGATGAAGAAAATGTCTCCGTTGCGGAAGTTTCGAGTATCAAATCGCCGCCTGTCCTGTTAAACTCATGAAGGAAATGAGGGTGTACAACTAGAGAAGTCAAACCCTAAGCAACCAACTGCTAGTGGGAGTAGATCGAAAATCTCTGCTAGGGTTTATGCCTTGGACATCGGCAAGCTCCTGAGTCATCTGAAGTAGTGGAAGGTACGATCCCTATATTCCACCGCTTAGCTAAACTTTTAATAGATCTCGGGGCAACCCATTCTTTTGTAAATCCCTGCCTTCATGTGTGGTATTGATGTGAATCCTGTTAAATTACCTTATGATTTGGAAGTTAGAACACCTACTGGGGATCAAAGCCTAATTACCAACATGGTTTATAAAAATTGTGAGATTTGGGTAAGAGAACGGAAGTTGGTGGTAGATTTGATAAGTTTAGACCTCAAGGGGTATGACGTGATTATAGGTATGGATTGGTTGGCTCGTTATAATGCTTAGTTGAACTGCAAGCCTAAGGTGGTTGAGTTCTGCATACTTGGAGAGGTGACTCTAAGATTGAATGTGTGAGATAGACTAGCCTTGTCTACACTTATTTTGGGAATTCGAATCAGGAAATTATTGAATAAAGGGACGCAGAGTTACTTAGCTTTCTTAATTAACACTCCTGGAGATAAGGTAAAATTGGAAGATGTGTTAATAGTAAATGAATTTCCCGATGTTTTCCTTGACGAGTTGAAGTCGATGCCGCCAGAGAGAGAAATAGAATTTAAGATCGATTTGATGTCTGGAACCACTCCTATTGCGAAAACACCATATCGAATGGCCCCTGCCGAACTTAAGAAACTAAAACTGCAGTTACAGGATTTGTTAGAGGCGGGTTTATTCGAGAAAATTGCTCACTGAGGGAGCGCCTGTTCTATTTGTTAAAAAGAAGGATGGTAGTTTGAGGAACTCTGTATAGACAATCGCGGCTTAAATGATGTCACGGTGAAACATAAATATCCTTTTGCTCGCACATTGATGAGTTGTTTGATCAGTTACAAGGAGCCGTATTTTCTCTAAGTTGGACTTGAGGCAAGGTTACTATAAGTACGAAATTAAGCAAGAGGACATACCAAAAACTGCTTTAATTCCAGATATGAACATTTTCGAACTTTGCAGTGATGCCTTTTGGTTAAACAAATGCTCGCTACATTTATGGATTTAATACATCGAGTCTTTAAAACCTTTTTGGATCAATTGTCGTTGGTGTTCATAGATGATATCTTGGTATACTCTAAGATTTGAGAGGATCATGAACAACATTTTGAGGATAATTTTGCAGACTTTTGAGAGAACATCAGTTATATTGCCAAGTTTAGCAAGTGCGAGTTTTGGTTGGAGCAGATTTCTCTTTTAAGGCATGTAATATCTAAAAATGACATTTCTGTGGATCCAGTGAAAGTAGAAGCCGTATTTGTGTGGAAACAGCCAGAAACACCAACTGAGATCCGTAGTTTCTTAGGTTTAGTCGGGTATTACCGTCGGTTCATCAAAGATTTCTCCAAACTAGAAGGGCCTTTAACCGATCTGACGAAAAAGCATGGTCAATTTGTCTGGGTTCTAAGTGTGAAACTAGTTTCTAAGAATTAAAGAAACGGTTAACTTCGGCGCTAATGTTAGCCTTACCAAATGGGAAAAACAGTGTCTCTATATATACTGACGCCTCCAGAGAAGGATTGGAATGTGTTTCAATGCAGAATGGAAGTCTATTTGCCTATGCCTCTAGAAAATTAAAATCCCCTGAGCAGAATTACCCAACTCATGATTTGGAATTGGCCGCTATAGTTTTTGCCCTAAAGAAGTGGATGCATTACTTATATAGGGTGACTTTTGAGTTATACCGACCATAAGAGTTTGAAATATCTATTCTCTCAGAAGGAACTAAACTTGAACACGTCGGTGGGTGGAATTTCGTTGAGGATTATGACTGTACAATTAACTACCACCCGGGAAAGGCCAACGTTGTAGCGGATGCTTTAAGTCGGAAAGTTCAAAGTAGCTGGATTAATGGTTAAGGAGTGGATTTGTTGGAAAAGTGAGTGAATGGGAATTCCAGGTTGGACCGACAGAGATGATTTTGGGGTAATATCACGGTAAATCTGATTTGTTGGACCGAATTAAAGAAGTTCAGAAGAATGACCTGGATGGTACAAAAATGGGCTAGAAAAGTGCAAAAAGGGAAATCTCAGACTTTAATGTGAGTTCGAGGGTATTGAAATTTCGTGAGTCGGATTAGTGGTAGCCGCAAGATGAAGTGATAAAAAGAGACATTTTGGAAGAGGCACATCGATCTAAGTATACAGTACATTCCGAAACAGTAAAATGTACCAAGGATTTGAAGGAGACTGTATTGGTGGGATAAAATGAAAGAAGGAAATTGCTCAGTTTGTCCAAAAATGTTTAGTGTGCCAACAAGTGAAAGCTGAACATCAGAAACCCTCAGGTCTTCTACAACCTCTTGAAATCCCTGAGTGGAAATGGGAACATATTACCAATGGATTTTGGTATCAGGATTACCCCATACCAAAAAGGTCATGATGCAGTTTGGGTAATAGTGACAGGTTGACCAAGTCTGCTCATTTCTTGCCTATAAATATGAGATACTCCTTGGAAAAATTGGCCCAACTGTACATGGATGAGATAGTGAGATTGCATGGGATCCCAGTAAGCATTGTTTCTGACAGAGATCCGCGGTTTGTGTCTCGTTTCTGGCAACAGTTACAAGGAAGCCTTGGGGACCAAGTTGAACTTTAGTACTACTTATCATCCCCAAACTGATGGACAGTCAGAGAGAACCATTCAAACACTTGAGGACATGCTAAGGACTTGTATTTTGGATTTTGGTGGAAGTTGGGGACAGTATATGGCGTTAGTTGAATTTGCATACAATAATAGTTATCATTCCTCCATACAAATGGCACCGTATGAAGCTCTTTATGGAAGAAAGTGCCGATCACCAATATACTGGGATGAAGTAGGGGAAAGAAGGGTTTTAGACCCAATTGCAGTACCATGATCGAAGATGCCTATGAGAAGGTGAATGTGATACGTCAGAGACTTCAGACAGCGCAAAGTCGATAGAAGAGTTACGCAGATAATCGACGAAAGGATTTGGAAGTTTAAAGTTGGGGACAAGGTATTTCAAAGGTACACCACTTCGAAATTTCACGGCGGGAAAAGGAAAGAAGCTTCAACCGAGATATGTGGGGCCTTTCAAAATTCTTCAACGAGTAGGGAAATGTGGCTATCGGTTTAGAGTTACCAGCGAGTTTATCCAGGATCCATGACGTATTTCACGTTTCTATGTTGAAGAAGTATCATCCAGACCCCACTCATGTACTGAAACCATAAGAAAATTGACCTTGATAAATCTCTGACTTATGAAGAAAAGGCCGGTACAAGATCTTAGAGCGAAAAGTAAAGGAATTAAGGACTAACGCGGGATACCTTGATTAAGAGATTCTGTGGAGAAAACCAATGAGATGAGAAGAAACTACTTGGGAAGTGGAAGAAGACATTCGTGCAAAGTATCCTGAGCTATTTCAGTAACCAAGATGAGAATTTCGAGAACGAAATTCTTTTAAGGGGGAGAGAGTGTGAGAAACCCTCACTTATATATATAAATTTCCCCTAAACTACTTGCATTGCCCTAAGATTATTCAATTATAACATTTCCTTGCATTGCAATTTCATTGCCTTTTTCAAGAGTTTGAAACATTTCCTTGACTTGGTATTATTTTATTCTATTATATACACTATGACCCAAATATCCTTTTAATTGTGGTTGGAACTTGATGTGATAGTTAGGGGTGTTATTTTAGACATTGGGGAAACATTTGGAGGGGCAGAAACCTTATTGCAAAGTTTAGAGAGAGAATGACGAAGATTGAGCCCATGTGGCAAAAACCCTAATCATTCATCTTGTTTGACCAAAGGAAATTAGCAAAATTTAAACCAATTTTGGCTTCATTATTTCCCTAGCTTGGCCGAACCTCCTTAGCTTCCAAAGGGAAGAGAGAAAGCTCCATTTTCTTGCTTTTTAAACCCCTAACTTGATCTTGAGCAAAAATCAAAAGTGAAGGAAGCTAGGTTTAGTTGAGTGAACTACCTTCAAGTCTAGTGTGTGATTCAAGATTGGAGCTTTGATTTTGGTGGCTTCTTGGGTGATTCAAGCTTCACATAAGAGAGGTATATGATCCTTAACTCTTAACTTTATTGTGTTATATCAACTGTTTGAGGTTTTGATGGCAACTAGAGGTTGAGTTGAGGTTGTTTGTGGTGACATTTCTTGAGTTAAACAAGTGGAAGTAAGGTTGGTTGTTTAGCATGCCATGTGTTTGATTAATTGCTTAAGCTTTCTTTATGATTTTCTTGATGTATTAACATGTTTTGGATCCTTTTAAAGTTTAGGGATATCTCTTGGGATGTTACGAAGTTAACTATAATGAAAGGGTGGAAGTTTGAGTTGCATGTGAACTAGTGGACTGTTTTGTTTCTCTTGGCTGACCAGTCCTTGGAGGGGAGGTTTCTCCTTGATTTTGTGGTCTCTTGCAACCCTTAACTAAGTCTAAGAAACTTGGCTAAACATTGGTTTAAGGTTTGGTATGAGTTGGAAATGGAAATGAAGCAAGTAAAGTTGGTTTTTTTGGGCACAGTAGTGGATTGTTTTGGTTCTTTCAATCATTTTGTGTGTTGCATTTTAAGCTTCAACGGTGCTAGATAACTTGATCCCCTGTATATGAACTCTAGGACAGTGAATTGGATTAATTTGAGCCAAAACAAGTGAAGTTGGCAAAAAAGAGATAGGACCACTTTGTTAGAGTTCTAAGCTGATCAGAATTGAAACATTAGCCAACTTCCCCCGGACTACTGGTATTGATAGGAGAGGAACTAGAGTCTGAATTTTATACCACTGGAAAGCCCTTCGAGTCTAGTTTCCAACGCCACTAACGGCACATGATTCCGACTTTCCTACAGTGAGATATGACCATTTTCCCGAGACTACGTGGGCTCGACTATTTTACCCGCGAAGACACTTTTGAACTTGAATGAAATCTTTCTTTTACTCAACTTTCTTGCACTTGTCAAACTTGTTTTCTTATGACCTTTTACTGCATCTTAGGCCTAACGCGCATGGTGAATTGAGTAGATTTAACCACCCACTTGGTCACCTAATGAATTTACATTTGGGTTGGAAATAAACCTAGATTGTTAACAATTTCACTCGTTGCCCTAGGATTGGGAAACGGAGGTGAACGTAACCAAAGAACTTGACGTTTGAACTCTACATTTCTTGACAGGTGAGTGTTCCATTGCCTGTTAACTGTCTATGTGAAATATCTGAATAATTGATCTGTGATTGGTTGAGTTAAACATTTGTTTTGATAAATTTGAGGCGAGCGTGTACTTTATCACACTCGACCTCCTTCGATTCCACTGAGCCTCTGTATATTGCTATTATGAGATGTGATTTCTCTATATTTGACTGTATATGAGTTGTTTGGGTGATATCCCATCAACTACTGTGACTGTTTGGGTACCCAACGTCATAGGTGAGTCAGTTGTATCGAGCCAGCAAGGGTTTGGTCGAGAAGGCCGATAAACCCTGAGAAATCTGGATCTGGTATACTTGAGTATTACCTAATTACTGTTTGAGGTGTTCGGGCTCGGCAAGGGGGTTGACTGGTGGACGGGATTTGGAGAAAGTGGTGTTCTACGGACATTGTATTCTTTAAATGCAAACGTTGACGGAGAGTCAACGGATTCTCGTTATGATCAAGCTCAAGTGGACTTGGCTTTTGGAAGCCACCCGTATCCTTGAATTGAACTGTGATTAAGTTGTTATAGTACAATACGGTGTTCACTTGTTTATATTACGCCTTTAATTGATTATGTGCTTACATGTTTATTTGGAACCTCAATGAATTTTAGCTCACCCTACTCTTTTGTTTTCCTTAACAGATTTGGGATGGAACTATGATCGAGAACTTTCATAACTTTCACTTTTATTTTGAAACTTGTACTTTGGATTGTAACCTTTTGTTTAGAAAACTTTACCTTTGACTCTTGTCAACTTGAATTTGTAAGTTTGGCCGCATACTATGTAAATTAAGTTTGGAGTTATAAGTTCGACTTTTAACTCTATATTCTAAGTTTTGGAAAGTGGCGTGGCAAATTATATTTTCATTATGGTTCGTACCCTTTATTTCGAAGATATTTCATTAGTTTTCTCGGGTTGCTAGTTCATTAGTCGACTGAGTCCCGGCGAGAGTTGGGCAGGCAGCTCACTAATCCTTAGGGTTCGCTCTGAGGAGAGGTGGGGCTGTCACAGGCACTCTCTGTCGATTTCCTCCATTGTTAGGCCTGTCGAGGTGCAGATGGTAGGGTGTTAGTACTTCGTGGTAACTTAGTTGGGCAACTACCAATTAGGTGCTCTGAACTTTCCGCAAAATAAGCATTTTCATCCCTTCACCCAACAGTTTTCCTCAGAGTGATTCCCTTTTTCACAGTATCCATATGCTATTTGGGAGCCTGACACTTGCCCTCCTCTGGGAGGCCTTTCTTGTTGTCCTCTTTCGGCCTGAGCTTTGCTGACCGAAGTCCTAGTTGATTGGTTCTGAGCTCCGAGCGAAAATCTTACTCCACCAGTTCCTCTTCCTGCTTTGGGCTGCACGACATTTCCTCGAGGTTGTCCAGAAGTAAGGTCATGGGCATTTCATTTCCTAGCTTGGAAAGCCTTAAGTTGAGATTTAGCATTCTCAATTCTCTGGGCTTTGTCAAGAGCCCTAAATGAAGGTATCCAGGGTGACTAGCGCTAAGGATTCCTGAATCTCCAAATTTAATCCTTGAACAAAACGCCTCACTCTTTTTTGTTCGGTGGATATTAATTCGGGGAACAATTTAGACAATTTTGTGAACTGGGTTTCGTATTCAGCAACACTGGAGGTCCCTTGCCGAAGTCTAATGAATTCATCCTCCCTTTTCTCTCAAACCAAAGGAGGGATATATTTTTCTTTAAACTCGTAGGCAAAGTTAGTCCAAATCCATGGGATTTGCTCTCTTTCCCATTTAGTTTTAACCATGTTCCACCATGAACGTCCTGCTCCCTCAAATTGAAATACGGAAAAGGTAACCCGTCTATCTTCAGGGTATTTTAATGCCTCAAATATGTTAACCATAGCTTCTAACCAATTTTCTGCTATCTTAGGGTTTGGTCCTCCAGTAAACTTAAGTGGAGCAAACTTCTAGAACCTTTCTAAGACCTTATCTTCCCCCACTTCTGAATCCCTATATTGATGTGTAGGTCTGTGAAAACTTGAAAATTTGTTTATATTTTCTTATAAGTTTCTTTTATTTTGAATAAGTTAATTTATAATTTCTTTAATACTAATTACTTCTCTTAATAGTTGTAATAAATAATAGAGTCAAGAGTTTTACTTTTATTTTTAAAGTTAGAGTAAGTTAGGGTTCTGGTGCATTTTGACAGCGTGATCAATCGGTGAAGTGTGTGTGCTAAATTTGATGGATAAGAGCGGGTATTAAATAAGAGGAAGTATGTGATTAAAAGTGCTAAGAGTAAGTTAGTGAATCATAAGTTAAAACAAAAGTACAAGAGAGTTAAGGAAATAGGCTTGAACGGACGTGAGCCTGTCGCGCCACATTTTTAATGAAAAAATAAAATTATGATTACGGGTTTATAAAAATGAATTTTGATTAATTTTGAGTGAAAATGAGTTTTTGATTTTTTAGAAAATAAATAAAGAAAATGGGCCTAAATGGAACTTTAAAAAATGCGACGATTTTGATCCAAAATAATAGTTTAAAAAGGGTTTTTAACAAAAAATAGGAGTCGCCATTTGGTATTGAGTTAAGGTGTACCAAGTCACCTAAAATGAATTTAAATAAATAAATAAAAAGTAAAGAAAACCCTTTTTAAACGATTTCAAATCTTCGAAAATCAAGAGAAATGGGCTCGGGAGTCACGGTTGAAGAAAGAGAAGGCAAGGATGAAATCCAAGGCACCCTTTCAATCTAGTCAAGGTTAGTTGCATGATTTAGTCAAAAATTTTCTTAAATATAACCTATAAAATTTATCACATTTGGATGTTATTATATGAATGCAAATCTAGACCTAATGGTTATCGGAAGGGTCAATATGTCTCTTCAAAATTTGATTGGTGCAAATCGCATTAATTGCGGCGCCCAAGAGTGATTCTTTGAAAAGGTCACGAATATGCACAATGAGACTTAAAAAAATACCAAAATTATAATATACAAATATACGTGACCTAAAAGAGAGGGATGCAACATAAGGGGTGCGGGGGCTAAGATTCGTGACTCAATTTTCCCTTTTATTGAGGGAATATGAGCGTGCTAAGGTTAGAAAGCCGTACTCGTCCATATCCCATATTCGAGAGGTTAATTCTCCTAATTTTGGTCAAGCAAATGATCTAACCTATTTCTAATTTTCCTAAATGAGATGCAAATCTAAATGTTATGTTTTATACATAGGGATAAGGGATGTATAGGAAAATATTATGTAAAAAGTGATAAGGATCCTAAAAGTAGAAAATATGCATGAAATGTAGTGATTTGTCACACAAACATGATCTAGCGCGTAAACGGTCCCTAAGGTCTCGCGTTGGACTAACCCTATGTCTATAAGTTCTCACTAGCGTTGGACTAGTGAGAAATCGGACAAAAGGGGCCACAACTAGTATTGGACTAGTGTGGAATCGGGAAAAGGGCCACAACTGGCGTTGGACTAGTGTGGTGACGTCATGCATTTATTATAATCAAATAAATCATATAAAACATAATAAAAGCGAATAAACACATAAATTATATATAACACATAGCACACAAGCATGATATCTAGATGCAAAGATCCCAAAAAACTGAGTAAACACATAAGCACACAAGCATGTAAACACATAAACAAATAAAAGCAAATAAAAACATAACTATTACATTCGGGGTGTGAGGACTCACAATTTTTCTTATTTTAAACTCCTAATTTCAGCTTATTTAATTATTTATTTGGCCAAATATTCTGAATATTATTTTCTAATCTTTTTAGACCTAATTACATGGATCTATAGCTTAGTTATATTTTTAAAGTGACTCGTTTCAAAATTTAATTTTTGGAATCTCGTTAAGTGTGAATAGTGAATGCACGTTTGGAAATAAAAAAAAAATCGATTCGAGGATACAATAAGCTTGAAAAATTGGAGACTTGTATATTAGTCCTAAAGTGGTTATTTTAAGTTTAAATACTCAAGTGATAGTTAGTTATACTATCGTTATAAGAATTTCTTAGAGATTTCGCGTTATCGCGCACAAGTCGGAAGTTCGCGTTTTCGCGCGCACGACTAATTGGAGGATTTTAGAAATTATTTTTAGACTATTAAGAGTGAATAATATTAGTATGAATATAAGTGCATTAGAGGTTTAGTGCACAAGTGAAACAAACTCGATAGGAATCGAGCACGAAACGCGCGAGTGTGCGCGCGGGGAGAGAGTTGACTTTTGGAGCTTTCTTAGCCACTCATTTTAGCTTCTAAAGGAAGCTTAATTACAACACAAAACCCTTTCTCTTAAGCTCAAGAACAGCCGGCCAAAGGAGAAGAAAAACAACTCCAAAGTTCATCAAATTTTCTCTTCATTTCACGTCCAAACTTCCACCAAATCACATCAAAATTTAACCACTCTTAGCTAAGCACTTGGTGATCATCTTAAGCTACAAAAGGAGCCTCATTTCCATGGTTTTGCTGAGCTTAAGGAGGCCGAAAATTTCTGCTAGAATCATCAATTAAGGTAAACAACGATCAACCTTGAAAATCTTTGGTTTATGGAAGTAGTCTTGCACTTATAAGTTCATATGATCATGTGGGTAGCTTTATTTATGGTGAAAATTGTTGTGTGGACTCTATGAATTCCCACTATGACTTGTTGGGGCTGATTTGATGAGTTTTAATGTTGTTAATGTTGGTTTAGTGCTTAAATTAGTAGAAATAAGTGAGATTATGAAGGATAGCTCAAAGGAGGTGGAGGGAAGAAATTTTCCGTTTCTGCCCCTGTGTTGTCCGTGGCCTTTAGGGCGAAATTTTGTGGATCTAATGGCTTAGTTATGATGTTTATATGTTGTATGAGATGTGTAGAAAGTTTCATCAAAAAATTACATGATTTGGTTGGCCAAATGTTGAATTTTCGTAAGACAGCAAATCTGGAAAATTTCCCGTCACTGCCCTGGCAGTATTTTTGTTTCGACTATATCTTTTTGCTCTGATGTCGAAATCGAGTGCCGTTGGTGGAAATGGAAATTAGACATTCCCATATTTCTAACGGTATAAAATTCATGTTCTGATTCCACCCGAGTGATCCGTACCAACCATTTGAACCTGACTGCCCTGTTTCACGTTTTCACAGAGAGCCCTGTTTTGAGCAGCAATTTGATATTCAAAAATGAGCTAGTTTTGGACAGATTTTGAAAACGATTTCTTCTAATAAATTGTATTTTTATGAATCTAGTTTTCAACACCACCAACCACGCTCAATTCTAAGTTGAATTGAGTGAGTTGTGGCCGAAGTTCGAAACTAACTCAGGAATAGAACTTATATGGTAGGATAATACTGCCAAATTTGGTGCCATTCTGAGTTCATTTCGATGCCCAACTAAAGTTCCAAATTTTAAGTTTCAAATCTGGAAATTTGTCCAGTGAACTTCATTTTGTGCCAACTTTGAGCTACTATATCTTGGTACTAAAAACTCTGATTCTTGTTCTGTTTGTTGGATTTTAAACCTTGTTTGCAACTCTAATTGAGTTTCAAATTTCAGAGGCTAGATCGAATTCTGTGATTTTTGCCGAATTTTCAAAGTTAGCCGAAAACCAACCCCGAAACTGCCTCGATAGCCCAAAACAGTAACTTTGAGCCAATTTTTGAATGTCTTCCATTTGGAATCATGGAACAATGTCTTCTAGGAACTTTTAGTACTTTGTAAGTAGTTTCCAACGGTACCAAGTTTTTCCAATTTTGGACATACGGAGAGTGAGATACGACTTTTCAAAAATTGAACCTCAAATCTGAAATTTTCAAACTTGACGGGAATTGAGTTTTTGAAACTCTTCCCTACCCTTCAATACTAATTGACCATTTTGGACTTGTCTACATGAAGTAAATCTGTTTTTTCCTTGTGTTAATAAACACTACTTTTGAACCTTGAATTTTGAGCTAGTAAAGCCCCATTCCATGGTATTTTCTAGATTGTACAAGCGTACAATCCCTCCCTTGATAAGAAAGGATTTTTTTTAGTAATAGTGTGTAATAGATAACTATTGTTTGCTCAGGTGCTCAAGGAGACCTTCACGAGGATCTTGAGGGAAACACCTAAAGACTTGTTCACGCACTCACCCTCTTATTTTGATTGGTGAGTGTCAAGTGCATGAATTTGCTGCTAAGTGGTTAACTATTTTTTTATCCGTTACGTGAATTTGAAGTTTTGAGACGAGGGTGTACTTTACCGCACTCGTTCTCTTTCAAACGAAATTATATTTGTATTTTGCTATGTGAATTCATATTCGATTTGTACATAGTAATGTGGATGTGATTGGTATTTGTGATTCGTATATATAATTCATATTTGTGATTCCTATTTGTAATCGTCGATTTGAGCGTTGCTCATCGATTTATATTCGTATTCGTATTCGTATTCGGGGGACGCCCAAACTCGTTGGCTAACTTTGCGAATCGAGCCAGCATGGGCTTGGTCGATAAGCTTAGCAAACCATGAGATATTCGTAGGGCATGATCTATTGGAGAGATCTTGCTTGGCATTACTCGTGCAGTATTGCCATGATATACTCGAGTATTATCAAAATTTTGATGAGCGGGCCCGGTAAGGGGGTGTAATGGTGACGGGATTTGAAAAAGTGGTGTATCTACGGATTTGATACTTATGTGGTTGACGGAGTGTCAACATAAGATATGATCAAGACTCCGACTCGACTACGTGGAATTTAGCTCCTGAGAGCTACAGTATCCTTGAATTGTTTCTGTTTATTTTTTTTTTGGAAATGTGAATTATTCGAACTTATAGCTTTACTTGCTATGTAATTTGTGGCTATTTGGATTGCGTGTTTGCATGTGTGTTTCTTGGTCTCACTGAGTATTGGCTCATCCATTAGTTTGTTTTCCTTAACAGGAACCCGATCGGAAGGAGTTAAGCAAATGCCGACTTGAGGCACTTTTGTATTAGTGTTTTGATTGTAAGCGACTAGACACTCTTGGATGTGGTATATTTTGGGGAAAGTGATTGTAAATTTGAAATTGTGATGTAAGACTGGATATTTATGTATGGAAATGATTTCGTACCTTTATTTCGACTTTCGTTGTTAGTACTAGACTAGATTTGAATTGGATTTGTTTCGAATCCTGGCGAGAGCTGAACAAGCGTCCCGCGGATACCTTTTGGTTTGCCTTAGAGAGAAGTGGGGGAGTCACACGGGGGCCCTAACTACAATCTAAAGGGGTAAAGAATAAAATAAAATAAAATAATAACCTAACTATAATAAATTGGCATTTAAATGCCTCTCAAATAACCAAAAATTAAATTAAAATAAATATACAAAATTAAAACAAATAAAGCGAATAAATAAATAAATGAAATAAAATAAAACAAAAAACATTCAAAAAGCATGCAATTACACACAGAAAATCACATAGAGGTACATAGGATCAAGTAAAATGAAAATAAAGAGTAGAGTGTACCTCCCTTGAATTGGTGAGTTAATGAAATGAAATTTCCCTTATTTACCCTTACAACACAAAAAAAATAGTTAAGGCACCACTTTAATTAACAAATAATCATAAGAGATGGAAATAAACATGAAATTGAATCAATTAAAGTATTTAAATAAAAGTAAACAACCTATATTCAAAAAATTAAAACAAGCAAGGACCTAATTGAAACAATTAAAGAAGTTTGAGGGGTCAAATTATTATTATAAATATTAAGGGCCTAAATTAAAATAAAATAAAATAAAATAAATGGCTTAAGATGAAGCCTACCAAAACCAAATGCTAAAATTCACAAAATAAAATCAAAACCCTCTCACCAAACCCCAAAAAATATTACCCAAATCTAAACTATTTTTACAAAATCCAAATCAAAAACTATAAATCTATCAAAAATTGTTAAACCTTCAAATTTCATCCCAAAACTCATGAATAATCTGTCCAAAAATCACATTAAAGCATACCAAGGAAAAATAACGTTTTGAAGGGACAAAATTGATTATATTTTCCCAAATGTCGGGCCATAATAGCATTATTTAGAAAACTGGGGGTTAAAGTTTCTTGAAACTTCTTGCATCATGCTCGATAGCTTTCTTTTCTTTCTGCAATTTTCGCTGCAATCTTGCAGCTTATTCGACTGAGAATCATCCGCAAACTCAAACAAAGAACCCATAGATTTATCTACCCAGTTACCGCAAAACATCATCACCCCATTTCCTTAATAAACTTCAACAAGATTCCATCTAAAGATATGAACAACAGAGATGTTGGCAAGCCGCAAAAATGGGTTTCTATCGGATGCAAGGAAAATGGCTTATCATCTGCAGAGATTTCAAATCCAAACACACACAACCTCTAAATATCCGAGTGCATGAAGTCAACTCATATGAAGGAGATTCAAGCTAAAGTCTTGTATGAACAAGAGGAAGAAATAACAAAGAGCGGAAGAACAAGGAAACCGATATAGTAGCAAGGTTCCAGCATTTTTTATTCAGATATAATGATATACAAATGGAGAAGGATGAAGAGATTACCTTTTATGCTTTAGGATACCCAACAAACGCAAGAAAGCCAAGGAAAATGAGATTAATGGCAGGAATCTCGAAGCCAAAATTTTGTTGCAGACTGCTCAAGGGTTGATAAAGCAGTAGATTTGAGCCCGAATGTGACACAGTTAGAGACGTTTTTTTCCAAAATTTTTGTGAACAAAACTTGTTTGTCTATCACCATATATGGTGTAGAAATGAAAAATTTCTCTGAAATGCCAACTTTGAAATCGGATGTTTCTCCCCAAAAAGGTCAGATAATCAACCCTGGCTCAGTTTTCTGGAAAATGTTTCTGCAATTTTCCCTCCTTTTTCTCTCTCGCTTTCTCCTCTATTTTCTTCCTGATTTCCCAGACTTCCCCTCCTCTTTCCTTTCTCTTCTCTTTTCCTTTTTTTCTCTCCTCCCTTGCTTGTTTCTTCTTCCCCCAAAGCTCCCCTCTTCTCCTTTCTTTCTTGCTTGCTTTTTCCAGTTTCTCTGGTTCTCCCCTTCTATCTCCTTGATCTCTCTCTTTCTCCCCCTCCTCAGATCCTCTCTTGCTCTTCTTCTCTTTCTTGCTCCCTCTCTTTTGCTCAGTCTTGTTCCTCCCTTGCTCTCGGTTTCCTCCTCTCTTTTTTTTTTTGCCCATAGATTCTATTTTTCTTCCTTTTTTCCTTTTTTTCTTGCCCGAAAGCTCTCTCTTTTCTCTCCAGCCGTCACCTCTCTCAATCTCTACCAATCCAACAAGTGTCTTAGCCACCTAACTCCTAAATGTTGTTGTGTCAAAAATAAGGACACTTGTCTAAGACTTACTTATCCCACTTAGCTACTTTGCATGGCTTCCATCTACTTTCTTTTTATTTTTATTTTTTTTGTTTTTCAAAACCAATTTATGATAAATAAAATGTTAATTCCTAATTGAGATTGCCTTACAAAAAATGTCATTTTATTTGGAAGAAATTGAGTTTGAAAAGATTAAAACTTGATTTTTTTTTTGTTGAGAATTTTCTTTTTTTCGAAATTTAATGCAAAAATGTTTTAAAAAGAGAAATGATGAACCTAATTTGCTACAATAAATAAAAAATAAGCACTAACTATCATTTTACAAACTTAATCAACTAAAATAAAAATAAATAAAATAAAATAAAAAATAAAGATAAAATTGAATTAAAAATTTGAAATTTTGGTGTCTACAGCGCCGTTTGTTACCGGTTGAGTACACCACTTAACCAATACTTTCTTACCCTAATCTCCTTGCTTTTATTTCATTTAATCTTCCCCAAAATTAACGCTAAGCTGGCTGAAATTCTTGACCAAGAAAAGAAAAAAAGGAAAAACTTGGCCTTGCCAAGTGTCAATGATCCAAGACATGTTTGACCAAGAAACTTCCTTTCCTTCTTATCTTTCAATTGGCCAAACTTTCCTTCATTTTTTTTCTTGTCTTGGCCGAACCTTAAGGGAGAGAAAAGAGAGAAAAATCCTTCAAATTCCATCTTGCTTTCTTGTTCAATCCATGAGAGATTCAAACACCAACCCTGTGAGAACCCGAGAAAATTATGTGTATGCCCTGAATATATTTCATTTTATTTATTTTGATATTAGAAATATTATATATAACGAATAAACGGTTAAATTAAATGTTTAATTGAATCCCTATAAAATTGAGAATTTAGAAAATATCCTAGAATAGCGTAGAAGTATTTTATGAATTAAATACATATATGGCATACATATTGTAATTTATGTCATTTGCAAATATTACAAGACATGTAATATATACTATATAGCTCAATAAGTACATGTCTAATAAGTTTTTCTTAAAGCTAAATGTGTGAGAATCTCTTAGATGAACGAAGGAAAATTTTCATGTGTTATTTAAAAAATTTAGTGCATGTCCCACGTTAGTTTCTTTTTGTTATTGAATGATTTATAGGTCTAAATTGTTCCTTAATAAATAAGTGAGTCGATATATATTTTAGGAGGATTATATCATTTACACCATAAAACGTTAGTATTAGAATATGTTGTGGTATTAGAAAAAAAAGAAGGAAAAAAAAAGAGAAAGAAAAGAAAACGTGGAAGATACTTGCCTTCACACCTATTCAAGCATTACTAATATCTAGTGGAGGAACTAATGGAAGAATGAAAGATAATGCCTTCATTCCTAGTTGACCGATAGGAAACAAGAAAGGAAAACAAACTGCGTTCCATTCACTTCCCCTGCTGCCTAAAACCGAGAAACAAGAAGAAGCAAAAATAGAGAACCTCTCTTACATTTTTCAAACATGAACACCGGCCAAGAGACAAGAGAAACTCCAGCTTGCTCATTGCATGACTAGCCACAAATTTTGACCAATATATTTGACCAAGTCAAAACAGCTTCCATTCTTTCTTGTTTCTATTGAGCTTGACCGATAGCCATTTTGCCCTTTCTTCACTTCATGTTGGGGCCGAGAGAGAGAAGAGTTGAGAGACCTGTCTTTTTCATTTGTCCAGCAAAGAAAGTAGAGAGCTTTGAGAGAAACTAGTGTGTTTTGTCTTCATTTCCAACCGAGGGAAAGATATATTGCTCAACAAAATATCTTGCTCCTTGCCTCCATTTTTGACCATTCCAAGTAGCATGCAAATGTTGACTAAATTTATTCCCTCTTGTTTCTTTTCTTCTGTTCAACCGAGTGAGAGAAAGAAAACAAAAACAAGACTGGTCCTCTGTTTTTTTTTTACACCAACCAAGAGAGAAAAGCTGAGGGAAATGAGAGGGAGAGCTCCTTTCACCTCCTTCTTGCAGCCGAGAGAGAAGAGCTGAGAGAAACCCAAAGAAACTCCAACCAGTCCTCTCTTCTTCTCTTCAATCTTGACCATCAATCAAGAAACAGGAAAATTATAACTCATCCTAGCCAAGAATTGGGGAAAAGGCAGAAATTTCCAGCTCAAAAACCGTGGGGAAAGAAGTTGAAGCTGTAAGTTTCATTGCAGCTTCCATTCTTGCAAGATCAAAGGTAAACTTGCTAGCCAAACTTTCCATTTTTCTCAAGCCACGCATATTAGTTCCAGCCACGGAAATGGAAATTTTGTGGGAAAGTACTCTCATTAGAAGTTGATTTATATGCTGAAAATTTCCAGATTTGACCGAGGGGGAAATGAGTTCAATTTACAGCCTCTTATTTCGACCTTTTGAGGAGTTTCCCCAAGGAATTCATGCTATAAGTGTTGTATTTCTTGTTTAGTATGCTATATAGCATGTTGTCTCTAATTTTGGTAGCAAATTGGTGGCTTACGTGTGAGAAAATTTGCAGCAACAAAGTTGAATAACTCCTATGAAACCAATGGAGTGTGAAGCTGCAAGTTTGGTTCCTTTCTCCCAAGAAATCTTGCTGCAATTTATTTAAATGTACCGTATATATCTCCTATTTCTCTTTCTAGGACCTGCACATATTGTATTGTTTACCTTCAGGAGAAATAAAACTTGATTTGTGAAGAAAGTTAATGAGCGTGGACTGACTGATTGCATAAAGCTGGATATATCAGTTGTACTTTGAATTTGGAGTGAAGTTTTGCTAAGATTTCATGTTTTGTATCATGACAACTGTGTATATAGAAGTTGGTATGTTTATATGGTTGAATCATAGTTGTATGTTCATTGATTTGGCTGAAAAATTGTCTAAGAAAGCTTGAACTTCGGGTGACAGTCACCTCTAGGCAGTTTTAGCAAAATGATCATAACTTAGTGTGAAAAATTGAAATTGAGTGCCGTCAATTGCGTTTGAAACTAGATTCATAGGGCTATAAACTGTGAAAATTTCAGACCCTGGTTCTGTCTCTGTGATTTATGGTGATTTTGCAAAGTTTGATAAATTTCAAGACTGTTCTGCCTTAGTTTTGTAGTTGCTGTATTGTATAGTTCAAATCTAACTGGTTTGTGGTCCGAATCGTGTAAAGTGACCTTCTAGAGATACGTAGCTCTTCAAGTCTACTTTATTGTGTCAAAATTTGGTGATTTTTGGACTGACACAATCCCTGTTTTGATTTTTCCAAAGTTGGTTGCTGGGGGTGAAAACGTTCTGTTCAGAGAGGTTTTAAGAGTCATTTGAGCAGCGAATTTGTCCATTTTTTTTTGGCCGAATCTGTTCTTGCTCCAAACATAAAAGTTGTATAGAATTGAGTTAACTATCTACCTGTAAATTTTCAGCTCAATCGGAGCAGGATAGCTTGTGAAATGACTAATTTACCCCTGCTGCCCTGTTTCTGTCAGAAGCGATAATCAGCCTCTGTAATTGGTTAGTTTGACCGGGAATATTACTGAATTGGTTGTCAATGTCTTCTTAAGAATTGTAGCCTTGTATCTTAGTTTTCAAATGGCTTTGGAATCACCTGAATCGGAGTTGTGTGTGCTGAGATATGATTGAATGAATCAGGACTGCTAGTTGAATTTCACAGTGAGCTTCGAACTGGAAAATCTAGGACTTTCTTTTCGTGTTTTTGACCTGGAAGGAGTAACTCTGGGCAGAAATGGTCTTCACAAAAGTTGTAGCTCTATCTCTTATCTTTCCAATGCATTTTGAATCGCTTGAATCGGATTTCTGAATGTTGAGTTATGTCCTGTTCTTCAGCCTGCGATAGATCATTTGCTGGACTGTTCTTGCTAAATCTGGGGCATTTCCGAGTTGAGTTAGCTAAAAGTGTCTTCATGAAAGTTGTCAAGCACAGTCTTTTCTATCCACTTGTAAATTCTTAGGTCCTTTGACCAAGTTTTACACATGAAACGGTTAAAAAGTTCTTAACCGGCAAAACTGTCCAGCATAACCATTAACTTCTTGAGGCAGTTCACTTCAGCTACTGTCTCAGCCGAATTTGACCCTGAAAACATTGGATTTAGCCTTTGATATCTTCTTGAAAGTTGTATTTCGTTGTCTTAGCTTCGAAACGCCACCTCGTACACTCCAATCCGATAATCATAAATTGAGTTATGATTAAAACCATAGGAAGTGTCAAATCTGATCGCACACATAGTGCACCTCGCACTAGGTGTTTTCCGTTTCCATTTCGTTTCCGTTTCCGTTTTCGCTTCGAGTCGTTTCGTATCATCTCACGCCTTTGCATGAGTCGTTTAGTCGTTTTACTTATTTTATCTACTGTTTAGTCTTTTGCCTTCAAAACTGGATTTCCGATTGGATTATTATACTTGTGTTGTACGTGGATGATTTTGAGCCTATTGAATGGCTATTGTGATGAGGTAAATTGTATGTGTTTTGGGGCTGAATTGATTGAAGCCATAAATGGCTGGAAAATAGGTAAACACAAAGGGCGTGCTGCCTAAATTTACACTCGAGAGTTAGGTAAAGGTACTCGCGACTTGAGTACGAATTCGGGAACGAATCTTACTTGAATCGTTTAGGGTATTCAAGTTCTCTTTCAAAGAGGTATATAAGTTAGTACTTAGCCGAACCTTGTACCCTTGGAAAAAATGAAATTCACGACTAATAGAAATACGTTTTTCTCGTTTCTTCGATTCAAATGGTATTTCCAAGTATACTTGCTTCAAAGTTTCACATTTTCAAGAGCGAGCAAGAGTTTTACGAATATTCTCTAAATGAGTTTCAATTACTTGATTCTCGTTAAACGAAACGTTTAAGTTTCGAATCTTAGTTAATTTTCAAAGCTCTTAAGCAATGTTTTCTCGCAGATTTGGACTCCAAACACGGAGTAATACCTGAACGTGAATCGTAAAGGCACTACATCTGTTGGTGAGTGCTTCCAAATACCTGATTGAACTTGACACTTGTTTTCAATACTTGACCAATGTGATCGAATGAAATGTGATTGGTATGGTCGGGCAAGGGTGTACTTTATCGCACTTGTTCTAATGTGATATGTATTTGTTTATTGTTGTAATCGACTTGATATACTTGTGCTGGACTTGTAAGTGCGGAACGGCAGTATGTACCACACTCGATCCGAGTGGGAGGTACCTCTCATTCCCGTCTCCGTACTTTTATCTTGGTTCAATCGATTGGAGATGTTATCTCATCGACTTCGTGGGAACCCAAACCCCACTGGTTAGTTAATCGAGTCGAGCCGACAAGGGCCTGGTCGATTAGATAACGAACCATGGGTATCTAGTGTTGTCGAGTGGAGTGTTATCTCCTCGACTAATCGGTATACTCGAGTATTACCACCAGTGTTTAGTGTGGAGTTCGGGCCCGGTAAGGGGGTTGATCGGTGGACGGAGGTTGGAGTTAAGTGGTGTTCTACTGGACTAGTTTCCTCATTTGAAAGCTGACGGAGTGTCAACTATTACTTGATCAAGTTCTGGTGATGCAATAGGAATTTGGCTCCTGAGAGCCATCCGTATCCTTATACTTTGGAATGAATAGTACTTATCGTGTTATTATTTCGTTTTAAAAGCAAAAAGTTTTACACTCGTTCATTTTGAGATTTGCTACCTAAAGTGTTAATGCTACTTTTATACACTTGTTATACTCGCTATTTTGTTACGTGATACTTGCAATTTTAAATAATGGTCAACTTGCTATTTGGAACCTTACTGGGCTTTTAGCTCATTCCACGCCATTTGTTTTCCTTACAGGGGATACGAACGAGGCGCGAGATTTGTAAAGACTAGCGTAGTCTAGTTGTTTTGAAATTTTGAAGTTGTACTCGCGCTAGTACCCGACTAGAGTTGATTGTACTCGAATTGTAAACACTTTGAAGTATTTTGGTGTGTAGAAGTTTTGTATCTGGATTTGAGCATCAATGTATATATTAAGTTTGAACTGGTTGTGGTATTTATTTTCTATGAAAGTACGTTAGTTTCTCGAGCCCTAGTGAGTGAGTCCTGGCGAGAGTTGGACAGGCGACCCGCCGAACCCTGGAGTACTCCCTAGGGGAAGGTGGGGCCGTCACAAACCCAAATCTACACCGATTAATCTTAAGATAGGCTTGGAGGGAAGCTTTTGGTGGATTCACTTGAGAAAGAAAGCTCTTGTTCTGCAACTTATATTGGGGTTGTGAGGTAAAAATCCCTAGATAACATCTCTTTTACTTGTTTCTTGAGATTTATGCAAGATATGTTACGATTGAAGTTAAAGAAGCATGTTTATGGTAAATTCATGGTTTTTGCTAGGGTTTGGTGAAGTTGTTACTAGGGTTTGGTTAATTTTCAACTTTAATGTTCAATTTTTAGTTTTGAGATGAATTTTCAGCTATGATAAGAGATGCTCTAGCTTTAATATGACTTTTAAATTCCAAATAAGAATTTCCAGCCTTAGTTGCAAAATTCCAGCCTTGGTAGAGAATTTTCCAACTTAGCCATATGTTGATTATATCTAGTTTTGTGACTAAAATAAGTACTCTATCTGAGGACCCAAATTTTACTTACTTTTAATTCTATTTTACTGGCTTATTTAATTATTTATTCACTTGTTTTCTTTGAATAATTTATTTCAGCCATTTTGAATCCGTTTGCATGGAACAACGTCTCACTTATATTTTTAAAACGTCCCGTTAGCAAAATTAATTTTCTGCGACTCGTTTAATAAAGAATAGAGAATACACGTTTTTCGAGCCAAGTTCGATCCTTGAGTGCAATAATCTTGGAGAATTAAGAATGATCAATAGTAGACTAAGAAAAGTTAATTGAGGGATTAGATGTGAATGAGTTAAAATTTAAGCTTTTATCGCGTTCGCGTCGAAAGTTTTCTCGTAAGTCGTGCAGATACAACTAAGTGGAGATTTGAAAATTTGATACTAGACTAGTAAGTATGAATAATTACAGTGTTAGAGGAATTACCTTGGAGGATTAGTGTATGAGTGTATCAAGCGAGAGAAAAAGTGGTAGTACGAAACCCTATCGAGTCACTATTGAAAGTTGACTTTTGGCAAAACTTAAGAGCTACTTTTCCCTCCAATCTTCCCTCACAAGCTTCACACTCAACTCTCTCATCTCTCTCTCTTCCATTCGGCCGAACTCAAGCAAGGGAAAAGGGGGAAGAAACTCCATTCTTCTAGCTTCCATTTTACTCACAAATCACACACCACTTGGAGCTTCACTATAGCAAGGAGAAAGGTGAAGGATTGTGGAGTTTTCTTGGTGGAATTGGAAGACACACTCACTTACAACTAGGGTTCATAGCTTGAAGAGGTACCCCTCCATCTTTTCTTTAATCTCTCAATTTGTCCAAAGAATAGAGCTTAATTTTCATGAGTTTGAAACCCTAATCGCGTTTAGGCTAGCGGACTTGAGGAAACATTTATCTCGTTTTAAATCCTACACTAGATGTCTTGAGGAGGCCTTTTAGGTAGCTGACTTGAGGCTATATTACTTGATTATTGTTTTTTATGTGATGGATGAGATGATTATGGGTAGAAAGTGGAGAGAAAGTTGGAAAACTTGCGAAAAGAAAGCTGGCCGAAATTCTGTTCATGTTGTTCTGCTTTTAATTCGAAATTTTGATACTTGGTTGGCTGTTAAATTGATGGATATATGTTGTAATATGTATGTAAAAAGTGTCTTTCAAAAAATCATGTCGAATGGTTGCATAAAACTTGAGTTTTGGTAAAGTTTGAAATCTGGAAATTCGCAAGCAGGGTAACCGGACAGTGGTTCTTTGTCTGAACATAACTCTTTGTGCAAACGTCGAAATTGAGTGCCATTCAAAACTAGACACTCAGAGATTTCAAACAGTATAAGAATCCCCTGCTAGTTCGTTTTGAGCAAACCGTGGTGAGTCGGCAAAGTGGACTGTCCTGCTTTGCCTGGTTGTCCAAATGAAACTGGAAAGCTGCATCTTGTGGCTCGATTTTGTTCCACTTGTGAAAAGATTTTCGAAACAATGTCTTCTGATGAATTGTAGCATTTTGAACCTAGTTCCTAACGCCATAAACCATTCACAATTTGGACTTGTGTAGAGTCAGATTTGGTCTGATTTCAAAACTGCGTCAAAGCTGAAAACTGGAAAATTTTCCCTTCCCTGCTGACCGAATGGTCAATTCTGTTTTGGGTTGTTTTATTTCGAAAATTTTAGTGTCATTTACCCATAAAATTGCTCATTAAATGTTCTAGAACTTTGGTTTCAAAAATGGAGCGAATTGGGGCTGATTTCGTTGGACAAAACTTTTGAAAAAGAAAGAAAGATAGGGTTGGCAGATTAGCTTTGAAGAATTTCCCAAACTTTGGTCGTTTCGTTAACTGCCTTCCCGTGTGATTTTTTGCCTAAATTTTGATAGAGAGGTAGTCCATATATGGTAGTTTAAGTGTACCAAATTTGGCATAATTTCAATAGCATTTCGAGGCACAAATAATGCCCCAAAGATTACTCTTCAAATCTGGAAATCCACTGATCAGGTTGCAAAAATCAGCCGACTTCAAACTGTTATATCTTGTTGCTCAAAACTCCGAATTTAGTTTTGCTTGTTGTGTTTGAAACTTTATTGGGAACTCTTGTTGGTTTATAAATTTCAGAGGCTGATTCACTTTCTGTGAATTTTTCCGAATTTCCAAACATTACTAAAAAACCAAGACTGGTTTTGTCTTGTCTTCATGAAACTGTAACTTTGAGCTGAAATCTGAATGGCTTCTGGTTGGAATCTTGGAAAAGTGTCCTCTAGGAAGTTTTATTACTTTTAATTTATTTTCCAACGGTATAAATGTTTCCATTTTTGGACTTACCAAACTCAAGATCTAATTTTCCAAGTTTTGTCGCGCAAAGCTAAAAATTTCCGATTTCGTAGGAAATGAGCTTTTAAGAACTTTTCACTTTCTTTCGACATTGATAGACCGTTTTAAACTTGATTTCATGGATGATACAAGTTTCCCCTTGTGACTTTAACACTTTCATTTTTGAAACTCGATTTCCGATGGAATAAGCCTCTCTTGATGCGTTTTCTTAGTTGTTAACGTTCTTGGTTATTGCGCCTCATTTTCATACTTGAGAAATAGACTTCACTTCCTAGTCTTACACCTTTGATTTCCGTGAGTTCAAATTTTCAAAAAAAATGATGGAGCGTTTTAACTCGAGTGATTCTTAAAGAATTTCTCAAGTTTTCTACTCAAAACTTGAAACGTTCAACTTTGACAATTTCTATGAAATGAGTAGAGCTTTGGATGCTTTTTACCTCCATTAATTTGGAAAATGTGAACATCCTTTATATTCAAACTTTTGGGTCACGAGATTAGAAGTTTTGGGATATGAAAACTATCTACCTTTTTCCTCGATTTTCGTGCCGAAAGAGAATATTGTACTTTCTCTTGGATTGAGATTTACTTACCATGACTTGAATCGAACTTGTAACCTCACACATTCATTTGTGAATCTCGATTTTCAATGAAATAAACCTTTTGATGCATTGTTCTAGTTCTAGGTAAACGAACTTTCTTCTTTGAGTGATAAGTGGTTGTGAGTATATGTGGGTGATGGTTGATCACTATTTCTTCGGACGCTCAAGAGGATTTTGAAGGGAATTTCGGAGCGGACAACTAAAGACTTTATTTACTCGTTTTGAATTAGTGAGTGTCAAGTGCATGAATTGTTGTTATATACGTGAATTGTTTCTATTCATTAAGTGATTAATACTTGTCAAGACGAGTGTGTACTTTATCGCACTCATTCTCTTTTACCTAACTAGATAATTAACGCGCGTGTACGTGACGTGATAATTGAATTTCGTGAACTTGGCATATTATACGTGTAATCGTGGGGGACGCCCAAATTCCATTGGCTAACCTTGTAACTCGAGTCGGCATGAACTTGGTCGAGAAGCTTGGTGAACCATGGAATATTATAAAGCTTGATCTTTTGAGATCTTGCTTGGCATACTCGTGTAGTATCGCCCTTTTCGTGTGTGATTTGTTACGGATCCAAGAGGGTGAAATGATGGATGGGGGAAGTAAGTGGAGTTTATACGGACTTAATACCTACCCGGTTGACGGAGTGTCATCACGTGGAGGTATTGGATCGAGCCTTGGCAAAGCAAGTGGAATTTAGCTCCTGAGAGCTCTCGTATCCTTATTAATCGTGTTTTATTATTAATTGTGAATTACTTGAACTTTCTAGCTATATTTCTTATACAAATGTTATTGTTACTTGAACTACATGTTTGCATGCTTTTCTTGGCCTCACTGAGCGTTAGCTCACCCCATTAGTTTGTTTTCCTTAACAGGAGCTCGAAATGGAAAGATTTTGGAGAAGCCGACTTGGTTACCCGTTTGATTAGAATTTTGGACGTAATTGATTAGTCGACTTATGGTGGTTGTATTTTGGGAAAAGTAGAGATACTTTTGGTAACTTGTAATGTAAGATTTGAATGTTTATTTAAGGAAGCAAACTTTCTTTGTATCTACTTTTATTATTGGTTATTTATCCTTAAGTTTGAATTGGATTCGTATCGAGTCCTGACGAGAGCTGGGCAGGCGTTCCATGGATACCCTTGGGTTCGCCCTAGGGAGAAGTGGGGGTGTCACACTCTATGTATCCTATGTGAGGACCCGCAATTTTTCCTATTTTATTTTATTTTACTGGCTTAATTAATTATTTACTCACCCGTTTTGTCTAAATATTTTATTCCAACCTTTTTAGACCCAATTACATGGAACTATGGCTTACATGTATTTTTAAAATGACTTGTTACGAAAATTAATTTTGGAAGGCTAGATAAGTGAGAATAGTGAATACGCGATTGGAGTCAATAATCGAATCGATGATACAATAAGTTTGGAAAATTGGAGACTTGTACATTAGTCCTAAAATGGTTATTTTTAAGTTTAAATACTCAAGTGATAGTTAGTTATACTATCGTTATAAGAATTTCTTAGAAATTTCGCTTTATCGCGCACAAGTCGGAAATACGCGTTTTCGCGCGCGCGATTAATTGAGGGACTTTAGACCCTTATTTCTAGACCATTAAGAGTGAATAATAATAGTATAAATGGAAGTGCATTAGAGTTTAGTGCACAAGTGAATCAAACTCGAGCGGAATCGAGCACGAAACACGCGAGAATGCGCGTGGGGAGAGAGTTGACTTTTGAGGCAATCTTAGCCACTCATTTTAGCTTCTTAAGGAAGCTTCATTACAACACAAATTCTCTCTCTCTAAGCTTCAAGAACAGCCGGCCAAGGAGAAGAAAAACAACTCCAAAGTTCATCGAATTTTCTCTTCATTTCACCTCCAAATCTTCACCAAATCACACCAAAATTTAACCACACTTTGCTAAGCACTTGGTGATCATCTTGAGCTACAAAAAGGGGCTGCTTTCCACGGTTTTCTTGGGCACTTTTGGACTGAAAATTTCTGCTAGAATCATCAACTAAGGTAAGCAACGATCAACCTTGAAAATCTTGGTTTATGGAAGTAGTCTTGCACTTATAAGTTCATATGATCATGTGGGTAGCTTGATTTATGTTGGAAATTGTTGTGTGGGCTCTATGAATTCCCACTAAGACTTGTTGGCCTGATTTGATGAGTTTTAATGTTGTTAATGTTGGATTAGAGGTTAAACTAGTGGAAATAGGTTGTGTTGTTGAAGGAAAGTTCAAGGTAGTGAAGATGGAATTTTTCCAATTCTGCCCTTGTGTTGTCCGTGGCCTTTAGGGCGAATTTTTGTGGATAGAATGGCTTAGTTATGATGTTCATATGTTGTATGATATGTGTAGAAAGTTTCATCAAAAAATTTCCATGATTTGGTTGGCCAAATGTTGAATTTTCGTAAGACAGCAAAACTGGAAAATTTCCCGTCACTGCCCTGGCAGTATTTTTGTTTCGGCTATATCGTTTTGCTCCGACGTCTAAATCGAGTGCCGTTTGTGGCACTGGAAACTAGACATTCCCAGATTTCTAACGGTATAAAATTCATGTTCTGATTCCACCCGAGTGATCCGTGCCAACCTTGTAAAGTTGACTGTTCTGTTTCTCGTCTGCACTGAATGCCCTGTTTTGAGCAGCGACTTGATGCTCAAATATGAGCTAGTTGTGGACCTATTTTGAAAACTATTTCTTCTAAGAAAATAGCCTTATGAATTTAGTTTTCAACGCCACTGACTATGCTCAATTCTGAGTTGACTTGAGTGAGTTGTGGCCAAAATTCGAAACTGACTCAGAGTTTGAAAACCCTCATTTTGGACTGACTTGTAACCACTTTGATTTGGGACTTAATATTTCGAAATTTTTGGTGTTATCCACCTACCAAATGCATCTTGAATGTCTCTTAGACCTTGTCTTCATAAATTAATGATGTTTGAGGAATTTCATTGGCCAAATGTTTGGAAAAGGGAAAAACAAGAGGACAAGGCAGATTGCCTTGGAAATTTTAGAAAGTTTAGAGGCTTTCTTAACTAGTTTTCCGAATGAATGTTTCCATAAAATTTGATAGAGGTATAGCCCTCATATGGAAGTATAATACTACCAAATTTGGTACCATTCCGAGTCCGTTTTAATGCCCAACTAGAGTCACAAAGTTCCAGCTTTAAATCTGGAAATTTGTCCAGTGAGCTTCGTTTTGCACCAACTTTGAGCTGCTATATATTGGTGCTCAAAACTCCGATTCTTATTCTGTTTGTGGTGTTTTAAACGTTACTTGCAACTCTAATTGAGTACCAAATTACAGAGGCTAGATCAAATTCTGTGATTTTTGCCGAATTTTCAAAGTTAGCCGAAAACCAACCCAAAACTGTCTTAGTAAGCTTAAGGCAGCAACTTTGAGCTGAGTTTTGGATATCTTCCATTTGGAATCATGAAAATGTGTCTTCTAGGGACTTCTAGTACTTTGGAAGAAGTTTTCAACGGTACCAAGTTTTCCAATTTTGGACTTGTAGAGAGTGAGATACGATTTTCCAAAGATCGCTCAACAAATCTGAAATTTCGAACTTAAAGGAAATCGAAGGTTTCGAACTCTCCATTTTCCTTCCATATCACTCGACCGTTTCGCACTTGACTTTAAAGATACAAATCAGATTTCTCTTGTACTTTTAAAACCCCGCTTTTGAGTCTCGATTTACGAGTAATTAAGGTTCAATTCATGAATTCTCCTTAGATTGTATACTAGTACAACCTTCTTCGATAAGTAGGGGTTCTAAGTGATATTGTGTAATAGTTGATGGTTATTTACTCAGGCGCTCAAGGGGACCTTCAAGAGGAACTCGAAGTGGACGCCTAAACACTTGTTTGAGCGCTTACTCCCTTGTATTGATTAGGTGAGTGTTCCATATAGGAGTACATGATTTGAATAGTCTATGATATGTTTTCTCCATGGTCATTATGTGTTAAGTGTTACCGCACTCGTTCTCATTTAAGTAAAATGTACTTGAATTACTCGATATGAAATACTTGAAATGCATATTTACATGAAGCGTTTCAATGATTGACTATGCTATGGCTGCATAAGTCGATTGGAGTGAATCTTCTCGACTCTTAAGTGGTAAAAAAAGAGCGCCAATAGGCGGCCTACTAAGATGAATAATGTTTATCAATTAACCGTGACTACTTACCGTTAACCGTTAACCGTGATTATTTACCGTTTACTGATCTATTTGATTACTTACTATTTACCGATTTACTTGACTACTTGATTACTTGATCACCGTAAATTATATGTTCATATGAAATTATCGCATATTGCTTATGTGTTTAAGTGTTAAAGGTTGCATATAATTGCCCTTATGAAATTGCCACCATTTTAGGGCGAGTGTGTACTTTATCTCACTCGACCTACTAAAATGATAAATTTTTACCGTTCATTAGTTACTTGATTACTTGTGCATGTTGTAAGCTCTAAGCTGAACTGGGCCCTGCCCTTGGTTACTAATCTACTCGAGCCAGGACTGGGCTCGGTCGGGTAGGTTGGAACCCTGGGACACCGTTTCGGTATACTCGAGTACTACCACTGGAGGGATAAGGCGATGGCCAGACAACCGAGGGGATCACTGGAGTCATAAGGTGAAGTTGACCGAAATGGTTCCATTGGAACACCATATCCTTCATTATGTGTTTATTTTGCGTAATGATAACTGTCTCATGCTAATGTGCCCAATATGCAACCTGGAACCATATATGTAGTATGTTCAAATTACCTGATTTATTAGAACTGCTAGAGTGTCTTGGAACCTCACTGGGCTGTTTAGCTCATTCCACGTTTTTGTTTTCCTTAACAGGGTTCGAGACCAAGAGTGCTCGTGAATGGTACTAGATTGTTTTCATTTGAAGACCTTAAGTTGTATTATAACGGATGGTTGTAGTACATATTCTTTTGGTTTGTATTAAGCTTGAAAGCTAAGTAATTGTAAGCATGCAATATTTTGGAGTACGTTAATTATATATTGAAGTTATTTGAAGTATTTCGAGCTTTTGAATTGTGGATTGTAGTAAGTCCTGGCGAGAGTTGGGCAGCCGTCCCACGGATACCCTTTGGTTCGCCTTAGGGAGAAGTGGGGGCGTCATATCCTATACCTTGTGAACTTGATTTGTGGCTGTCTTGTGGTAAGAATAAAACCTTGAAAATAGCTGGAAATTAGGGAAAATATGGGGAAGTGCTGCTGAAAATTTTTCCCGCAGGAGATTTTGAGCAATCTTGGGAAATCTGTTATATCTTGGTATAGAAAAATCCAAATTGAGTTCTGTTTATTGCGTTTGAAACTAAATTCAGAGTAATTTCTACTATGAAAATTTCAAAATGTTTCTCAATTCCTATGAATATCTGTGATTTTTCAAAGTTGACTAAATTTCCACACATGTTCTGTTTTTCTACCGGATGAAGCAGCAACTTGAGATTGGAATTTGACTGAATTGTGGATAGAATCTTACAAATGTGTCTTCTAGGAAATTGTAATCCTTTGAGTCTATTTTCTAACGGTATAAGATTTATGATTTTTGGACTTATGAAACTCAAGTTATGACTTTTCAAAGAGCGTTACAAAAGCTGGAATTTTTCTTATGAAATAACAAGAGCTTGGAAGGGTCTTGGAAACATTTTTTGGTTTTTAAACCTAACTTTCTCGATTACTTGCACTCTATTTCATACTTGGATTATGGATTTATTATGTTTATATGCTATAGATAAGTCTAAATTAGTTGGTTTTGTACCCTAGTCTAAGAACCCCTTTTCCTTATGAGTGGTGGAGTTGATTTGGGTTGTTTTGCCATAAAGCTTAGCTTGAAAAATTGGAGGAAAATTGAAGGAAATAGGGGAATTGCTGTCCATTTCATTTCTTGAAGGATAAGAGAGTGAACATAGAGGTGTGATTTGTAATCGATTCGGACTTCACTTGCTTATGAATGTTTGAGTTAACCTTGGAGGTGATATGTAAGCTGAAATTTTGCCAAAATTATATATTTTTCAAGGTGAAAGTAATGACCATTTTAAAACATGATTTTTAGTCGTGTATGTCACATTTTAAACTTAAAAGTTTCCGATCGTTTTCTTTCCAAAACGAAAGCAAGTGTGCATGTATTTTACTTAGGGTTACTAAGCTCATGAAGTCTATGTATATAAGTTCTATTCACATGATCTCCTTGTGATATTCACAAGTGAGGGTTGGATATTTGAAAACCCTACTTGATTGTATTTTGTATTCAATATTTGATCGCAGATTTTGAATCCGGCCAAGGAGCTAGGCCTAAAATTGGTTTTGCTGAACACTAATCGTTGGTGAGTGTTCCTTGCGTGTGTGTGTGCTTTAAACGACTATGTGAAATGTTGTGAATGTTAAATGCTTTCCAATGATTGCTAAATGGATTTTCGATAGGCGAGTGTGTACTTTATCGTACTCAACCCAAGTAAAAGTGAATTTTCAATGATTGAATGCTACTTGTGCATGAATGTAAGCCTTTTGGCTAAACTTGGCCCTAGCCCTTCGTTGCCAGTCGACTCGAGCGAAAAGCGGATTCGGTCGAGCGGCTGGTGACCCTGGGACAATGTTTGGTATACTCGAGTATTACCACGAAATCCGGTGGAGAACTAGCCGGTGAATTCAATGCAATGAAATCAATGAATAAATGACATGAACACTAAACGAGTTTTCACTTGCAAATGTTTTCTAATGTCGGAGGGATAAGGAAAATGGTTGGCGAATGAATGAATGAATTACTTGAATGAATAGCTCCAAGTGAGTACGTATCCTTTCAATGAATGAATGATTGATTCTTGAATGACTGCTTAATAATGTGCCAAGTGTGCAAAGTGCTAAGTGTAAATGTTTCCGTGTTTACCTGCTTGTTTGCTTGTTTGGGAACCTCACTGAACTTTTAACTCATTCCATTAGTTTGTTTTCCTTATAGGGGTGGAGGCTGGAGCAAGTAGCTGTGAACTAGTGTATATAATCTCTTGTACTTGTACTTTTGTAGATGAGAGGTATTTGGAATCTTTAGAAATGTAATCCTATGTTTTACTTTTGGACTGTAAATTAAGTTTGAATTGTTGGTTGGAAATGGAACTTTTATATTAATTTCAAGGCTTGAAAGGCAATTTTAAGGCTTGGAACGTTAGTGAGTGAGTCCTAGTGAGAGTTGGGCAGGCAGTCCGCCAAACCCTTAGGTACGCCCTAGGGGGAGATGGGGTCATCATAAGGTCCGACTCCGGAACCGGACTGATTAACTACTCTTTCTAATAAATCAGTCATCCTATTCATGGCTATAGCCACTTGATCGTCTCTATTGACTTCTTGTTCTTGGCTCTAATCTGCCACGGATTCGCGGTCTCCATCTGGGTTTTCAGATTGTCTAACCCTACGAGGTCGCCCACATCGTCGTCCCTCGCTCTCCATTCTACACCTAAGTATGCTATGTATTTAGAAATCATGAATAAATTGGGTATATCCCTATACATACATATATATTTAGTAATATTCAATTTTAGAAATCAAAATGCATTTAGCACATAGATTCACACTTAGGTTATAGGCCAACCATTATAAAACAACAGTTAAAGTCAAGTACAATACATGTAATTCAAATATATATAAAGTAAACAGTTTAACAGTACAGTGCATTTAGCATATCAAACATGGGTAGCTGAACCCTTTGTTTTTAAGTTAACCTAGAACTCCATTAGTCTAATTTAAGACAGTCCCAGTCGATCCACCTTCTCTAGTTTCACTTTCTTAGGTTCCTTCTCCATTTCATTTCTGGGTACCCCCTCATGTGGATTGCTTCTAACCTAGATGCACACCACCATATAGAGTCTCCTCAACTGCAGTCTCCCTTAACACCTCACATCTTGCCCAAAAATTCCTCAGTTCGATCCCTAATCTACCTTAGCACTCGGGTGAGGCATCCTTTTACTTCCTGCAGTTGCTGCCTCTTCACCTCTACCTCTCAAAAGTTAGCCTTGGTCTTTTGATTCTACTTCTCCAAGTTTAACCATGATTCCTATTCACATCATAATGCAATATACTAAATCCTTCCCAATTTGCAAATACACCAATGAATGAAATATTTAGTACTCGGATACAAGAATCCGAAAATAGGATAATTCACAACTCAAGCCGGCCGGTCCCAAGAGTAAATTACCCACATTTGAGATTCCTACCCGATATACATATCTAATTTTTCCTTAACAATGGTAGTTCATTTCACACTTAACAGGCCATTCCCCATAGTCCGAGAAGCATCTCCCGGTGTGAGCTCATTAAGAGCTCTGATACCACCTGTGACAACCCCACCTTCTTCTAGGGCATACCTTAGAAGTTAGTGGACCGTCTGTCTGACTGTCGCCAGGACTCACTCACTCACATTAACTTCAGAGATAACATTTCCATTAAACAACTGAACGTTCACTCCTAAGTACAACTCCAATCAGCTTGAAAGATAAATTTGTCCAATAAAAGAAACAAAATACATGTTCTAAACATCGATTCTTAATACCACACCAAACTCAAAACAAAAGATTCGACCATTTCAAGATACAAAAGAAACCATGACTGCAATATATACACACTAACGGATCTTCCAAATCAACTTCCTAATTCGACTCGATCATTCTTCAAACTTCAATTCCTGTAAGGAAAACAACTAAAAGGTTGAGCGAAGCCCAGTGAGGTTCCACACAAGCAACAATAAATTAAACACTTAAACAAGTAGCAAAATTAAACAAATAAGGAAACACTTCACTGAGTAATCACTGTTAAAAGGATACATTGCTCATATTAGAGCCACTTCAATGCACTACACACTCCGCCGAACTCCTCCTTATAATCTCCAAAGTAGTAAACACTTCCCTCACTTAGATGGCCACAATAGTAATCTACTACTCCGTGGTAATACTCGAGCATACCAATACACTTACCCAAAGCTACCGTCCTATCCGACCAAGCCCTTTTGTTGGCTCGAATAGTCCGTTGAACAAAGGGTTTTGGGGCCCAGTTCAGCCAGTACGATAATGTGCATACATAGCTTACAGTCATCCACACTTACAATAACACTTGATCAATTATCAACCTTCAAACTCAAACTAAGTCGAGTGCGATAAAGTACACTCCCGACTTAGAAGCGAGGGACAATTGAAAACAATTTACAATAACGCACTAGCATATTCACTCAAACATCACTTAACTAACACATAGGCAATTTAAGCACTCAAATGTGGAAACACTCACCGTTAAAGGTAGATTAAGCTTCGCTTTCTGGGTTAAACCCTTGATCACTCTCAATTCCTGAGGTAAAATACAACTATAATCATTCAGGTATTCTTCATGTGAATTCAAATAAGTTTATTTAGAGTTTTAGAATTCTCTAAATATAGTTCAACTAACCCAAGTAGTCTAGTACTCTTAAAACTTCTATTTGATTCACACTTTTAAGATTAGGAATTTTATGTGCTACCCCAAGCATAAGTTCTAAAGTGTAAGGAGAGAAGTTTTAAGCGTCAGAATCTCACCAATTTAAGGTTCAAATCACTAGAAACCAAGTTCGTTAGCTTATCAAACAAGATGCAAAATTCCAGCAATCTATCTCACATTTCTTTTTAAGATTCATCAAATTTATCAACTCAAACAAGGGAAATATACATGTACTCCAAATTTAAGGTCTTGTGAAGTGTTTAAACTAAGGTTAAACTATTTTCAACCCAAATTTAAAGATTAAGGCTAGTGAACTTTTCATTTCTTTCCTTTTAAGCTAAACCAGATTCTAGTTTGCTTGTTGTTTAAATTTGCTCCAAGTCATCAGCTTTTCAAGTGTTAAAATCAATAAGATGTACATGAAAACTAGGACAAGATGTTATAATATGTTTTACTTAAGATTACAGCCAATTATCATGAAATATTTCAAAAGAACATGAGAGTTTCAGCCCCTCTCTCTCTCGGCTATTAAAACAAATTTCCAGCAACATTACTTCAAGATTTTCAACAAGGTTTCCATCTTTTACTTGCTTAAATCACCAATCACACAACATACATTCTATCCAACATGAAATAAAACAAATAACATGTAATTCCAGCATGTTATTCCACAAAAAAGCCACCATAAATCTGTCATCAGCTAAGATATAATCTTCCAACAATTTGGCAGTTTTAAATGGGAAATTTTCTCCACAATTTCTTCATTTTTCCACTTCAACTTAACATGCAGAGAGTAGTTATCATGCTACAGGGTATCTTAAGCAGTAATACGAAATTTGCAGCCAAAGATTCGAAGTTAATATTAAACAAAGCTTTGTTTCCCTCTCTCGGCCATATTAGAAAGGCTTTAGCAGCCAACAGCTTTTAGAACAAGAAAATTCTCCAATAATCTCTTCATTTTATAGCCAATCTCACATACATGTTCAGACCAAGCTATTATGCAATATATTACAGCTTAATATAGAAATTCAAGGCCAAAATTTCATGAGGACAACTAGAAACTTCTTCATTTCTCTCTCTCGGATGAAGCTGGAAAAATTCCAGCAAAGTTCTTCCATCGGTTCCATCTTAAATTCCAACTTTTCACAAGTTTCTACAGCTAAATCTCTTCTAATACTTAAAGTAGACATAATACATGCATTTCCTATCATTAGTTTCCATCCTACACTGATAACAAGCTGCAATTCAACAAACAACCCTCGGTTCCCACAAAATTTCAGCTCAGCAGCTATTTAGTCTCAAACCAGAATTCTCCTCGGTCAAAAATTCATTTCCTTGCTAAAAATTAACATGCAGCTCATATATTCACTTATACCTAGTAAGTAAAAGTTTGCTACAGATTTTTTTTACCTCATTTCCTCTAGAATTCAGCAAGTGCAGACGGCTTCAAGTTGAGCTTTGGTTCCTCAAAATTGCACCAGCTCTCACTCTCTTTCTCCTTCCTTGCGTTCCTCTTTCTCTCGTTTGCAGCTGAAAAGTGTTGTAGCTAGCAAAGTTTCTCTTCTTATCCCTCACCTTAGCTCTCGTTTTTTACTGTTGGAAGGATGAAATGGTTCATTTCCCTGTTTTCTCTCTTCCAATTCCTATCGGTGGTGGCTGTCCAAAGAAGAATGCAGAACTCTCCACTCCCTTTTGGTATTCCTCTAGAAATCTGATGTCTCCTAGAGTATTCCAAAAGGTTCTAGAATCTTCCCTACAATTCTAACATTTGCATCGTTGTTTGTCCAAGTCTTGGGGTTAATATGGTCATTTAGTGTTAGTTTATTTACTTACTAAGGTGTTATAGTTTTATTATCTTCATGCACTGCCCCAAAACTTTATTTTGTTCCAATTTGTATATTCCTACAAAATTTTCTTACATTAATCTAGGGTATTTCCATATATTCAATTCATAAGAAATCAATTAGACATATAATTTAATCAATTATATAGTATATGCAACACTTTTGATAATATATGAAGATAAAATAAAATAAAAATATATAAGCAATTTTCCGAGCTCTCACAAAAAAACACAAGAGAAACAAGGAAACAAGCTTGAACTGAACCATATCACTTGACACCGGTCAAAACCCTTACTTGACCAAGACTTTTCTTTCTTTAATTCCTTCATTTTTTTTGTTTTAAAACATTCCTTTCTTATTTTGAGAGGTGCTGGCCAAATTTTAGAAGGAAAAAGAGAGGAAAGAAGAAAAAAAAACACAACAAAGAGAGAAGAAATGGGCAAGTGACAAGTGTTGATCATCCAAACCACCTTTGACCAAGATGCCTTCTAGTATTAATCTTCCTAATAGCAGCCATTAGCCTTCATTTCTTTCCCCTTTTTGGCCAAACTAGAGAGAGGGGAAATGAGAGGAGAAACTTCAAATTTCATCTTGGTTTTGCTTGATTTGGAGAGAAATCCACAAGAACTCTGGATTTACTCCGGAGAAACTTGCAACAAGGGAGAAAGAAAGCTTGAGGTGAAGAGAGTTGGAATAGGCAACCTTGTTTTGCTTCTTATTATTGAGATTTGAGGTATTTTGCTAGAAAATCTCCTTTTCTCCAATTGTTTTGGGCTGTTTATCCTATATATGTGGATAAGAAGCATGTCTATAGCAATTTTAGGGATTTGCTAGGGTTTGGTGAGGTTGTGCTAGGATATGTTCAAATTTCCAGCCTTGTTATGTATATGGCAGCCTTGGGATGTTACTTTCAGCCTTGATTTACTCTTTTAGTTTAACATGTGAACTTCTAGCTAGAGTATGCATTTTTTTTTCCTCAAAATGAAATTTTCCAGCTTTGCTTTGTGACAAGTAGATATTTTACATATTTTTAGTGCGCTTTATTAGTTAGTTTTGGTGTGTTTTATCTAGTTTATAGTTAATTAACTAGGGTTTTGGTCAAGATATCTATTTTATGGTTTAATTGGCAAAAATTGCATTTCTATGGATTTTAATGGAAAGAACTTCATGTTTTTGTAGGTTTAAGGACTCAATTATTAGTTGGAGTAAATTGAGAAGAGAATTGGATGATAATTGATGATTTGAAGTGGTTTAAAGAAGACATGAAGTGCAAAACATTCAATTGAGGGAATGCAAGTGAAGACAGTTTCGACACATCTTCGTATTTCAACTATATCTTGAGCCACAATGATCGGATCGAGGTGATCTTGATACCATTTTGAAGCTAAGAGATAGATCTACATTTGGTATGAAGACATCAAAGTCCAATTCAGCCGTTTTCCTGGACAAAAAGTCGAAACACAGAAGCTTATTTGTATGGTCGAGAGCTGAAACACATAATTGACTAGTCTACGGTATTTCGACCATATCTCCATCCACCGATCTCCAAATTAGATGATTCTTGAAGCATTGGAACACTAATTCAAAGGGCTACATGTTTTGTGTAACAGCCAGTTCAGCGGCTATCATAGAGAAAATTGCAGTTGAAGCAAGGTCAAAAGTGAATACGCGTATGGCAGCTGAAATTATGTGATTTGCTCAGTCATTTTTCTCATTTTCACACTACTTTCCAGCTATAGTTGGAGAGAAAACTTAGGCTGCACATGTTTCTGATGCACAAAGGAAGAAAAATAGCTTATTGTCGATATGGTAGAATCAAGAGGCTGAACATTGTTTTGTTGACTTTGTTAACACCTTAGATTTGGAGAATCAAGGGGGGAGAAGAAAAATACGATAGGAGAAGGAAGGGACATCAAAATTTAGCATAAAAACTGAGGCTGGTAATATTCCCAGGAGCTAGCAATTTTTGCAGAAACACTTGGAGACTTCATCTTAGCATCATTTTGTGAAAGACATTGGAGATATTTGGGAGCTTCTCCATTAACTTGGCTAAGCTTTCTTTATCTATCTTTTACTTGTAATTTATGATGTATTCTATTAATGAAGTTATGAGTTTACTTGTTATATCTTATATGAGTAACTAAACTTCTAGATCTAGGGAGTAGATGAAGTTTATGGCTATTTGATATGAAGTGGAAATGATTTACACTTGTTACACCTTGTATTAACTTGTCTACTTGTGCATGCTTAGCCCTTGTTGTTGTTTGATCACCAATAACAAGCTCTTAGTGGTTATTATTCAATGAAAATTGGTAATAATGATGGAACAACATGAGTAGAGCTTAAGTAGTAGACTCATTAGAATAGAGATACACTTAAGTGGATTAAACTTGCATTTCATGAAAGAAACAAGAGTAAGACTAGTTATTCACCATGAGAATAGGGAAAACTAGATTATTCTAGGCCATTTCATCATGAGAATGAGATTTGGTAATATTGGAAATGAATCCCTAGTCAAACAAGGGTTGTAACAAGAGGTAAATCTATTCATTTGTGTTGTTTATGCCATAAGTGGAATCTACATCCCTAGACTCAAGTATTTAGTGAACTTTCTCCATTTGTTATCTTGCAATTGACTAGTTAAGAATTGTAGGTAGTAGTAATTTTAGATTCTCTTGCTTAATTTGATTGTAGTCTAAATAATAGAGTAAGTAAAGGACTTAATACTTGTTTTAGTTGCTCCTCGTGAGATCGACCCGATATTTGCCCAAAACTACTAAATTGACCTGTTTACTTGCAGTCCAAACAGGTAAAATTCGGAATAAAACTTGCACTTATATTAAAATCCCGTCACTTTGTATTTTCAGCCATGATATGATGATATCTAGTTTTGATATGGACTTGAATGAGTTGGTATGAGGATTTCTAGCTTTAATATGACTTTTTAGCTTCTAAATAAGGAATTTCCAGCTTTAGTACCAAATTTCCAGCCTTAGTTGCAAAATTCCAACTTCGTATGGTTGTCTGTGTAACATATATATATATATATATGTGTGTGTGTGTGTGTGTGTGTGTGTGTGAACTTGGATAGCCTTGTAACCTAGAATATGTGTCAAGTGCCTCCTATCATTTGTGGCTTTGGTTGGGACTATTTTACCATGATGTTTAGCCTTGGAATTGGAAGGGAAAGTTAAGGCCAAACAAGGGGAGGTGCTGTCCGTTTTCTCTTATGCAGCATAGATGAGTAAAGACGAGGGTTGTGGTGTGGATTTAGGCTGGTTTGGCCTAAGCTTGTTTGAGGTTGTTTGAATTCACATTGTTTGAACCATAAGCTTGATTTTGTGTACCAAAATTGTGCATTTTCACAAGGAGGGAAAAACAATGGGTTCTAGTAACTTGTATCCAATGGTTAACTTGAACACTCTAATTGGCTTTCTACCGAAATAGTGAGTATGCCTCACTTATGTTTTGCTAAGTTATATGGGTTATTCTTTTTCATAAATCTTTCCTTCGATATTGACGAGACAAGTTGGGCATTTTGAAACATTGTTTGATTGTAACTTGCTATATGATATTCACTCGCAGATTTCGAGAGTGACCAAGGTGTAAGGTCTAACCTTGACGTTGCTAAGCAGTAACTCGTTGGTGAGTGTCAAGTGCATGTTTCTTTATATCTTGATTTGAATGATACATGTTACCACGTGTTATGTGTTTGAATATTGAACTTGATGAGGTGAGGATATACTTTATCACACTCGTCCTCTCCTTCTTGAATGATCATGTACTTGTTTGAACTTGATTGACTTGTGCTTGTACTTGACTTGTAAGTGTTGAGCGGCAGCATATATCACACTCAATTCGAGTGGGAGGTGTCTCTCATCCCGTCTCAGTACCATTATCTTGATTAAGTCGATTGGAGAGTTATCTCATCAACCCTAGTGCTGAGCAGCAGTATATACCACACTCAATTCGAGTGGGAGGTGCCTCTCATTCCTGTGAGGACTCGAAAAATTTCTTATTTTTATCGAATATTATTGATTTATTTAAATATTTATTCACCTGTTTTCTCCAAATAATTTATTTCAACCATTTTAAGTCCATTCATATGGAACAATGTCTTCCTTATGTTTTTAAAATGTCCCGTTAGCAAATTTAATTTTCGGAGGTTCGTTTAAGTGAGAAATAATGAGTACATGTGTTTCGAGGTGATATTCTATTCGAGAGTGTAATTATCTCAGGGAAATTAAGAATGATCAATGGTAGATTAAGAAAAGTTAATTGAGGAATTAAAGGTGAATGAGTTCTAATTAAGTGCATACCGCTCGCGCGTCGATAGTTTTTCGAAAGACGCGCTGAGGCAAATTTATTGGAGATTTGAGAAAGTAATACTACACTCATGTGAGGACCCGCAAATTTACTTATTTTAAACTCCTATTACTGGCTTATTTAAATATTTAATTGGCCGTTTGTTCTGAATATTTTATTCCAACCTTTTTAGACCCAATTACATGAAACTATGGCTTACATGTTTTTTTTAAAATGACTTGTTACAAAAATTAAAATTTTGGGAAGCTCGTTTAGCGAGAATAGTGAATTCGCGTTTGGAGGCAATAATCGATTTGAGGGCACAATGAGCATGGAAATTTAAGATTTATACATTAGTCTTGAAATAGGTATTTTATGTTTAATTACTCAAGTATTAGTTAGTTATACTATCGTTGTAAGAATTTCTTAGAAATTACGCTTTATCGCGCACAAATCGGAAGTACGCGTTTTCGCGCGCGCGATTAATTGAGGGACTTTAGATCCTTGTTTTTAGACTATTAAGAGTGAATAATAATAGTATGAATGGAAGTGCATTAGAGGTGTAATGCACAAGTGAAACAAACCCGAGAGGAAACGACCACGAAATGCGCGCGTACGCGCACTATTCTTAGTTGACTTTTTAGAGAAATTTTGGCCACAAATTCATAAGCTTCTCATGGAAGCTCAACCATCAGCCAACTCTCTCTCCTTTCTCCCTCATACCAGCCGAAACCTCAAGGAGGAAGAAGACCCAAAGCTCTTCATCATCTTGCTTCATCTCTTGCTCATTTCACCTCAAATTCCTACCACACCTTGCAAATAACTTGGAGATTATCTTGGGCTAAGAAAAGAGCTTCATTCTCACGGTTTCTTGGAGATCAAAGGGGCCGAAAATTTCTGGTCTTACCATCTAAGGAGGTATATGATCATCCACTCTTCAAATCTTAGTTTATATAAGTTATATTGCACTTGGAAGCTTATAGATGCATGTGGGTAGCTTTATTTTGTTGGAAATCTTGTGAGTGGGCTCTATGAAATCCCACAATGGGCTTGATGATCTGATGTGATGTTATTGGAGGTTGTTTATGTGGTATTAGTGGTTAAACTAGTGATTATAAGATGAAAAGTGGAAAGAAAACTCAAAGGGAGTGAAATTGGAAAAAAATGCCGGTTCTGCCCCTGCTTTGCCGCACCTGTTGGTGCAACTTTTGTGGTCCAATTGACTTGATTTTGATGTAAATATATTTATAGGTTGTGTGGAAAGTTTCCACCAAAAATCACTTGATTTGAATGGATAAATGTTTAGATTTCGAAATGGTTTCAAAACTGGGAATTGTGTCCCGAATTGCTCTGGCAGTAAATTTCAAATGACTATAACTCTTTGCTCCGATGTCGAAATTAAGTTCCGTTTATGGAATTAGAAACTAGACACTTTCAGTTTTCCAATGGTATGAAATGTACCCCCTGATTCCACCTGAGTGAACCGTACCAATCGTTTAAAGTTGCCTACCCTGTTTCACTGATATGCTGGAGAGCATGTTATGAACTGCAACTGGATGCTTGAATATGAGCTAGTTGTAGATAGAATTTTAAATTATTTGTTCTGTGAAATTGTAGTATTATGAATGTAGTTTTCAACGCCACCAACCACGCTCAATTCCAAGTTGAATTGAGTAAGTTATGGCCGAATTTCAGACCTGTCCCATTGCTTGAAAACCCTCGTTTTTGGACTAATCAATGACTAATCTTGATTGGGACTTGTCATTTTGAAATTCTTGGTGTTAATCACCTACCAAATGTATTTTGAATGTTTCTTAGACATTGTCTTCATAAAAGAACCATGTTTGAGAAGGTTTCATTGGCCAAATGTTTGAGAAAAGGAAAACAAAAGTGCAAGGGAGATTTGCCTTAGAAATTCTTCAAACTTTAGTGGCTTTGTTAACTGACTTCCCGTATGAATTTTTATATGAAATTTGACAGAGGAATATCCCTTATATGGCAGTACAATACTACCAAATTTGGTGCCATTCTGAGTCCGTTTCGATGCCCAACTAAAGTCCCAAAGTTCAAGCTTCAAATCTGGAAAATCTTTGTTCTGTGAGGAAATTTCAGCAACTTTGTTCTTGGCACTCAAAACTCCAATTCTTGTTCCGTTTGTTGTGTTTTAAACTTTGTTTGTAACTATAATTTATTTCCAAATTTCAGAGGCTAGTTCACATTGTGTGAATTTTGCCGAATTTCCAAACCTTGTTGAAAAATCAACCGAAATCTGTCTTGGTATTCCAAAACAGCATCTTGGACCCAAAATTTGAATGTCTTCCATTTGGAATCACAGAAAAGTGTCTTCGATGAACTTTTAGTACTTTGGAAGTAATTTCCAACGGTACCAAGTTTTCCAATTTTGAACCTACAGAGAGTGAGTTATGATTTTTCCAAGAATGTACCTCAAATCGGAAATTTTCAAACTTGACGGGAATTGAGTTTTCGAGACTCTTCCCTATCCTTCAATACTAATTGACCATTTTGAACTTGTTTTCACGAAGGAAATTAGTTTTTCCTTGTGTTGTTAAACACTACTTTCGAATCTTGAATTTTGAGCAACTAAGGCTCATTTTCATGAGATTTTCTTAGATTGTACAAGTGTACAATCTCCTCCTTGATAATTGGAGATTATAAATGATAGTGTGTAATAAATACCTATTGTTTGCTCAGGCATTCAAAGGGACCTTCAAGAGGACCTCACAACGGACGCCTAAGTACTTGAATTGTGCAACTTACTCTCCTTTTGACTAAGTGAGTGTCAAGTGCATGACTAATTGAAATTATGTGAATTTGCAAGTTATGTATAGCATGACTATAACGATTGAGTCGAGTGTGTACTTTATCGCACTCGTTCTCATTTAAATGAATCCTAATTGAATTGTTTGAAAATGATTGAATTGATCTAAATGCAAATGAATAATTGAAATGTATTGAATGATTTATAGAAATAAAATGTTATGCTATGGCTACATACGTCGCTGGAGTGAATCTTCTCGACTCACAAGTGAACATGGGAACGCCCAACTCTCACTCGCCAACCTTGGACTCGAGCCGGCGTGGGCTTGGTCGGGCTCCTTGGTGAACCATGAGAAAACGTAAGCTTGACCTAGTGAGAGGTCTTGCTTGGCATACTCGAAATAGTATCGCCCAAAACAAACGACAGGCGGGCCCGGTACAGGGGTATGTAACGGTGATCGGAGACATAATAAGTGAAATTCTACGGACTAAACCTACCCGATTGACGGAGTGTCAATTCGCGGAGGTTCTGGAACATGCAAGCGAAAAATAGCTCCTGAGAGCTCCTATATCCTTGAATTGTTTCTGTTTACTTTTCTTACCCGAATTGTTATTTACTTGAATATAATTGTTTACTCACTATATGGGATTGTTTCTTGGACAACGTGCTTGCATGTGTGTTTCTTGACCTCACGAGTTATTGCTCACCCTGTAGATTTGTTTTCCTTAACAGGAATGGAACTGAGGTAAAACTCGGAGGAATCTTTGGGATGAACTTTTGTAATAAAGATTCGATTGTAATCGAATGGACAGCTTTTGGGCAGTTGTATATCTTTTGCACAATTGATGTATTTTGTACTCGTGGTGTAAGACTGGATATTTATATATACGGATGGAAGCAACTTTTCTTTATTAGACTTGTATTATTGGTTATTATAGTTAAGCTTGAATCGATTCGTCCTGAGTCCTGGCGAGAACTGGGCAGGCGTCCCGCGGACACCCTTTGGTTCGCCTTAGGGAGAAGTGGGGGCGTCACAATTCCCGTCTTAGCACCTCTATCTTAATTAAGTCGATTGGAGAGTTATCTCATCGACCATACTTGTTCTTGCTTGGGTATACTCGAGTATTACCACCACTTTTTCTATTTGGTGTTCGGACCTGGTAAGGGGTATGTTTGGTGGACGAAAAATTGGTGTAAAGTGGAGATCTACGATCATTGTTTTTACTTCTTTAAACGTTGACGGAGTGTCAACAGGTTTGGATCAAGCTACTGCAACGGGGAAATTGGCTCTTAAGAGCTCCTGTATCCTCTTAATGAACATGTTTTAGTCCTTTTGTGACTTTACGTGAAACCATTGTTGTTATTCTGTACATGTGCTACTTGAGTTGAATTATGGTCCTTGCTCTACTTGCTTGCTTGATTTCTTGGCCTCATTGAGCGTCCGCTCATCCCTTTAAGTTGTTATTCTTTGACAGGAATTTGAATTGAAGAATTGGAGGCGCTAGATTAGCTAACTTTTGTCTAGAGTTAGTGTGATTCCCTGAGCGACTTTTGGACATTTGGAAGTGTAGATTTCATTTGTATTTGAAATATTATGGTTGTAATAATTAACGCTGTTGCCTAAGGATTGTGGCTATTGTTATTCAAGTACTTTCTTGGTTTTAAGAAATTGTTTGGCTTGAAAATCGTGATTTGGTTCGTGTGAGTGCATGAGTCCTGGCGAGAGTTGGGCAGGCGGTCCGCCAAACCCTTGGGTTCGCTCTAAGGGGAGGTGGGGTCGTTACACTTTATCCATTGGTTTCCTTTTTCAAACTTTTATTCTTCAAATAAATTAGATTCAAAATGCATTTGTAGTATATTATTATATTATTATCACCCTTCATGTAGTGATTGTGAGTTATTTTTTATTTTCTCAATCATTTTTTCAATGATCAATCTCTGTAAAATATTGAGAATGTCCATTCTTCAATTTACAAAATTGAAAAATCATATACCATATATCTACTCTTCCTATATGATACTTTGCCACCATCAATTACAATGACCAAAATTGAACTACAGGCTACAATTTATTAGCAATAAACTGTTAATCTGAGCATGATTTAACTATTTTATTCTATTTTGTTTCAATGTTTGCATCAGTATTCTAAATTTTATAAAATTTATTATTTTAGATATTTTCTATTAATATTGTTTTTAAAAAAAACTTTCAAAGATGAAAAAGTGGGTGCAAATGCACTAGTAAACAGTTCATATTGCATATTGTCCAGTTCGACTTACATTAGTGTACTTAACAAACCCTAATTTTATATCTTAGATATTGCATATCCTTTTCATAATTCTACTTATTTTATGTTTTAAACATAGCATATGTCCTTTTTGCAGTCCCAAATTGTTTTTCAATAGTTATTCATTAAAAAATTGTTTTTTGCTTAAATAATTATTAGAGTTTTCAACATTTATATTGCTATATTCAATGGTAACATTCAATGAAAAATGATCCCATGCTAATGCACAGCAAAGAAAATAGTTATACATTATTGCCGTAGTGATTCTTGAAGCATCAACTGTAGAATCATAATTCCATTCATTGCCTGTGACGCCCTCACTTCTCCCTAAGGCGAACCAAAGGGTATCCGCGGGACGCCTGCCCAACTCTCGCCAGGACTCAGTACAATTCCAGTTCAAAACTTAAGATACATTACTAACAATGAAAGTTGGAATAAATGTACGAAGTCATTTCCATACATAAATATTCAATCTTACATCACAAGTTCAAAATACATCCACTCCAAAATATACAACTTCCCAAAAGGATGTCTAGACAAATACATTCCAAAATTCTAGTCAAAAGAGTCATCAAGTAGGCTTTTCCAAAATCCCTTCCAGTTCAGCTCCTGTTAAGGAAAACAAATCTAACGGGATGAGCGAATGCTCGTGAGGCCAAGAAAACATGCAAAAGACGTAATTCAAATAACAATATCATTTAAGCGAGAAATAAAGCTGTAACATTCAAGCAATTCACAATTTTTAATTAAACACATTCACTGAGGATACAGGAGCTCTCAAGAGCTAATTTTCCACTGGCTTTGCCAAAGTTCAATCCAATATTTCCTCGTGATGACACTCCGTCACCCGGGTAGGTAATTAAATCCGTAGAACTTCACTTACTCCATTTATGTTCTGAGTCGACATAAGAGGTACATCCCACCCGAATCGGTGTGGTACATGCTATCGCTCAGTGGTCGATGAGACATCGCTCCAATCAACTTATACTTTGTTTATAGTTTTGAGTCGACATGAGAGGGTACCTCCCACCCAAATCGGTGTAGTACATACTATCACTCAGTGCTCGATGAGACATCGCTCCAATCGACTGAAAATGATTTAGGGTTCTGAGTCGACATGAAAGGTACCTCCCACCCGAATCGGTGTGGTACATACTATCGTTCAGAGAATCGATTATAGTACTGAGACGGTATGAGAGGTACCTCCCACCCAAATTGGTGTGGTACATGCATCCGCTCAGGGCTTACGAGTTAGACATGTTTATGAACAATTATCGATCATATGCATTCAAGTAACAAGTATCGCATAATTAAAAGAAAGAGAGGACGAGAGCATCCCCACGAGTATACACATAAGTCGAGGAGGTTCACTCCACTCGACATCACAACACAAATATGGTTTGCAATAGCAACACTTCACTTAATTCACATAGCAATTCACATAGCACAATTCAATTGTAGCATCACTTAAGGGAGAGCGAGTGCGGTAAAGTACACACTCGTCTCAACAATTCCATAATACTCAATTAACAATTAAAACATTTATCAACAATTCATGCACTTGACACTCACCAATTAAAGTAAGGGAGTAAGTGCTCAAACAAGTGTTTAGACGTCCGCTTCGAGTTCCTCTTGAAGATCCCGTTGAGCACCTGAGCAAATAACAATTGACTATAACACACTATTACTTATAAATCCCTTATTAACAAGGGAGATTGTACACTTGTACAATATTAAGAAAATATCATGAAAGAGAGCCTTAATTACTCATAAATCGAGGCTTAAAAGTGGGGTTTAATAACACAAGGAAAACTGATTTCCTTCATGAAATCAAGTTTAAAACAGTCATTCAATATCGAAAGGTAGTGAAGAGTTTCTAAAAAACTCATTTTCCATCAAGTTCGAAAATTTCAGTTTTAAGGAGCAATCTTTTGAAAAATCATAACTTGCACTCGGTAGGTCTAAAATTGGGAAAACTTGATACCGTTGGAAACTAGTTCCAAAGTACTAAAGTTCTTGGAAGACACTTTTCCAAGGATTCTAAACGGAAGACGTTCAAATTTCAGCTCAAAGTGGCTGACTTGAGCCTACAAGACAGTTTCGGTCTTAGTTTTCGGCAAACTTTGGAAATTCGGCAAAATTCACAGAATGTGAACTAGCCTCTGAAATTGATAACTCAATAAGAATTCCAATTAAGGTTCCAAATACAAAAACGGAACTAAAATCCGAGTTTTGGGTGTCGAGATACAATCAATTCAAAGTTGGTTGCATTTTATAAACTGTTCTGTCATTTTCTAGGTTTGAAAGGCTATCTTTGAAGTATCATTTGGCCATCGATTTAGCATTGGAAATACACCAAACTTGGTACTCTAAATCTTCCATGTGTAAAAAACATTTCTACCAAGTTACATGCAAAAACTCCCACGGAAAGGCAGTCATTAAAACAACTGAAGTTCAAGAAATGTTCCAAGATTAATCTGTCTTCTCACGTTTCCTTCCTTTTTAAAAGCTTTGTTCCACACAATCAACCTCAATTAATTTCAAATGTTGAAACCAATGTTCCATAAACATCCAATAAGCAATTTAGAGGTAATTGACATCAAAGTTTTCGAAATATAACTTCCCAAATCAGATTTGACCATTCGGCCAAGAGAAAAGGAAAAGTTTTCCAGATTTGAAAAGCAAGCTTTGGGACCATTTGGGTATCGAAATGGTCTTAGAATAACACCAAATTCGGGTACACGTAAACTTCCATATGAGTTACTATTCTCCTATCGAATTTCACACAAAAACTAGTATGGAAAGACAGTTAACAAGACCACCAAAGTTTGGAAAATATTTCCTAGTAAATCTGTCTTCTTGCTTTTAGTTCGTTTCCGAACATTTTGCACAATGAAATCAGTCCCATTCCGGTTCATTTGCGAAACCAATGTCCAAGAAACACTTAACAAGTAATTGGTAGTCAATTGACATCAAAATTTTCAAAGCAAAGCATCCCTCAATTAGCCTAACCATTCGGCCAACACAAGAAAGGGTTTCCAGCTCTGCTGCAGTTTACAAATTGCACCATATCTCACACAATACAACTTGGAATTGAGAATGGTTGGTGGCGTTGAAAACTAGATTCAAAGGCTACATTCCTTAGAAGAAATTGTTTTGAAATTCAGTTTGCAAATGAGAGAAATTAGAGCTACAAGTTGCAGCTTCTAACTTCCTCTCGGTTGGTCTAACAGAACAGGGCAGCCGACTTTGATCAATCACTACAGATGACTCAGTTCGAATTAGAAGGTACATGATACACCATTAGAAAACTACGGGTGTCTAGTTTTGAATGCCGCTGACAGCACTCAATTCTAACTTCCGGACAGAGAGTTATGTTCATTCAAAGAACACTGCCAGAGGACCACTGTTATACGAAATTTCCAGATTTATTCTTGCCAAAATTCAATTTTTATCCAACCAATTCAACTAATTTTCGGTAGAAACTTTCTACACACACTATATAACATATCTACATCAGTTTCAAGGTCATTTGAGCAACAAAAATTCGAACCAAAGCTTTGAGAAAAACAGGGCAGATTTCGGCCAAGCTTCCTATGCAATTCCTTCGGTTTTCCTTTCACTTTTCCAAAATCTCATCTTGTTTATCACATAACTAACACAAACAACACTTATTATCATCATATCAGTCCTATACCATCACGGTGGGATTTCATAGAGCCCACTCCAACCATTTAAATCCATACAACAACAATAACAATGAAGCTACAAGCTTCCTAGCAAAGATCAACCCACTAAAGCCAAGGTTAGATAGTTGGATGATTACCTCCTACTCCTTTGGGTGAAATCAGAAATTTTGCACCTCCAAGACCCAAGAAAAAACGTGAGAATGATTCCTCCCTTCTAGGTTAAGTGGATCTCCAAGGAATTTTGAGGTTGGATGCAAAATTTAAGGTGATTTGGAGTAGTATTTGGAGTGAAATGGTGAAGAGTTTTCCTTCTTCTTCCTTGCTTGGGGTGGCCGGCTGCTATGGTGAGTGACAGAGAGAGAAGGCTGATCAATGAGGCTTCTTGGAGAAGCTTAAAAATTTGTGGTTAAAATTCCTTCAAAAGTCAACTCTTAATAGTGCGCGCACGCGCGCGTTTTGTGTCCGTTTTCTCTCTGGTTTGTTTCACGTGTGTACTAAGCCTCTAATATACTTCCTTTAATATTATAATTATTCACTCTTAGTAGTCTAGAATAAATCTCTTAAATCTCCACTTAACCGCTCCGGTTCGGTATACGCGAACTTCCAATTCGCGCGTGATAAAACGAAACCTAAAAGGAATTCTTGTCACGATAATATAAGTGACTAATACTAGAGTAATTAATCATAAAAATGACTATTTTAAAACTAACGCATGAGTTCTCAAATCTCCAAGGTCACTGTACTCTCAGATCGAATATTGCCTCCAAACGCGTATTCGCTATTTCTTACTAAACGAACTTCCGAAAATTAAATTTACTAACGGGACGTTTTAAAAATATAAAAGAGACATTTTTGCATACAATGGGTTTTTAAAATGAATAAAATAAATTATTCGGAGTAAACGGATGAATAAATAATTAATTAAACCATTAAAATAATATAAAAGTAAGAAAATAAAATCCGGGTCCTCACATTGCCATATTTCTTTGATCTCCTCATGTCATTTCATCTCTAGAGATATATTTCTATATCATGTACATGGGTTTTGCAAGCCAAAATTAGTCAATTATATTAACTCAATTGAGTTGGATAGATTAATCTCATGCAAATGTAAATGTAATGGGAACCAAATTGGAATAAGCATAACATACATATGAAATTAAAATAAAAAATTTCCATGAAAAGACTACAAATTTCAAAAAAGTGGAAAAGAAATTGAAGAAAAGAATCATGCAAGCAACAGCTTAAAAATGCATAATAGACGTTTGAAAGCAAAGGTTCAAAATGACTACAGTGATGAACATAAGAATTTCATCGATCATGTAGATGGAATTCTATGTTATTGATTATATAAGTGAAGGATATTGAAATATGCATGTTAGAGAAAGCCAAGGACTTTGGTCTAGCAGTTGACGTTAAGACTTTAAAATTTAGATATCTTGAGTTCTAATTTTTCTTTCCCCTCCCCACTTCAAATATCTCACGCCTCCCGTGTTAAAAAAATTTAAAAAATGTGCATATTAAAGTATGAATTCTTTATTTAACTATAAAATCAATGCATGCAACTAGCATATCTACCTATACTAAACATTGGGCAAGGTTTACAAACGAGTTAAAGACTCGTTATAAGATTAGAAAATGGAGGGACAAGGATTGGTAGCGTAATATCTAGCATGTTTGGAAGGAAGGGAATGCATGTGCAGATTGTTTGGCCTAATTTAGCTTGAATTGCAAGCCAGGAGTGCAACATTCACTATATCTGCTGCAGGGTACTTGACGGGCTACTTCCTTCTCCTTCCACGATGGAGGAGTCTACACATGCCTACTGGTGAGATGTAATCTTTTCCAAAAGTCAGCGGCCAAGTTTTGGCCAAAATTTTTGAACTTTAAGAAGATAGTAATTAAGATTACACGATATGCATAAACAACCAAGTAACCTATTAGGCATACCAAACCGTATGGGAAAACCATTTTACAATTTGTTATTTGGATGTGTGTGTGGATCACATGTCAACAAAGATACAAGATGCAGATTTGAGCATTCACCATGTGAAATAACACAAGTTAAAATCTACACATCACCTAAACTGCAATTAACATCTCAATCACTATTTGAAAATGAATAGGTGAATCAATTTACAGTTTATGAAGTCATTGAGTTTGTTTGGATAAGAGATTATTTGAAATAATTACTATAGCACTTTTTGTGATATGATGTATGTGAAATAAAAAGGTGATTGGAAATTGTGTTTATAATGTAAGTAAAAAAAAAATTCAATTTTTTTTTTTTGCAAACCTTCCTATCCAAACAAACTAATTGTAACTTCAGAAATTGTTGTTGCATTAATTATACGAGTAATCTTATATACACTGACAGTGTATACATTACCACCGTTGGATTCATGACATATATGCAAAAGTTGAATTTCAAATTAAACTCATATCTAACTAACTCACATAAATATTCCTAAAGTTTCACTAGAAGACAATTACTCTTCCTGGCATTGTCATAGATTCCTCAAGGATCCCTTGCTTATGCCAGGTTGGTTCACCTTGTTCAGCTTAGATACCTTCAGTCATCTTTGTCAATGGCATGCCAATATTGTGCTGTCTAGCTACCTAGCTCGAACTTTCAGCATGGGCTGAAAACCAGTGTCCATTCGTGGAACTAATGAAATCTGAAGCTTAATCTTCAGTCAAATTTGTTAAGGCCATGTGTTGCACTAATTCTGAGTAGCCAACATCCACCGATGCCAAATCGACCTAAAATTTTTTAAATCAAAGCCATATGTCTAAGCACTTCATTAAGATACAAAGGAGGTAATTACAATCTTTCTTAGAGCGTTGCTAAGAGGCCTAAGAGCTTCTTTACCTTCTAGACATCCTTATAAAGTAACTGAAACTTTGGTATACGATCTGGAGGCAACGGACATGTAACAATAAGTTTGCCTTTCATTGCCCCCCTGAATAAAGCCTGCAGCGAAGAATGAAGATCACATGTGATGTAATGCTTTTAAATGAACCTCTGTCTTCCAAGAACAATCTATAAGTATGATCAAGCTACAAACAATATATGCCATAAAATGTGATTTTGATAGTCCCCGAAAAAGCTCAGGTAGAGATATATCACTTCAACGTACAACTCTGATTGCATTAATGCATTAAGTGCAAATGACAAAAAATAGCCCTCTGATTGCATTAAGTGCAAATGACAAAAAATAGCCCATGAATGATACATATACCACATTAAGTGCCAATGTCAAACTTTAGCTTCATTTTCTAATAGTTTGCTAGAGCAATTTAGATAAGCTGTTCTACATCCTCATGAAGTTCAGGGGTAAAAAAAAAAGGAATTCAAGGACAATTAGTTCAACAAACACACAAATCATGGAGACTTGGACATGCATTAACATCATATGCCGCTTCTGAACAAATGCAAAACCAGTTTAGAAAAAATAGCCCATGAATGGATAAATAAAACCACATTAAGTGGCAATGTCAAACTTTAGGTTCTCTTTCCAATAGTTTGTTAGAACAATTTAGATCAGCTACATCCTCATGCAATTCAGGACAAAAAAAGTAGATTTCAAGGACAACAAGTACAACAAACACACAAATCATGGAGTCTTGAAAATGCATTAACATTATATGCTTTTACTGAATGAATGCAAAATTAGTTTCAGACTCACATAAGCAGTCTACCTGACAAAGCATTCAGAAGGCATACAAGGAAAGGTTCTCTAAGGTGGCTGAGGGAGAAATGGAAGTCACTTAGCAGTGGAACATTCGACATAATCTTAGGGCTAAAGTTTCAAACCACAGTTTCATGTCATTGAAAAGCTGAGTCCCAGAACATGTTTTGTGAATCTAGAAAATAAACGTGGTCTTCAAATCAATGCAAGCTAGAAAGACAAAGTCTGTGAATCTTCTATTACATCCTCAACAGTTTGGTATCATAAATTAGATGAAGGCAAACCAATGGTGTTATCATCCTTCAACCAAACATAATCAAGATCTACTAATGGCACTACCAGAAAGTCAAGCTTCCCCCAGTTATCCTGCAAGTCCCACTGAAACGACCAAAGGTCAGACTTAACCTATGCAACACAAGACACGATATTGAATTTTTGCCCAACCCATAAAAGTATATTCAACCACTGTTGTTACATAGTTGGAAGGAATACTAGCACAAAGCACTTCAAATATCCACAATTTCTCTAATTTGAAGAAACACAAAAGCAAATGTTTGTCATTTTGCATCAAGAAAACAGATGATCTTTCACTTTATAAGTTCGTGGAGAGGAATGCAATATTTTCTCTTGCAGAGAAAAGTTAACCAAATAGCTAAACAGAGAAAGGAAGATGTAATTGACAGCAAAAGCCAGCAACTATATATCTGAAGATGCAAATTGCAACGGAGCTCTTGATAAGGAGAGCTGAGACCTTGATCCACAAGAATTTTCTTCAAAACCTACTCCCAGCAATTGCTATTCCACTACTCTTAAAATGTTTTGGATCATTACACGAGTATTAGTGGATGCAAATGTTCATCATTTAATACTTTTACTTTGAAGGCTCCACACGGATAATGCACATAATCCAACTACATGCACTTAGGACAAACAATAGCTACAAAGATAAAAACTACAAAGGGGAGAGAGAGAGGAATGGAGGGAGCAAGAATGCAAAAGCCAAAGCCAGCCTAATGACCCTCACTCTCTCATTATACTCTCTCTTGATCCTTAAATGAATATAGCAGTAATGATAGATTTGCTCTTCCTGACATGGTTTGCCCTTCCTTAGCTCCCCTCTCTCTGCAGCAATTTTGTCTTTAAAGCAGGGGAAGATGTGTATATTGCTTTGTTACATGTTAGTGGGGTCACAGTTGTCTGTTCTGTATTGGGGAACGGATAGCCAGCAATTAGGTAACTACTTTGTGTTTCGATAGGAGATTATTTGGAATAACACTGTAGCACATTTTGTAATATGATGTATGTGAAATAAAAAGATGGATGGAAATTGACTTTATGATGCAAGTTGAATAACATTTGGATTTTTTATTTTATTTTTTGCAAATCATGCTAACCAAACAGACAAAGTGATTTCCAGCAATTTCTTTTCGCAGATTTAAAGCCTTCTTTTAAATAATGAAATTTACATGAGTATTGGCATTAATTGAGGGTTGGATGCTGTTTTGGATGGTCAGAGGAGTGTTATAGCATACATTTGTAAACTTCATCAAGGATTGGCTGGGCTGGTGGCAAACGGCTTCGTAAAATGCCCTGGACTCAACACTTTGTCGAAAATTTGGATGATTTACAAGCCAAAATCAAGTTCAACGGACAAAACAGACCAGTGGATGAAGGTTCCGGAGGTCAGTAAGGTGGCTGGAGGTGGCAGGGGCAGCAGCTGCAAGTTGCTGGCAGAATCCAGTGGCTATGGTGGCAATTGGCTGTTGTAATGTTTCGTTTTTCTTGTTGAAAGAAGGTTACATTGTAACCAGAAAATGGATCATAAATGTATAGTGGGCCAACTATCATCTCTTTAGGCCCAATCCATTTACACCAACTTAATAGCCAGGTACAATTAAGGTTTGACCAACTTATTACATAAACTGTTTAAGCAAAAGCACATATCAGTGCAGAATCATCTGCAATCAAGAAACAACATAAAGATGCTAAGCCATCTCAAGTGTAATCACCAAACATTGTCACTAGTAAACGTCTACCCTGCACATTTGATGCAGTGAAGCTGCACCAACAAGTTCAACATTTAACAATTTCTACAATGAGGGAGGTTTATCTTTCAAAAATGACAAATGGCCTGGTTCATTCAAATAAAACTGGCTCAAGAACTGTCAGAAAGTTCATAATATTTGCATAACAATTGCTAGATCTGGCTCTCCTAAATTTAGAATTTCCTACTGGGTTTTAGTATTAAGGATCACAAAGGTCAAGTCCCAAGTAAATTCGAGCATGAAACCAAAGTTCAACTCAGTATCCAATATCCATATCATCATAATTAAAGTTCCCCAGGCTTCTAAGTTTAGTTTCTTCCAATTAATAATTGATATTATGGGGTATAGTACTTCACCTCAAGGTTAAGATTTGGCTAAAATCTCATTCGATGTAAAAAGATTATACTAGGGAATGTTAACATCTAAGAGTTAAGATGAAGCAGGAAAGATGTCTGGCACAAGTTGTAATCTACACAGGCACAGATGTAATAATAGTGCCATACCAATTCGTCAGGTATATCCACCTTAGACTCCATACCTAGGACAACTTTTCTTTCTCTCTGCCCATACACTATGGTAAGAAACATTACACACTTCCATATATAAGCAGAATTGCAGCTGAAATTTCCATCAAAGGCTATTCTATCTAAGTCAACCACTAGGATTGAACTCATGATTCTCTCATTTGATCAAATAATTTACAAATCCCAAGACTGCCTTTCTCAAAAGCAATTTATTAATGAAGGAAAGTCCTATAACTGTAAAAAACAGAAGGTAAATTGGACCAATGCCTCTTATATTATCCTCCAAAAGAAGCAGTACATGACAAATTTGTTCACATAAAAATTTATACATCAAAACACATCCAAGAGGAGAAAAGTTTGATCTCAATTATGGAGAGCAAGCATCGAAACAAAAAATTCAGAATTTTTGCAAGAATTGTGTCTCTTGCCTTCCAAACAATCTTTGGACATTTTAAAATTGCACCTTACACTAATAGATGAATAATTTGAGTAAGGCTTGAAACTAAAAAGAAACATTTATAGAGTAATTACAGACAATGAAAACATAGGTTGCGAAAAACTTTTTCTGATGGGCAGATTTTACTTCTTGAGCACAATAGCACTTTCCTTTCTTTATGTCATCCTGGTTTTTCATTTGTATTCATAGAGTTTGAGTAAATAGTTTCTCAAGCATATACCACACTGTATGGTTATCAATTACCCTAATTCCTTTTCTTCTAGTCCACATGGGAATTATCTGAGGACAATGACAACATCAAAATGCTACTAGCTCCTTTTTCTTATCATCTCCTACATCGTTGAATAATTTAATCTCAAAGGATAGTACTAAAATAAGAGGAAGTTCTGTGAATGGGGTGGGGTTGGTGTTGGTGGGGCAGTAGTTATTAAGTATTACAACTTAACGTTGCTCATGTTCATCTTGGAGTTTCATAACCTATTCGGCAAGAAGAAGGGCAGAGATGGAATTCCACGCTTGGTCAAGAAGTTTTTTTTTTTTTTTCCAAGAAACAATAGATGATGCTTGGTCAAGAAGTTAATAAATGATAACATATATATACTCCTTGTTGACCAAGCAGGGTAGCACTGAAACTGAGAACACCAACGGAACAATATATATATATATATATATATATATATTTGTTGACCAAGCAGGGTAGCACTGAAACTGAGAACACCAACGGAACAATATATATATATATATATATATATGTGCATATATATATGTATGAGTGTGTGTATGGCAGTCCCCATAGCATGAAAGTTGATATTTTATTATTTTTCCAGAGATGAACTATAAAAGCAGATATAGAAATTTAAAAAATTCAAATTGGTTTATGAGGATAGTGGCCTAAGCTATTCAAATAGCCTCATGGTAACCGATCCTCTGGAGAGGAAGCAACATCAGCCAAAGATTATTTAAAAACCCTTCACATAAGTTTCTCTATTGTCTATTTCATTTTTTTTTATTTTTGTCTTATCTTTACTTAGAAGCAATATGGCTTTAATGCATGTTTACTAATCTGTATGATGCTTATGGAAGAATAATGAACTTGGCATACATTTACTCATGAAGGAAGTAGCTTTAAGCTGGTTTTTGGTGTTTTTTCATGTTCTGTCACAACCGTAAACACATGCAAATCATCCAGACCTTAACTACACATTTAAGAAGAAGAAGAAGAAGAATAGGAGGAGGAGGAGGAGGAAGAGGAAGATAAAACATTTTACTTGCATCAGCATGACTAGCTATTTTTGGGACATTAAAATTAACAAATCCATACCTCGACAACATCAACAAAATCTTGTTTTCTGAGGAAGGTACCAACCCACTTGGTGTGATCTGCACTCCTATAAAGGATTGCAGAGAATACAAAAATTACACACAGCCAACCCAAACCAGCAACTAAAAATCTTTCTGTATTAAAACTGAAGGCGAGTGAAACATCTATTTCAATCATCTGATAATTTGTAAGCGTGCACTAATACTTTTGTGTTTTCTTTCAATTGACAATGCAGCAAAGAGATTCTAAAATTAGAAGTCCATCACAACATTTTCTACAAAAGAAAGAATACCAAAGACATCTTTCACCTAAGAGAAGTATGTGCCCTAGAAAATTTTCTAAACACCATTTAAAGACTTCTCGACGCACAGAGTCCCAGAACAGATTAGTTGCAGGTAAATTACCACAAGTAAAACTTAGGTCAGATTGAAATTGCCCACCTTTTCTAGTGCTTAAAGCCATACCACAAAGACTTCCATACCACAAAGACTTCCATCATAAATTAATCATACTCTATTAGAAAACAAAAGCAAAAACAAAGAAGTAAAAACAGTATTTTTGGAAAGAATACATTAAAAGAGGAGATCGACATACCCCGCAATCCATCTTCATGTGGTGAGCATTGAAGAAAAACACCGTAGATGGAATCAAAGTTATGTCAAAATACTTGACATAAACTTGCACATCATCTGAATCGATATCCACCAGAGCCACAGTTGCAAACTTAGATACCTCCCTCACTGATTTATACAGCTGAAAATTCGTCAAGTGATGATCAGAAGCATAGTTCAAATGACAATCATTTTTTGTGATTATGAAATAGCCGAACATTCAACAAAGAAGCCAACCTTAATCTTGCTATAAGAATAAAAACAAACAATGCTTTCCATTGGGTGGAAAAAATCAAAAGGAGTAGAAGAGAGCAAAGAAGAGTATGCAATTACTCACAATTTCATCAAGTTGGAGAAAAATGGAGTCAGAGGCTCGACCAAAGCAAAGGACAAGGACTTTATCAATAGTGTCTCTGATCATGGAATCCACTTCTTGCTTCTTTGTTAATGTTGTCAGAAGATAGTTCATCTTTTATTCTTGTCTTCTATATTTTGTAATTACTGTATGAACATCAACCGAAAAAAGGGAAAGGAACAAATAACTCAACTCTTCTTCTTGTTATTAACTGCATAATCATATCACACGTGGGAACAGAAAAACAGTTCAAATTGGGTAGAAATAAACAAGCTTCAGTTCTTTTCTTTGAAAAAAAAAAAAAGAACACAACAACAACAACAATAACAAGTATTCATGCCATTTTAGAAAATTTCAACAAAATTGGAAGGGAATTGAATTCTTCTTCTTGTTAATTGCAAAATTACATCACAGATGGGAACAGAAAAACAATCCAAATGGGGTAGGAATAAACAAGCTTCAATTCTTTTCTTTAAAAAAGGCGAGAAAAACCAACAAACAGGTATTCATGCCATTTAAGAAAAATCCAACAAAAATTGAAGGGAATCGAAGTTGAGAGCATAAGAAGGACATTACTGTGTAATTCCGATGACAATTTCGGCAGTAGAGGTCGGCTCCGGCGAGGTGTGACGTCAACGGCAGCTCCACGTCGTCGGCTTTGCTATCCTTTTCGCTTTCTGGAATTTCCTTTTTTTTTTCTTTTTTTTGGGTTCTTTTGTGCTTTGCAATTTACTGTACAGGCGATGCCTTGATGATAATAGATGCTTGCCAGGGCTTTTGCACATTAAACCCCTCCAACTTTTCCATGACATGCATTTTGACCCTTGAACTTTTAAAACTGGCACTTTGCTCCTTATTTAATATTTCTTGACTATAATATCCACAAAATTTAAACTTTTTAATTTTTTTTTAGTGTAAATAGGAGGTCTCCTTTCCCCTGTGCCACCCCTTTTATATTTTATTTTACAAATTGGCCTCTTAATTCTTCTTTTTTCTTTCTCAATCCCTCCATTATAAATTACTCTCAGATCCACTTATGTGTTCGCTGGTAGCTTTCTTTTGCCGAAACCTATGTGGTGATCCTTAGTTTATAGCACAACAATTGTTTACAGTGCAATCACCAGATGGATGTTTCATGGCTATTCCTTTTCCATGCCTCTTTTCTAAAAATGTTAACATACTTTAGTAATTTTTACATGATGTATCATTACTGGCAAAGATAGTTTGCGAACTTGTGTAGCAAAAGATCATCTATAAATTGCAAACACTATAGAGTAGCTATTGGAGACCAAAGATAAACATTCTAGTAGACCAAACTCAGTGCTAAACCTTATTCAAAAGGCAAAAACTTGCATAGACTTGGTCTACGGGCCCACATGTAGACTGAGTGGTGCAAGTTGCGTCACGCCACTATGTGCCAATCTCCCCCTCATATCACTGTACTCCCTTCAAACCTTCTACTCCCCATTCAATCCCAAATTTGCTTCCTACCTTCCGTGATACCCCAGTCATCAACATCTATTCCTTAACTACTACTTCCCCCACAATCACCGCATCCTTCCTACCCTTATCATCATCACCATATTATCTGCATCCCTTCATTACTTCCTCTCTCTTTCCTCCCCAAAAGTTGTAACTCATTTATTCCTCCTTGTTTCTTTCACCGGTACCTACTCCTACAATCCTTCTCCACTGAAACCATCACCACTCTCCTTCTTTGGGGTTTCTTTCCCTCTTTCATTTCCTAAGATGCTTTAGGGGGTTTTCCTTTTTTTTTCTGGAGAGGGGGGGGGGGGGGGAGGGAAGCTCATAATTGTTTAAGGAAAACCAAAAATAAAGCCAAAATAACAAACCAAATCCAATCAGAAATTACAGAAAAAGAAAATTGAAGACATGGAGCTGGGGTTTTTGGAAATTTTACAAGGCTGAGATGGAGGTTGGCAAGAAAGCAAAAGGAAACCTGGCCTAAAAAATTGTTGCTATTAGATTTTGATTTGTACTTGTATGTATTTCAAAAGAGGAATTTACAAAAATTGAGAGAGAGACGAAAGTGCAGAGCGTTGAAGTCAAACAAGGTGATAGATAAGCTCCACTGATCCCCAGTCAACTATAATGGCTATTGTACCAATTAATCCTAAACCTTTCCTGAACAATCTTACTGGAGAGCCTGTTATGGTAAAGCTCAAGTGGGGAATGGAGTACAAAGGTCTTCTTGCCTCTGTGGACTCATACATGAACTTGCAGCTAAGCTAATGCTGAGGAATATATTGACGGGTAGTTTACTGGAAATCTTGGAGAGATTCTGATCAGATGTAACAATATTCTCTATATTCATGGAGTTCTAGAAGATAAAGACATCAAGCAAGGACTATGCTGAATGTTTCTAGTGGATTGTCATGACATGGCAATTTCACCATCGTTCGGTTTACAAATAGGCCTATAGACCGGGTTTACACCCCTTCGAAATTGGTATAAGGGGCAATCTTTTCCTATTCATCCAGGAATATTTGGCTACGATTTTTGGTTGAGGTTTATTGCAAAGTGTCTTCAATATGATTTCATAATATGATAAACAATAGTGAAAAAAATTAGTTGCACAAATTTAGTGAAATATCGCATAAAAAATCAACTTGTATTGGTTGGTTTTTTATGGAATTTTTAGCTACGATTGTTGAGTGTTTTTCCTTCAATGTGTCTTTAGGGTCCATTTGGTTCATGGAATGACATAAAATTGGATTAATCATTCTGTCATCCCCTGTTTGGTTGCATTTTATAGATGGGATGACACATCCCAACTAACTAAATTAATCTCATGGGGGAGGTGGTATTAGTCATCCCAGAATAACTAAAAGATAAGATGATAAAATTTTAAACTAATTTATCCTTACAAATAATATAAATTTATACTCTCATAATTGTGTAACCTTACCATCATAGGATAATATAACATGAATGGACTAATTTGCCCCTACTAATTAATTTAAAATTTTTTTGACTAATTTGGCCCTACTACCAATATAACAATAGTTGAACTAGTTTACCCTTGCGAATGATACAAATTCACATTGAATATTATATAGCTATAGTCTCACATAATAATATGATAATAAATGTACTAATTTGCCCTGACTAACTATATCAAAAAATTTTGACTAATTTGCCCCTATTCATTATTTTAAATTTTTTGACAAATTTATCCCTATTAATTAATATAAAACTTTTGATTAATTTGCCTCTACTTACAGTATAATAAAAGAACTATATTGCCCTTAAACTAAATTGCCCTTACTAACCTTATTTTCTTAACCAAATTCTATATAAATACATAACTTTATCAATTGGACTTTGCGAATAAGAGTTTCAATAAGCTCAACCTCAGCCCAAAGAAAAATCTTCAATATTGCCTTGAGTTTGGCTTAATTAAAACTCTTAAATGGCCCATTATTCAATTTAACCTTAATTTAGCTAAAACTCGGCCCATTATTTAATTGAATTTCAAATTTAGTTTAAACTAGGTCAAAACCTATTTTTAAGGGCCCAAATGGGTTGAGTTTGAGTGAATGCAAATTTTTATATACCAAAACCCTTGATTTACTTTATAATTCTAAAGTTTCAAATTATTAAATTATTGTATTAAAGTTTCAAATTTTTAATGACTAAAGGAGTACTTTAGTCATTAAAATTGTAGTCCTATCTCAATCAATCTTGAACCAAATACATGATAGGATTATTTCGCAATAGATCTCATCCAACCTACATTTAACCAAGCACTAGATAATTTAGATTATAAATCCAAGAATGACTTAACTTAGGATTAATAATTCAAGAATGAGTCATCCCATTTCATTCAATCTGTGAACCAAATGAACCCTTAATATAAGGCCATAAAATGACCAAAAATATTGGAGGGTCAAAAGAAAAATTTGGCTATTGAAACTTTTGACATGATGGGTCCCATATTGAGTGAATGGGAAATGGGTAATTGAATCATTTTATAATATATCTATTTTTAATTAAATGAATAGTTTTTAGTTCCCAATTTATGAATTATGAAAAATTATTTTCTCTAATAATATTAACCTAAATCCAAGACCACATAACAATCCATGTAAAATTTTCTACGTCTTAGGATTTATTATTATTATTCGTTAGGGAAAGGAAAAAGAAAAGGGATAAAAAACAAATTCTCATGAAATCCTCTTTTATGATCCAATTGTAGGGTCTGACATCAGATTTACTTTTTAGATAATTATAATTTGCTAATAGTATATTAAGAATTTAAGATATCATGAACCCTTCTTGAGTGATAAAACTAGATGGTGTAAGTGTGGGGTGTTATTCACATAAAGGTTATAGCTTTGCTTAAGAGAATGGATACACATGTACCATATTTATATGGTGTAGTTTTGCTGCTTTTGCACTTGATAATGGTTCAAAAAAATTGTCCTATATATTACTATTCTTGTACTTATTTGTCAATATTGTCATTTCAATTGCAAATCTTGAGAAAAAGGGCTTCCAATTTTGTGTATTTTTAAGATTCAAATAATTTTCTTAAGTGTAAGGTGGTTATCTTAAGATAATGCACAAAATAACTAGATTGAAATTCTAGCTTCAACTTACAAGAGAAAAAAGAATAGAAAATTTTTTTTGAAACATGATTTGTTTTTAAAATTTTGAAGAACTACACGGGATTTCTTCAAAAAAATATACATGTACAAATGCCCAAGCACACACAGATGCAATAATATATATACCCAAATTGTTCAATACAAGACAAAAATGACAATAAAATATATTTTCTAGAGTTACTTTGGTCATGAAAAACTATCATTTTGGTTCCTCGATAACTTAGTAAATTCTCAAATAGTGATACTTTCAAAAAGAGTTCCCAAATTGTGAGAGTTATGACTAGGGGTGCTAACAATTCAAGTATCGAACTTATGTGAAGGTGACGAATGAGAAGGGAAATTTTGTAAAGAATCAAACTCCTTCTATTAACTCTTATTTTATTCTTTCTTTGTTATTTTAAAATCTATTTCCTAAATCGCCCTTAAAGTTCCTCGCCTATAACCTTTACAAATTTCTTTCTAATGAAGTAATTCTTGATTTAATAAAAGATTGGCGAATTCCAATCCGAGCAAGGTTTTTCTTAGTCATTGATAAAAGGTTTATTTTCTCTTATACTAAAATTATTTCTCAATTTTATTTGGCATGTTCAGATTCAAAAACCCTTCTTTCCACTTAAATGCTTTTAACACTTGAAATGGGTGCTTTGTACACAAAATAGGCTCGAAGGTCTTTTAAAATTAATATATAATTTTAACATATGAAAAGACAGACTTGTTAATAGAAGAATCCTCGGATAAGTTTTTCTTATTAAATCACTTTTTTAACTAAAAAAATTCTGAATAGAATAATAGAGAAATGAATAAGAGCTACTTACACTTATAGAAGATGCCAATACAACTTATGCTGAAAATATGAGAAAATTCCAATTACTATGGCACGAATACTACTATTAGGATAAAGTGTTTATAATTGCTACAATCTAAAAAGTGTCTTAGATTGGCTTATAAGAGACTAAGAGACTCTTGAGCTTCTACTCTGTCTTTGTTTCTAGCTTGATGTAGATATTTGATGCCTCGGTTGCCTCCTATGCTCTCTTCAAGGCTTGCTCTTCCGTCTTTATTTCTTGATCTTTTTATAGATTCTAATTATTGCTTTTTTCTGTTAAGGTTTTTGTATTGCAGGTTGAGTCGTTGATCAAAATTATCACCATGTGAGAGGTCGAAGGCTTGTTTGGATGCTATATTTTCTTCTGCTTATTGACAGCAGAGCTGCTAGAGTGGAGCCTCAATTATCCAATATTGAATCCCATCAAATCCATCGCATGGCTATATTTGAAAACTTTTATCATCATTTTTGTTTTCTTTTGGGCCCATGGGCCAATGATATCCCTTGGCTAATTCTTGAAACATTCTAGTGAATTGTTTTTGGTTGTTGGCTAATCTCTCTCTTTTTTCTTTTATTTTCTCTATAGATCAAGCAAGTTTTCTAGATTTTGCATCCCCTTGTTACCAATAACGTTTGCTAATCCTTCCCTGCCGTTGTAATCTTCATCCATGTACAAATCTTGAATTTCTTGATAAATCTCTTTTATGTAATGATATGAATCTCGATTCTCCAAACTCCCACTCTTGAAGAAACGAATCGTTCAGGTAGCGGAAGGATCTATCTTGACCAGGCTATGGACAATAAAATGGAAACTAAAACCCTTTAAACCCCTTGATTGTGATCCGAGAATGATTCTTACCCATAATAAGCGATAGATACAACTAAGGTTGTTTGGTAGAATGGTGCCACAAGCAATCGAGGTCGTTAATTGATAAGCCAAGACTTGAAAAAGGTGACACTCTCGCTTTGTATCAAGGCATTCCCAAGGAACAAGAAGGAGAAAACTCTCAATTTTTATTCATATATGACTTACTTTTGAAAACGTTGCAAACTAGGCTTATTTATAGCCTTACAAGCTGCAAAATCTAATCCAAAATGGAGACAATGCAAGTTTCCTTATTTGACTTAACATCTAAACTTGACACAACTTCCTAAACCTTAATAACACTAATTAGATATACTAGATATGCCTTAGTAGGCTTACAAGACTCAAACGAACACTAGACAATTGAAACTAACTTAAAAATCATGACAATCACTAAAAATATGAAAATTTGACTCGACAAAGATTGGCTCGGGACATGAGACCGGACATGGCGTCGGACATTGCTAGAACCTGAAACGAAAAGCAAGAAATCCAAGCCAACCTCGCGGATCTGCTTCTACTGCAGTTTTTTTCGTTTTGTTTCGACGATGATCCAAGCCAACCTCTTCCAAGCTCTAAGGCAACACCCTCTCTTGTTCATTCCATTATTTTTAAGGCCTTTTACCTCTATTTGAGCTTGAAATAACCCTGGAAAAGCCTCATTGATGCTTTGTTCTTCCATAATCCATTCCTTCAATAATCTTAAGTACTCCAAATGATCATGAACTAGAACATCGCAACTTAAACTCTTGAAGGTAGAACTTGGATTCATAACACTTGAAGGTAGCACTTGGATTCGTAACAACTCAATTTGATCATGAACCAACGCACATGTTCTGACTCATGTTGCATGAAGCACGAACATTCTTTATCATTCAATCCTCTATCATTCCCTCCCCCGTAGAAAAGATTCATCTCGAATCGATACCTGGGTCAAACATGAAAGAAAAGGAATGAATGATGATGAAAGACTCACAAATACTAAACTCACCTAGTTGATAACAAGTAGGAAAAACTTGGTCACCATGCATCATTTGAAGACTTTTAACTTGACCTAAAGACGCACTAGAACTGCAAATCGAACAAACATCATAAATACTAATACAATAATCGCACGATTTAAAGAATTCACAAGGACTCAAAATTGGACTCTCACAACTACGATGAACACAATGCTTAAGATGACGTGTAGAACTATCAAAATGCTTAACACAATATACACAAAATAGTATGATCAGCAGAGTCGAAAGAATTAATCTCAATTTAAACTTCTCTCAATTAAAAATTTCTTGGCAATGTAGTAGATTGAATAGCTAAGGCATTGCACTCCATTGCAAGATGGTAAAAATATGCAATTCCTCGAAAAATCATTACTCCTTCAACGGGATTAGGAATAGTGCATGTCATAAAAACCTTCACTTCTCCTTGCTTAACTTGTATAAGACAATGAATACTAAACAAAGCAAAGTCAAGATTGTTAGTAGACAAAGAAGTGCTCTCACTAACTCTCTCAGCTTTTATAATCATACTCTCCATCTCAAGGGAACTCTAACTCATTTTCTCACTCAAGCACAATTCACTATCTTTTTCATTCACAGTTTGTACATTATTGAGCTCACTCTCAACTTCCTCCTCCCATTTTGTAGTTTCAATAATGATTTCTTCAAGTTTGACTTCACTTTGGATGGGCTTAGGCTAATTTTTAATAGCAACGGCTTCCACAAAGTTCATATTAGAAGATGCTTGAGTATTGCATTCAGCTTTCTCCTTTACTTGCTTCTCATATAGTAGACGTTGGTAGATGTCCCACCATGACTCCTCATGTGACTCATTCTTAGACTTAGGCATGGAAGTTATCATATAAACCTCCTCTTTCCTTCTTCAAAGTCACCTTTCAATTTTAACCGTAGTACTTATCACATCCCTCAACTTCATATGAGGTAGTACTTCAATGCGATTAGCAATCTTCCTATTCAAACCATCCAAAAATTGATCAATGGTAGTGTCTAGATCTTCCTCGATCCCAACTTGCTTCATTATTGTCTCGGTCTCTTCATAATACTCAACCACAGTCTTAGAACCTTGATTAAGTAGTTGGAATTTTTGCAGCAATGCCCTAAAGTAGGAGCATATCTCTTAAGCATTATCCTCTTCAACGCACCTCAAGTGGCAATTGATGGTAGACCACATAACTAACGATCCTTCACAAATTGATCCCACCATGTTAGAGCATAATGATTAAAAGCAAGGGTAGCGAATTTTACCTTCTCCTTCTCAGTACAAGATTGACATTCAAAGATGCATTCCACTTTCTTTACCGATGTTAAGCATGCATCGGGATCATTAAGACTGCTGAAAGATGGTATGGATATTTTAGAGCTAGAAGAACCAACTTCTGGATATCCTCTTATTTCCTCCTCATGATGTCGCCAATCATGAATTTGATAAGTTCCTCCACTTGAGTATCTAGAGGTGGATCTCTCCATTCAGCCAAAAGTTTGTATGCTAATCAGCAAAAAAGGTTAATAGCAAGAAAAGAAATTTCCTCACAACACTCCCTTATGTGTATCCACTCACTCTCATGTTTACACTCAAGTAATTACACGCTATTAATCTCACCACTCTTTCAAGTCCTTGATCATGATCCTTGAGACAAATTGAATTTGCTCCCAATTGATCAAGAAGGCTTAACAATTTAGTCAACATAGTGGCAATGGCTAGAAATTTTGGACAATAGAATGGCTGTGACTTGATGAGACTTGACTCAATTAAACTTGAAAATGACTCAAAAGTGTAGAAAGTACACTGGAAATCATAGATTTATTAGTGAAAGAATGACCCCTAATGAAACTTCAAGAAACCCTACACGATTAGGCCAAGACCAAACTAATTGGTGCTAATTTTGGTGCAGTTTTGGACCAGATTTAACACACAAAGACACTTAAATTCTTGCTGGAAATTGACACAAAATACCTAGTTTGATTTGGACAAGAATGACACAAGAATAAAAATTTTTCAATTTGGACAAGGAAGACTCGATTTTACGAAATTAATGACTGTTAAAGTCCAAGACTGATTTGGATTGTTTTAGACTAACAAGACTTGACTATAAATTGGAAATAAGACTCAAAACAATTTATTTCATGGCTAGACAAGATAGAAAATAAAACTGGAACAACAAGACACGACCGACATAAATTTAGAAGCCTAAAAAACACTATACCCGACTAGGTGTGGCTGGAATTTGGAAAGTTTTCTGGGTTAATTCTTGGCCTTCCTTTTGGAAAGCAAGCTGTTGTTTCAAGAGCTTTCCTAAGTGTATGTTTAAGCAGCTTAACAAAAACCAGATTGAACAAGGATTACATGACTAGTTTTGGCAACAATCCAAGTCAACTTAAGTTTCCAAATTGCAAGCTACTTCTTGGTGGCTTTGATTCATTTCTTTTTCTTTCCTTTCTTCTTTTTTTTTTTCCTTTTTTCCATGGATTAGATTTCTCTCTTTTCCTTCTTTTTTTTTAGCTTGCTAATTCAAGGATACAAAACAACCGCAAGTTCAAATCAAGGAGATGAAGGGTTTTCAGAAGTTCAAGAGTTGGAGACTTTTATTCAAAACTTTCAAGAAACCTTTTTTGTATGATCCAAGAATGTCAAGAACAATCAATGTCAAGAACAACCAAAGGGTACACTACTTAAGTTTTCCCTCATAAAGTTTTCCCAATTCCAGGGGATTTGCGCTCTCTCCCACTTTCCCTTTATCATGTCCCACCAGACACGTGCTACTCTCTCAAATTGGAAAGCAGTAAAGTTCACTCGCCTATCTTCGGTATAATCTAAGGCGGCAAATATGTTGGTCATCCTCTCCAACCAGTTCTCCGCTACCTCGGGGTTAGGTTCTCCAGTGAATTTAGGCGGGTTAAATTTCAGAAACCTCTCCAACGCTCTATCTTCTCCTCTGACCTGGGCCCCGGATTGGTTAAGTGGCTCTGGACCCTGTCTCTCAGCTAACCGTTCAAGGATATCAGTCATCCTATTAATGGCAGTAGCCACTTGGTTACCCTCTAGATTCTCTTGTTCTTGGGTCGATCCAGTTGCCGATCCCTGATCATCCCCTTGAGGTTGGGTTTGCCTAGTCCCTTGCCCACGACCTCGACCACTCCTTCGTCCATCCATAATTCTAGGTATGCCTAGTGCAAGAAATAAAAGTAATTACGCGAGAAAATACTTAAAATAAGAACCAATCATGAAAACATCGGAATAACAATAATTTATATATATATTTACACTTTAAAGTCCATACAATTAGCAAGTCATGGGGGATTACAAAAATATAGCACACAGGTGCCACAAAAGTACTTTTAGTCATGTACGACTAAAGTAAAGCCAAGTGCCTCAAAAGTAGGCCACACAGTCAAGCAAAATACAATGGCCTTGGCACTAGCATCACCCCAGCTATTTCTGACTACAAAAGTCAAAAGCCTATCACTTTAGATCTAGTCCACAGTAGGGCTATCAGGGTGGAATCTCCTCCTCAGGGTCCTCCTCCGGATCCTCCTCCTGAGCCGGACTCTGAACAACGTCCATCACCTCGTCATTCAGCATGGTAGTATCTGCTAGGATCCCAGCGGCCCGATCCCGGACCTCCTCGCCTATCCTAGTAAGTCGAGCCCTAACTCTCTGAAACTCATCATGGGCGGCCTCAATCCTAGCCACCTCGTCCATTACGGTCCCCTCCAACTTGGCAATTCTAGCACTTTGAGCATTCATCATAATGCTTAGCTCCTCTACCTCCTGAAGTAGAGCTCTGTTGGTATTCACCAACTGGCGACGCTCATCATCAAGAGCAAATACGAGATCATTCGGATAAGCATATGTCACCCCACAGATACATCTGGAAAACCTAGTAGAGGGCGAGTAATGCACACGAGCCCCTCCACACTGTGCTCTATAGTAAATAGACCTAAGGGGCTCCACGTGGCCATTAACATGACTATTACCATTAGCAGCAGGTCTTTCCATTTCCATTCTCCATCCCTACAAAACAACCACAATTTCCGGGTTAGAAAGTTAAAGTCACTAACTCGCTCAAATATAACTTAGGGTATAACTAGATTATCTCATTCCTATTCTTAGAAGAACAGTCTCTAATATATCTCCCAAATAGATCTCTAACCTAGCACTTTGATATCAACTGTGACGCCCCCACTTCTCCCTAAGGCAAACCAAAGGGTATCCGCGGGACGCCTGTCCAGCTCTCGCCAGGACTCAGTACAATTCCAGTTCAAACTTAAGGTACAATACTAACAATGAAATCGGAATAAAGGCACGAAGTCATTTTCATACATAAATATTCAATCTTACATCACAAGTTCAAAATACAACCACTTTCCAAAATATACAACTTCCCAAAAGGATGTCTAGACAAATACATTCAAAAGTTCTAGTCAAAAGAACCATCAAGTAGGCTTTTCCATAATCCCTTCCAGTTCAGCTCCTGTTAAGGAAAACAAATCTAACGGTGTGAGCGGATGCTCGTGAGGCCAAGAAAACATGCAAAACACCTAGTTCAAGTAACAATGGCATTTAAGCAAAAATTAAAGCTGTAACATTCAAACAATTCACAATTTTCATGAAACACATTCAGTGAGGATACAGGAGCTCTCAGGAGTTAAGTTCCACTGGCTTCGCCAAACCTCGATCGAATACCTTCCCGTGATGACACTCCGTCAACCGGGTCGGCATTTAAGTCCGTAGAACTCCACTTACTTCACAGTTCCGTCCACCATACACCGCACCGGGCCCGCACTTCAATAAAAGGCACTACAACGCGAGTAGGCCAAGTAAGATCTCTCAATAGATCAAGCTTACAGTTATCTCAAGGTTCACCAAGCTTCTCGACTAAGCCCTTGTTGGCTCGAGTCGCAAGGTCGGCCAATTGAGATTTGGGCGTCCCCACAGTTCAGTTATAAGTCGAGGAGATTCACTCCAACGACATGTAGTTAATCAGTTGCAATTCAGTCAATCAATTTTAATTCAGTCATGAGCAATTCAGTTGTATAATCAGTTGAAAGAGAACGAGTGCGATAAAATACACACTCGACTCAACAATTATCAATCATTCAATCCATAAGAAGCAATTCACATAATTTTAACAAGTCATGCACTTGACATTTCACCAATCAAAATAGGGAGTAAGTGATCAAACAACTTTTAGGCGTCCACCTCGAGATCCTCTTGAAGGTCCCCTTGAGCGCCTGAGCAAATAATAATTTACTATCACACACTATCACTTATAAATCCCTTGTTAACAAGAAAGATTGTACACTTGTACAATACTAAGAAAATATCATGAAAGAGAGCCTTAATTACTCGTAAATCGAGACTCAAGAGTGGGGTTTAATAACACAAGGAAAACTGATTTCTTTCATGAAATCAAGTTTAAAATGGTCAACCAATATCGAAGGATAGGGAAGAGTTTCCTAAACTCATTTCCCATCGAGTCGGAAAAATTTCAGTTTTGCACGTCAAGTTTAGAAAAATCAGAACTTGCACTCCGTAGGTCCAAAATTAGAAAAATTTATACCATTGGAATCTTGGTTCAAAATACTAAAAGTTCCTAGAAGACACCTTTCCAAGATTCTAAACGGAGGACATTTAAATTTCAGCACAAAGTGGCTGACTTGAGCATACAAGACAGTTTCGATCATGTTTTTCGGCAAACTTTGGAAATTCGGAAAAATTCACAGGATGTGAACTAGCCTCTGAAATTCATACTACAATAAGAGTTCTAAAAAAAATTTCAAACACATCAAACGAAACTAAATTCGGAGTTTTGAATGCCAAAATATAGCAGCTCAAAGTTGGCCAAAATTGAAGACAGTTCAGTAAATTTTCCAGATTTGAAGAACAATTTTGGCACATCATTTGGATATTGAAATGGTTTTAGAATAACACCAAATTTGGTACAATTCAACTTCCATATGAGGGTTAATCGTCTATCAAATTTCACATAAAAAATCGTACAGGAAGGTAGTTAACAAAACTACCAAAGTTCAAGAAATTTCCAAGACAAATCTGCCTTCTTGCTTTCTTTTCCCTTTTCAAACACTTTACACCATGAAATCAGTCCCATTTTGGTTCATTTGTGAAACCAAGGCCCAAGAAACATTTCATAAACAATTGGTAGTTGGTTGACAATCAAAATTTCAAAATAAAACATCTCACTAACAACCAAACCAGTCGGCCAGCCTAAAAGAATGGTTTTCCAGTTTTGTCGTAGTTTGGAAATTGGACCATATCTCACTCCATACAACTTGGAATCAAGAATTGTTGGTGATGTTGGAAACTAGAATCATAAGGTTACATTTCATCAGAACAAATCGTTTTCAAAATCAATTCATAAGTAAGAGAAAATAGAGCCACAAAATGCAGCTTCTACCTTTCTCTCGGATAGGCCCATAGAACAGGATAGCAATTTTGCCGACTCACTACGGCCCACTCATTTCGAACCAGAAAGTGAATTTTATACCGTTGGAAAGCTACAACTGTCTAGTTTCAAATGCCGCAAATGGCACTTGATTTCAACGTCTGTATAAAACGATATGTTCGATCAAAGAACACTGCCAGTGGACCACTGCTACACGAATTTTCCAGATTTGTTCTTGCCAAAACAATTTTTATCCAACCAATCCAAATGATTTTTGGTAGAAACTTTCTACACACCATACACAACATATATACATCAGTTTCAAAGTCATTTGAGCATCAAAAATTCGAACTAAATGCACGGCACAAACAGGACAGATTTCGGTCAGCAACCATGCAAAATTTTCCTTCAACTTTCCTTCGATTCTATATCCATAATCATCTTAACCAACACTTAAACAACTCAAATCAAGCATTATATCATCATATCAGCCCATACAACCAATGTGGGAATTCATAGAGCCCACTTCAACCAATCCAATCCAAGTAATAACAACAATAATGAAGCTGCAAGCTTCAAAGCCAAGGATAAAACCCATTAAAGCCAAGAATGAAAGATTGGAAGGTGTTGGATGGTTACCTCCTAGGTTTGAAAGAAACCAGAAATTTTTGTCCCAAAAACTCCTAAGAAAACCGGCAAGATGAGGACCTCCACCAAGAGTAAGTAAGTCTCCAAGTAGATGTGAGGTTGTGTGAAAGATTTGAAGTGAAATGGAAGCACAAAGTGAAGTGGAATGAAGAGAGCTTTTCTTCTTCTTCCTTGGAGTGTTTTGGGCGAGCAAGGTAGTGAGGAGAGAGAGAGTGAGCTGATGAATGAAGCTTCTTGAAGAAGCTTAAGTGTTTTGTGGTTATAATTTGAGCAAAAGTCAACTATGAATAGTACTCACGCGCGCGCGTTTCGTCTCCGTTTTCTCTCGGGCTTGTTTCACTTGTGTACTAAACTTCTAATGTACTTCCTTTAACGTTATAATTATTCACTCTTAGTAGTCTAGTATAAATTTCTTAAACTCCATTGGGTCGATTTGACGCGAAAAACGCGAACTTCCAATTCGTGCGCGATAAAGCAAAACTTAAAAGAAATTCTTGTAACGATAATATAAGTAACTAATATTAGGGTAAATAATCATAAATATAACTATTTTAGAAATAAAAACATGAGTCCTCACAGTTCACGTATACAAGTAAGATTAATCAAGTAAACACAACAATTCATGCACTTGACACTCACCAATTCAAAAGTAATTGAACGAGTAAAGTCTTTAGTTGTCCCCTTCGAGATTCTCTTCAAGACTCGCTTGAGCACCTGAAGAAATAGTGACCATATATCACTCACGTAAACTCACGACCACTTATCATTCAAGGGAGAAAGTGCATTCGTTTAAACGTAGAACAATGCCACAAGAGGACTTTACTCTATTGAAATTCAAGATTCAAAAGTAAGGATTTAAAGTCACAAGAAAAACTTGTATCCTCCATGAAATCGGGTTTAAAACGGTCTATCAATATCGAAAGAAAGTGAAAAGTTCTCGAAAGTTCATTTCCTAAAGAATCAGAAATTTTCAGCTTTGCGCGACAAAACTTGGAAAATTTGATCTTGAGTTTGGTACTTCCAAAAATGGAAAACTTTATAGCTTTGGAAACTAGATTCAAAGTACTAAAAGTTCTCTGAAGATACTTTTCTAAGCTTCTAACCAGAAACCATTCGAATTTCAGCTCAAAGTTACAGTTTTCAGAAGACAGGACAGAACCAGTCTTGGTTTTTCGGTAATGTTTGGAAATTCGTCAAAATTCACAGAAAGTGAATCAGCCTCTGAAATTTATAACACAAAAAAGAGTTCCAAATCAAGTTTCAAACACAACAAGCGAAACTAAATTTGGAGTTTTGAGCAACAAGATATAACAGTTGAAAGTTAATTGGTTTTAGCAACCTGTTCAGAAGTTTTTCCAGTTTCCAGCTTAAACGCACTTTTGAAATCAGACCATATCTAACTCTACACAAGTCCAAATTGAGAATGGTTTATGGAATTAGAAACTAGGTTCAAAATGCTACATTTCATCAGAAGACATTGTTTCCAAAATCTTTTCACAAGTGGGACAAAATCGAGCCACAAGATGCAGCTTCCCAGTTTCTCTCGGACAGACAGACCAAACAGGTCAGTCCTCTTTGTCGATTCGCTAAAGGTTTACTCAAAATGAACTAGCAGGCGATTCTTAACCATTTGAAAGATCTGAATGTCTAGTTTTGAATGCCTCAAATGGCACTAAATTTTGACTTTTGTACAAAGAGTTATGTTCAAGCAAAGAACCCCTGTCCAGCTACCCTGGTAAGCATTTTCCAGATTTCGAACTTTTCCAAAACTCAAGTTTTATACAACCAATCGACATGATTTTTGAAAGACACTTTCTAGATAAATAGTACCATATATATCCATCAATTTAACAGCCAAATAAGCAACAAAATTTTGAATTAAAAGCAGGACAACCAGAACAGAAATTCAGCCAGCTCACTCTCACAGTTTCTTCCAACTTTCTCTCGTCTTTTCAAGCCAAAATCATCTCATTCATCACATAAACAAAAACAATCAAGCAATATAGCCTCAAGTCAGCTACCTAAAGGCCTACTCAAGACATCTAACTTAGGATTTAAAAGCAAGATAAATGTTTCCTCAAATCCGCTAGCTTATAAATTTCATTAGGGTTTCAAACCCATGAAAACTAACCATCAATCTTTGTATAAATGGAAAGATTAAAGAGATGAAGTGATTACCCTTTAAACGCTAGATGAAGACCAGATTTTCCACCAAAATATCACCAAGATACTCCATAAGATGGCTTCTTTCTCCAAGCTAGAGTGAAATCCAAGTGGTTTGTGAGTTGGATGAAGAAAAGTGAGCAAACTTGAAGCCAAAGAATGGAGTTTCTTTCTTCCCTTTTCTTCCTTGGGGTTCCTTGGGGTTTCCCTTTTAAATTTTGTGGAAGAAATGTGTTGAGGAAGCTAATTTAAAGTTGCAAGAAAGTCAACTCTTAATAGTGCGGAATAGTGATTCGTACTACGACTTTCTCTCTTGTTTGATACACTCATACACTAAACCTCCAAGGTAATTCCTCTAATACTTTAATTACTTATACTTACTAGTCTAGTACTAAATCCTCAAATCTCCAATTAATTGTACCGGCACAATTTACGAGAAACTTTCGATGCGAACGCGATAAAGCGAAATTTAAGGAGAATTCAAGCAATACTAGAATAATTAAATAACACTAGGGCAAATAATTATAAAAATGACTAAATTAGGAATAAAAACAATAGTCCTCACACATTTGGCTTTTGCGGACGACGTTATTATCTTTGCCAATGGGGGTGTGAATTCGTTAAGGAGGGTCATGCAGACTTTGGACTAGTACCAGAGTGACTCTGGCTGGTTGGTAAATGTGCAGAAGAGTGGATACTTAGTACACCCTCAGATCACTGTAGCCCGTAAAAGGGTAATTGAACGGGTTACTCAGTTTCAAAAGAGAGAGTTCCCAGTTCGGTATCTGGGTGCTCCGTTGTTTATTGGTAGAGCCAAGGAGGCGTATTATTCGGATTTGTGCCAGAAGGTTCTTGATAAGGTGCTCTCTTGGAAATCCCGTCTGTTATCCTTTGGGGGAAGCTTATTTTGATTAGGCATGTTCTGTCCAGCATCCCGATCCATTTATTGGCAGTGGGTGTCATACCAAAAGGTACTTTCCAGCTGATTGAAAGGGTGTGTGCTGATTGAAAGGGTGTGTGCTGATTTCCTCTGGGGGACGGGAGACGAGAAGAAGAAACTCCATTGGATCCGTTGGTGGGACTTGTGTTATCCCACGGATGAAGATGGGGCTGGGTTTCGATCGCTCATTGACATGTATAAGGCTTTCTCTTGTAAATTATGATGGACTTTCCGGTGTGGGCTCTCCTCGTGGGCGAGATTCCTGAGTGCTAAGTATTGCAAGGGGTTTCACCCCTGCCAAATTCCCGTGACTCCTTTAGGCTCGACAACCTGAAAGAGAATGTTAGATATTCGGGGGTTGGCGGAGTTGTTTATTGGGTGGAGTCTGCACGAGAGCAGTTGTAGCTTCTGGTATGACAATTGGACTGGCCACGGGGCTCTCTATCTGAGAGTGGGGGTACGGGAGGAAGTCTCCTTTCTAACCTTTATGGAGGATAGGGAATGGGTTGCGTGGAAGCTAGCTGAAGTCCTACCTTGCGACATGGTACAGCAGGTATTGGCGGTGGCTGGGCCGGATGGGGCCTCCCCTGATAGAATGATATGGTTAGCGTCAAGCTCGGGTCAGTTTTCGTTATCGTCTACATAAAGAGAGGTTCGTGAGATTAAGCCGTTGTCATTCCTCTTTCGCCAGATATGGCATGCGAGTGTCCCCCTGAAGGTGTCCTTCTTTATGCTTCGTTTGCTGTCTAACCGCCTTCCCTTGGATGACGTGTTGGTGACACGTGGTTTTCAGCTTCCATCCAAGTGTTCATGTTGTCTGGTATCGAATACTGAATCCCTTCGTCACTTGTTCTTGGAGGGGGAACTTGCAACTGCGGTGTGGCAGTTTTTTGGCTCGGTAGGTGGGTTGGCTCTGAATGTCAGCCATGTTCGGGTGTGGTTGATTGGTTGGTGGCTCAAGCCGGTGAAATTGGAGCAGCTTAGGTTCGTGTTCCGGATCTTACCTTCTCTCATCTGTTGGCATATTTGGAAGGCTAGGAACACAGCGGTGTTCCAGGGGTTCGTGCAGCTTCCTACTGAGGTATGTCAGGCCATCTTTCGGGAGCTAAAGGATGTTTTTTGGCTCAAATTTGGGGAGATACATCGGGCAGTAGAGTTCTTGGAGTCGGTGGAGTGCCGGCCGGATGCGGTCCTTGTGCGTCAGATTCGGTTGTTCGCTCCATGGCTTGGCGGCGTCAAGCTCAATATTGATGGGTGCTCAAAAGGTAACCCAGGGGTGAGTGGAGAAGGGGGGATCCTTCGGAACTCTGCGGGCTGTATGGTATTTGCATTCTCCGATTAGTTTGGGAACTGTACCAGTTTGCAAGCAGAGGCCAAAGTATTATTACTCGGGCTGCAGATATGTGCGTAACGGGGCTTCAGTGGTAATTTGGTGGTGGAGACAGATTCTTTGATGTTACAACATAGTCTTCAGAAGCGTTACCAGTGTCCATGGTCCATCAGTGCAGAGGTGGTGAAGATTGAGCTAATGGCCATGGGGGGCTGTTAGGTCACACACTGTTACAGGGAAGCAAATAAGGTCGCGGATGTATTGGCGAATGCAGGATCGGCACATCCTCATCATGTGGTTTGTGTCTATGAAAGGATTGCGGATTTGCCCAAAATGGCTAGGGATGAATACCGGTTGGATAAGCTTCGTTTTCCTTCCTTTCGCAGGTTTAGGGTCACAGGTGCTACTCCCACAATGTAATACCTCACACGCTTGTATTTCCTTATTTGTCTAATAAAAAAGAAGGTTTCTAGTTAAAAAAAGAATTTACAGATGTTTATGGCCATATACATAAATTTGTGGCTTCATTCTAAGTTAATTTTGCCTTTCATCAAATTGAATGTTTTGCTATAATTTGTTGGAAATGCTATGGCAATATTGTATTAAAAAAAACAAAAAAAAACACATGAATGACACTTGTCTTTACACTTGTCCTAATGCATGCAAACTACTAATACTTAAAGGAATCTAAGTGATTCATTTTTGTTCCATAAGAAAAGCCAAGAGAGAGAGAGAGAGAGTAGAAAGAAACCACAAAATCTTCCTCTACCTTTGCTTGTCAAAATCGAGAGGGACAACAAGAAAAACTAGGAGCTCTCTTACATCCTTCAACTGTGAACACCAACCAAGAACAAGGCAAACTTCAACTCATTTTAGCTAAGGAAATTGAAAAAGAGAAAGCATAAAATTTTCAACCCAAAGCCATGAGGAAACAAGAGGTAGATTGCTAAGTCTTACTTTATTCACCTTCTACTTTTGGTTAATAATGTCCTAGATTGAAATAGAACCAAGAAAAGAGAAGTATAGCTAAAGAAAAATGCATCCAAAACTAGAAATTTCTGGACAAAGTGCTGCCTGAAACCTGAGAGGATAAGCTGCCATTTTTTCGGTTCTTTTCTTCAAAATTTTTGTTGGATATTGTCTAAATGTACTTCATATACCTCCTATCTCTCTCTTTATGACATGCATGTAGTGTTTTGCTTGAATCCAAGTGAGATAAGTGTTGGTTTCTGAAGGAACCTTGTTGAAATTTTTGTTTATGTTGATGTTTGAAGGCCGATAGAGTGAAGCTGAGAATTTGCAGGTTTAACTCCAAAAATTTCGTTGGATTTAGCCAAGAATTCACTTTATATGCCCTTTGCCTCTTTTATTTAGACATGCATGTGGTGCTTGTTTGAGTTAAAAGCAAGAAAAGAACTGATTTTTTGAAGAGAACCAAAGCTGGAAAATTTTGGTTGAACCCATGGAGAATGAGCTCCATTTTTACAATTTTGTTCCAAAAAATTGTCGGGTTTTACCAAGAATTCACTTCCCATGTCATTTACCATGACATACATGTAGTATATAATTGAATTAAAGTAAGAAACTTGTGATTTATTGAAAGGACTTGAGCTGAAAAGTTTTATTGGCTAAAGAACTTGAAGCTTATGATCTTTTGTTACATTTGATGGGGAAATTTAACATGTATGTGAAGGATTAGACTTCATTTCATTAGTTTACAGTGTTGCATTTTAAGTTTTGAGCCAAGGACAGGAATTTTGTTGAAAAAGAAAGCTAAACTTTGTTGAAAAATTTCCAGGCTAAACCAATACCATAAAGTTGATTTTTCTTGTTTTAAATTTCCAATTTTGATAGGTTTTATATGGGAATTTTGTTGTACATACATTTTATTTCCTTTGTTTTGAGATGCATGTTGAAATATGCTTGATTTGAGGTGAAATTTAGCTTAAGTATAAAACTTAATCAAAACTAGAAATAATTGCCTAAGCTGTTCGAATATTAGGGTTATTTTATAAATATATAAAGTTTAACAAAATACTGAGTACTAAATTATGACTCAAAATCATGATTTTTGAAGAAATTTAGATAAGTTAAAATTTTTAATTAGATTAATATAGAAAATACACTAATTAGTAAATTAGAATAAGAAATTGAGATAATTTAGTAACTATAAATACTTATGTCGGAATTCAGAAGTTGAGTTTAATCAAGAACCCTACCCTGAAGACGTGTGATTTGAATCTAAATCGGTGGGTGTTCCTATTGTTATCTGTGATTCAATGATTTTGATTATCACTTGGTGTATACTTGACTGGTTTATGATTGTTAGAATTAAAATGGATGGTTTGAATGACTTATTTTGAATCAAGTATTACTGTTGGAAGGGGTGTACTTTGTTGCCCTTGTTCCAAGTGGAATTGAAAAGTTATTATTTCAAAAGTTATATCACTTGCATATGTATTGCAGGCCAGGTGCGTACTTTAATGTATCAATCAAACTTGGACCTAAAAACCCATCGCCAGACGGCCTATTGGAGTTGGCAACAGGCCTGGTCGAGTAGGTTGGCAGCCTTGGGTGCCGCAGCCTACTTGACCCATGGGAGATCTATGGGCTTCCCGGTCTGTGAAATTGTGGTATATTCGAGTACTACCTTGTAACCATTGATTATTGAATTGTTTATTGAATGAAGTGGATTGTCGGACGATTGATGGTGGATCGTGCGGTGATAGTGAATTGTCTTCCATAGTGAGCTTGGATCCTTTTAATGAATTGTGCTATTTTATTTCAAAGTTGCTAATGAGACTTGTGGATTTTGCTTTGCTATTATAAACTGATATGTTGGTTGATAAATAATTGTTATTACCTATTTGGAACCTCATTCGGCCTAAACTCATTTGTTAGTTGTTCTCCTTACAGGGATGGCGGGTAAAAGAGGTGAGGAATAGTGGACTTAAGTCTCGAAGTTTTGATTTGTAATAGACTAGACATGTAGTGGTGATATAAGTTTATAATTTGAACTCCTTTTCCTTTTGAGTTGTAAATAGAATCATATGAATCTTTTGTATTAGTGAATATGTTCTGGAAGTTAGTGAAGTGAGTTTTGGCGAGAGTTAGGCAGGTAGTCCGCTAAACCCTAGGGTATGCCCTAGGATGAGGTACGGTCATCACAAACTATCTATACAAGATGAACTTCAAGCCGTCCATAGAATAGATTCATGATTCATTTTTATCTACAAAAAATCCAGTTTTACAATCAAATTTACTAAATAATTTTGCTCCTTGTATGCAATTTATTAATTGGTCTTTATCTGCTATCTTATATTAATCTTTGTAACTATTATCATCGAGTCTTTTATAATTTATTACCATTCTAGCTTTTCCTCTCTTTATTTCAGCATGATTTCTTACTATAAATGTTGTACTACGATATGTCTGCTACTACTGGGTTTTATTACTCCTAAATGTGCTAACTATTTTATTTGTAAGTTAAATTCTTTTATATCTTGGGAGCTATAATTGTGTTTAGATATTTTAATGGTTCCAGGTTTTTAATATCTAGATGTACTCGAAATTTATTTCTATCCTAATATTTAATACGGCTTTCTCCTAAAACATGAGTTTCTTTTGCTATTCTAATTAAATCATCTACATCTTTTTTCTTATGTTCAGGTAGCCTTGTAATATCTTCTATTATTTTGTTTACAAGGTTACAATCTAGTATATTTTTTAAACTCATAAATTCTTCTACATCATGTATTTGTAATTGTTTTGGAAAATTATTGTTATTTTCGAGTTCTTCTAGATCTATTGAATTATCTTCTTCCGTTGCTATATTCTGGAAAACTAAAAATTTTGTAATTTAACCGATGGTTACTAAATTCACTAAGTTTATGAAATTTCATACCAGTTCCACCATGCTTTGCAAGTAACTCTAATGTTAATATAGAAACATAATAATTCGTGAGTGCAAAAGATGCTTTTTTAAAGAAACTAACAAAATTATTAGAAATATACATTCTACTAATAATGAACGAATAAAATTCAAACCAATTATAATTTTATATTAGTGAGGATGGTTACTTGTCCAAGTTTGAGGAAACAAAAATTTTTCTCCAAATTGTCCATCAAATTTTCCAAAAGAGATTTGGGCATTGCAGACACAACGATCATATCTAATAAGGGTTTTGTCTTTTTTTTCAATGTAAGTGGAGGGTCTTGAACCCAGGACCTCTGACTTATACCCCCTTTTCTCGTATCATCCAACTCATTCCTTCCCCTAAGGGTCCCTTTCATTTGCTCACTATGTATTCTATAATTTAATTTATCTAACAGATTTCTAGCCCTAAAGAGATATCAATATGAGATTTAGTATATCCAATATCTATCATTCCAAATTCTTCTATGACATGCTTATCTCCAAAATTTATTTGACAAATCATATTAATTAAAGAGCTTTATGTATTATTGGGGTCTCTAAAATATTATTTTTAGATTTTTCTTTTATTTCTTCATATTCAGATATTACTTGTTTTCCTTTATTATTTGTTAGTTTTTCAAATTCTTTTCATAAGTTTGTGTTATCGAAGCTTAATTTTTCTATTTCTGCCTCAAAAGAATTTTCCACTGTTCTTTTTCATTCTACCATTTCTAGTAATAGCTTTTTTTCTAATTCTACTTGTGTTTTATATATGTCTAATTCTAGTTTTAATTTTGCTAATGCCATTTCTAAATTTCCTTTCTACTATGGTGTTCTCTTTCTTTAGAAATTTCTATTTGAAAATGTTCAGATATACAATACTTACATATCTCTAATAACATTTGGAGCTTCTAAATCTATTTTCTAAAATTCAAAATATTTACATTGTGACGACCCTATCTCCCCCTAGGGCGTACCCAAGGGTTTGGCGGACCGCCTGCCCAACTCTCGCCAGGACTCACTCACTCACTCAACTCTCAAGATTAATCATTCAGGCCTCCAAAATAACATTTAATTTCTACAATTCAACCAAAATGTAAACTTATTTACAAACCCAAAAGTCAAATGTATGATACAACATCAAATGTCAAAATATATCCTATCAACCAAAAAGTATAAGTACAAGAGGGTTACACACTCTAGTTCACATTCAATTACTTCGGACCTCCATACCTGTAAGGAAAACAAAAACTAAAGGAATGAGTTAAAAAGCCCAGTGGGGTTCCTAAATAAGCAATCAGGTAGAGAAACCATGGAAGTATGGTATTTAACAGTTTGAACACTTTGCACAATAATAAACGGTCATTCAAGAAATAAATATTCATTCATTGGAAGGATACGTGCTCACTTGGAGCCATTCATTCAGTTATTCAGTCGCCAACCATTTCCCTTATTCCTCCGCCATTTGAAAACATTTAATAGTGACCTTCAATATTCATTGTCACTCATTCATTGATTTCATTGCATTGAATTCACTGGCCAGTTCTCTACCAGATTTCGTGGTAATACTCGAGTATACCAAACATTGTCCCAAGGTCACCAGCCGCCCGACCGAGTCCGCTTCTGGCTCGAGTCGACTGGCAACGAAGGGCAAGGGCCCAGTTCAGCCAAAAGACTTACATTCATGCACAAGTAGCATTCAATCATTTAATCATTGAAAATTTCATGTTCACTTAGGTCGAGTGTGATAAAGTACACACTCGCCTATCGAAAATATATTTAACAATCATTGAAAAATATTTAACATTCAAGCAAACATTCACAACAATCCACATAGTCATTGGAAGCACAACATGCAAAGAACACTCACTAGCTTAAACAAAATAACGTCAAAAGTTTCCTTCCGGATTATGCCCTTAATCACCGACAAACCCTAAGAATAACCAAGAGAAAATATTATGGTTCAACCATCCAAAGTTTAGGTGAACCAAAGAAAATCCGAGTAATTACTAGTATAAAGGTACAAATATGGTTTTGGAGTGAAAAGAGAACATTTAGACCCAAAGAACATGAGTAACCAAGAATTTCCTCATTCCAATCATAAACCAAGCTCAAAATGGTTTAACAACTCCAGCTTAAAGTTGGAAATGAAAGTAAGGACAGTTTTAGGAAAACAGAATTTTTCCAGTTTTGTGCGATACTATTTGAAAAATCATATCTCAAGTTTCTTAAGTCTAAAATTTATAAAATGTATACCGTTGGAAAATAGATTCAAAGAGTTACAATTTCTCAGAAGACACCTTTGCAAGATTCTATCCACAAGTCAGTCAAATTCCAATCTCAAGTGGCTACTTTATCCAGTAGAATGACAGAACAGGATGGAAATTCAGTCAGCTTTGGAAAATCACAGATATTCATAGGAATTGAGAAAAATTCTGAAATTTTTACGGTAGAAATTACTCTGAATATAGTTTCAAACGCAATAAGAAGAACTCAATTTGGATTTTTCTACACCAAGATATGACAGATTTCCCCAGACTACTCAGAGTCTCCTACGGGAAAAATTTCAGCAGCACTTCCTTTGTGTTTACCAATTTTTTCCAGCCATGAAAGGCTTCAAGTTTTTTCCTCAATCAACCCAATTCAACCACCACAAGTAAGCATATCAATGTAGCTCTTCATCTAGGCTAAAAACCATCCAAATATAACTCATATCAATCAAATATTCCACCACTACCAAATCTGAAATTTTCTCATCAAAGCTGAAAAATCATCTTTTAATGCTAAAAAGTCACAATCATGCCATTAATCACCTCACAAATTCCATATCCAAGCTCAATACCAATATTTACTAGTTAAACAACACAATCAAAGATGAAAAATATAAAACCCTAGCTGAAATTTTCACTAAACAACCCAAAACTAGAAAATCATCCATAATATTCCAAGATTCAAAGCCTCTATAGCATATTTAGCAAGATTAAGGTAAAGACAAGAAGTGGATGAACTTATGAAGTGGATGAACTTATGTGAGGACTCATGTTTTATTTCTTAATTTAGTCATTTTTATAATTATTTGCCATAGTGTTATTTAATTATACTAGTATTGCATGAATTTCTCTTAAATTTCGCTTAATCACGTGCGCGTCGAAAGTTTCTCGTAAGTCGTGCCGGTACGACTAAGTGGAGATTCGAGGAATTAGTACTAGACTCGTAAGAATAAGTAATTACAGTGTTAGAGGAATTATCTTGGAGGATTAGTGTATAAGTGTAACAAATAAGAGAGAAAGTGGTAGTACGAATCACTATTTCGCACTATTAAGAGTTGACTTTTTTGCAACTTTAAGTTAGCTTCCTCGACACATTTCTTCCACAAAATTTAAAACCAAGAAACCCTCTCTCACCTCTCTCATTTCGGCCGGCCAAAGGAAAAGAAAAGGGAAGAAAGAAACTTCATCTTCTAGCTCCAAGTTTGCTTGCTTTTCACCATCCAACTCACAATTCCTTGGGTTTTTGCTCCAACTAGAAGAAAGGTGAAAGTTTGAGGTGTTGCTTGGTGATATTTTGGTGGAAAATCTGGTCTTCATCTAGGGTTTAAAGGGTAATCACTCCATCTCCTTTAATCTTTCCATTTATACAAAGATTGATGGTTAGTTCTCATGGGTTTGAAACCCTAATGAAGTTTATAGGCTAGCGGACTTGAGGAAACATTTATCTTGTTTTAAATCCTAAGCTAGATGTCTTAAGGAGGCCTTTAGGTAGCTGACTTGAGGCTATATTGCTTGATTGTGGTTGTTTATGTGATTTATAGCTCGATTATAGTATGATAGTGGAGAGGAAGTGGAAGAAACCGTGAGGAAGAGAGCTAGCCGAAATTCTGCTTTGATGTCCTGCTTTAAATTCGAAATTTTGATGATTATATAGCTGCTAAATTGATTGATATATGTTGTATTATGTGTGTAGATTGTGCCTTTCAAAAATTATTTCAAATGGTTACCTAAAACTTGAGTTTTGGAAAAGTTCGAAATCTGGAAAATGGTTACTAGGGTAGCTGGACAGGGGTACTTTGTATGAACATAACTCTTTGTACAAAATTCAAAATTGAGTGTCATTTGTGGCATTCAAAACTAGACATTTAGAGCTTTCAAATGGTATAAGAATCCCCTGCTAGTTCATTTTGAGGAAACCGTAGCGAATCGGCAAAGTGGACTGTCCTGCTTTGCCTGTCTATCCGAGAGAAACTGGGAAGCTGCATCTTGTGGCTCGATTTTGTCCCACTTGCGAAAAGATTTTGAAAATGATGTCTTCTGGTGAAATGTAGCATTTGAACCTAGTGTTTAACGCCATAAACCATTCTCAATTTGGACTTGTGTAGAGTTAGATATGGTCTGATTTCAAAACTGCGTCAAAGCTGGAAACTGGAAATTTTCTGAACAGGTTGCGAAAATCAGCCAACTTTAAACTGTTATATCTTGTTGTTCAAAACTCCAAATTTAGTTCCGCTTGTTGTGTTTGAAACTTGGTTTGGAACTATTATTGTTTTATAAATTTCAGAGGCTGATTCACTTTCTGTGAATTTTGCCAAATTTTCAAACACTGCTGAAAAACCAAGATTGGTTCTGTCCTGTCTTCATGAAACAGCAACTTCGAACTGAAATTTGAATGCTTTCTGGTTGGAATCTTGGAAAAGTGTCTTCAGGGAAGTTTTAATTCTTTTAATCTAGTTTCAAACGGTATAAATTTTTTCATTTTTGGACATATCAAACTCAAGATTTAATTTTCCAAATTTTGTAGCGTAAAGCTGAAAATTTCCGATTTCGTAGGAAATGAGCTTTTAAGAACTTTTAACTTTCTTTCGATATTGATAGTCCGTTTTAAATCCGATTTCATGGAGGATACAAGTTTCCCTTGTAACTTTAAATCCTCACTTTAAATCTCGATTTTCGCTGGATTGAAGCTCTTCTATGACATTGTCTTAAATTTCAAGCGAGTGTACTTTCTTCCTTGAATGATAAGTGGTTGTGAGTATATATGAGTGATGGTTGATCACTATTTCTTCAGGCGCTCAAGTGGATTTCAAAGGGGATCTCGAAGCGGACCACTAAAGACTTTATTTACTCACCTGTTTTGAATTGGTGAGTGTCAAGTGCATGAATTGTTGCTAAATACTTGAATTGTTCATTGTTAATTGAATATTTTGGAATTGTCGAGATGAGCGTGTACTTTATTGCACTCGTTCTCTTTTAGATGAGTTTATAATTGAATTGTGTGAAGTGAATTGAGTGAATTGTTAGAATTGTAATCGTACATCTGGGGACGCCCAAAACTTATTGGCTAACCTTGTGACTCGAGCCGGCATGGATTTGGTCGAAAAGCTTGGTGAACCAAGAGAAAATCATAAAGTTTGATCTTTTGAGATCTCGCTTGGCATACTCGAGTAGTATCGACTTTTATAGCTGAAGTGCGGGCCCGGAACTGGGGGTGTAACGGTGAACGGAATTTTGAAGTAAGTGGAGTTCTACGGACTTAATACCTACTCGGTTGACGGAGTGTCATCACGTGGAGGTATTGGATCGAGTCTTGGCAAAGCAAGAGGAATCTAACTCTTGAGAGCTCCCGTATCCTTATTGATTGTGTTTTATTATTAATTATGAATTTCCTGAACTTTCTAGTTTTATTTCCTATATAAGTGTTATAATTATTTGAACTATGTGTTTGCATGTTTTTTTTTCTTGGCCTCACTGAGCATTAGCTCACCCCATTAGTTTGTTTTCCTTAACAGGAGCTCGGAATGAAAAAGGTTTTTGGGAGAAGCCGACTTGATTACCTTTTGAGTAGAATTTTGAATGTAATTGATTAGTCGACTTATGGTGGTTGTATTATTGGGAGATTTGATGTATATTTTTGGAACTTGAGATGTAAGATTTGAATATGAATTTAAGGAAGCGACTTTTCCTTACTTCGACTTTTATTATTGGTTATTTATCTTTAAGTTTGAATTAGACTTGTATCGAGTCCTGACGAGAGCTAGGCAGGCGTCTCGCCGATACTCTTGGATTCGTCCTAAGGAGAAGTGGGGGCGTCACAGTTGGTATCAAAGCGCTAGGTTTAGAAGTCTATTTAGGAGATGTATTAGGGGCTTTACTCTTGAGAATAGAAATGAGATAACCTAGTTATGCTGTAAGTTGATGTTTGAGCGAATTAGTGACTTTAAATTTCTAACCTAGAGTTTGTGGTTGTTTTGTAAGAATGGAGAACGGAAATGGAGGTCATGCTGCTAATGGCAATGGAGAGGCCTAATGGTCATGTGGAGTTTCTTAGACCCATCCGCTATCGAGTGCTGGGTGGAGGATCCCGCGTCCGATACTCACCTTCCAATAGATTCCCTCATTGTCCCTATAGGAAGACGCATACCTACCATAATGATCTTGTGCTATCCATTGATAATGAGCGCCGGCAGTTGGTGGCTGCTAATAGGGCATTATTTCAGGAGATCGAGGAGTTGAAACGCTATGGTGGATGCCCAGGGTGCTAGGATCATAGAGTTCGAGGGGACGGTGGTAGATGAGCGGACTAGGGCTGGGGCCGCTAGTGTCGAGTTTCAGAGGATTAGGGCTCGACTGACTAGGGTAGTCGAGGAGGTCCGGGATCGGGCTGTCGGGATTCTAACTGACACCACCATGTTGATAGAGGAGGTGATAGAAGCCGTCGATAGCCCGGCTCATGAGGGCACTCCTGAGGAGGAGCCTTTCGAGAAGGACCCAAAGGAGGAGGTCCAGGCTAGCGATTCGGATGCGAATTAGGCTAGGATTGCTGAACCTTTTGATTTTTGTATCTGGGATTAGTTGGGGTAAAGCTTGTAAACTCGTGACTTATACTGCATGACTAATTACACTTTTGTGGCACCTGTGTGCTATATTTTTGTAAAGGCCCCATGACTTGCTAATTGTACGAATCTTGAAATGTTAATATGTGAGGACCCCAAAAATTTACTTATTTTAATCTTGTATTATTGGCTTATTTAAATATTTATCCACTCGTTTTCTCCGAATAATTTATTTCAACCCTTTTAGAACCATTTACATGAAACTATGACTTGCGTACATTTTTAAAATGTCCCGTTAATAAATTTAATTTTTGGATGCTCGTTTAGCGAGATTTAGTGAATACGTGTTTGGAGGCAATCGTCGATTTGAGAGTAGAGTGACCTTGGAGATTTGAGAACTCATGCGTTAGTCTTAAAATATATATTTTTATGATTAATGACCCTAGTATTAGTTAGTTATATCATCGATACAAGAATTTCTTAGAAATTGCGTTTTATCGCGCGCAAGTCGGAAGTTCACGTTTTCACGCGCTACTAATTGAAGGACTTTAGAATTTTATTTTGGACTACTAAGAGTGAATAATTATAGTATTAAAGGAATTACATTTGGAGGTTTAGTGCACAAGTGAAACGAACCGAGAGAAAACGGACACGAAACGCGCTCGCGGGAAACACTATTCCTAGTTGACCTTGAATAGTTTTCACTTTATTTTCCCTCCAATCTTCCTCAAGAAGCCTCACAACTCATTTCACTCTCTCTCTCTCTTCACTCCATAGCCGGCCACCCTCAAGGAAGAAGAAGAAGCATTCTTCATCATTCCACTTCATTTCACTTCCAATCTTCCAACCATTTCACTTCAAATTCACCACACAACTTCCACTTCACTTGGAGATTCACTTGGACTAGGAAAGAAGCATCTTTCTCACGGTTTCTTGGAGATTTTAGAAGTGCAAAATTTCTGATTTATCATCAAAGCAAGGAGGTAATCATCCGATCTTCCATCTTTAGCTTTAGTAGGTTTGATATTGGTCATGAAGCTTGTAGCTTCATTGTGGGTGTTGTTATTTGGTTGTAAATGATTGGAGTGGGCTCTATGAAATCCCACAATGGATGTATTGGACTGATATAGTGATTATAATTGTGGTTTGTGTTAATTAAGTGGTAAACAAGGTGAGATTAGTTGGAAAATTGAAAGGAAAGTTGAGAAAAATTTCGGTTGGTAGCTGACCAATTCTACCCTGTTTTCGCCGAGCTTGTGATTCGAATTTTTGGTGATCAAATGACCTTGAATCTGATGTAAATATGTTATATAAGATGTGTGGAAAGTTTCCACCAAAAATCACTTGATTTGGTTGAGAAAAAGTTGAGTTTTGGGCAAGGACAAAACTGGAAAATCGTATAACAGGGACCCTCTGGCAGTGAACTTTGAACGATCATAACTCTTTGCTCGGACGTCCAAATCAAGTGTTGTTTGTGGGCATTTGAAACTAGACATCCGTAGTTTTCTAACGGTGTATCATGCACCTTTTAATTCGAAGTGAGTCATCTGTAGTGACTAATCAAAGTCGACTGCTCTGTTCTGCCAGTGCAACCGAGGAAATTGTAGAAGCTGCAACTTGTGGCTCCATTTTCTCTTATTTTCAAAACTGAATTTCAAAACGACTCTTTCTGATGAAATGTAACCTTTTGAGTGAAGTTTCCAACGCCACTAACCATGTCCAATTCCAAGTCGAATTGAGTGAGATATAGTCCAAATCCCAAACTGTACCAAATCTGGAAAACCCTAATTTTGGCTAGCCGAATGGCCTAGCTTGAATTGGGACTTGTTATTTTTGAAAATTTTGGTGTCAATCACCTACCAAATGTATATTGGATGTTTCTTAGACCTTTGATTCATAAATGATCCAGATTTGAATCATTTTCATTGGGTAAAATGTTTGAAAAAGGAAAAGAAAGCAAAAGACAGATTGGTCTTGGGAATTTCTTGAACTTTGGTAGTTTAGTTAACTACCTTCCCGTGTGAATTTTCAAATGAAATTTGGTAGAGGAGTAGTCCTCATATGGAAGTTTTATTGTACCAATTTTGGTGTCATTCTAAAACTGTTTTGAGATACAAATGATAGGCCAAAGTTGTTCTTCCAAATCTGGAAAATGTTCAATCAATCCTTAATTTTAACCAACTTTGAGCTGCTATATCTTGACGCTCAAACCTCCGATTCTAGTTCCATTTGTTGTGTTTAAAACTTTGATTGGAAATCTAATAGTCCTGTGAAGTTTAGAGGCTAGTTCGTTTTCTGTGAATTTTGCCGAATTTCCAAAGTTTACCGAAAACTAAGACCGAAACTACCGTGGGAGTCCAAGTCAGCCACTTTAAGCTGAAATTTGAGTGTCTTCCATTTAGAATCTTAGAAAAGTGTCTTCCAGGAACTTTTAGTACTTTGAAACTAGTTTCCAACGGTACCAATTTTTCCAATTTTGGACCTACGAAGTGTAGGTTATGATTTTTCAGAAATTGCTCCTTAAAACTGAAATTTTTGAACTTGAAGGGAATTGAGTTTTTAGAAACTCTTTAGTACTCTTCGATATTGAATGACCGTTTTAGATTTGATTTCTTGGGGAAAAACAGTTTTTCCTTTCCTTATTAAACCCCACTTTTGAGCCTCGATTTACGAGTAAATAAGGCTCTTTTTCATGAAGTTTTCTTAGATTGTACACGTGTACAATCTCCCCTGTTAACTAGGGGTTTAAAAGTGATAGTGTGTGATCATAAATTATTATTTGCTCAAGCACTCAAGGAGACCTTCAAGAGGATTTCACAGTGGATACCTAAACCCTCATTGGGGCACTACTTCCTTGTTTTTGATTGGTGAGTGTCAAGTGCATGTTTTGTTGGAATTGTGTGAATTGTTCCTTATGGACGGAATAATTGATAACTGCTGAGTCGAGTGTGTACTTTATCGCGCTCGTTCTCATTTAAATGAATTGAAATTGAATTACCTGAACTGAAATTGAATTACCTGAACTGAATTGAATTACCTGAACTGAATTATATGCTATGGCTGCATATGTCGTTGGAGTGAATCTCCTCGATATACAACTGAACTGGGGGACGCCCAAACTCATCGATCGACCTTGGACTCGAGTCGGCATGGGCTTGGTCGGGAACCTTGGTGAGCCATGAGATAACTAGAAGCTTGATCTATTTGAGAGATCTTGCTTGGCCTACTCGTGTAGTAGTGCCTTTATAGTAGTTCGGGCCTGGTGCGGTGTATGGTGGACGGAACTGTGAAGTAAGTAGAGTTCTACGGACTTAAAATACCGACCCGGTTGAGGAAGTGTCATCGTGGGAAGGTATTCGATCGAGGTTTGGCGAAGCAAGTGGAACTTAGCTCCTGAGAGCCACCATATCCTTGAATTGTTTCCGTTTACTTTCTCTACTTGAACCGTTACTGAATTGAATGTTACAGTTTTACCTATTGTGTAAGTGATTGTTACTTGAACTATGTGTTTGCATGTGTGTTTCTTGGCCTCACGAGCAATCGCTCACCCCATAGATTTGTTTTCCTTAACAGGTGGATTGGAAGATTTTGGGGAAAACCGCCTAGGTTATACTTTTGACTGGGATCCTGGTTGTAAATGTTTGGTCGATTTTTTTATGGTTGTATATTGGAACTTGATGTATCTTTTGAGAACAGGATGTAAGATTTGGATATTCAGTTAAGGAAGTGACTTTTCTTCATTTTAGACTTGTGTTATTTTAGTATGTATCATTAAGTCTGAATTGAATTGTCTTGAGTCCTGACGAGAGTTGGGCAGGCGTTCCGCGGATACCCTTGGGAGAAGTGGGGCGTCACATAATATATGTCAGTTATTGTTATTTTCAATGTTTTCTATGTTAGCTTTTATTTTTGAGTATTCTCTTGCATAATTATTTCCATTCTTGCATCTAGACATAATTAGAATCATGGACGGTCGAAAGAGTGGTAGGGGCCGAGGGCGTGGGACTAGACAACCCCAAACTCAAGGAGACGATCAAGGGTCGGCTACTAGACCGAGCCAAGGACAAGTAAACGAAGGAGATAACCAAGTAAGTACGACTATGAATCGTATGACGGATATTTTAGAACGATTAGCAGAGCAACCGGGTGCAGGACTTGTTAACCAACTCGGGGCTCAGGAGAGAGGAGAGGATAAAGTTTTGGAGAGGTTTTTGAAATTTGCTCCGCCTAAATTTATTAGGGGACCTGATCCCGAGTTAGCGGAAAATTGGTTGGAGAGAATGACTAATATATTTGCCGCCCTAGACTATACTGAGGAGAGGCGAGGGAACTTTGCCGCCTTTCAATTTGAGGGTGCAGCACGTGTTTGGTAGGACGTGATAAGGGGAAAATGGAAAAGTGCATAAACCCCTTGGACCTGGAAAAACTTTATAAGAGATTTAATGAGAAATTTCTTCCGCCTTTGATTCAAGAGAAACGGGAGGACGAATTCATAAAATTGAGACATGGAGCTTCTAGCGTGGCCGATTATGAGGGGAGATTTACTAATCTTTCTAAGTACGCTCCGGAATTGGTGGCTAATGAACGGAGAAGGATAAGGTGCTTAGTACAAGGACTTAATGTGGAGATTCAAGAGGAGTTAGTAGCAGCCCAAATCTCTACGTTCATGGAAACCCTAGAGAAAGCACAGAGGAATACCCTAGAGAAAGTGCAAGGCTGCAAGTTAGGAACTTTCATACCAAGAAAAGAGGCACTCCTAGTAACCCTTCTGAACAAACAAGTAAGAGTGCCCCACCTCCTAAAATGGGAAGAAGAGCGCGCGGATTGATTACCGTTGGAGCATCAAGAGGAACCTTATCAAGGAGAAGCCGCACTGGGCAAGGTCAAGCAAGAGGAACACCCTCTGGTGGTCAGGCAGTGACTCCTTAAGTTAGTTGTGGCTACTTTGGCAAGTCCAATCATGCAGAGAATGATTGTTGGAGAAAATCGAGAAAGTGCTTGTACTGTGGCAGTGCCGAGCACCAACTCTCAAGTTGTCCAAGTGTGTCGAAGGTAAGAGGTAGTATTTAATGGCCAGAGAAGTCATCCTCGAAGCAGTCTAGTGCTGGAGGGAATCGACCTAAAGTGCCGGCTAGAGTTTACGCTTTGGACCATCAACAGATTCCTGATTCCACTGAAGTAGTTGAAGGTACGATCCCTATTTTCCACCGTTTAGCTAAGGTTTTAATTGATTCGGGTGCGACATACTCTTTTGTAAACCCTAAATTCATGAGTGGGATAGATGTGAAGCCAATTAAGTCACCTTATGACTTGGAAATTAGAACGCCTACTGGGGATCAAAACTTGATTGCTAACTTGGTGTATAGAGATTGTGAAATACGGGTTGGAGAGCGAAAATTGTTGGCCGATCTGATGAGCTTAACTATTAAGGGGTATGACGTCATCCTAGGAATGGACTGATTAGCTCATTACCATGCTCAATTGAATTGTAAGATGAAAACGGTAGAGTTGTGTATTCTGGGAGAGGCAACCCTAAAATTGGATATAAGGGGTAGACTAGTCTCATCTGCTCTTATTTCAGGAATTCGAGTTAGAAAGATGTTGAGTATGGGAGCTCAAGGGTATTTGACTTTTCTTATAAATACTCTTAGTGATAAGGTTAGATTGGAAGAGATGCCAGTAGTTAAGGAGTATCCAGATATTTTTCCTGAAGAACTAGAGTCCTTGCCACTAGAAAGAGAGATAACTTTTAAAATTGATGCGACTCCAAGAGTAGCACCTATCTCTATGACGCTCTATAGAATGACTCCAACTGAATTGAAAAAGGTGAAATTGCAATTACAGGATTTACTAGAGCGAGACTTTATAAAAGAAAGTGTTTCACCGTGGGGAGCTCCAGTATTTTTTGTTAAAAAGAAAGATGGTAGTTTAAGGTTGTGCATAGACTACCGAGGCTTGAATGACGTTACCGTCAAGAATAAGTACTCTTTACCCCACATTGATGAATTGTTTGACCAATTGCAAGAGGCGGTAGTGTTCTCAAAATTGGATCTCAAGCAGGGTTATTATCAATTGAGAATTTTGGAAAAAGACATATCTAAGACTGTTTTTAACTCGAGGTACAGGCACTTTGAGTTTGCAGTGATGCCGTTCGGATTGACTTATACTCCTGCAGCTTTTATGGATTTAATGCACTGAATTTTTAAACCTTATTTAGATCAATTTGTGGTGGTATTCATTGACGATATATTGGTGTATTCTAAGACTTTAAAGGATTATGAGAAACATTTGAGAATTATTTTTGCAAACCTTGAGAGAACATCAGTTGTATGCTAAATTTAGTAAATGTGAATTCTGGTTGAAGGAAGTAACTTTCTTAGGTCATATAATTTCCAAGAACGGAATTAAGGTAGACCCAACTAAAGTTGAAACAGCTTCTAAGTGGAAGCAACCGGAAAACTCTACTGAAGTTCGAAGTTTCTTATGGTTAGCAGGATATTACCGAAGGTTTATCAAGAATTTGTCTAAAATTGCGGGACCCATGACTGAGTTGACTAAGTGAGAAATTTATATGGAACCCTAAGTTTGAAAAAAGTTTCCAAGAGTTAAAGAAGCGTTTAACAAGGGCACCTGTTTTAGCTTTATCTAATGGAAATGATAGCTTTGTGGTCTATACAGATGCTTTAAAAGAAGACTTGGGGTGTGTATTGATACAGACTGATAAGGTGATTGCGTATGCCTCTAGAAAGTTAAAACCTCACGAGAGAAATTATCCAACTCATGATTTGGATTTAGCAGCGATAGTATTTGCATTGAAAAAGTAGAAACATTACCTATATGGGATGATGTTTGAAGTTTTTACAGACCACAAGATCCTTAAGTATTTGTTTTCCCAAAAAGAGTTAAATTTGAGACAGCGTAGATGGGTGGAGTTTTTAGAGTATTATGATTGCACGATTAATTATCACCCAGGGAAGGATAATGTGGTAACCGATGCTTTAAGTCACCAAGTGAAAGTAGCAGGATTGATGATTAAGAAATTGCACTTGTTGGAAGAGATTAGTAATTGGAACCCTCGTTTTGAACTAAGAAAAGTGATCCTTGAGAACATTGTCGTGAAATCCGTTTTGTTGGATCGTATCAAGGAGGCACAAGAGAAGGATTCCGAAGTACAAAAATAGTTGGAGAAAGTTGATAAGGGGGAAAAGTCAGATTTTTAATTTGGGAATAAATGGTGTACCAAGATTTCGGAATCGCATAGTGGTGTCAAAGGATGAAGGGCTAAAAAGGAAAATTGTGGAAGAAGCGCACCATTCTAAGTATACGGTACACCCTGGAGGAAATAAAATGTACCAAAACTTGAAGAGATTGTACTGGTGGGAGCACATGAAAAGGGAAATTGCTCGGTTTGTCTAAACTTGTTTGATTTGCCAGCAGGTTAAAGCCGAACATCAGAAACCGTCTGGTCTACTGCAACCTTTAGAGATACCCGAGTGGAAATGGGAAAATATCACCATCGATTTTGTATCTGGATTACCAAGGACACAAAGAGGTCACGACGCTGTTTGGGTGATAGTAGATAGATTGATGAAATCTGCTCATTTTCTGCCGATTAGTATGAAGTACCTGCTAGAGAAATTAGCTAAGTTATATTTGGATGAGATTATAAGACTATATGGGATACCTGTAAGTATTGTATCTGACCGAGACCCTCGGTTTGTTTCTTGGTTCTGGCAGAAGATGCAAGAAATGTTAGGAACTAAGTTGAGTTTTAGCACTACATACCACCCCCAGACTGATGGACAGTCGGAGAGGACAATTCAGACCCCTTGAGGACATGTTAAGAACCTGTATTTTAGATTTTGGAGAGAGTTGGAGTAAGTACTTGACACTGGTGGAGTTTGCATATAATAATAGCTCCCATTCATCCATTCAAATGGCTCCGTATGAAGCACTTTATGGCTGGAAGTGTAGATCTCCAATTTGTTGGGATGAAATAGGTGAAAGAAAAATCTTAGACTCAATTGCGGTACCATGGATTGAGGAGGCATGTGAAAAGGTGAAGTTAATACGTCAAAAAATTCAGACAGCTCAGAACCGTCAAAAGAGCTATGCAGATAATCGAAGGAAGGATTTAGAATTTACAGTTGGAGATCAAGTTTTTCTTAAGATCACTCCTTTAAAAGCAAGTTTGATGGCAGGAAAAGGAAAGAAGTTGCAACCAAGATTTGTAGGACCTTATAAGATTCTACAACGTGTGGGAACCGTGGCCTATAAGTTGGAACTGCCACCAAGTTTGTCTCGAATTCATAATGTTTTCTATGTGTCTATACTCAAGAAGTATCATCCAGATCCCTCCCATGTACTGCAACCAGAAAATATTAAGATCGACGAGACACTGACTTATGAGGAGAAACCAGTGAAGCTTCTGGATCGTAAGGTGAAGGAACTAAGAAAAAAGCGAATCCCTTTGGTGAAAGTCTTATGGAGGAATCACGGAATAGAGGAAGCAACTTGGGAAGTAGAGGAGGAGATTTGAAAGAAATATCCAAACCTATTTCCGAATCAAAGTATGAATTTCGTAGACAAAATTCTCTTAAGGGGGACAGGATGTGAGGATTCATGTTTTATTTCTTAATTTAGCCATTTTTATAATTATTTACCATAGTGTTATTTAATTATACTAGTATTGCATGAATTTCCCTTTATCGTGTGCGCGTTGAAAGTTTCTTGTAAGTCGTGCCGGTACGACTAAGTGGAGATTCGAGGAATTAGTATTAGACTCATAAGTATAAGTAATTATAGTGTTAGAGGAATTATCTTGGAGGATTAGTGTATAAGTGTAACAAACAAGAGAGAAAGTGATAGTACGAATCACTATTTCGCACTATTAAGAGTTGACTTTCTTGCAACTTTAACTTAGCTTCCTCAACACATTTCTTCCACAAAATTTAAAACCAAGAAACCCTCCAAAGGAAAAGAAAAGGGAAGAAAGAAACTTCATCTTCTAGCTCCAAGTTTGCTTGCTTTTCACCATCCAACTCACAATTCCTTGGGTTTTTGCTCAACTAGAAGAAAGGTGAAAGGTTGAGGTGTTGCTTGGTGATATTTTTGGTGGAAAATCTGGTCTTCATTTAGGGTTTAAAGGGTAATCACTTCAAATCCTTTAATCTTTCCATTTATACAAAGATTGATGGTTAGTTCTCATGGGTTTGAAACCCTAATGAAGTTTATAGGCTAGCGGACTTGAGGAAACATTTATCTTGTTTTAAATCCTAAGTTAGATGTCTTGATGAGGCCTTTAGGTAGCTGACTTGAGGCTATGTTGCTTGATTGTGGTTGTTTATGTGATTTATAGCTCGATTATGGTTTGATAGTGGAGAGGAAGTGGAAGTAAACCGTGAGGAAGAGAGCTAGCCGAAATTCTGTTTTGATGTCTTGCTTTAAATTCAAAATTTTGATGATTATATAGCTGCTAAATTGATTGATATATGTTGTATTATGTGTGTAGAATGTGCCTTTCGAAAATTATTTCAAATGGTTACCTAAAACTTGAGTTTTGGAAAAGTTCGAAATCTGGAAAATGGTTACTAGGGTAGCTGGACAGGGGTAAGTCTGAACATAACTCTTTGTACAAAATTCAAAATTGAGTGCCGTTTGCGGCATTCAAAACTAGACATTCAGAGCTTTCAAACGGTATAAGAATCCCCTACTATTTCATTTTGAGTAAACCGTAACGAATCGGCAAAGTGGACTGTCCTGCTTTGCCTGTCTATCCGAGAGAAACTGGGAAGCTGCATTTTGTGGCTCGATTTTGTCCCACTTGTGAAACGATTTTGAAAATGATGTCTACTGATGAAATGTAGTATTTTGAACCTAGTTTTTAATTCCATAAACCATTCTCAATTTGGACTTGTGTAGAGTTAGATATGGTCTGATTTCTAAACTGCGTTAAAGCTGGAAACTGGAAATTTTCTGAACAGGCTGCGAAAATCAGCCAACTTTAAACTGTTATATCTTGTTGCTCAAAACTCCGAATTTAGTTCCACTTGTTGTGTTTGAAACTTGGTTTGGAACTCTTATTGTGTTATAAATTTCAGAGGCTGATTCACTTTCTGTGAATTTTGCTGAATTTTCAAACACTGCTGAAAAACCAAGACTGGTTCTGTCCTGTCTTCATGAAACAGAAACTTTGAACTGAAATTTGAATGCTTTCTAGTTGGAATCTTGGAAAAGTGTCTTCTGGTAAGTTTTAGTACTTTTAATCTAGTTTCCAACGGTATAAATTTTTCCATTTTTGGATCTATCAAACTCAAGATCTAATTTTCCAAATTTTGTAGCGCAAAGCTGAAAATTTCGGATTTCGTAGGAAATGAGCTTTTAAGAACTTTTCACTTTCTTTCGCTATTGATAGTCCGTTTTAAACCCGATTTCATGGAGGATACAAGTTTCCCTTGTGACTTTAAATCCTCACTTTTAAATCTCGATTTTCGATGGATTGAACCTCTTCTAAGACATTGTCTTAAATTTCAAGCGAGTGTACTTTCTTCCTTGAATGATAAGTGGTTGTGAGTATATATGAGTGATGGTTGATCACTATTTCTTCAGGCGCTCAAGAGGATTTCGAAGGGGATCTCGAAGCAGACCACTAAAGACTTTATTTACTCACTTGTTTTGAATTGGTGAGTGTCAAGTGCATGAATTGTTGTTAAATACTTGAATTGTTCCTTGTTAATTGAGTATTTTGGAATTGTCGAGACGGGCGTGTACTTTATTACACTCGTTCTCTTTTAGATGAGTTTATAATTGAATTGTGTGAAGTGAATTGTTTAAGTGAATTGAGTGAATTGTTGCAATTGTAATCGTACATCTGGAGACGCCCAAAACTCATTGGCTAACTTTGTGACTCGAGCCGGCATGGACTTGGTCGAGAAGCTTGGTGAACCAAGAGAAAATCATAAAGTTTGATCTTTTGAGATCTCGCTTGGCATACTCGAGTAGTATTGCCTTTTATAGTTGAAGTGCGGGCCCGGAACTGGGGGTGTAACGGTGAACGGAATTTTGAAGTAAGTGGAGTTCTACGAACTTAATACCTACCCGGTTGACGAAGTGTCATCACGTGGAGGTATTGGATCGAGCCTTGGCAAAGTAAGAGGAATCTAGCTCTTGAGAGCTCTCGTATCCTTATTGATTGTGTTTTATTATTAATTGTGAATTTCCTGAATTTTCTTTATCTTTATTTCCTATATAAGTGTTATTGTTACTTGAACTATGTGTTTGCATGTTTTTTTTTCTTGGCCTCACTGAGCGTTAGCTCACCCCATTAGTTTGTTTTCCTTAACAGGAGCTCGGAATGGAAAGGTTTTTGGGAGAAGCCGACTTGATTATCTTTTGAGTAGAATTTTGAATGTAATTGATTAGTCGACTTATGGTGGTTGTATTATTGGGAGATTTGATGTATACTTTTGGAACTTGAGATGTAAGATTTGAATATGAATTTAAGGAAGCGACTTTTCCTTACTTCGACTTTTATTATTGGTTGTTTATCTTTACGTTTGAATTAGACTTGTATAGAGTCCTGACGAGAGTTAGGCTGGCGTCCCGCCGATACCTTTGGGTTCGTCCTAGGGAGAAGTGGGGGCGTCACAACTTATACCTTCCAAAAACCTTCTTGAAAGTGAAGAACCAAGCTACTTCTTCCAAAACTTTCACCACACCAAACTTCCTAAGCACCAAGATGAAGGTTTAATTGGTTTAGTTTTTGTGGTTCAACTCAAACAAGGCTAAATCAATATGTAGTTGGAGGTTTCTTCCCTCTTGTTTTTCTCTCCCAAAATTTCGGCCACCATGAAGGAAAATGAAGAAATGAGCCAAGAAGAAAGATAAGACGAAAGAAAACTCATTTGGTCAAACATTTCCTTGATTGCCGACACTTGGCAACTCAAGATTCTTTCTTTTTTTTTTCTTTTTTTCACCTTTCTTTAGTCAAAAATGGTGGCTGACTTAAGGGTTAATTTAGGAGAAATTAAATGAAATAAAAACAAGGAAATTAGGGTAAGAAAATATTGGTAAAGCGGTGTACTCAACCGGTAACAAACGGCGCACGTCGGTTCAAGCCTATTCCCTTAACTCCCTTGTACTTTTGTTTTAACTTATGATTCACTAACTTATTATTAGTACTTCTAATCACACACTTCCTCTTACCTAATACCCACTCTTATCCACCAAATTTAGTGCACACACCTCACCAATCGATCACACTACCAAAATGCACCAAAACCCTAACTTACTCTAACTTTAAAAGTAAAAGTAAAACTCTTGACTCAACTATTGAAATCACCATGAAATTTAGGGCTAGAAACTAGTTAAATAGTCAAAATAAATAAATATAGAAGAAATATAAATTAATTTTTCAAAAATGGGAGGAAATTCTGAAGGAATTTTCGAGTCCTCACATAAATTGATGGCAGGGTTGAGAAGAAAAGTTTTTGCCATATTCCCAATCATGTTGACATGGTTCTTTATTTTCCATCATTCCTAAAATTTTCTAATTCTAATTCATCTTCTAATTTATCGGAATTTTTTTAATCTATATTAGAAATAAGGTATTTTTCATCTATACTTATGATGCTATATATTTTACTTTCACTATCATTACTATCAATACTTATCACATCTATTATGTCATCTAATTCTTCTAGAATTTTACTCTTTCTAATTTTTGTTATATTTATTAGGGCTTGCTAAATGATTAGGTTTTCCACAAATATAGCAATTACATTTTTCATTACTATGTTTTTTGACATATCTACAAGATTTTCTACCTTTTTGATAACTTTTACTTTTTCTTATAATTTTTTTCTTCTTATATTTCTCCCTATCAAATTTATCAAAAATTTCTAATTTTTTATAATACTATTTTCTCTTCTTTTTTCTCTATATTGTTGTGAAGTATATACAACTTTTTTTACAAAATCCATAAATTTGCTTTTTAAGAGTTCTTTATATATCTATTTTTGTACATTTTCTCTAAAATAATTCATTGTAAATATTACTCGAGCACCTACTCCTAGATTTTGTGGGAAATTTCGTTCTTTCCATTTATTTTCTATTTCTCTTCCTAGATTTCTAGGTACTTTGCTAAGATATATGTAATCTATGTCGCACCCCATTTTTCGTGATAAAAAGGTTTCTACACAAAATGTGTTTTGGATTTTTCATTAAAAAAATAAGTGAAGAAGGGCCTAAAATGGGAGTTTTAAATAATGCAATAGTTTTGACCCAAATTTTAGTCTAAAAATGATTTTTTAAGAAAACAGGAGTCACCACTGGGTATTGAATTTAGGTGTACCAAGTCACCTAAAAATATTTTTGACCAAAAATAAAATAGAATTAAATAAAACCTTTTTTTGACAACTCCACGTCTTTGAAAATAAAGAAAAAATGAGTTTGGGAGTCACGGTTGAAGTAAGGGAAAGACAAAGGTTTGATCAGTTCAAATTTAAGGCACCCTTTCAACTTAGTCTAAGTTAGTTGCAAGATTTAGTCAAAATTTTCCTAATTTAAACCTTAGATTTTTCACATTTGGATGTTTCTATATAGATGCAAACATAAACTTGAAGAAAATATCAATATGGGCAAAATGTCTATTCAAGGTCTAATTCGTACCAATCGCATTAATTGCGAAGTTCAAAATAATTTCTTGAAGGGGTCACGAGTATACAAAATGAAATTCAAAAGAAATAAAATTTATAATGCATATATAGAAGTATATATAACCAAAAAAATTGGAATGCAACATAATGGGTACGGGAGACAAAAAACTCGTGACACAATTTTCATTCTCATAAGGGGATTAATGGCGCATTAAGCTAGAACTCTATAATTGTCCATTTTTCATATTCAAAGGGTGACTCTTCTAATCTAAACAAAGCAAAATGAACTAAATTATTTTCTAATTTTCTAAAATATCCTCAAAAATAGAAAAATATGCATGAAAAGAATGAATAACACACTGTATGAATCTAGCACGTGGATGACCTAAGAGTCTAGCATTGGACTAATCCATTTCTATAAATCCTCATCAGCTTTGGGTTAGTAAGGAAGTAAGCAAGGATCACAACTAGCATTGGACTAGTGCAGTGATATTAAGCGTTCATCATTCATAATAAAACAAATAAAGCATGAACACGTATGACACATTGTGAGAACCCGAAATTTTCATATTTTTCATTTTGAATTACTTGCTTGTATTTATTGAATGCTAATAGACTGTTGTACCTTATTGATTCTTTCAATTGATTGCCTATTGTTTTGTGGCAAGACATATTTATGGAAAGAAAGATATTTTGATGCAAGAGATATATATCACTTGAGATTCTGCCTTTTGTCAACTTTTCAAACAAGATTTGATCAAGACAAAGGTTTTTGTTTATTTTTGCTCACTTTTAGTTGTTTGCAAGTTGTTTTGTGACCCGACAGTTATTTAAATATTTTTTTTTATTTTCACTTACTAGCCGTAAATTATTGGTTGCTTTACTAGTTCAATCATGAGTTTTATCTTATTTTCTTGTTTAACTTGGTACATGTTTAATTTGGTGCATGTTAAGTTTCATAGTATATGATACTAGTGTGACCGACTAGTGAGGTGTGTGCAATAAATTTGGTGGACGAGATCGGGTGTAGTGTTAGAGGGATTATGTGATTAGAAGTATTAAGAGTGAATTAGATGAACACAAGATGAATTGGTTATTAGAAACACAAGAGAGACAAAGAGATAGGAATGAAACCATGTAGTGCCAAGTGTCAACCATCTAGGATACCATTTGACCAAGAGAAGTCTTGTGTTTATCTTCCAATTTGGCACCAAAACTCCATCATTTTCTTCTTGAGATGGCAAAAAATGTGAGAGAGAAAGGGAGAGAAAAACTACAAGTTCAAGCCTTGATTTCTTGCTTGATTAGTGAGAGAAAACAAGAGAAAACCCTAGTCTACTCCGACAAACCTTGAATCAAGTTTGGAAGGAAGCTATTGGAGAAGTTTTGGAGGAAGAAACCCTTGAGTACTTCTTGCTGAGCTATCCATCTAAGGTTTTGGAAGTAAAGAGGTGAACTTTGCTAGAAATCTTCCCTTATCTTTGATTTATTTGATATATGATGTTATAGAAGCTAAAGGAAGGACTTGTATAGTGGATTTCATGATTTTCAGGCTATGTTGTGAATTTCTAGCTTTGTTTTGTGGGATTTAAGAGATAAACTTGATAGCAACCTTAGCTTTCTTCACTTGTCTTTGCATCTACTTAATGGATGATACTCTATAAGGTAAAAGGCATGACTTTTTTGGAAGATTTCCGGTTTGTCAAGGTTATGTTGCAATTTCCAATTTTGGTGCATAATCCAGTTAGTTTAGTTTAGAGCTTTGAATATGTGAAATTTTGATGGGTTTGTTTGCTAAGAAGATGGTTCATAGATATCATGACATGATATCTTGATTGATAATGGGTTCGCCAAGAAAATAAGGTTGAAAGTTGGAAGTTTTGTTTGAAAATTTGGGGAAAACTTGCTGTAATTTCTATTAGAGTTGGCCGGCTAGAAAAGGGCCATTTTCCAGCTTTGATTTCTAGAATTTTGTGGTGATTTTGGAAAGTTTTTGCTCAAGATACTTTGTTAAACCTAAATCTTCACATGTATGTTGGATTTGAGTCAAACAAATAGGGCAAGAGAAGGAAAATGAGTTTTCTCCAACATGTTTTCTTGCTCAAAATTTCCAGTTTTGTGCCTCGAAAATCTTGTCCCGTTGTCTTCAAAATTCTTTGACTATAATCGACATGTTCTTGCTCCATATTATACTTGAAACATGGACCTATCATACATGTGGTTTTCCCTTGATTTGAACAAGAAACCGTGGCCCTTTCGGAAGCTATATTAGGGTTAAACCTGCAATTTTCTATGTTTGTTAAGTGAAATTTCAAACTCATATATTCTCATTTATCTTGACTTTAAATGGATAGACTCTTGATAGCTTATATGACCACAGGACTTGAGAAGATGAATCAGGGTTTGAAGTGGAAACATTGAGGTCAAGTGGTGAGTGTTCCTTATGTTTGTGAATTGAATGCCTTGATTGTGTGGTTATTGTTTCAAAGATCACTGTATGATTGATAGGCGAGTATGTACTTTACCGCAACTCGATCTAAGAAAATATGAATTTTCAACGATTACCTGATTGAATGTTACTTGTGCATGAATGTAAGTTATTGGCTGAATTAGTTCCTTGCCCTTCGTTGCTAGTCTATTCGAGCCAGAAGCAGATTCGGTCGGGTAGGTTGGTGACCCTGGACCACTGTTTTGGTATACTCGAGTATGACCACGAAATCAGGTGGAGTACTGGCTAGTGAATGAAATGCAATGAATGAATGACTGATTGAATGACTAAATGAAATGATCAATGTCGAGATTTTTGTTTTCAAATGTGTTTTCAAATATCGGAAGTTATAAGGGAGAAATGGACGAAGACTGAATGACTAAATGAATGAATGGCTCCAAGTGAGTTCATATCCTTTAAATGATTGAATGTTTACTTTTTGAATGCCTTGAGACTGTTTACTACTATTTACTACTGTGCAAAGTGTGTGAAATTGTTAAATGTAATATTTTTGTGCTTTGATTGGTGTTTGTCGCGCCCTATTTTTGAAAAAATAAAATTTATGGGTTTATAAAATGAATTTTGATTGAAAAATGAGTTTTTGATTTGTTAGAAAATAAGGGCCTAAAATGGGACTCAAAAAGTGCGACGATTTTGGCCCAAAATAATAGTTTAAAAAGGGTTTTTAATAAAAAAATAGGAGTCGCCACTTGGTATTGAGTTAAGGTGTACCAAGTCACCTAAACTGAATTTTAAATAAAAAGTAGAGAAAATCCTTTTTAAACGACTCCAAGTCTTCGAAAATGAGAGAAAAGTGTTCGGGAGTCACATTTTGAAGAAAGGGAAAGCAAGGATAAAATCCAAGACGCCCTTTCAACCTAATCAGAGTTAGTTGCGTGATTTAGTCAGAAAATTTTCTTAGTTTAACCTATAAAACTTATCACATTTGGATGTTACTATATGAATGCAAACCTAGACCTAATAGCTATCAGAAGGGTCAATATGTCTCTTCGAATTTTAATTTGTTCAAATCGCATTAATTGCGATACCCAAAAGTGATTCTTTGAAGAGGTCACGAATATGCAACAATGAGACTTAAAAAAACAGAAAAATTATAATATACAAATCTATGTGACCTAAAAGAGAGGGATGCAACATAACGGGTACGGGGGTTAAGATTCGTGACTCAATTTTCCCTTTTATAGAGGGAATACGAGCGTGCTAAGGTTAAAAAATCATATTTGTCCATATCCCATATTCGAGGGGTAATTTTCCTAATTTAATCAAGCAAATACACTAATCTACTCCTAATTTCCTTAAATGGAATAAAAGTCTAAATGTTATATGTCACACATAGGGATAAGGGATATATATAGGGGAAATATCATGCAAAATGGTAAGAATCCTAAAAAGTAGAGAAATATGCATGAAATATAGTGATTTGTCACACAAGTATGATCTAGTGCGTAGGAACGGCCTAAGGGTCTAGCGTTGGACCAACCCCTATCTATAAGTTCTCACTAGTGTTGGACTAGTGAGAAATCGGAAAAAAGGGCCACAACTAGCGTTGGACTAGTGTGGTGATGTCATGCATTTATTATAATCAAATAAATCATATAAAACATAGTAAAGGCAAGAAAGCACATAGAGCACATAGCACGTAAACATGATATCTAGACGCAAGACCCTAAGAAAGCGAGTAAACACGTAAACACACAAGCATGCAAGCACACAAAGCAAATAAGAGTAAATAGAGACTTAACTATTACATTTGGGGGGCCTAACTGCAATTTAAGGGGGAAAAGAATAAAAGGAGTAGAGTAATTTGACATTTAAATAACTACCTAACTATTACATATTCTATCTAAATACCTGTCTTAAACCCCCTAACTATTACAATTTGGCATTTAAATGCCTCTCAAATAATCAAAAATTAAATTAAAATAAATATTAAAAAACAAATAAAGTGAATAAATAAATGAAACAAAATAAAATAAAAAACATTCAAAAAACATGCAATTACACACATAAATTCACATAGGATCAAGTAAAATCAAAATAAAGGAGTAGAGTGTACCTCCCTTGAATTAGTGACCTAATGAAACGAAATTTCTCTTATTTACTCTCCAAAACAAAGAAAATGGTCAAGGCATCAATTTATTTGACAAATAAATCATAAGGAAATGGAAATAAATATGAAATCTATCAATTTAGGCATTCAAATGGAATATGATTAATAATTAAAAAATAAAAGTAACTTCTATCTAAGAAATCAAACAAACAAGGACTTAATTGTAAACATTGAAAAAATTTTAGGGGCTAAATTATTATTATTACAAAACTTGGGAGTCAAAAATTAAAGAGAAATAAAATTTAAGGCTCAAAGATAAAGCCTACCAAACCCAATGCTAAAATTCACAAAAATAAATCAAAAACCAATTGCTCCACTTGCTAAAATTAAACAACAAAAAGAATCACCAAACTCTTTAATTCTTTTGCTAAAACCCAAATCAAACTATAAATTTATCAAAATTATTAAACCTTAAATTTCATCCTAAAACTCACACATAATCTGTCCAAAAATCATATTAAAGCATGCCAATGAAAATTAACATTTTAAAGAGACAAGATTGATTGATTTTTTCAATTTTCTGGGCTATAGCAGAATTACTTAGAAAACTAGGGGTTAAAGTGCAATTTAAAAAAAATCATGCAGCCTGGTACGAAGAAGCTTTCTTCTTCATCGCTGGTTTCTTTCTTCTGCAATTTTTCCTTTTGCAACCTTCTGCCTTATTCTACCAGGTAGATTAAATGTAAAACTCAAGCAAAACCCACTAGTTTATCAATCTAAAACCGACAAAACTTCAACCCATTTAATTAACATCATCCAAACACGATTGACCATTTCAAGAAGAACTAACAATGCATCTATACATGAAAACGCAGCAAAGAATGAAAGAACGAAACTTGCGGTAATTGAAATTGGCTCCACATAAAGTCAATGTTTTTCTAGCCAACTCATCGAATCATTAAATATCAAATTACTCTGAAGCCTTTTGAACGTATCTGAATCAGCCAAACGAGTTTCTCTAAAGCATCAGAGATGAAACCACAAAGAGAAGAAATAACATGCGCGTGCATAAGGAAGAAACCCATGCGATGAACTCATCTTCACAAAATTATGTTAAAATGACGGGAAGAAAATTTAGAGTTACCTGCAAATGTTGGTGAAATCAAACGAACACGAAATCTCCCAAGAACTGCGTACCGACTCCTGGAACGAAGGCAAGGAAACTTTGTCACAGAAATTGCAGCGATGACGAACCCGCGACTTTGAGCCCCAATTTAGTTGCCTTAGAGGTGTTTTCACTCGATGATTACGGAACGAAAGTTGTTTCCAGATATCCAGAGAAGGTGTAGAAAGAAAAACCTACGGAACGAAAGTTGTTTCCAGATATCCAGAGAAGGTGTAGAAAGAAAAACCTCCTCAAAATAAGCACTATCGAGACCAGAAATGAGCAAGAAAGAGGGCTGATTCGTCAGCCTGGTGACCAGATTTCTGCAATTTTTTCTTCCTCCTCTCTCTCAAATTTCTCCCTCTTTCCTCTGTGTTTCTTGTTCACCGCTGCCTTCCCTCCTGTTCCCTCTTTGTTCCTCTCAATTTTTCAGTTTCTTTCTTCCCCTTTCTCCCTTCCTTTCTCTCTCTTTCTCTCTCTTTCTCTCTTCCTTTTCTTTCCAGTTTTCCTCTCGTTTCCCTCTATCTCTCTGTAGTTTCTTTCTACCTCTCTTGCTTCCCCAGATTCTCTCCTCTTCCCTTGTTTCCTCCTTTGTTTCCTTCAACCGCTACCCTTCCTCAATCTCTCCTTCTCTTGGTTCTTTTTTTTCTCTTTTTTTCCTCCCTCGAAACCCTTTTTCCTTCCTTTCTTTTTTGCCTTTGGTTTCTTGCCCGCAGCTTTCTTTTTTCCTTGCTTGTTCCAGATTTTTCCTCATCTTCCTACACCTGTCTTGCCACCTAGCCTCTTGCATATGTTGTGCAAAATGCCGAAACCACATGGTTAATGCTCACCTATCCCACTTAACTATTATGCATGCCTTCCACCTATCTTGTTTTTCCTTTTTTTATTTTTTTATTTTTCAAAACAAATTTAGGGTAAACAAAATGTTAATTCCTAATAGAGATTGCCTTGCAAAAATTTCATTTTATTTGGAAAAAATTGAATTTGAAAAGATTAAAAATAAATTTTTGTGAGAATTTTCCTTTTTTCAGAAATTTTATGCAAAAAACGTTTGTTTTGTTGATTATTTTTTAAAAGAAGATGAACCTAATTCAATAAAAATAACTAACTATCATTTTGTGAACTAAAAATTAAATTAAATTAAATTAAAATGGAATTAAATAGAATTGAAATTTTGGTGTCTACACCTTGCCCCCTTTTTTTCTGAATTTCGAAGAAACTTGAAACAAAGACGTAGATACCAAATACTTATCTGTAGTTATTCCGCTGCGAATTGAAACAAGCAAACATATAAAGGTCAGTGGGATAAAACCCAACCCTGCCGAAAATTGGTCAGTGGGATAAAACTCGAACCTGCCATGAAATTAGTCAGTGGGATAAAACCCGAGTCTGCATAAAAGTGGTCAGTGGGATAAAACTCGAACTTGCCATAAAATTGTTGTAGAATGCCTTTTGTAGAACTTCGAAAATTTTGATGGAGATAGATGACTTCTTCTAAAAAGATTTGCCCCAGTGTGATGTTATTGGACCTTTGGACCTGCAAAAGAGGAATAATTATAATGACAAGATAATGCCACCACTATCCGATCAACCTCACTTTCGAGAAATGTGTAAACATGAGTATTTGAACGTTCTTCTCCACTGTAGCAAAAACTCAACTTTGCTCTGCGAACTGCATCAAATTTTTTTAACTTCCAATGCTAATCAAGTATGTCATTTCGTATCCAGATACTTTCAATAAGTCACAGGGATTGCCATTTGATAAATCCAAAGAGATAAATGAGACCATAAAACACAAGAAAAAATATTCTACTTACACAAAAATGATGCAAATTCCAGTAACATGAAAACAACTATTTACTTTTATTGAAAGAAAATTGACTTTGGAGAAATGAACCTGTATACTCAGAAGTTTATATTTGACGAATCAAAACACTTTATTCTCACACAAAATACCACATTTGACCCTTTGGATATCGCTACTCTGGAGTTCAATGCTGGCAATAGAACCACAACTGTGAAAAGAAATTCAACTGAACTGAGTTACCAGTCATTCAACTCCAAACTCACTTTTCCTCATAAAACCCTACCTTAGCGCCCTTTCGGGTTTTCACTAAAACTACCCCCACCTTTTATTTTCTTTTTCTTTTATTTTTCATTTTTCATTTTTTCTTTTTTTTGTCCTTTTTTTCTTTTTCTTTTTTTTTCTCTTTTAAAAAGGCACCCTTTCGGGTTTTCACCTAATGAACAAATCTTGCCGATAGCCTTTATCAACTCAGAAATGTATTTTAAGAAATGATGGCATCAATGCGACAATCCTTCTCTTGCAAACTTGGTGAAGGTGTATTGACATCATGTGCCATGTGATTAGAAAATTTCCTAAAAGAGATGACGCAAAGAACGGAAATCAAGACTTTCAGTTTTTCGTAATGTGGTCAGGTGAGGTACTAAGAAAAGATTAAGACTTGAAAACAGATTTTATAAGTGTTTAAATCACCTGAGGTCGCATCCTCATATTAACCCTATTTAGGATTAAACTAAAATTGCCCCAGTTTATTTTCAACCGAGATTCTTTTCTTTAATTTTCTTTTCCTTTTGTTCCTTTATCACTTTTCACCTCTTGAGCCTTTTCTTCTCTTTTCTTTCAACTCAATCTTGCCCCAGTGTGGGGTTTGCGATCCTCAGGGGTTGTCAAACGAAATGATTTATTCTGAAGGTTCAAAAGGAAAAACTAGGGATAGAATATTTAATTGGGAAAGAAGAAGGTTTGACTTTCATTCCATTCTTCGCATTTACTCTCAAAGGAAGCTTCCATTTATCAGATGAAGAATTTCTTACACATATCCGAATTGATCGGTTGAGGGAAAACTTGTCCATCAATTTCTGCAAGAACAAGTGCTCCACCAAGCAATACCTTCTTGAAAATAAAAGGGCCCTGCCAATTTGGTGCAAACTTGCCTTTGGCCTCCTCTTGCACTGGCAAAATTCATTTTAGCACTTTGTCTCCTTCTTCAAATAATCGTGGTTTGACTTTCTTGTTGTAAGCACGAGTCATTCTCTTTTTCTGCTTCTTATTAAAATGAATGCTAATTTTTATCTCTTTGACCTTGATCTCAGTGACAATATTAATGATTTCTGTTTTTTCTAAGTTCGGTTCGAATTTCTCTTCATATTGTTCAAGATTCTTTAACAAAGACTCAGATTCTTCCTCGTTATCGCTCTCGTCTTGAATTTCTGATTCCATAATTTCGAATTCGTGAGAGATATCGAGATTGCAGTCATCAAATTTCGAAATATTGATATCCAAGGGGTCAATGTGTTTTATTTCTGGCCATCTGAAAAAGAATGAGATAGAGACAACAATGTGTAAGTAAAACAATTGGAAAATGAACACTGTATATTTCATTGAATTTCAAATAAAGGACAAAACGTCATAATACACTACTTAACATAAAACTTGTATTGAAAAGATAATTGATTCAAAACTATTTACAAAACTGAAAGACCAAAGATGATCAATGCGAATGATTTCTTTCGTAATTCTCAACCAAATGCAATCCTCTAGATTTACCGAAATTCCCTTCGGGAGGGAAGGTAATTTGCGGTCCAGTTTTGGATGGCTCCTTCGAGTACAAAAGGCTTTTGGACTATTCCAATTACTTCATTCTCCTCCACAATATTTTTGGCAAACTCCTCAAACTCCTCGTCAGTGGTAATTGCCCCTACAGTATTTTATACTCAGGAAGAGGGTTCTTGCTGACATTCAGCCCTGGCTCACCTCTTTTCCTTAAAACTATTATGTCTTCAGCATCAATCATGTCTTAGGTCTTATGCTTTAGTGCCCAACAATTGACAGTAGAATGGCCAGGACATTCAGAGTGATATGCACAAATGGCTTGAGAATCATAGCCAGCAGGAATGCCCCTAGGGTAGATTTTAGGAGGCACCACGCCAATTTTACCAGCAGCCTTCAGTTGCTCGTATAATTGGTCGAGAGGTCGGCCTAAATTGGTAAAGGTGCGGTATTGAATTTGATTTTGGATTTTATTGGTTTGAGAATAATTATAGGTTTGGTTATTTGGCTGAACAGGTCTTGGATTAAAAGAAGGTCGAGATCGAGTTGGCAAACTTGGTTGAGAAATCTGGAAAGGTGGTGCAGGGACGTTTGTGTAGTTGGGTCGACAGTGAGGATGGTTGACAGTAGTGTGACAGACAGGATGGGAGTTTGGATAATGCGGGTAGGAGGATGAGTAGGTGGGTTGATTCTGAACTCTGGATCTAGTCATAGGACTTTGATCCCAAACGAAAGCATTCTCTCCTTCCTTCTTATTGAACTGAGATTTCTTGCCACTACTACTCTGACCTTGCAAAGCTTCCAGTTACATTTTCAAGGTCAGCACGTTGACTATCTTTCCTGCTTTGACGAATTCGTCAAATTCTTCTAACTTGTTTACAATAGCTGCAAATGAGCATCCAGTTATTCGAAAAATTTCCTCAAACTATGGTGGGTCATGAGCTTTGATAAATGTTCGAACAATTTCGTCCTCGGACATCGGGGGTTCCACTTTAGCAGCTAATTTCCTCCAACGCTTGGCATACGTCTTATGATTCTCCGATGGTTTCCTCTTGGTCCCCTCAAGCGTGGTGGTTCTCGTCGATGTAAGCTCACAATTATACTCATATTGTCTTACAAAAGCGGTTGACAAATCCAACCAAGTCCTCATCTCATCAGGTTTCAAATTGGAGTACCAATCCAGTGCATCACCTTCTAAACTTTCGGGAAACAATCGAACTGGCAAATTCTCGTCATCTACTGGATTTCCTAATTTGTTTGTAAACATTCAGAGATGTGTCTTGGAATTGGCCATTCCGTCGTACTTACTAAATTTGGGTGTTTTAAAACCTACAGGCAGTTGCATATCAGGAAACAGGTACAATTCGTTATAGTCCAAACCTCTTTATTTGCTCAAACCTTGGCTCTTCCTTATGAACTCATCAAACCGATCCAACCTTTTTAACAGAGTTTTGTCAATTGGCGTGGAGGATTCCCCTACTTCAACTTTTCCTTGTGCAGCGGTATCTAGCGTGAATGGTTCTACAATGGAATAAGAATGTGGTCCTTGAGATTCAAGTGGCATGCTCAGACTAATAGGTGGATAATTTTGAGGAACTTGAGTGTGAGGAGAATTGATCTGGATATTGGATGCATAGGTATGTGGGAGGTCATGAGTGGGATAGGTGAAAGCTTCCTCAAGTGGATTTACGACATGTGGAGCGAAAGAGGTTTGAGTATAGGGTAAGGGTAGTGGTTGCGGTTCAGGTTGACCAGCAGGTAAGAGATCTTGCTGGATGCTGTTGCTGCTGCCAGCAACCAACTGATCAATCACGCGTCGTTGTGCGTCCATCTCCATACTTAATTCACTGAATTTGTTTAACACTTCGCTCAGTTGAGCTCCCAGATTTGCAAGGTTGGGTGATGACGTCGTTGCAGACCTATCAGATGATTCAGAATGCGTACTCATGTTTACACTATTTCTCAAAACTCGGCTACGCGATTGTGTAATGATGGGGTTTCTTTGCGTAGTTATGTTTCCAATTACCTAAAAATTTAGGAAAAACCCTATTTAGATCCCCCTCTTGATTAACTGCGGACAAAAAGAAAGAAAAAGAAAAAGACGCGAGTTAGTAAAAATTTAAGGAATTCATATACATGTCCTATTGGGAGCCCTTTTTATGCCAAGGGTTGGCCTAGAATGAAAATGCAATCCTCTAGGGTAGGCACCATACAATAGTTGATGAATCCGATCAATTTATTGATATTCAAGTGAAAAATAATTTGAAAAATTTGGTCAATTGGAGTGGCAAGAGACATTTGTCCTAACAAAATGAGAACAAAGTCCGAATGGATTGATTACTTTGATTAACACATAAAATGATGTGTGAAAGAGCCTACTTTTGAAAGGATTACAATGTCTCGATTAGTTTATTCAGTGAACCTTAGATTGAAACCCTAAAAGAGAATAAACGGGTCAAATGGATCGGATGAAATTGATGATTTATTCAAAAATTGACTGGATCGCCCTAAAAATGGGTAAACTAGTCAAATGAAATAAATAAAATTGATGATTTACTCAAAATTGACTGGATCACCCTAAAAATGGGTAAACTGGTCAAATGAATTAAATGAAATTGATGATTTATTCAAAATTACTGAATTGTCCTAAAAATGAGTAAACTAGTCAAATGAATTGAATGAAATAAATCGATCAAATAGATCGGATGGAGTGATGATTTATTCAAAAATTGACTGGATCACCCTAAAAATGGGTAAACTAGTAAAATGAATTAAATGAAATTGATGATTTATTCAAAATTGACCGGATTGTCCTAAAAATGAGTAAACTAGTCAAATGAATTGAATGAAATAAATTGATCAAATAGATCGGATGGAGTGGATGGTTTATCCAAAAAAATTGACTCGATCATCCTAAAAGTGAATAAACTCGTAAAATGAAATGGATGGAATTGACAGTTTATTTGAAAATTGACTAGATTGCCCTAAAAGTGAGTAAACTAATAAAATGGATTGGATGGAATTGACGATTTATTTGAAAACCGACTGAATTGTCCGTCTATTGGTAGTCTCAAAATTTTACAAATTTTGTTGCAATGCATTAATCTATGAGCCCTCTAAAATCAGGATTTGGCCTCGATATATTTATCATCTCAATAATGAGGAATTATTTGTGAATTTCTTCAACTTAATGCCCTTTTCGCCAGGGATTTTTATCAATTCCGATAAAATGGCCAAAAGATGATTGTTAGATGCTCATATTTTAATGTGCAAAAGTTACTCTAATATCATGGAAAAGATCGGATCCTACCTTATCTCATGCACTACCTCTTTGAACGGTACAAGAAATATAGACGTGCAAATCTCATTGGATTACATATCCGAGACACAAGGTGGCTTATTCCTAACGTAGGATTCCCTATGCAGCATTCCCTTCTAAGGTTGATGCATGATGTCAGTTTATCAAAATGATTAAATATTCAATTTGAAATGAAAACATGACCTAAGGGGCCCTTCGTATACCAGAGTGGGTCTAAAATGATGTGCACTTATTAATCTACGAATGCAATATATCGGAATTTAAACGTGCAATAACCTATCTAAGAGGGTAGATTCTAAAAGAGTATCATGCCAGAACTCTTATTTTCTAGTGTTTATGAATGCAAAAGATGAGAAAATAAGGAAATGTTAGTTCAACAAATAACACATAACACGTTGGGCAATTAGATGATACAAAAAGCGAAAAGAAAGAAAAATAAGGAAAGAGGGGTGGGATCCCTCCCTTCATGTCTAGTGTTCCTAGTTGGGTACGGTCGACTCTATCCTAAGTGATTTCTAATATGGATGCATGAGGTTGGACTCACTAATGCATCTAGACTTGATAAAGATTCAGGTCCCCAAACCTTCAGACCAAAGGCGAAGGGTCATCAATCCCAAGGGCTAAGAGTCGATGGTTCGAGTGATCCCTTGGACATTGTTACGCGCACATCGTGCCACGGCTACATGTCCAAGTGGATCGATCCTAATCCTAATGGGGTGGAGTGGCGCGACAACCACTAAAAGTAAAAAGAAATGAAGGGTTATAAAGTAAAACATATGCATGTATGAACTGCTCCTTTTGAAGGGAGGGATTAAATACCATCGCACGTGGGTGAAGATTCTAGGGTAGCTATGTGAGGACTTGCAAATTCTTCATATTTTCATAAAATTCCCTTTTATTTTGAATAAATTACTTTATAATATCTTTACTACTCATTTACTCCCTCAATAGTTGCAATAAATCATAGAATCAAGAGTTTCATCTTTAGTTTTATAGTTAGGGTAAAATAGGGTTTCTGCGTATTTTGGTAGTGTGAGCACTTGGTGAGATGTGTGTATTAAATTTGGTGGTTAAGAGTGAGTATTAGATAAGAGAAAGTGTGTGATTAGAAGTACTAATAACAAGTTAGTAAATCATAAGTGAAAACCCTAGTACGTGCGAGTTAAGGAAAAACGGCTTGAACCGACGCGCACCATTTGCTACCGATTGAGTGCACCACTTGGACACTACTTTATTACCTTAATCTCCTTGATCTTAGTACTAATAATAAGTTAGTAAATCATAAGTGAAAACCCTAGTACGTGCGAGTTAAGGAAAAACAGCTTGAACCGACGCGCACCGTTTGCTACCGATTGAGTGCACCACTTGGACACTACTTTATTACCTTAATCTCCTTGTTCTTACTTGAGCAAAATCAGCCCTAAATATCTCCTTATACCAGCCGAAATTTTGGACTAAAAAACAAGAGAGAAAAGAAAAAATTTGACCACCAATCAAAGTGTAACACTCGTTGGAAATTTAGTAAATTTTTGACTAAACCAATTTCCTTTCTTCTAATCTTTACCTTGGTTTCATTTCTTCTTCATTTTTCCCTTTGTTGGCCGAGCTTTAGGTGAGAAAAAAACAAGAGAGAAACTTGCAACTTCAACCCTTGAATCAAGCTTGTTTGAGTGAAATCAACAAAACCAAACCGATTAAACTTACCTCTTGGTGATTGGAAGGCTTGGTGTGCTGAAATTTTGGGAAGATAGTGGTTTGTTTCTCACTTACAAGGAGCTTTTGGAAGGTATAAGGCTTGAGCTTGCTTTTCTCTTGTTTAATCTTGCTAAAGTTGGTATAGAAGTTCTTAATCTTGGTTTGTAATGGTTAATTTCCTAGTTTTTGATGGTAAGGTGGAATTTTTAGCTAGGGTTTGTAATTTTCAGTTTTGGTTAATGTTGTTTATCTAGTATATGATGGTATTGAGTTAGGCTATGAATGTGGTGAAGTGCTTGGTTATGAATTTTTAGAGTAAAAGTTGAATTTCCAGCATAGATAGTGATTCTGCCCTGTTTTTGGAACAAAACGGACCTGCATATTCGTCCATGATAAAGGACAAATCAACTCTTGGTCAAAACATGAAAATTTTAGGGAATTGAGTTAACTATCTACCTACAAAATTACAGCTCAATCAGAGCACTGTATATTGTAAAATGACTAAAACACCCCTGACTGCCCAAATGCCCTGTTTAACCGACAGCTTTCTATTTTCTCTAAAATTTCAAATTTTGACCTTGATAATGCAAGGACTGGGTATCAATGTCTTCATAGGAAATTTAGGTCTCTGTCTGAGCTTCGAAACGCCATAAAATTTGCCCCAATCCGATAAGCGTAGCTTTAATTGTGACCAAAACGCCGAAAGATGACAAACCTGTCACTTAGACATTCTTCTTTAATACTAGTTTCCAGCTTTGGTCTTGGTGGTTTCCTTGCTAGAATTGACTTGTATTTGGATGATATTGAGCCTAGTTGAAGAGCTATTGTGTTAAGATTGCTTATGTGTTGAATTTGGGCTGAGTTAAGGAAAATAATGAAGCCATAAGTGGCTGGAAAATAGCTAAATACAAAGGGCATGCTGCCCAAATTTTTGCTCCAGGGTTAGACGAGTGAACTTGAGACTTGAGCGACGACTCGAGGTTGAAGCGAACTTTACTTGTTTATGGTATTTGAGTTTTCTTTAGTAAGAGGTACATAAGTTGAAAAGTTTTTCGAAACTCGTACCCTTTAACAAGTAAAAGTAGCGACCCTTTAAAAGACGATTTTCTCGAGTTTTTATACTAAGTGTGACTTCAAGACTATAACTCACTTCTCTATCGAAACTAAAAGAGCGAGCATGAGTTTTCTAGAGTTTGATAAGCCATATGACCACCACTTAAACAAGTTTCATTTATTTGATTTTCTTGAAGCGAAACTCCTATGTTTTGAACTCTAGAGAGTTTTACATTCTAAATGATATTTTATCGCAGATTTGAAGTCCAACCAAGGAGTTGGACCTGAACGTGATTTTGAAAAGCACTAGACCTTTGGTGAGTGCTTCCAAATACATGAATTGAACTTGATACTTGTTTTAAATTTATTACCAACGTGATCGGATAATATTTGCTTGGTTTGGTCGGGTAAGGGTGTACTTTATCACACTTACCCTAATGTGATATATACTTGTTCATTTGTTGCAATTGACTCGATATACTTGTGCTTGTAAGTGCTGAGCGGCCGAGTGAGAGGTGCCTCTCATTCCCGCTTCGTACTTTTCTCGTGATTAAGTCGATTGGAAACGTTATCTCATCGACTATACTCAATTCTTGGGGACCCAAACACCACTGGCTAGTTAATCGAGTCGACCAGGCAAGAGCTTGGTCGATTAGATAACGAACCATGAGTATCTTGTTTTGTCGAGTGGAGTGATACCTCCTCGACTAATCGGTATACTCGAGTATTACCACACATGTATATCTTGGCGTCCGGGCTCTGTGAGGGGGGTTGAAAGGTGGATGGAAATTGAGGTTAAGTGGGGCACTACTGAATTGGTTACTTTACTCGAAAGTTGACGGAGTGTGAACTACTACTTGATCAATCTTTGGTGAAACAACGGGAATTTGGCTCCTGAGAGCCATCCATATCCTTATACTTTGAAATGATTATTACTTGTCGTGTTATTGTTTCTTTTTAAAAACTTTACACTCGCTCATTTTGATATTTGCTAGTTGAAGTGTTATTACTCATTTCTTGACTTGTTATGCTTGCTACTTTGCTACTTTGATATTTCACTTTTAATTAATGGTCAACTTGCTATTTGGAACCTCACTGAGTTTTAGCTCACTCTATTAGATTTGTTTTCCTTACAGGGGGTACGAGCGAGACGTGAGACTGGTACAGGCTAGCATAGTCTAGTTTTTGAAATTTTTGCAATTGTACTCACGCTAGTGCTCGATTAGGGCTGAATGTATCTGAAACTCATATCTTTTGATATATTTGGGATTGTATGGATGATTGAAATAGAAATGAATGTATTTGTACGTTCTAAACTTGGGAACTGTTATTTCTTTTACTCTCGAGGTTGCAACCTATTTTCTTGAAGTGAGTGAGTGAGTCCTGGCGAGAGCTAAGCAGGCGGTCCGCTAAACCCTGGGGTAAGCCCTAGGGGGAGGTGGGATCGTCACAGATGGTATCAGAGCTCTTATCGAGCTCGCGCCGGGAGAGGGTTCTCGGACTGTGGGGATTGGCTTGTTAAGTGTGGAACAAATGTCTATTGTTGAGGATGTTAGATATGTATGTCGGGTAAGAATCTCAAAAGTGGTTGATTTCCTCTCGAGACTAGCTAACTCGAGTGGTGAATTATCATATTTTCGGATTCCTGTACCCGAGTACCAAAGAGTGATACCTTTATAATAAGTCGATATCCCGAGTAATAGTAGGATATGTCTGGATGGCGAAAGCCAAGGCACGGGAAATGCAAATAGTCCGGACTTGGGAGTTATTGAAGATATTAGTGAGATTTGGGACTCTTATTATTCAAGTGTACATACCTAGTTGTACTTCTTTAAGTTTTGATTAAGTGTAGTGTGTGAGCAATGCCTGGGATTAATGTCCCATAGGATATGTGAATTGCTATGATATGTATATAGAGAAAATTTGTTATTTTCAATTTGTTCTATTATTTTTCATTTCATGATTTGAAAATGCTTTTATTGAGCTTTATAGCTACTTTATTTTGCTCATATCTATGTCGTCTATTTTTCACAAGAGGTATGGAGGGTAGGAGAAGTCGGGGCCGTGAAACTAGTCGAGGACACGGTCTAGCCGTGGCCGTGAGACTAGACAGGCACAAGAACCAGTACGGGAATCGAGAGAGGAGAGAGGTGAAACGGTTGAGCCACAACCTGGACCCCGAGTTGAAGGAGGGATCAGGTAGCAACAGCAATTCAGCAAATGACCAATATTCTTACTCGACTGGTAGAGCAGCAGGGTCAAGTCCCTGTTAATCAACCTAGGGACCCTGACATGGGGCAAGACAGGGCCCTAGATAGATTCCAAAAGTTTTCTCCTCCTAAGTTTTTTGGAGGATCGGACCTCGAAACAGCTGAGAGGTGGTTAGAGATGATGATCAATATTTTCGGTGCTTTAAACTATACGGAGGATAGGCAGGTGACTTTTGCTGTATTTCAATTTGAGAGACCAGCTAGAGCCTGGTGGAACATGATAAGGGCTAAGTGGGAGAGAGAAGGGACAGTATGGACCTGGTTGAATTTCGTGCGTGAGTTTAATAAGAAATATCTCCCACCAATAGTTCAGGAGAAAAAAGAGGATGATTTCATTAGGTTACGTCAGGGAAGCTTAAGTGTATCTGAGTATGAGATTCAGTTCACCAAATTATCGAAATTTGCTCCTGAATTGATAGCTACGGAACAAAAGAGGGTGAGACGGTTTGGGCAAGGGTTGAACGTAGAAATACATGAAGCCTTGGCGGCTGCGCAAATTAATACTTTCACCGAGGTTCTTGAGAAAGCCCAGAGGATAGAGATTGCAAAGGCACAAGTAAAGGCTTTTCATGCAAAAAAGAAAGGTGTGCTTAGTGGAGACCAAGGGCAGGAACAAGATGATCTAGGTATGTCACCCTCTAAGGTGGGTCGAGGAGATGGTGGTGAGAAAATTTTGGGAACACCTAAGGAAGTTACTTCAAAAGGGGCCCCAGGTGGAAGGGGACAAGCAAGAGGTACCGCGCAGGGAGGTCAGACCTCAAGCCCCTCGAGTATCTTGTGGGTACTGTGGGAAATCCAACCACACAGAAGATAATTGCTGGCGAAAGGCTCGAAAGTGTTTACGATGTGGAAGCACTGAGCACCAGATCGCCAATTGTTCACTGAGTAGTGATACCCAGCCAGCTGACAACTCAAACCCTAAACAACCAAATGTGGGAGGGAATAGATCCATAGTGCCTGCTAGAGTGTATACCATAAACCACCGGCAAGTGCCTAATCCGTCTAAAGTGGTAGAAGGTACGATTCATGTTTTCCATTGTCTGGCTAATTTTGACTAATGAGGAGATCTAAGAATTAGAGACAGACATGCAAGAAAAATACCCTGAGCTATTTACGAATAAATGTATAAATTTCGAGGTCGAAATTCTTTTAAGGGGGAAAGAGTGTGAGGACTTGCAAATTCTTCATATTTTCTTAAAATTCCCTTTTATTTTGAATAAATTACATTATAATATCTTTACTACTCATTTATTGTCTCAATAGTTGCAATAAATCATAGAATCAAGAGTTTCATCTTTAGTTTTATAGTTAGGGTAAAATAGGGTTTCTGCGTATTTTGGTAGTGTGATCACTTGGTGAGGTGTGTGTATTAAATTTGGTGGTTAAGAGTGAGTTTTAGATAAGAGAAAGTGTGTGATTAGAAGTACTAATAATAAGTTAGTAAATCATAAGAGCAAATCCTAGTACGTGCGAGTTAAGGAAAAACGGCTCGAACCGACGCGCACTATTTGCTACCGATTGAGTGCACCATTTGGACACTACTTTATTACCTTAATCTCCTTGTTCTTACTTGAGCAAAATCAGCCCTAAATATCTCCATATACCAGCCGAAATTTTGGACAAAAAAACAAGAGAGAAAAGAAAAAATTTGACCACCAATCAAAGTGTGACACTTGTTGGAAATTTAGTAAACTTTGACTAAACCAATTTCCTTTCTTATTATCTTTACCTTGGCTTCATTTCTTCTTCATTTTTCCCTTGATTGGCTGAGCTTTAGAAGAGAAAAAAAACAAGAGAGAAACTTGCAACTTCAACCCTTGAATCAAGCTTGTTTGAGTGAAATCAACAAAACCAAACCGATTAAACTTACCTCTTGGTGATTGGAAGGCTTGGTGTGCTGAAATTTTGGGAAGATAGTGGTTTGTTTCTCACTTACAAGGAGCTTTTGGAAGGTATAAGGCTTGAGCTTGCTTTTCTCTTGTTTAATCTTGCTAAAGTTGGTATAGAAGTTTCTTAATCTTGGTTTGTAATGGTTAATTTCCTAGTTTTTTATGGTAAGGTGAAATTTTTAGCTAGGGTTTGTAATTTTCAGTTTTGGTTAATGTTGTTTATCTAGTATATGATGGTATTGAGTTAGGCTATGAATGTGGTGAAGTGCTTGGTTATGAATTTTTAGAGTAAAAGTTGAAATTTCCAGCATAGATAGTGATTCTGCCCTGTTTTTGGAACAAAACTGACCTGCATATTCGTCCATGATAAAGGCCCAAATCAACTCTTGCTCAAAACATGAAAATTTTAGGGAATTAAGTTAACTATCTACCTACAAAATTACAGCTATTGTAAAATGACTAAAATACCCCTGACTGCCCAAATGCCCTGTTTAGCCGACAGCTTTCTGTTTTCTCTAAAATTTCAAATTTTGACCTTGATAATGCAAGAACTGGGTATCAATGTCTTCATAGGAAATGTAGGTCTCTGTCTGAGCTTCGAAATGCCATAAATTTGCCCCAATCCGATAAGCGTAACTTTAATTGTGACCAAAACGCCGAAAGATGACAAACCTGTCACTTAGACATTCTTCTTTAATACTAGTTTCCAGCTTTGGTCTTGGTGGTTTCCTTGCTAGAATTGACTTGTATTTGGATGATATTGAGCCTAGTTGAAGAGCTATTGTGTTAAGATTGCTTATGTGTCGAATTTGGGCTGAGTTGAGGAAAATAATGAAGCCATAAGTGGCTGGAAAATAGCTAAATACAAAGGGCATGCTGCCCAAATTTTTGCTCCAGGGTTAGACGAGTGAACTTGAGACTTGAGCGACGACTCGAGGTTGAAGCGAACTTTGCTTGGTTATGGTATTTGAGTTTGTACATAAGTTGAAAAGTTTGTCGAAACTCGTACCCTTTAACAAGTAAAAGTAGCGACCCTTTAAAAGACGATTTTCTCGAGTTTTTATACTAAGTGTGACTTCAAGACTATAACTCACTTCTCTATCGAAACTAAAAGAGCGAGCATGAGTTTTCTAGAGTTTGATAAGCCATATGACCACCACTTAAACAAGTTTCATTTATTTGATTTTCTTGAAGCGAAAACTCCTATGTTTTGAACTCTAGAGAGTTTTACATTCTTAAATGATATTTTATCGCAGATTTGAGATCCAACCAAGGAGTTGGACCTGAACGTGATTTTGAAAAGCACTAGACCTTTGGTGAGTGCTTCCAAATACATGAATTGAACTTGATACTTGTTTTAAATTTATTACCAACGTGATCGGATAATATTTGCTTGGTTTGGTCGGGCAAGGGTGTACTTTATCGCACTTGCTCTAATGTGATATATACTTGTTCATTTGTTGCAATTGACTCGATATACTTGTGCTTGAAAGTGCTGTGCGGCCGCATTTACCACACTCAATTCGAGTGGGTGGTGCCTCTCATTCCCGCTCCGTACTTTTCTTGTGATTAAGTCGATTGGAAAATGTTATCTCATCGACTATACTCACATCTTGGGGACCCAAACCCCACTGGCTAGTTAATCGAGTCGAGCTGGCAAGGGTTTGGTCGATAGATAACGAACCATGGGTATCTTGTTTTGTCGAGTGGAGTGATACCTCTTCAACTAATTGGTATGCTTAAGTATTACCACACGTGTTTATCTTGGCGTTCAGGCCCGATAAGAGGGTTGAATGGTGGACGGAAATTGGCGTTAAGTGGGGCACTACTGGATTGGTTACTTACTCGAAAGTTGACGGAGTGTCAACTACTACTTGATCAATCTCTGGTGAAGCAACGGGAATTTGGCTCCGGTGAGCCATCCGTATCCTTATACTTTGAAATGATTATTACTTGTCGTGTTATTGTTTCTGTTTAAAAACTTTACATTCGTTCATTTTGATATTTGCTATTTGAAGTGTTATTACTCATTTTCTTGACTTGTTATGCTCGCTACTTTGCTACTTTGATACTTTCACTTTTAATTAATGGTTAACTTGCTATTTGGAACCTCACTGAGCTTTATCTCACTCTATTAGATTTGTTTTCCTTATAGGGGGTACGAGCGAGGTGTGAGACTGGTACAGGCTAGCATAGTCTAGTTTTTGAAATTTTTGCGATTGTACTCGCGTTAATGCTCGATTAGGGCTGAATGTATCTGGAACTCATATCTTTTGATACATTTGGGATTGTATTGATGATTGAAATAGAAATGAATGTATTTATACGTTCCAAACTTGGGAACTATTATTTCTTTTACTCTCGAGGTTGCAGCATATTTTCTTGAAGTGAGTGAGTGAGTCCTGGCGAGAGTTGGGCAGGCGGTCCGCTAAACCCTGGGGTAAGTCCTAGGGGGAGGTGGGGTCGTCACAAGCTATACCCCCCCAAAATGCAAGCGCTATAAACATAAGTGAATGAAAGAAAATAAACACATTATTCATCACATACACGGATATCGAGACGATTGTGCGAGTTAAATGCAAGAAACCCTAAAAAGGAAAAAATGTAACCTAAAACCTCCAAATGTGATATATAAAAAGATTAGAAAAAGAAAAGAATTGACTAAATCAAATGCTCGGGCTCTCTAAAGTCCCCAGTGGAGTCGTCAAGCTATCGTGCCCCATTTTTGAAAAAATAAAATTTACGTGTTTTATAAAATGAATTTTGATTAATTTTGATTGAAAAATGAGTTTTTGATTTGTTAGAGAATAAGGGCCTATAATGGGATTCAAAAAGTGCGACGATTTTGGCCCAAAATAATAAATTAAAAAGGATTTTTAATAAAAAAAATAGGAGTCGCCACTTGGTATTGAGTTAAGGTGTACCAAGTCACCTAAAATGAATTTTAAATAAAAAGTAGAGAAAACCCTTTTTAAACGACTCCAAATCTTCGAAAATGAGAGAAAAGTGTACGGGAGTCACGTTTGAAGAAAGGGAAGGCAAGGATAAAATCCAAGATACCCTTTCAACCTAGCCAGAGCTAGTTGCGTGATTTAGTCGGAAAATTTTCTTAGTTTAATCTATAAATCTTATCACATTTGGATGTTACTATATGAATGCAAGCCTAGATCAAATGGCTATCGAAAGGGTCAATATGTCTTTTCGAATTTTAATTGGTGCAAATCGCATTAATTGCGATGCCCAAAAGTTATTCTTTGAAGAGGTCACAAATATGCAACAATGAGACTTAAAAAAATAGAAAAATTATAATATACAAATATACGTGACCTAAAAGAGAGGGATGCAACATAACGGGTACGGGGGCTAAGATTCGTGATTCAATTTTCCCTTTTATAGAGGGAATACGAGCGTGCTAAAGTTAGAAAGCCATTCTCTTCAATATCCCATATTCGAGGGGTAATTTCCCTAATTTAATCAAGCAAATGCACTAATCTATTCCTAATTTCCTTAAATGGAATAAAAGTCTAAATGTTATATGTCACACATAGGGATAGGGGATATATATAGGGGAAATATCATGCAAAATGATAAGGATACTAAAAAGTAGAGAAATATGCATGAAATGTAGTGATTTGTCACACAAGCATGATCTAGTGCGTAGGAACGGCCTAAGGGTCTAACGTTGGACCAACCCATGTCTATAAGTTCTCACTAGCGTTGGACTAGTGAGAAATCGGAAAAAAGGGCCACAACTAGCGTTGGACTAGTGTGGTGACGACATGCATTTATTATAATCAAATAAATCATATAAAACATAGTAAAAGCAAGAAAACACATAAATCACATAGAATACATAGCACGTAAGCATGATATCTAGATGCAAGACCCTAAAAAAGCGAGTAAACACGTAAACACGCAAGTATGCAAGCACACAAAGCAAATAAGAGCAAATAGAGACCTAACTATTACATTTGGGCCCTAACTACAATCTAAGGGGGAAAAGAATAAAAAGAGTAGAGTAATTTCTACCTAACTATTATATATTCTATCTAAATACATGTTTTAAACCCCCTAACTATTACAATTTGGCATATAAATGCCTCTCAAATAATCAAAAATTAAATTAAAATAAATATTAAAAAACAAATAAAGTGAATAAATAAATAAAACAAAATAAAATAAAAAAACATTCAAAAAACATGCAATTACACACATAAATTCACATAGGATCAAGTAAAATCAAAATAAAGGAGTAGAGTGTACCTCCCTTGAATTGGTGACCTAATGAAACGAAATTTCTCTTATTTACTCTCCAAAACAAAGAAAATGGTCAAGGCATCAATTTATTTGATAAATAAATCATAAGGAAATGGAAATAAATGTGAAATCTATCAATTTAGGCATTCAAATGGAATATAAATAATAATTAAAAAATAAAAGTAACTTCTATCTAAGAAATCAAACAAACAAGGACTTAATTGTAAACATTGAAAAAATTTTAGGGGCTAAATTATTATTATTACAAAACTTAGGAGTCAAAAATTAAAGAGAAATAAAATTAAGGGCTCAAAGATAAAGCCTACCAAACCCAATGCTAAAACTCACAAAAATAAATCAAAACTCACTTGCTCCACTTGCTAAAATTAAACAACAAAAAGAATCACTAAACTCTTTAATTCTTTTGCTAAAACCCAAATCAAAACTATAAATTTATCAAAATTATTAAACCTTAAATTTCATCCTAAAACTCACACATAATCTGTCCAAAAATCATATTAAAGCATGCTAAAGAAAATTAACATTTTAAAGGGACAAGATTGATTGATTTTTTCAATTTTCTGGGCCATAGCAGAATTACTTAGAAAACTAGGGGTTAAAGTGCAATTTAAAAAAAATCATGCAGCCTGGTACGAAGAAGCTTTCTTCTTCATCGCTGGTTTCTTTCTTCTGCAATTTTTCCTTCTGCAACCTTCTTCCTTATTCTACCAGGTAGATTAAAGGCAAAACTCAAGCAAAACCCACTACTTTATCAATCTAAAACCAACAAAACTTCAACCCATTTAATTAACATCATCCAAACATGATTGACCATTTCAAGAAGACCTAACAATGCATATTTGTACATGAAAACGCAACAAAGAAAGAAAGAACGAAACTTGCGGTAATTGAAATTGGCTCCACCTAAAGTCAATGTTTTTCTAGCCAACTCATTGAATCATTAAATATCAAATTACTCTGAAGCCTTTTGAACGTATTTGAATCAGCCGAATGAGTTTCTCTAAAGCATCAAAGATGAAACCACAAAGAGAAGAAATAACATGCGCGTGCATAAGGAAGAAACCCATGCGATGAACTCATCTTCACAAAATTGTGTTAAAATGACAAGAAGAAAAGCTAGAGTTACCTGCAAATGTTGGTGAAATCAAACGAACACGAAATCTCCCAAGAAACTGCGTACCTACTCCTGGAACGAAGCCAAGGAAACTTTGTCGTAGAAATTGCAGTGATGATGAACCCGCCACTTTGAGCCCCAATTTAGTTGCTTTAGAGGTGTTTTCACTCTTTGATTACTGAACAAAAGTTGTTACCAGATATCCAGAGAAGGTGTAGAAAGAAAACCCTCCTCAAAATAAGCACTATCGAGACTAGAAATGAGCAAGAAAAAGGGCTGATTCGTCAGCCTGGTGACTAGATTTTCTGCAATTTTTTCTTCCTCCTCTCTCTCAATTTTCTCCCTCTTTCCTCTATGTTTCTTGTTCACCGCTGCCTTCCCTCCTGTTCCCTCCTTGTTCCTCTCAATTTTTCCTTTTCTTTCTTCCCCTTTCTCCCTTCCTTTCTTTCTCTCTTTCTCTCTTCCTTTTCTTTCCAGTTTTCCTCTCGTTTCCCTCTATCTTTCTGTAGTTTTTTTCTACCTCTCTTGCTTCCCCAGATTCTCCCCTACTCCCTTGTTTCCTCCTTTGTTTCCTTCAGCTGCTACCCTCCTTCAATCTCTCCTTCTCTTCGTTCTTTTTTTTTTCTCTTTTTTCCCTCCCCCGAAACCCTTTTTCCTTCCCTTCTTTTTTGCCTTTGGTTTCTTGCCCGCAGCTTTCTTTTTTCCTTGCTTGTTCCAGATTTTTCCTCATCTTCCTACACCTGTCTTGCCACCTAGCCTCTTGCATGTGTTGTGCAAAATGCCAAAACCACATGGCTAATGTTCACCTATCTCACTTAGCTACTATGCATGCCTTCCACCTATCTTGTTTTCCCTTTTTTTATTTTTTTGTTTTTCAAAACAAATTTAGGGTAAACAAAATGTTAATTCCTAATTGAGATTGCCTTGCAAAAATTTCATTTTATTTGGAAGAAATTGAATTTGAAAAGATTAAAAATAAATTTTTGTGAGAATTTTCCTTTTTTCAGAAATTTAATGCAAAAAAACGTTTGTTTTGTTGATTATTTTTTAAAAAAAAGATGAACCTAATTCACTAAAAATAACTAACTATCATTTTGCGAACTAAAAATAAAATAAAATAAAATAAAATAAAAATGGAATTAAATAGAATTGAAATTTTGGTGTCTACAGTGTTTTGCTTGGATGTTTGTTTGAGGAACCTCACTGGGCAATAGCTCACCCCCTTAGATTTGTTTTCCTTGCAGGAGTGGAGGTTCGAAGTGGATAAATTTGAACTAGTATGCACTGATCCTCTTGCACATGTACTTTTAGTTTGTAATTAAGTTTGAATTTTGATTGTATTGTAGAAGTCAAATGTTATTTTGGAGGCTTGAACGGTTATTTTGAGAATTTTATTGTAGTGAATATAGTGAGTCCTGACGAGAGTTGGGCAAGCGGTCTGCCAAACTCTTGAGTACGCCCTACGGGGAACTGGGGTCGTCACACACATAAACACACAAAACCTATCTATTACAATGGAGAATCTAACTACAATCTAAAGTGGAAAAATATAATAAAATAAATCTATCTATCCTAACTACAATATAAAATGGGGAAATGTAATAGAATAAATCTATCTATCTTATCTATTACATTGCTCTATGCATCTGACCTCTCCAAAACAAATTTAATGTTAAGTGTGAGAATTGTTGCTGTAATTGAGGGGGAAAGGTGAAAAAGGGGTGGTGGTCTCGTGCACTTTTGCTTTTAGAGGGAAATGAAGTGTACTTTCCAGTTTTGCCATTAAAATTATGCCCACATGAGAGAGGCGTGCTACTTTTAGCCGGAGAAATGAGCAAATACGAGCAGTAGGACCAAACTGGCTCATAATTTATATGTTAGGGACTATTCTGGATGATTTTAAATGTTAGGGACTAAAAAAGTTTTTTTAGAAAATGTTAGGGACCAATTTGGCAAATTTCCCAAACATATAAATACATGTAAGCACATAGGCATACATAAGATCACATAATTAGAAGTTAAAGGATAGTAGGGGCATCTCCCTTTCAAAGTAATGACTAAATGAGGTAAGATTGTCCTATGTACGATCAAAATCGACAAAAGGATCACAACACCAATTTTATTGAAAATATATAAAAAAAACTAGATTCACATTATTATATTAAAAAATGTAAACAAACTCAAAATACTCAAAATTTACAATTTAAATGCTTGCAATAGAAGCACAATTAACAATCAAAAGGAGCGAACAATTATAATTGAGAAATAAAAAAAAATATAGGGACTAAATTGCAAAAATTAGAAAGTTTTTGGGGTTAAAATAAAATTTTCAAAAGATTAGGGGTCCAAATTAAATGAAAATAAACTTTAGGGGCCAAAATATAATTAAATTGAGGACCTAAATGAAAGAAAACTAAAATTTTTGGTTACAATAAAATTACTTAAAAGATCAGGGACCAAATTGCAAAAAATCATTTCTAATTTGGGCAAAATATGAAGAAACAAAACTGGAGCACCAGTTTTTTAGTATTTGGGCTGGGTTATTCTAGCTCAAAAGAAAAATGCAGGCTATTCCATAAAATACAAACAAACCCAATTGAGATTTACACAAAACCTAAATATAATGGAAACATTGGAGTTAACTCCAAAACCCAGTCACAAGCCCAACAAATAATAAAATGCAAGTCCAAAATAAAAAGTTCATCTTCTTTTCTTTCCTTTCTTTTCTTTCTCTTGTTTTTTAATCTTCTTCTTCCTTCTTCTTCTTCCTCACCACCGTCGGCGACCTCTTCAGTCATAAAATTTCACCAAAATACATTTCTCCACTCGATTTTTGCATAGTCTATTTCCGACCTTGGTTTTTTACAAAAACACATGAAAGTGGGTCAAATTGTGAATTTACAGTCGAGTTTTATTTTTTTAAAAATCACTCAAAATTTCACCAAAATTCATAAAATTTATTCCAAAACACTCCTTGTGATTTCTACAATACAACTATAACCTTAGATCAACAAAAAAAAAGCAACAACAACATGATAAATTAAAGCAAAATAGTCCCAAATGAAGACAAATATTTCATTGCTTTTAAGGCTCAAAAACTTCAAAAATTTGAGTAACCAAACATTTTTCAGGCCTAGTACTAGTTATAACCATCTATTTTAGCAAAAAAATATACACCAAATTTACACTTTTAATTCAGTTATCACTTGAACATTTTTTTTTCAAACACTTAACATGTATACATAAGAACCATTTCCATTTCCTTAATCTTGTTTATGACCTCTCCCAAAATCTTGGCAACCCAACAACAACCGGTTTACTACAGCTCTTCCAATATTCAACCTCATTTTCTAGCCAAAGTTATACTATCAATTGTTTGCTCATAAATGGAAAACTTAAGTCATAGTCACAAAAGGAAAAGCATTATCACTTAAGTTGCCACAAGGAAGATAAAACAACATTTAAATGAAAGGGAGTAATAAAAAAGACCTTAGCCAAATCAGTGGTCTCTCAATCTCCTGTGAAAAAATTTGGTGAAGGAATCGGCAAACTCAAGCAATGCTTTGTCCTCCCTTTTTCTTCCTTTTTTCTTTTCTATATGTGAAATGTGGGTGAGAGCCAAGGATAAGAGTGAAGTGTGTGTATAAGAATTTGAGAGGGGGAGGGAGAGAGGGGAGTCGAGAGAGAAGAGTTATGTTGAGTGTGTGTGTGGGTGTCCAAGAGAGTGATATGAGAAAGTGAAAAGTGTTGGTTGGAGTTGTTCTGGTTGTGTAGTGTCTTGTTTCTTGAAAGAAAAGGAAAAGAAGGGCCAAGAGAGAGGGAAAATTTGGCGGAGTGGGTGTGATTTGTTACGAGTGATCATTGTTTTTTGTCAAAATAAAGCAACAAAAGATATGGAAGATATGGAGTGTTAATTTGGGTTAATAGTACATTTGGTGAAAAAAAATGATTAGGGGGATTTTTTATTTTCTTTTCCTCTTTTTTGCTCTTTTTTTCTTTCTTCCATTTTCTCTTTCCTTTTTTTTCCTTTTTTTTCTCTTTGTTTTTTTGTAGACATGCAAAAATAATAAACATGCATTAAAATACATGAAAATAAATGACCCATAAATAGATGAAAATTTCAAGAAAATATTAAAAATTAACAAAATTTTGGTGTCTATAACTTGCATATCTTTGTCTGGAGTTTCGAAGAAATTCAAGACAAAGACATAGACACCAAATTATTTACTCGTTTCTTCTGCCTGCATCTGAGCTAAAATAAATGAACGAATACCTTGTTAAAAATTATTGAACAAAATGATGCAATGATATTGCAAAAGACGTGGCCGAACTCATGTAGACTTGTCTACGTATCCCACCATGGGAATCAGAGCAAACATAGTTCAAATACGAATGAACTATGATGAAACAAATGTGTGTCCCGTCTGGGATCTCTTCAGATATAAAGAATTCTGAGCTCTCGAAACTTCTAGACATGGAACACAAAATGCGTGACAAAACACAATTACTAAACAAACCAATCAAGAAAGGTAAGTTCTCATAATAAGAAAAAATACGAGGAGGGACGCGGTTACACTCCAAGAAGGGAGATAGAAAGGTGCGCGGTGGATGCAGAGACTCGCCAATAGTAAATTAAATGATTGTCAAGAAGGGAGGTAGAAGGGTGTACGGTGGATGCTGAGACTCGCTAATAGTAAATTAAATGATTGTCCAGAAGGGAGATAGAAGAGTGTATGGCAGACGCTAAGACTTGAATCTAGACTGTTTAGTGGGATTGAACCCAAGTTCAAACGCCTAGCAAGAGAATGAAATGTACCCCAATTTTAGTCCGTTGGTTGAATTAGATTCGAGCCTAGATAATTAGTGGGAGAAATAAAATGCACCCCAAGTCTAGATAACTGATGGGATTAGACCCGAGTCCAGACAACTAATGGGAGAAATAAAGTGTACCTCAAACCTAGATAGTTGGTGGAATTAGATCCGAGTCTAGACCACTAGTGGGAGAAATAAAATGCAAGTTATGAAATGCCAGAGTTGAAGAGTGAAATGCATGCTGCTCAAATATAATAAACATAAAATGCACACAATGACAAACTTACTCAGTGGATTTGCAATCTTTTTTATTTTTCAAACTTTAGAAGAACACGAATGAAAGGCGAGATTTTTTTTGGAAAGCGTCAAAGTGACAAGTTTTGAAACTTAAAAAATACAAGTGAAAACTCTACCTTCAAGGGATTTGAGAAGCACATACATATGTCACTATCCTCTCGATTTTCAAATTTTATTTATTTTTATTTTATTTTTTATTAAAAAAAACTAATTGGGAATGCATTGTCAAAGTTGAAACTCACTCCTTTTAAAATTTTCCCTAGTGTAAATCATGCTTAACTAAACTAGTGCTGTATCACATTATTCCACTTGCAAAAGAAAGAGGAAACAACTTGAGAACCATGTGATCCCTTTGCTTTGAAAACCATGTAATCATGAGTTTTCGATGTCAAAAACTACCCTCCAAGAACTGTGCGGCAACCTGTCTTGAATCCTCTCAATTTTTGAACAATATTTATCCATACTTTACTTTGTATTACAAATCATCTGTTTTCTAACGATCAAATTTTAACGAATGGCCCTTGAAAAAGAAAGATGTCACATTTTGTCCCCTTTTGATGTCATCAATCTGAAACTTAATGCTAGTAGAAGAACAATATTGTGAAAAGAAGTTCAAATCGATATAGTCACCAGCTTTTCAAGTTTCAGCATCCTATTTTCCATTCATGATTCTCTTGTGTTTCAGAACTCTACCTTAGCACCCTTTCGGGTTTTCACTAAGGTTACTCTACCCCTTTTCTTTCTTCTTTTTTTCTTTTTTTTTAAGGAAAAGGTGATCTTTTAGGTTTTTGACCTTGAGACCTGAGACATAGACAAGACAATTTTAACCTTAATTGTAACAATTCAGTCATATTTTGATAATTTTGATAGGTTTTTAAAAAAATGTATTTATCTCATTTGCTAAATGATTAAGAATTTTTCTTAAAAATACTGCAAATGGGGAGGTCGATAATATTTTGGCTTTTGTAATGAGGTCTGATAGGTGTGAAAAAAAGGATAAGGGTTGAAGATAGATTATGAAATAGGTTTGAAATAATCCTGAGATCACAATCTTTCAAAATTTGCCTCAGTGTAAGGCTGATGAGAACTAATAAACTCGTTCCAGTTTAATTTTTGACTGGGTTTTCTTTTCTTTTTTTTTCTCTTTTTCAATCACTTTTTTTCTGCTTTTCATTTTTTCCTTTTCTTTTTTGTTTTGTAAAAAATAGAAACAAAGAAATAAAAAATTTGCCCTAGTGTAGGGTTTGCGATCTTCAGGAAACTGCCAAGCAAAAAGAGTAGATTATTCTGAAAGTTTGAAGGGAAAAAATGGGGGTAAAATGTCCAAATGGAAAAGAAAGAAACCCTCCTTGAGCCCATTTTTTGCAGTAATTTCGAAAGAAAATCTTCATAACCAAATGAAAATTTTTTGCACATGCCTGAATTGAATGATTGAGAAAAAACTTGTTCATCCGTCTCCATAAAAATAAGTGCTCCTTCAGGTAATATCCTTTTAACAACAAATGGCCCTCGCCAATTTGGAGTGAATTTTTCTTTTGGGCTTCTCCTGAACTCGAAGAATCCACTTTAAGACCTTGTCTCTTACTTCAAATAGACAGTTTTTGTCTTTTATGCTATAAATATGAGCCATCTATTATTGGTAACATTGTCGATGACAAATAGTATTCAACTCCTTTCATCAATTGGAGATAGCAATTCATAGCTTCTTGACCTATTTGGCATTTCTAGTTGGACTTTCATCAAAATACGTAAGGATGGGATCTCAATTTCGGCAGGTATTACCACTTTTATTCCAAGTATAAGAGAATAAGATGTTGCCCCGACATAGAAACACAATCCCAAAGTGAAATTTTTCAAAAGTTAAATAGCAAAATTTGCAGAATTGAAGGAAAAACTTTTTTTTCTTTTTCTCTCACTCTTTTTTTTGTTTCTTTTTTTCAAAGCTGGTTGCTGAAGTATGTAGTCCTTCTACATGGATAAGCCAATTCTCCACTTTGCCATATAGCATTATTACCCTTTTTTTTTATTTGTGATTGACTTTTGAATTTGCAAGATTTTGACTTGCATTTTTTTCTCGATTTTAGCCATACACACCTGCACAGAGGAGATTTGTCAAAATATAACAGACACTTGAATTTCTTCACAAAATTTATTTCTTTGCTTGGAAAAATGATGCAACAATTACTACTCATGAAAAATGTTGACTTATCAAAGTCAAATTTTGAAACAACAGATTTGAAAACTACTCAACCCTGGGTGTACCTTACAAATGTATTATAAAATTTTTCCTTAATTTAGACCATTTAATTGCAAAAATTTTTATTTGGATGACATTCCATTTATTTGACAAAACAAGAAAATTGTACTCCCTAAAATTTAGAAAACAATCATATGCTAACATGAAATGTGCATTGGTGTATCGTTAATGACATGCAAAAATGATAGCAATTACACTATTCAAATTAAAAAAATAAGTAAAAAATGTCGTGATTTAAGCTCACATAGGAGATCTCATGATGAACCCCTCAAAACCAAACCAAATTACAATAAATCTCTTCCTCACTTAGGATAGGGTTTTGAGGGGAAAGGACCACTCTTTCTCGTTAGCTCATCCTTTAGGACCAATTAAGTGGATATTATTTCAAATTTTCAGGTGGTTAAAAAAAATAATAACTGAAGATTGTGTAAGGATCGGAGACAACCTAAGAGAGGGGGTGAATTAGGTTATTTAAAAAACTAATCAAATTATGAGACACTTTTTGGCTCGATATGAAATTTACCCTCTTTTCTAGATGACCACACAATGAACAATTGATTAAGAAAGCAAGATTGCTCAGGAGTAGAAGAGATAATCAATTTATGTTTGCAAGATAGTAAGTAAAAGGGAAAGAATAGCAAACCAAATATTTCCAAACTCCTCTTGAGATTGAGTATCACTTTATAGAACAAGCCTTTTCAAGATGATCAAATACAACCAATCTTTGTGTACAAAGGAAGGATCACTTGCTCCTTGCCCCAAACTACACTTGGTCAAGTTAGGAAGTTTTACTATCACTCGGATAACCCTCACAAAACTACACTATTGAAGTATTTTTCTCATACAAGAAGAGCTTACACGAAATTCACACAAACAAGAGTACAAATCTTGTTTGAAGAGTATTTTCTCACTAAAATCACTCTAGATCTTTTGTAGTCTCAATGTGCAAAAGTTGTCTGGAAGTGGTTGACCATGCTCTATTTATATGAGACTAAAAAGTTCCTCTATTAATGCTTCCAACGGATAGAAGACAGCTGAAGAGTCAACTAGCCGTTGGTAGTGTCGGACGTCCGGTAGACCTATTTCTTGCCTTCGACAGTAGGCAGTGAGTTTAAGAAATTTTCTTCAATTCTTTTGGACATCCGGTACCTTCAATGTTTGCATCCGAAAGTAGATAGTGAAACTGAGAATTCTTCTTCAATTCTTTCGGACGTCCGGTGCCTCCAATGTTTTGCGTCCGAAGTGTTGCAATGTTTGCCGGACGTCCGGTGCTCTAATGTTGTGCGTCTGATCGAAGTCAGTGAGCTTAGAAGGAATGACTTAATTTCTTCGGACGTCCGGTGGTGGAGTTCTTCATGCGTCCGAAGTTGCGCAATGATTATCGAACGTCCGATCCAGTCTTCACGAGCGTCCGACAGCTTTCATCACTCTTTGTCTCTTTCAATTGTACTTAATTTTTGAACCTGATTTGCTTCATTGCTGAAAAGATCTTTGAGGAGATATTAGTAACATCCATTTGTTTTGTAAACATCAAAAGTTAAGAACTAAGATTAACAATCTCCCCCTTTTTGATGATGACAAAACAATGGATAGAGAAAAAAAATAATTAAGTCAAAACTCCCCCTCACAAAAAGTTTGTATGTACACACTCCCCCTCAAGATAACTCGCCCTCACATATTTACCAAATTACACTTCCTGGTGTGGCATTCCAACATAATCTTAACATCCATTTCTCCCCTTTTTGTCATCATTAGATGATTTTAAGAACCAATGGCATCAATCCAATATCAGAAATCAAATTGATGATCCAATATCAATATACCACATCATACCAGAAAATCAACATCAATGTCATCAATAACATATTAATGATCCAGCATTAACATCATCAATATCAGCAACCAATATCAGCATTAACCCATAACACCCAACATCATCAATATCAGCAGCCAATATCAGAAATGCAATTTGATATACCAACGTCAAAACAGCAGAAATACAGTTGACAAGCACAGAGAATTGATATCAGAAATCAGCAGTCTCACAGGTATACCAATCATTCAACATTCATTAGCCCAAGAACAGAATTAACCAAACAAAAGTTAACTGACAAAAGTAACCAGAAACCATCATGTCGCGCCCCATTTTTAAATGAAAAATAACGTGTTTAGAAAAATGAATTTTTTGATTGATTTTTATTGAAAAATGGGTTTTTGATTAAAAGGAAATAATAGAAAAATGATAGGCCTAAATGGGACTTAAAATTGCAACGATTTTGACCCAAAATAATAGTTTAAAAAGGGTTTTTAATAAAAATAGAAGTCGCCACTTGGTATAGAGTTAAGGTGTACCAAGTCACCTAAAATGAATTTTAAATAAAAAAGTTGAGAAAACCCTTTTTAAACGACTCCAAATCTTCAAAAATCAATGAAAAAGGATCGGGAGTCACGGTTGAAGAAAGGGAAGGCAAGGATAAAATCCAAAACTCCCTTTCAACCTAGCCAAAGGTAGTTGTGTGATTTAGTCAAAGGTTTTCTTAATTTAACATAAAAATTTATCACATTTGGTTATTACTATATGGATGCAAAACCTAAACCTAGGAGGACATCGGGGTGTCAATATGTCTCTTCGAATTTTAATAGGTGCCAATCGTATTAATTGCAACGTCCAAAAGTAATGATTTGAAGAGGTCACGAATATGCAACAATGAGACTCGAAAAAAGAAAGAAAATAATAATAAGATACAAATATACATTACCTAAAGAAATGCATCATAATGGGTACGGGGGGCTAAAATTCGTGACTAGATTTTTCCTTTATAGAGGGAATATGAGCGTGCTAAGGCTAAAAAGCCACACTCGTCTATATTCCATATTTAAGGGGTTATCTCCTATCTAGTCAAGCGAATGGCCTAACCTATTTCTAACTTTCTTAAATGGAATGCAAGTCTACTTGTCATGTTTCACACATAGGGGTAGGGAATACACATATAAGGGAAATATGGGATAAGGGATATACATATGGTGGGAATATGAGATGAGGGATATATACATATAAGGGAAATGTCATGCAAAAATGAAAAAAATCCTAAAGAGTAGAAAATATGCATGAAAATGTAGTGATTGTCACACAAACATGATCTAATGTGTGAAACAGTCCCCTAAGGGTCTAGCGTTGGACTAGCCCATATCTATACATTCTCACTAGCGTTGGACTAGCGAGAAAACGAGAAAGAGGATCACAACTAACGTTGGACTAGTGTGGAGTCGGGAAAAGGGCCACAACTAGCGTTGGACTAGTGTGGTGACATCATGCACTTATTATAATCAAATAAATCATACAGATCATAATAAAGCAAATAAACACATAAATCACATAAAACACGTAGCAAATAAGTATGATATCTAGATGCAAGACCCTAAAAAAACGAGTAACACGTAACACACATAAGCATGGAAAACACACAAAGCAAATAAAACCATAACTATTACATTTGGGGCCCTAACTACAATCTAAAGGGGGAAGGAACAAAATAAATAAATAAAAATAAATACATAACTATTACAATTTTGGCATTTAATTGCCTTCCAAATAATAAGTAAAAATGAAAATAAATATACAAAATCAAAACAATTAAAGGGACTAAATAAATAAATGAAATAAAACATTCAAAAAGCATGCAATTACGCACATAAAGTCACATAGGGGCACATAGGATCAAGTAAAACCAAAATAAAGAGTAGAGTATACCTCCCTTGAATTGGTGACCCTAATGAAATGAAGTTTCCCTTATTTACCCTCTAAAACAATAAAAAGGTCAAGGCATCACTTTAATTATCAAATAATCATAAGAGAGGGAAATAAACATGCAATTGAACAAGTGAAACATTTAAATGAAAGTAAACAATCTATACTCAAAAAAATTAAAACAAACAAGGACCTAATTGGAACAATTAAAGAAGTTTTAGGGGTCAAATCATTATTATTACAAATATTAGGGGGCTAAAATGCAATAAATTAAAATTAAGAGCTTAAGGTGAAACCTACCAATCACATGATAACATTCACAAAGAATAAATGAAAACCTATTTACTATAATTAAACAACAAAATTACCCAAAATCTCACTAAAATCCAAATCAAAACTATTAATTTATCAAAAATTATTAAACCTCCAAATTTCATCCTAAAAATCACCAATAATCTGTCCAAAAGTTATATAAAAAACATGCCAAAGAAAAATAGAATTTTGAAGGAACAAAATTGATTATATTTTTGAAACTTCGGGCCATAGTAGCATAAAGGGAAACTTGGGGGTTAAAATGCAATTTTTCTTTGGTTTGCATGCAAGCTACGAAGAAGATTTCTGCAACTGAAACTTTCGGCAACTCCTGAAGCTTTCTTTTCTTCTGCAACCATTCTCATGCAATTTCTTTATTCAGCTTAGACGCATTCATGTCGAACAACCCAAGAAAGTCCTAATTGATTCGATAACTAAACACAAAGTGCAAGAACTTGAGACAAGGGAGAGAGGAAAGATAAAACTTAGCGACATGATAGGAACGTCTTACTGAAACTTCAACCCAGATCTCCAAGAGAACAAACCCAAATCATAAAATCAACAAAGGAATGAACACCAAATGCATGATTCACGTTCCCTCAGCTTCAAAGCTAATGGCTTTTGTCCATAAGCTCCTAACAAGACATTTTAAACACAGCTTTTGTGAGAACCCTCACTTAGGAATAAAATTCTCCCATAAATTACTTGCATTATCCTAGAACTAGATCACTCATAACACTTCCCTTGCATTGCATTTTATTGTTCTTACTTGACTTGTAACATTTCCTTGAGTTGGTTTTATCTTATTTCACCACACACACTTTGACCAAGTGTCCTTTTGTTAGTAGTTGGGACTTTATATAATAGTTTAGAGGTGTTAATTAGACATTGGTACATTTGGAAGGGTAGAAAGATCATTAGTCAAAGATTAAGAGAAGAAAGGGCCAAGATTGGGCCAAGTGGCCAAACCCTAGCCATCCCACCTTGTTTGACCAAAGGATTAGAGGAATTTTAAACCAACTTTTCTTCATTTCTTTCCTCCAAAATTTTGGCCATCTTGAAGCTTTTCAAGGAAGGAAGAAAACTCCATCTTCTTGCTATTCCAACCTTAGTTTGATCTTGAACAAAAATCATAAGACCAAGAGCTTGAGTTGGTGAGTGATTTGCCTTCAACCCTAGAGTGTGTTTTCAAGCTTGAAGCTTTTGGTTTGGTGGTTGTTTGGGTGACTCAAGCTTCTTACAAGAGAGGTATGTGATCCTTAATATTTGGTTTTATGGTGTTATATCAGGTATTTAAAGCTTTGAGGGCAACCTAGAGGTTGCATGGATGTTGTTTGTGGTTAAAACTCTTGAACTAAACAAGTGGTAGTAGGGTTAGTTAGTTTGTCTACCATGTGTTTGATGAAATGTTTGAGCTTTGTTCATAACTTTCCTTCATGTATTAACATGTTTTGGACCCTTTTTGAGTTAGAGATAACACTTGACATGTTGTTTAAGTGAAAAAACAAGGTTAGGATGAAGGTTGGTGTTACATGAAGAACTAGTGGACTGTTTTGTTTCTCTTGGGCTGACCGGCTTTGAAGTGGGAGGTTTCTCCTTGATTTTGTGGTTATTTTGTACCTTATTTAAGCCTAAGAATCTTGGCTAAACATTGGTTCATGGTTTGGTGTGAATTAAAATGAAATTTAAGCAAGAAAAGTAGTTGTTATGAGCTACTAGTGGACTGATATGGCTCCTTTGGTTGGCTAGACTGTTTTGATCCTCTTAATTATGTTGTGTATTGCATTTTGAGCTCCAATGGTATTAGATAACTTGCTCCCCTGTATATGAAACCCTACGGAATTGATTTGGATGAAATTGAACCAAAACAAGTGAAGTTAGCATCAAGAACTAGTGTAATTTTTCTAGGGGTTTTAGGGCTGATCAGGACCTGGGAAAATCAGCCAACCTTTCCGAGCTACTGGTACTAATAAGAGACGAACTAGAGTGTGAATTTCATACCGTTGGAAAACCCTTTGAGTCTAGTTTCCAACGCCGCTAACGGCATTTGATTCTGACATTCCTACAGTGAGATATGGCCGTTTTCCTGAGACTGCACGGGCGCGACTGTTTTACCCGTGAAGAACACTTTGAATTTGAATAAAACTTTTCTTTTGCCCAACTTTCTTGCACTTGTCAAACTTGTTTTCTTATGAACTTTTACTGCATTTTGGGCCTAACTTGCATGGTGAATTGAGTAGATTTAACCACTCATTTGGTCACCTAATGAGCTTGCATTTGGCATGGAATTGAACCTAGTTTGTTAACGATTTCCACTCGTTGCCCTAGGATTGGAAACGGTGGTGAACGTAAACCGAGGGACTTGACGTTTAAACACTACATTGCTTGACAGGTGAGTGTTCCACTACCTGTTAACTGTTTATGTGAAATATCTGAATACTTGATTTGCAACTATTTGAGCCAAACATTGTTTTTGATAAAAATTGAGGCGAGTGTGTACTTATCGCACCTCGACCTCCCTTGTTTTCCACTGAGGCTCTGTATACTGCTATTATGAGATGTGATTTCTCTACATGTGACTGTGTTTGAGTTGTTTAAGCAATACCCCATCAACTACTGCTACTGTTGGATATCCAACCTCATAGGTGAGTTGGTTGTATCGAGCCAGCAAAGGCTTGGTCGAGAAGGCCGATAAACTTTGGGGACTATTTACTGAAAACTGGAAACCGGTATACTCGAGTATTACCTACTTACTGTTTGAGGAGTTCGGATCTGGTAAGGGGGTGACTGGTGGACGGGAATTGGAGAAAGTGGAGTTCTACGGACATTGTATTCTTTAAATGCAAACGTTGACGGAGAGTCAACGGATTCTTGTATGATCAAGCTCCAGTGGATTTGGCTTTTTGGAAGCCACCCGTATCCTTGAATTGAACTATGATTTCATTGTTGTAGTACAATACTGTGTTTATTTGTCTACCTTACATCTTTATCTGGCTACGTGCATATCTGTTTATTTGGAACCTCACTGAATTTTAGCTCACCCCACTTCCTTTGTTTTCCTTAACAGATGTGGGATGAACATAGGGGCAAGACAGGTGAACTTTGCTGTATTTCAATTTGAAGGATCGGCTCGGGCATGGTGGAATGTTATTAGGGCAAAGTGGGAGAGAGAACATACTGCATGGACTTGGGTGAACTTTATAAAGGAGTTTAATGAGAAATATCTCCCACCTTTGGTCCAAGAGAAGAGAGAGGACGATTTTATTAGGTTACGTCAGGGAACCCTGAGCGTGGCCGAATATGAAATACAATTCACTAAACTGTCTAAATTTACTCATGAATTGGTGGTTATGGAGCGGAGGAGAGTCAGACGGTTTATACAAGGATTGAATCTGGAGATACAAGAAACTTTAGCGGTGGTTCAAGTTAATACTTTTATGGAAGCTCTTGAGAAAGCTCAAAGGATTGAGAATGCAAAGGCTCAGGTAAAAGCTTTGCACGCACGCAAGAGGAGTGCATCTAGTAGTACACATGAGGAACCTAGAAAAAATGCAACGCCTTCCAAAGTAAAAAGAGCGAACCATTCTCCTTACCCACCATGGACATTGAGAACACTAGAAGAAGGTTCTACAAGAGAAAGTCAAATAGAAAAGGGCAACAAGAGAGAATTTCTCGAGAGAGACAAAAGTGGCTCCTCACTTGACTTGTGGATACTGTGGGAAGACAAATCATAGTGAGGATGATTGCTGGATGAAAGGGCAAAAGTGCTTAGTTTGTGGGAGTACCGACCATTAAATTAGCAATTGCTTGAAAAAGCAGCAACGAGGGAATAATACTCAACAAAGGGATAAAACTAACTCTAGACAAGCTAATGAAACAGGGAACATATCAAGAGTGCCAGCGCGGGTATATGTCATAGACAAGCAATAGGCTCCAGAGTCATCTGAGACAATGGAAGGTAAAAATTTCGAGAACAAAATTTTTTTAAGGGGGAGAGAATGTGAGAACCCGAAAATTTTCTCCTATTTTTGGAAAATTAATTTATATTTTCTTTTAATTTGACTTTACTTGCTTATTGCTAGCCTTAATTTGATGGTGATTTTAAAGGTTAAGTTAAGATTTTTCTCTTTTCCCTATTATAATTTTGATACATGTTAAGTTTCGTACAGTATTATGGTAGTTGGACCGACTAGTGAGATGTGTGCGTTAAATTTGGTGGACGAGAACGAGTGTGGTACTAGAGGGATTATGTGATTAGAAGTGTTAAGAGTGTATTAGAGGAGCATAAACTAGCAACTAGAGGCTAAGAAAGACAAAGAGATAGGAATGGAACCAAGAGACGACAAGTGTCAACGTAGGAAGCTTTCTTTGACTAAGACTTCTTCTAATCTTTATCTTGCAATTGACCAAAAAATTTCCTCCATTTCTTCTTCCTTATGGCCGAACCTTAGAGAGGAAATAAGAGAGAAAACACTTCAAATTTCACCTTGATTTCTTGCTTGATTTCTTGAGAAATCCAAAGACCAACCTTAATCTACTCCGATAAGCCTTGAGTTAAGTTTGGAGGTGAGCTTTTGGTGGAGTGATTTGAGGAAGAAAACTCTTGAGTTGCTTGTCATATTGGGGTTTTGAGGTAAAATTCCTAGATAACATCTCTTTTTACTTGTTTTTTGAGATTTATGCAAGATATGTTATGATTGAAATTAAAGGAAGCATGTTTATGGTAAATTCATGGTTTTGCTAGGGTTTGGTGAAGTTGTTGCTACTGTTTGGTTAATTTTCAGCTTTAATGTTCAATTTATAACTTTGAGATGAATTTCTAGTTTTGATAAGAGATGCTCTAGCTTTGATATGAAATTTTAATTTTTGATATGTGAATTTTAGTCTTGGTGTGCAATTTCCAACTTTGAGAGGCAAAATTTCTAGCCTTGATGTAGTTACTTGAAACTTTGTATATAAGTGGAGTTTTGATGGATTTTCTTGTCAAGAACATATGTTATAAGCCTCATGACATGTTAGTTATAAGATATAGTGCATTTGCATGGAATTTAAGTAAGAAAGTTAGAAGTTTTGCTGTTGGAGATTTTGCTGGAAAATTTCTGTTATGGCTGGCCGAGAGGGAGAGAAGGAATTTCAGCTTTCTTTTCAGAAATTTTGAGGTGATTTTGATAGACTCTTGTTCAAGACATTTGTTAAAACCTTGTTCTCATATGTATGTTGATTTTGAGCCAAAATCAAAGAGGTTTAAGAGGGGAAAGACTTAGTTTTCAAACTGTTTGCTTGCTGGAAATTTTCGTAGGAGGGTCTGCGCAACTTTAGAAAATTGACTATAACTTCGTATAGGAAAGTCGGAATTGAGTTCTATTTATTTGCGTTTGAAAACTAGACTCATAGGGTTTTTAATGATATAAATTCAGGGTTTGGTTCAACTCCTATAAATACCAGAAAATCTGCAAAGTTTCTTGAAAACCATGACTGTTCTGTTTTTGCACATGAGACTGCAGTGAGTTTGAATTGAAATTTTGACTAACCTATGAGTTGAATTTCCATGAAGATATCTTCTAAAGCCTGTTAGTGCTTCGAGTCTATTTTCTAATGGTGTAAACTTTGTGATTTTTTGACCTACGGAACTCAAGTTATGCTTTTTCAAAAAATATCACCAAAGTTAGAAATTTTGTCAAATGAATTGAGTGGGGCTGGAAAATTTTGAGAAAACTTTTCTAGGTCTTAAACCTTAATTTGGTGTGATTTTGGATACTTAAATTGCTCTCCTCATTTTAGAATACTTGTGTTGGATTTTAAGTTAAAGTCTCGAGCTCAAAGTGAGAAGTGTATGGAATACCTTGGAATACTAGACGTGTGTGTTTTGGCTAATTGAATCTACTAAGTTTAAATCTATTGTGATTGTGAATCTTGCTTCAGGGTTTGGTAGCGATCAAGGTTATCATCCTGAGAGTTGACGTTTAATCTACTAATATCGGTGAGTGTTCCTTGCATGTTATGCTTCCAATGACTAAGTGGAATGTTGTGAATGTTTGCTTGAATGTTAAACGCTTTTCAATGATTGTTAAATGGATTTTTAATGGGCGAGTGTGTACTTTATCACACTCGATTTAAGTGAATGTGAATTTTCAATGATCAAATGATTGAATGTTACTTGTGCATGAATGTAAGCTTTTGACTGAATTGGGCCCTTGCCCTTCGTTGCTAGTTGACTCGAGCCAGAAGCGGATTCGGTCGGGGCGGCTAGTAACCCTGGGACAGTGTTTTTGTATACTCGAGTACGACCACGAAATCTGGTGGAGAACTGGCTAGTGAATGCGATGCAATGAATGAAATGAATGAATGAAACAATCACTGAAGGAGTTTTTATTTTCAAAGGTATTTTCACATCTTGGAGATATAAGGGAGAAATGGTCCAGAGACTAAATGATTGAATGAATGAATGGCTCCAAGTGAGCACGTATTGTGACTGTTCCACCTTCTCCTAGGGCATACCCTAGAAGTTAGCGGACCGCCTGCCTGGCTCTCGCCAGGATTCATTCACTTACATTAATTTTAGAGATAGCATATGATAAACTCTCATTAATCTTACATTAACTTCAGAGATAACATTGTGGTACACTAAAACCACACGTTCAAATCCTTTACAATGCCAAGTTTAATACAAAACTTCAGCTGTGATATGATACTAGATATTTTACAATCACAAAAGACTTCCTTTTAACTCCCTAAGCTCTCTCGTTCGTTTCTCAACCACCAACCCCTGTAAGGAAAACAAAGCTAAAAGGTTGAGCTAAAGCTCAGTGAGGTTTGCCGAACAAGTAACATTCAATTAAACACTTAAACAAGTAGCAAAATTAAACAATTAAGGAAACACTACATTGAATGAATTGGAGAACACTTCACTGAACAATCACTTTTAAAAGGATACGGTGCTCGCATTAGAGCCACTTCAATGCACTACACACTCCACCGAACTCCTCCTTATATCCTCCAAAACAATAAACACTTCCCGCACTTAGATGGCCATATAATCTGCTACTCCGTGGTAATACTTGACCGTACCGAAACACTTACCCAAAACTACCGTCCTACCCGACCAAGCCCTTTGCTGGCTCGAACAGTCCTTTGAACAGAGGGTTTTGCGGCCCAGTTCAGCCAAAGGCTTACAGTCATTCACACTTACAGTAACACTTGGTAAATTATCAACCTTCAAGCTCAAACTAAGTCAAGGGTGACAAAGTACACTCCCGACTTAGAAGGCGAGGGACAATTGAGATATACTTTACAATGAATCACTAGCAATATTCCACAATAAGCACATTTATCACATTGTTTCACTTAAGTAAACATAAACAGTTAGACACATAAAGTTGGAAATACTCACCAAATATCCAAATAAATTACTCTCAAGCCTGGGGTTTGGTTTCCTAGCTCACAGCTACTTCTTGAGACAAGTTAATAATTTCAAAGTAAATATATAATTTGTAGGTGATCACTTATTATTCTTACCTTATTATTTAAACTATTAAAATCAAGTTTGACCTTAAAATACAAATATAACATACTCCGTATTTATTCATCATTTTATTTTAATACTTATTGATTTTATCATTTGTTACCTTATACTTTAAACTTGTTAAAGTCACGTTTTGGTTTAGAACAAGATAGAGCATATTCAATTCTATTTTATATTTTTACCTCAAACTTATCAATTTTGTCAATTTAAACCGAAGAAATAAACATATATTCCAAGTTTAAAGACTTATAAGATTTTTAGATTAGGATTAAGGCAAGTAACCTATACATCCATTGTTTTTAACCAACTTAGATTCTAAGCTGCCTATAGTTTAAATTTTACGTAAATTTGCTAATCTTCTAGCTTTCTCTACCTGCTGTCAAAACATGCTTTGCTAAAGTTCATCTATGCCCATAGTTCAAGCTCATAATTAAACTCAAATCAGCTCCTAACACTATTCTGATGAGTTCTCAGTTGTTACCGCAACATGTTAACTTTACTCCAGCCAAATGACAGTAGGTATAACTAATATTTTCCTTAGAATTTGTGGCTATTTTGCTCTCCATTTGTATTTTACATGAAGATCTGTAACTCATGATATTTAGTGCTAACATGTTAAAGTTCGGATTCGCTATAAATCAATTTGCAAACTCGCACCTCCCACATCAAAAACCGAATGATAACATATAAACTATAAACATTCCAAGTGGAAAGAATTTCTGAGCTTTTGTTTTGGATTATGGCTTAGCATACTTAGTAGATGATGTATTAGAGAAATGGTTAACAGTTTCATGATTTAGCATTTAATAAAAGATTGGAAAAGAGAAGGCTCATAAGGTAGAGAGTAAACGAAAAAAAAATATTCCAACTTATGAGTTTTCTTGTTCTTCAATGAGTAAAGAGGATTGTCAAATCAGTCGGAAGCTATGTCCATGTAATTTAGCTGCTTAGACAAAGCTCCTTAAAAAAAAAACTCAGCTCATCCATAATTGTAAGTTAGCTACTTGGATAAAATGCCTTCAACACCTGAGCTACGACCTTCTCTTTCTCACTCGGCTATCTAGCAGGTTCCATCAGTTTTCACAACTAATAATCCCATATAACTTCAAGTAGATATATTTCATACTTCTGCTAACATGCATCTACAAGGAAATTCTCGTTACAAGCATTAAAATTCCAGCTTCTTATTCTCGGTCATCTCAGAAATTTTGCAGGAAAAGTTGAAACCCAAGTTTCCTTTCTTCCAACTCTTGGCCAGTTACCAAACGATGTTATTCTTAGCTAAAACTCATTTCCTAGCTACAATTTAACATGCAACTTAAGCAGTCAGTTATACTAAATGATTTAAAGATTATTGCAGTCATTTTACCTCTTTCTTTCCTCTTAAAGTTTGGAAAATTTGCAGTTTGCACTTTTAGTTTCCTGTTTCGGTTGCCAGAACTGCACCAGACTCTCCTTCGTTCTCACCCTTGGCTCACGGTTTTGAGGTTACCAGCTGGAGAAATGAAGTGAGCCAATGTTTATCTCTCTCTGCCTAACTCTCTCGATTGCAGGCTGGAAGCAAGGAGAAACCAGAAATGTTTCTTTTCTTCTCACTCGGTGGAATTTTGAAGTGAATGGGTGTGACCGAAACTCTCTCTCAGTTTTGTTTCTAATGCTTGGTTGGTAAGAAGAGAATTGAACATATTTCCTTCACTCAGCCGACCACTCAAAGTTCCTTCATTCGTGGCTGATCATTCCAAAGTTCACCTCATTCGGTCACTGCATACTCAGCAGTTTTGATAGCAGATTCATTCAGGGCAGCTGTCCAAATGAGAGTTACCCGCCGCCCCAAGCTAGCAGCCAAATTCCAGTCATTTTCTTTCCACCGTTTAGTCTAGTAGATAGTTGGCTGACCTCTATTTGGTTTCAATTCCTCAGGCTCTCAGTTTGTTTGATACATTTATGATGATTGGGTCCTTGGCTGCATGGTATTTAGTCTAAAATTCCATGGTTGTTTTAGTCTTTTCATTTTAGTTCATTTGGTTACCACGAGTCCGTAATTTTATTGTCTCACACCTTGACTCAAAATTTCGTTTGTTCTAATTTGTATGTACCTTGAAAAATTTTCCTTATATTGATCTAGTAAATTTTCACCCATTTGGCTTTAAAAAAATTAATTAGGCATGTACTTATTCAACTATATAATAAATTCAAATATCACAATTTGCAATATGTCTATCATATGTTTATTTGATTCCTAAAATATTTCTACACCATTCTATCATTTTGTTTATTATTTTATTTATTTATTATATTATTTTTTTTTCCAAAATTTGCAATTTTATAGGAATTAAATTAGGCATTTCAATTTAACCATTTATTCATTATATGTAATATTTCTAATATCAAGGTAAATAAAATAAATTCGTGGCATACGCACAATTTCTCGAGTTCTCACATGCTTTCCCCCTTAAGAGAATTTCGTCCTCGAAATTCATACCTTCAATCACAAAAGTTCTGCATATTCCTTCTGTATTTATTTATTTTTCGAACTCCCAAGTTGCTTCCTGTATCTCTAAATTCAACCCTTATATAATTGGTAATGGATAATTTTACCTCCCGTTCCCTAGGTTGATTTACAGTCCCAACCCCTTGATCTTGTCGGGGTACTATACACTCTAAAAGGTTGGTCATCCGATTTAAAGCAATAGCTACTGGGTCACTTATATGGGTTCCTTGTTCCTGGTTCTGGTTAACTGCAGATTCCCGTTCTTCCCCTTGCTCTTGGGGTTGCCTAGGTTTAAGGCTTCATCATCGTGGTCCGACTTCCATATCTCACACCAATTTATATAAATAAGTGACAATTAACTACATATACTTAGGTTAACAAGCAATCTCAATCCCAAAGCTAGCAAATCACATAATTTTATAACTAAATAAACACACGGTCATTAGGTTACATAGCACAACAATGCAAGTTACAATACATACTAATTTCAAACATTTAAAAAAAACCAAACAATCACAAATACATCTGATATTCATCAAACATGACCTAAACTTTGGTCTATATAAATATAAAAGGAAACAATTAAGCAATACAGTGAAATTATCATAGCAAAATAGCTATTAGCTCAACCCTTAGTTTTAAGTTCAACTTAAACTCCATTGGCCTAGTCTCGTACAGTCCCACTAGACCCCATTCCTTCTTCTGGTCCTGTTTCCATAGGTTCCTCTTCCTCGGGATCCTCCTCGGGGTCTTCCTCGGGATCCTCCTCGGGGTCTTCCTCTGTCGGTTCGGCTTCACCTTCAACTCTTAGGAGCCTCTACACCCTAACTTTCCCTATTTAGATTCTCCCCCACAAGCTCTTCCATAAAAAATTCACATTCAGCTAGAATTCCTTCAGTTTGGTCTCTTACCTATCTTAGTACCCTAGTGAGATGGTCTTTAGTCTCCTGCAACCGATCATACAAGACATTAGCTCACTTTTGCTCCTCTATCATATCAATTTCCAGCTCTAGAATCTTGTCACGTCACATTCTTATGAATTTCCTCACTTCTTATGCTCTAATATGAGCTCTCTCATTTGCTAATACTAGCCTCTGTCTTTTACCCATTTGAACTAGTATCACTCGATCCAGATAGAAGTAAGTTCTTGAACAATCACAATGACTAGTCATTCGATGCCCTAGAGCACACTGCCGAAAGGATGCACCTGGTCCTTACTTAAACTACTATTTCACTCAAATTTCAGGTCAGAAAACCATATTTTTAGGCAGGAGTTGGCATATCATCTATTTACCATCGAAGGCTAATAAAATTATTCACCTTAAGATGGAGGATTTGCACTAATATTCAAGATCTCACTACAACCTCTTCACCTTTAGCTCTCAAAAGCTAGCCTTGGTCTCGTTAATTCTATTTCTTCAATTTAAATCGTGATTTCTGATCACGTCATAATGCAATATACTAAATCCTTCCAAATTTATAGATATACCAATGATTGAAATATTTAGTACTCAGATACAAGAATCCGAAAATAGGATAATTTACAACTCAAGTCGGCCAGTTCCAAGAGTAAATCATCCACATTTGAGATTCCTACCCGACGCACATATTTAATTTTTTCTCAACAATGGTAGTTCATTTAACACTTAATAGGCCATTCTCCACAATCCGAGAACCCTCTCTTGGTGTGAGCTCATTAAAAGCTCTAATACCACCTGTGACAGCCCCACCTTCTCCTAGGGCATACCCTAGAAGTTAGCGGACCGCCTGCCTGGCCTCATGCACTTACATTAATTTTAGAGATAGCATTTGATAAACTCTCATTAATCTTACATTAATTTCAGAGATAACATTGTGGTATACTAAAACCACACGTTCAAATCCTTTACAATGCCAAGTTTAATACAAAACTTCAGCTATGATATGATACTAGATATTTTACAATCACAAAAGACTTCATTTTAACTCCCTAAGCTCTCTCGTTCGTTTCTCGACCACCAACCCCTGTAAGGAAAACAAAGATAAAAGGTTGAGCTCAATCTCAGTGAGGTTTTTGCCGAACAAGTAACATTCAATTAAACACTTAAACAAGTAGCAAAATTAAACAATTAAGAAAACACTTCACTGAACAATCAATTTTAAAAGGATACGGTGCTCGCATTAGAGCCACTTCAATGCACTACACACTCCACCAAACTCCTCCTTATATCCTCCAAAAAATAAACACTTCTCTCACTTTGATGGCCATATCAATATCAGTAATCTGCTACTCTGTGGTAAATCTCGAGCGTACCGAAACACTTACTCAAAGCTACCGTCCTACCCGACCAAGCCCTTTGCTGGCTCGAATAGTCCGTTGAACAGAGGGTTTTGGGGCCCAGTTCAGCCAAAGGCTTACAGTCATGCACACTTACAGTAACACTTGGTCAATTAACAACCTTCAAACTCAAACTAAGTCAAGGGCGATAAAGTACACTCCCGACTTAGAAGGCGAGGTACAATTGAGATACACTTTACAATGAATCACTAGCAATATTTCATAATAAGCACATTTATCACATCGTTTCACTTAAGTAAACATAAACGGTTAGACACATAAATTCGGAAACACTCACCAAATATTCAAATAAATTACTCTCAAGCCTCAGGTTTGTTTCCTGGCTCACAACTACTTCCTGAGACAAGTTACTAATTTCAAAGTAAATATATAATTTGTAGGTGGTCACTTATTATTCTTACCTTATTATTTAAACTATTAAAATCAAGTTTGACCTTAAAATACAAATATAACATACTCCGTATTTATTCATCATTTTATTTTAATACTTATTGATTTTGTCATTTGTTACCATATACTTTAAACTTGTTAAAGTCACGTTTTGGTTTAGAACAACATATAACATATTCAATTCTATTTTATATTTTTACCTCAAACTTATCAATTTTGTCAATTTAAACCGAAGAAATAAACATATATTCCAAGTTTAAAGACTTATAAGATTTTTAGATCAGGATTAAGGCAAGTAACCTATACATCCATTGTTTTCAACCAACTTAGATTCTAAGCTGCCTATAGTTTAAATTTTGCGTAAATTTGCTAATCTTCTAGCTTTCTCTACCGGCTGTCAACACATGCTTTGATAAAGTTCATCTATGCCCATAGTTCAAGCTCATAATTAAACTCAAATCAGCCCCTAACACTATTTGGATGAGTTCTCAGTTGTTACCGCAACATGTTAACTTTACTCTAGCCAAATGACAGGAGGTATAACTAATATTTTCCTTAGAATTTGTGGCTATTTTGCTCTCCATTTATTTTACATGAAGATCTATAACTCTTGATATTTAGTGCTAACATGTTAAAGTCCGGATCCGCTATAAATCAATTTGCAAACTCGCACCTCCCACGTCAAAAACCGAATGATAACATATAAACTATAAACATTCCAAGTGGAAAGAATTTCTGAGCTTTTGTTTTGGATTATGGCTTAGCATACTTAATAGATGATGTATTAGAGAAATGGTTAACAGTTTCATGATTTAGCATTTAATAAAAGATTGGAAAAGAGAAGGCTCATAAGGTAGAGAGTAAACGAAAAAAAATATTCCAACTTATGAGTTTTCTTGTTCTTCAATGAGTAAAGAGGATTGTCAAATCAGTCGGAAGCTATGTCCATGTAATTTAGCTACTTAGACAAAGCTCCTTAAAAAAAAAACTCAGCTCATCCATAATTGTAAGTCAACTACTTGGATAAAATGCCTTCAACACCTGAGCTACGACCTTCTCTTTCTCACTCGGCTATCTAGCAGGTTCTATCAGTTTTCACAACTAATAATCCCATATAACTTGAAGTAGATATATTTGATACTTCTGCTAACATGCATCTTCAAGGAAATTCTAGTTACAAGCATTAAAATTTCGGCTTCTTATTCTCAGTCATCTCAGAAATTTTGCAGGAAAAGTTGAAACCCAAGTTTCCTTTCTTCCAACTCTCGGTCAGTTACCAATAGTGCTGTTAGTCGAGCCGAGTATCTGAACACCGAGCTCGACTCGTGAAGAACTCGAGCCAGGCTCGAGCTTGCTCGACTGCGCGAACGAGCCATGATATGCACTCGAACTCGACTCGAAAAATGGAAATGTGACTCGAACTCGAGCTCGAGCTCGACTCGTTTATCACAAACGAGCCCGGCTCGGACGAGCTCGAGCTCGAGCTCGAAATATCTGTCCGAGCTGGAGGCTCGAGGCTCGATTTGAGGCTCGATTTCGAAATATTTGTCCAGCAGTCAATTATTACAACATCCTGCTCCAGCATAATTCCATTCAATGGATTCAAAAATTTGTCTAGCACTCAACAAATACGAAGTCCAACATAATTCCATTCAATACAAATACACAAACTCTAGGCTAATACCATAACAGGTTTTGTCTAGCCAAATAAACGCACAAACTGCAGCCAAATAACTATGTAAAACACTGCTACATAGCTAAAAAATTGTCCAACTTCAGAAATCACAAGAAATTCTATTTAGATGTTTGTTGGTTTTGTGAACTAATAATTAAAAACTAGGCAAGAAAACAACCATATTTACCTTAAATTTAAGCTATATGCAAAGTCAAAAAAAACTTTATTGAAAGGTCACATTTTTATTCTAGTTTTACATTTCCTGATTCTACAAATTTCTGAATCGTTCGTTCAGAAATTGGCCATCAGAACTGCCTCCCCAAGAACGTGTCCTTCGATTGCTTCCATCACCTTCTCCTTCGTCACCTTCATTTATTACAGTAATAAAGTAGAAATTGATTAATTACACATTAATATTTCCAATGAACTCAGTAAAATAAAATAGGGGTATACACATTAATATCTGATTCTATTCTACACATAAAACTTAAAAAAAAATCAATCTTGAACCCATATATAATCAGGAGTACAGCAGAACCTAAGAGTAGCGAAATGCAGGAGATCTAAAGTGAAAAAGAGAGAATTGCAGCACAGCAGCGTTTGGGATACGTCTTTCTGTTTATGTTGTGTTTTTTATCTTAACATGCATTGTCACTAATACTCTAGCAATAACTCTTGATTGATCTTCCAAATAAGTAAACACGGTTTAAAAAACCAGTAATATTGTTGACACTGCATTTGAAATGACAAAGAACTGTGTTTTTTATTCTCCTACCTTACCTTCACTTACGGGAGAGATTTAAAAAAATTTAGAGAACTAAGCATGAAAGAACTTCAGACATGGCTAGGCAATTTACACAACTTTCATCATTACCCCAACTTTCATCATTTAGACATGGCTAGTAAAGAGCACTTTCATCGTTACCCCAACTTTCATCATTTAGACATGGCTAGGCAATTTACGTGCTGGCACCTAAGAGCAATAGCCTATACATAATCTACAGAGAAAATTCAAATTATGTTTGAAGGGAAGCCTTACTGCTGCTTGAAACAATCTGCAAAAACATGAAAATTGGAAAGATAAAAACAAGAGCCACAAACACAAAGTTTGTGGCTCATTGGTAGCAATGCACGCATGTCAAAGACCTTCCCAAGAACACATTATTGCTTTTTTGGAAGCAAAATGATCTCAAGTAAACATGAAAGCATCCACATAGACCACCAAAACTCAGAACAATTAGAAAGTTTTAGTAACTGATCATCGCAGGATTCTTTCGTATTTGCAGAAGCATCAATACACCCTAAACTAGCAATAAAGGTAAGATGAGGTGCTGGTACCAAAGCTAATGCATTAAGTCCTTCACCACAGTACAATGAAGCTGTACACAGGCATAAAACTTGTTGCCAGTATAATGTGGTCGATACCCGCAGCTCATGGAATTTTACAAGCAGTGTCAAGAAAAAAAAATCAAAAGAAACTAAGTATAAAAGCCGAAATTATAACACATAAAACGGGATTAAAACCTGATTGGCTGCAAGCAACTCAACCTGTGACCCAGACATACCAAACAACACTGCTTGGAGACCGTTGTAAAGAGGAAAATTACAAAAGAAAAAGAAAAAAGTTTCTTATTGATAAATTCAGCTAGAGCCAGATTACAACTCCTAAGTGCAGCATCCCGGAAACAATATAGAAAAAGTTTAGATGTTAAAATGACATGAGTGACTGCACGAGGACAAGTATAGAAAAAGTACGCTACTAGAATTTACACTATGTGCTTGCTGTGGGTTGCGGTTGTGGTTCTGAACTCTTGTCATGTTAGGATAATTTACCTACAAAAAGAGACAACACTTACCAGAAATCACGATGGATTAGAGAAACCAGTAAAATTGGACTGGTTTTGGCCGTGGCGGTGGACCGGCTATTAATGGAAGAAAACAGAGGTGCTGGCTGTGGGTTGCGGCTGTGGGCTGCGGTGGAGAGGTAGAGGTTGCTGGCTGTGGGTTGCGACGGAGAAGAAGAGGCGGAAAAGAAGAATGAAACCCACAGCCCACAGCCGAAGAAGAAGAATGAAACTAATGCAATCGAAGTATCGAACCCTAGTCCAAATTTCTGCTCTTTGACTGCTAAAATGATACAAATGCCCTTCCTTGTCGAGCTCAATCGAACTACTCGATAAAGAAGGGAATTCGAGCTTACTCGGCTCGATAACTAAACGAGTATATTTCGAGCTCGAGCTCGACTCGTTAACTGAAATTAACGAGCCGAGCTCTAACGAGCTTTCGAGCTACTCGTTTGGCTTAACAACTCTAGTTACCAAACGATGTTATTCTTAGCTAAAACTCATTTCCTAGCTACAATTTAACATGCAACTTAAGCAGTCAGTTATACTAAATGATTTAAAGATTATTGCAGTCATTTTACCTCTTTCTTTCCTCTTAAAGTTTGGAAAATTTGCAGTTTGCACTTTTAGTTTCCTGTTTCGGTTGCCAGAACTGCACCAGACTCTCCTTCGTTCTCACCCTTGGCTCACGGTTTTGAGATTACCAGCTGGAGAAATGAAGTGAGCCAATGTTTATCTCTCTCTGCCTAACTCTCTCGATTGCAAGCTGGAAGCAAGGTGAAACCAGAAATGTTTCTTTTCTTCTCACTCGGTGGAATTTTGAAGTGAATGGGTGTGACCGAAACTCTCTCTCATTTTTGTTTCTAATGCTTGGTTGGTAAGAAGAGAATTGAACATATTTCCTTCGCTCAGCCAACCACTCAAAGTTCCTTCATTCGTGGCTGATCATTCCAGAGTTCACCTCATTCAGTCACTGCATACTCAGCAGTTTTGCTAGCAGATTCATTCAGGGCAGCTGTCCAAATGAGAGTTACCCGCCGCCCCAAGCTAGTAGCCAAATTCCACTCATTTCCTTTCCACCGTTTAGTCTAGTAGATAGTTGGCTGACCTTTATTTGGTTTCAATTCCTGAGGCTCTCGGTTTGTTTGATACATTTCTGATGATTGGGTCCTTGGCTGCATGGTATTTAGTCTAAAATTCCATGGTTGTTTTAGTCTTTTCATTTTAGTTCATTTGGTTACCACGAGTCCGTAATTTTATTGTCTGACACCTTGACTCAAAATTTCATTTGTTCTAATTTGTATGTATCTTGAAAAATTTTCCTTATATTGATCTAGTAGATTTTCACCCATTTGGCTTTAAAGAAATTAATTAGGCATGTACTTATTCAACTATATAATAAATTTAAATGTCACAATTTGCAATATGTCTATCATATGTTTATTTGATTCCTAAAATATTTCTATACCATTCTATCATTTTGCTTATTGTTTTATTTATTTATTATATTATTTTTTTCCAAAATTTTCAATTTATAGTATTTCAATTTAACCATTTATTCGTTATATGTAATATTTGTAATATCAAGGTAAATAAAATAAAATCAATTCGTGGCATACGCACAATTTCTCGAGTTCTCACACGTATCCTTCCAATGAATGAATATTTGCTTCTTGAATGACTGCTTATTACTGTGCAAAGAGTGTAAATTGTTAAATGTGATATTTCCATGTTTTATCTGTCTGATTGCTTGTTTAGGAACCTCCCTGGATTTTTAGTTCATTCCTTTAGTTTTGCTTTCCTTATAGGAGTGGAAGCCGGAGCAAGTAAGCATGAACTAGTGTATATAATCTTCATATACGTGTACTTTTGTAGATGAAATGTATTTTGGAACTTTGGTAATGAAAACTCTTCAGAATTCTCTTGAATGGTTGCCGCCAACATTGTTCCTAGTGTTTCGAGTCTAGGGTTTCTGTGCTTGCATTGCCACTTGGCCCTCCTCCGTCGTGGGGGAGAAGGCTCCCTACGCATCTGGCATCACGGATGCCCCTCGGTCGTTTGCGGAGGTGGTCGCAGCAAAGCAGTCCTTAGGGTTTCAGTCAAAATCTTTCGCTTCTCTCCTAGTCGGGGGGGGGACCAAAGTGCAAGCGGTGACAACAACCCATAGAGGGGAGCCGACTATGAGGTTCTCCGTCGAAGATATTGATCGGGTTGCGGGACCCTTCCAGTTTGCATTGGTGGATAAGTTCTTTAGAGGACGACCGATGATGGAGGACCTGAGGAGATTCTTTCGCACGTTGGATTTGAAGGACGCTTTCTTGCTGGGTTTGCTAGATCGGCGGCTGATTCTAATTTGGTTGACGAATGAAGCAGATTACTATCGTCTCTGGTCTCGTAGTATCTGGTACATTCAGGACGTTCCGATGAGAGTTTTTAAATGGTCGACTGAGTTTCACGTGGATAGAGAATCTTCATTTGTGCCGGTGTGGTTCGCCTTGCCTAAGCTTCCAATACACATGTTCCACAAGGATTGTCTTTCTCCATTGTGGCGTGCCTAGGTCTTCCACTTTGCGTGGATAATGCCACAGCCGTGGGTTCACGGCCAAGCGTAGCAAGAGTCTGCGTTGAGGTGGATTTACTGAGGGAGTTACTAGGACGGGTGTGGATTTCGGTTAGGGATAGGATGGGTTTCTGGCAATCTTTAGTGCCGGAAAACCTCCCAAAATACTGCAGCTTTTGTCTGCACCAGGGACACAGTGAGGAAGAGTGCCGGATCAAGAACCCTGCTTCCCGCTCTGAAAAGCTGGGCCGTCGGCAGGGGGAGACAGAGAGGCCATTGCAGTGATTTAAGCAGAAGGAGGCTCCCATACTTGGGGATGATGTTCACATGGACGGGGGAAAGAAGGGGACAGCGTTGAAGGGCCCTAGTGAGATGGGGCAGTTGCATGGGATGGAGCCACTAGGCTCTCAGATGGGATGTTCTGTGGAGTTGGTTACGGCGCATTCAGTTGAGCTGCAAGGCGCCCTGCAGCTTGCGTTAGGGATGAAAGGAGGGCAGTGCGAGGGTGGACTCGTGCCACCTGGGCCTGCTGGTGGTGGGCATCGAGATGGTGGAACCATGGCAGTAGGCGGTATAGAGGCAGTTGCGGCTGTGACAAGCTCACACAGTGGTGCTGCGGAGCTGGTCCCGCTGCATATAGATGAGCTGCATGGTGCGCTACAACTTACGTCTGGGAGGGAAGGAGGACAGTGTGCGGGTGGACCCTCGCCAACTGGGCCTGCTTGTGGAAATGCGGTGGGCAGCAACGAGGTAGTCGCGGAGGCACCAGGGGCGGAGCTCTCGCCTCAGGTGCAGCACGGGCTGAGCCAACTGGTCGTGGGGGTTGGTTGTGGGTCTGCCAAGATTCCAGCGATGGGGAAACATGGTGCAGATGCCAGTCCAGCAGGTGCCGCGGTGAAGGAGTATCGTGGAGAATGGTGCGCCTTGCCAGGGGCTGGTGGGGAGTGCAGCGGATTGTTAGGCATTGGGCGGCTAGGGGAGTTTGGAGTTGGGCACTCCGAGGTGGGGTCAGCAATGTTGTGATTTGGGGAGATTATGGCGGCGGAGCTACAGGACATTCAGCGAATGTCGGGTAATCTGTCTCCTCGGGGAGGAGGCAACAGAGTACAAGCTCATGGGGGCAGTTCGACGATGGACACATTGCATCTAGACTCGGTGGTGGTTTCTGGCAGTCATGCGCATGTGCAAGGGGGATTGGGGAAGCCCTCGGAGGTAAGGACTCGTGGTCTTCATGCTGGATTTTCCTCTGATAGAACTTTACGCTCTATGGTTATTATGTCAAAAAATTCCTTCTCTGCCTTATCCCGTGATTAAGTTGCTTTTTTGGAATATAAGAGGAGTGGCTCGAGCTCCTAACCTAAAAAGATTAAAGAAGCTTATTAAATTACATTCTTTACAATTGGTGGTAGTTGTTGAACCTAAGACTAGTTTGGAGAATCTTACTGCCATTAGACTGAAGTTGGGAATGGATTGATGCATGACTAATCAATGCGGTTCGGTTTGGCTGTTTTACCGGTCTGTGTTTAATTGTTTCTATATCGAGGAGTCGTCTCAACACTTAACGGTCCAGGTCCAGTGTCAGTTATTCCCTATTCCCGTTATTCTGTCATGCGTTAGTGCAAAATGTACGGTTCAGGAGAGAGAGTTATTATGGGGGGACTTATTAAGGGATAAACCCGAGGCGTCTCCGTGATTTTTGGTGGGGGATTTTAATGTGGTCATCAATGAAGGGGAAATGAGGGGAGGCCTACCTTTCAGAACCTTGGAGGGTATGGAATTACTGCAGCTTATGTCACTCGCGGGAGTGGGTGATGCGGGGTTCTCTGGGTCGAGGTTTACTTGGTGCAATAACCGGTCGGGTACGGCAAGGATTTGGAAGCGTCTGGATAGGTTGTTGATGAATAGGTTAGACTTGGAGATGCAGCACCAGGTCTTGGTTCAACATTTGGGGCGGGATCCGTCGGATCACTCACCATTGCTGCTCTCGGTCGTGACGCGCTTGGATAATAAACCCAAGCCGTTTCATTTTCTGAACGTGTGGACCATACATACATAAGGATTTCCTGGGGGTGATTACGGAATGCTGGGCGCGGCCGGTTAGCGGTCCCCCCTGCAGATACTGGCACTAAAGCTACGGGGTGTTAAACAGGCTCTAAAGCAATGGTCTAAACTCTTATTCGGTGATATTTTTGAGGCGGTTCGGAGCGCCGAGTGCGAGGCAGTGGAGTCGGAGACGCAGTATGATCTGGATCCAACGGAACTCCGCCGTAGTGAGTTGCATAGTGCTCGGGCGTGGCTACGGTATGCCCTGTCTATGGAGGAGGATTTTTGAAGGCAGAAGGCAAGGGTGAAGTGGTTTTAGGATGGGGATAGGAACTCTAAATTCTTTCACTCATTGGTGGCAGAACGGAGGCATCGGACTGTGATTCACCGGGTGAGGAAGCCGGACGGGGAGTGGCTCGAGGAGGAGTCACAGATAGGGGGGCTGCCATGAGCTTCTTCCAGGAACTTTTCACGGCGGAGGGTAACTCCACGCCCCAGGATATCTTGAAGTGCATTCCGAAGTTAGTTACTACCTAGGACAACTCACTGTTAACAGAGGTCCCGTCGCTTGAAGAAGTTAAGGCCACAATCTTTTGCGCTTGATGGGGAGAGTGCAGCGGGCCCGGATGGATTCACAGGGAAGTTTTTCACCGTCGCTTGGGAGGTGATAGCCACGAATGTGTACGGTGTAGTGGTGAGTTTTTTCTGCGAGGCAGAGATCCCTAGAAGTATCACCGCTACCTCGATTATGCTGCTACCGAAGGTGGATAATCCTCAGGATTTCACTCAGTTTCGATCCATCAGTCTTTGCAATTTCGTCAACAAGATCATATCGAAGCTTCTGGAGGAAAGATTGGCTAAGGTTCTTTCCCGGCTCATATCTCCACAGCAGAGCGGGTTTGTCAAGAGGAGACAATTTGCGGATTACGTTTTGCTGGCCCAACAGTTGTTGACTGGCATCAGGAAATCTAATAGGGGAGGGAACGTGGTGATTAAGTTGGACATGATAAAAGCTTATGATAGAGTCTCATGGGCATTTCTCTTCCAAGTGCTTCGCCACATTGGGTTTTTCGAGACCTGGATAGACATGATATGGCGTCTAGTCTCCAACGTTTGGTTTTCGATACTAGTTAATGGCGCTCCACACGGCTTCTTCAAATCGTCTCAGGGTCTATGGTAGGGGGACCCCATATCGCCGGCATTGTTTGTTATTGGAGTTGAGGTCTTATCTCGAGCACTGAATGCTTTGGTCACACAGCAGCGGTTCACCTCGTTTACAGTCCCTCCTCGTTATCCTGTCATAACGCACCTGGCGTATGCCGATGATGTGATCATCTTCTCCAGTGGAGGGCGTTCCTCTCTAGATCGGCTCAAGAGGATACTGGACGAGTACAGTGTGGCGTCGGGTCAGCGGATAAACTCTCATAAAAGCTGCTTCTTGACTCATCCGAGGTTTCCGTCACAGAAGGCTGCAGTGATTGGTCAGATGCTTGGCTTCCAGAAGTGGGACTTTTCGGTACAGTATCTCGGATGTCCATTAAACGTTGGCAGGAGGAAAAAGGTCTACTTTGCGGATCTATATAATGCAGTCGTAGCTCGTATTCTGTCTTGGAAAAATCAGTTTTTATCCGTTGGAGATAGAATGGTGTTGATTCAAAGTGTGCTATCGTCAATGCCCGATTCATTTGCTCGCTACTTCCTCTCCTCCACAGGGTATTCTCGTGGCCTTGGAGAAGCTGTTTGCGAACTTCCTGTGGGGGTCCTCTGACTTTGGCAATAAGTTCCACTGGTTTCGATGGAAGGACCTGTGTAGACCGCGGGAAGAAAGGGGTATTGGTTTGTGGAGCCTGAAAGGGGTGCATGATGCGTTCTCGGTTAAACTCTGGTGGAAGTTTCGGCAACAGCAGTCGCTTTGGGCGGAATTCATGTCAAGAAAATATTGCGCTGGTTTGCACCCGTGCCTAGCCGAGGGGAATCGGCGGAGCTCCCACACGTGGAAGAGAATGGTGGCAGTGCAGCAAGTAGGGGAAGACAACATCAGGTGGGTTGTACGTCAGGGTTCGATGGATTTTTGGCATGACAACTGGATGGGCTCCGGAGCGCTCTGTGGCAAGGTGGAGATCTTCTCTGACCAGGTGGTGGCTGATTTCGTGGCTGGGGGTGCCTGGAATGTTGCTATGCTTCATCAGTATTTGGACGCCGGGCTCGTTGGGCGAGTGTTGCAGGTTGCTCCCCCAGCCTTGCAGGGGGCAGATTGCATGGTTTGGGCTCGTACGACGTCAGGCACATTTTCCACGTCCTCGGCCTATTCCTTAGTTCGCCAGTCTAATAACCAATCCTAGATTTCAGCCTATATCTGGCAACCAGGCCTGCCCATCAAGATTTCTTTCTGTATGCTGAGGCTGCTGCAGGGCAGGCTCCCTACCATAGATAAACTGAGGAGGTTTGGGGTTTGTGGCCCCTCGCGGTGTTGGTGCTGCCGGGAGCCGCAGGAGGAGGATCTAGACCATGTATTTTGCTTAGGAGAGGGGGCAAGATTAGTTTGGCGTCACTTCGAGAGTCAGGTTAGGGAAATGGAGAGGGTGCACATGGTGCGTCACCTAGTGTGGTTTTGGTTGTTAAGGAGAGGGAATAATATATTTTTGAAGTTCATGTATAGGGTTCTCCGGCCGCTGATTTGCTGGGAATTGTGGACAGCAAGGAATAGAGGGGTGTTTGAAGGACAGAGGCTGCGGATCAGGGAGTCGGTCAATCGGATCGTCCACTGTTTGATTGAGATCTTTCAAGCACAGTTCCTGGGATTGCGGTGGTCCGAAGCTTCGTGGGAAGGGTTACTGCACGAGATAGCTAGCCGGAAAGCGAGGTTGACCATTCAACCTGTGCGATGGGGGTCGCCGGCAGGGTGGGTGAAAGTTGAATTCAGATGGGTGTTCTCGAGGGAACTCGGGTTTGAGTGGAGGGGATGGGCTGGTGCGGGATTGTCATGGGGATTTTGTATTTGGCTACTCGGAGCACTTTCGTACACTGACCAGTGTGCAGGCGGAGTTGCGAGCGCTCCTGTTGGAGGTCAAGTACTATATTGACTGAGGTTATTTGGATTTACATTTGGAGGCAGATTTGCTTACACTGATTCGGATCGTTCAAGGGGCTTCTGCATGTCCATGGGAGTTGCAGAGGGAGTTGGACGAGTTGCTTGTGTTTAAACAACATTTCCAAACGATCTTGCACTGTTTCAGGGAAGCAAACTCGCCGGCAGATGGCCTAGCAAATGTCGGTGCCGACTCGGAGTAGGACAGCTGTTTCACAGATTCGCTGAGCTCCCCCGACTAGTCAGGAGGAATGTCCGAATGGATAAGTTGGGTTTCCCATCATTTCGTAGAAGGGTGGTTGGCTATGGGTGACATAGTGTATGCGTGTTTTCCACTTAAAAAAAAAAAGAATGACCATGTAGAACTAATGTTAATTTTATATTTAAATTATTGGTATTTGTATAAAATCACAATAAATAAAAAATTTTAAAAATTAGTAAATAATTGAACATTTAAAATAAATTAATTTTTTAAAATAAAAAAAGAAATTTGGTAATGAAATCCTATGTCACACTTTTGGGTTGTAAATTAAGTTGAAATTCTTGGATGAATGGAACTTCTATACTTATCTAGATACGTGAAAGACTATTTCAAGAATGTAAGTGAGTGAGTCCTGATGAGAGTTGGGCAGGCGATCCGCCAAACCCTAAGGGGAGATAGGGTCGTCACATGGGGTAACCTAAGAAATATCTGATCTCCTATTTCGAACTCCAAATCTTTTCTCCAATAGTCGTCATAGGCTCTTTTGTCGGATTTGGGCCGTTTGAAACCTCTGACGTATCATTTTTACCTTTTTCGTAGGCTTCCTCAACCCATGGTTTCATTGTTGGATCTATAATTTTTCTCTCTCCTACTTCATCCCAGTGGATTGGTGATCGGTATTTTCGTCCATGAAGTGCTTCATATGGTGCCATTTGGATAGAAAAGTGATAACTATTGTTATAAGCAAATTTGACCAATGTCTTGTACTTGCCGCAACTTCTTCAAAATCTACAATACATACTCTTAACATATTTTCAAGGGTTTGAATGGTTCTCTCTGACTGTCCATCTGTTTGAAAATGATAAATTGTGTTATGGTTTAGCTTAGTCCCTAAAGCCTCTTGTAACTTCTGCCAAAATCGAAATACAAATCTAGGATCTCTATCGGATACTATGCTCACTGGTACCTTGTGCAATCTTACAATCTCATCCATATAAACTTTGACAAGTTTCTCCAAAGAATATTTCATATTAACTGGCAAGAAATGTGCGGATTTAGTCAATCGGTCCTCTATTACCCAAACCGTATCATGACCCTTTTGAGTTCGGGATAACCCTGACACAAAATCTATCGTTATGTGTTCTCACTTCCACTCAGGCATCTCTAGAGGCTATAACAAACCCGACGATTTTTTATACTCAGCCTTCACTTGTTGACACGTAAGACACTTTTGAACAAATTGAGCAATCTCCGATTTTATTTTGTCTCACCAATATAGACCTTTGAGATTCTGGTACATCTTGCCACTACCTGGATATACAGTGTACCTAGAATGGTGAGATTCTTCTAAAATGTCATTTTTTCAATTCCTCATCCTTTGATACAACAATGCGATTTCGAAACCTTAGAATTTCATCAGGACCTAAATTGAAGTCAGGCAATTTTCCCTTTTTCACTCTCTTCATCCACTTTTGAACTGTTGGTTATTTTCTTTTGACCCTCCTTAATTCAATCCAACAGTGTTGATTTCACCACAATATTACCAAAGATAACCTTCTGTGGCTCAAGACGAGGGTTCCATTCACTGACATCTTCTAACAAGTTCCACTCTCTTATCATCAAACCAGCTAGTTGATCCTTCTGACTTAAAACATCTACGGCAACATTGGTTTTTTTTTGGATGGTAATTAATGGTACAGTCATAATCTTCTAAGAACTCCATCCACCGACGTTGCCTCAGATTTAATTCCTTCTGGGAGAATAAGTACTTAAGGGTTTTATGGTCTGTGTACACCTCAAAAGTCACACCATACTAGTAATGTCGCCATTTCTTCAAAGCAAACACAATGACAGCGAGTTCTAAATCATGAGTTGGATAATTCTGTTCATGAGATTTACCTTCCGAGAAGTATAGGCAATTACATTCCTATTTTGCATTAAGACACACCCCAATCCTTTTCTCGAAACATTTGTGTATACCTATAGCTATTCTTCCCATTTGTCAAAACTAACACTGGTGCCATAGTCAATCGTTTCTTAAACTCTTGGAACTGGTTTCACATTTAGTATCCCAAATATATTTTCCCTACTTTTTTGTCAAATTCGTTAAAGGCCCTGCAATTCTTGAGAAATCCTTTATAAACCGACGGTAGTATCCTGCTAGACCCAAGAAACTACGAATCTCAGTAGGATTCTCCGGCTGTTTCCACTTGGCAACAGTTTCTATTTTAGCCGGATCCACAATGAGTCTGTCTTTTTGAAATTATATGGCTTAGAAATGACACTTTCTCTAACCAGAACTCGCATTTGCTAAATTTGGCAAACAACCGGTGCTCTCTTAAGGTTTGCAATACCATTCTCAAATGTCACTCATGCTTCTCCTGAGTCTTTGAATACACCAAAATATCATCAACAAATACCACTACAAATTAGTCAAAATAGGGTTTAAACACCCGATGCATTAAATTCATAAATGTTGTTGGGGCATTAGTTAATTCAAAGGTGTCACCGTAAACTCATAATACCCATATCGAGTGTTAAAAGCAATTTTTGGCACATCCTCCTTAATTCTTAATTGATAATATCCTTGTCTAAAATCTAACTTAGAGAATACCATAACCTCTTGTATCTGGTCAAATAACTCGTTAATGTGGGGCAAAAGATATTTATTCTTAACGGTCACCGCATCTGACCCTCGATAATCAATACACAATCATAAATTCCCGTCCTTTTTCTTAACAAAAAATACTGGAGCGCTCCAAGGTGACTCACTCTCATGTATAAATCCCCGTTCTAACAAGTCTTGCAATTGCAATTTCAATTCCGTAATCTCAGCGAGCGCCATCCGATAAAGGGTTTCTAAGTAGGAGTAGTTCCAGGTGCCAGATCAATGTTAAATTCTATCTCTCTCTCAGGAGGCAATGATACCAATTCATCAGTGAATACATTTGGATATTCGTTTATCACTGACATGTCCTCTAGTTTAACCTTTTCTCCTGGGGTGTTGACTAAAAAGGATAGATACCCCTGTGCCCCATTACTCAACAATTTCCTAATCCGAATTCCCGATAAAGGGCAGATGAAGCTAAAATGCCCCTCACATCTAGTTTTAGGGTTGCTTTATCCAGTATATAAAATTCAACCACTTTTGTTCGGCAATTTAACCGAGCATGATAACGAGCTAACCTATCCATTCTTATAATGACATCATACCTCTTAATAGCCAGACTTATAAGGTCTACTACCAATTTTCGCTCACCGACCCAAATTTCACAGTTCCTATATACCTCGTTAACAAGTAAAGATTGGTCACCCATAGGTGTTCTCACTTCTAAATCATATGGTAGTCTCTCGACCTTCACGTCAATTCCACACATAAAAGTAGAGTTGACAAAAGAATGAGTTATACTAGGGTCTATCAAAATCTTGGGCAAACAATGGAAAATAGGGATCGTACCTTCCACTACTTCCGACGGCTCAAGCACTTATTGTTGGTCCAAAGCATATACTCTGCTTGGCACCCTTGGCCTGACCCCTCCTCTATTGGTCGGTCTAGGATTCGTCATATCAGGCTGTTGGGTATCACTGGTGAGTGGGCAGGTTGCGAGTTGGTGCCCGGCACTCCTGTATCGTAAACACTTCCGTGCCTTTAGCCAACAATTAGCTTCAGTATGATTAGATTTTCCCACAATACCCACAAGATAAGCGAGGGGTTGATGTTTGACCTCCTTGTGAGGCACCTCTCAATTGTGCTCTTCCACCTGGGTCTCCTCTCGGAGTAACACCCCTAGATGTCCCCAAAATTCTCCCACCACCAGCTTCTCGACCCTCCTTAGAGGATGGCATACCCTGATCACCTTGTTCTTGCCCCTTGGCCTCCACTAGGCGCACCTCTCTTTCTTGCATGAAAAACCTTCACCTGCGCCCTTGCAATTTCAATCCTCTGGATTTTCTCCAGAACTTCTATAAACGTATTAATTTGTGTCGTCGCCAAAACCTATTGTATTTCTACATTTAACTCTTGTACAAACCGCCTCACCTTCCTTTACTCCATAGCTACTAATTCAGGAGTAAATTTAGACAACTTAGTGAACTGAGTCTCATACTCTGACACACTTAAAACTTCCTGACGTAGTCTAATAAAATCACCCTCCTTTTCTCCTGAACTATGGGTGGAAGGTATTTCTCGTTAAACTCCCGTATGCAATTCAACCAAGTCCATGCTGTCTGCTCTCTCTTCCACTTAGCTCTAATCACATTCCACCAAGTCAGGCTGGTCCTTCAAATTGGAATATGGCAAAGTTCACCTGTCTTTCCTCCATTCAAGGCAATGAAGATATTGATCATTGTCTCCAGCCATCTCTCGGCTACTTTTCAATCTGGCTCTCCAAGAAATTTGGGAGGAGAGAACTTTTGAAACCGCTCTAGAGTCCTATCTTCCCATATTTCAGGGTCTCTAGGCTAGTTAATAGGGGTTTGACCCTCCTGCTCTACCAACCGAACTAAAATATTAGTCATTTTCTGAATTGTCGTTGCTACCTGATCTCATATTTCGGCCTTTGGTTTCAGGTTGTTGCTCGCCCGTCGCGTCTCTTTCTTCCCTCGGTTCTTGTACTTGTCTACTCCCACGTCCACGGCCAATACCACGTCTTTGACTTCGCCTACCTTCCATAACTCTTTTGAAAAATAGACTGTATAGGTATGACCAAAATAAAGTAGTTATAAAACTCAATAAAAGTATTTCCAAATCATAAAGTGAAAATAAAGAAACACACTTAAAATAAACACTTTATTTATATACATACCATAACAACTCACCTACCAAGTTATAAAGTATTGTACATGTCAACCTAATAAAGTCAGATACTTATAGCAAACCAAAGGACATAAAACAAAAGCAAACGCTATATATATCACTCTTAACACGTCAATATCAAAAGCAGAACGAGAAAGGTGACGTGTCATCCCAACTACCCTATACTATGTCCTAACTACCTTGCACAACCCTAAAACCCTAGATCTCGAGGTCAGTTCGTCACCGACCCAACCGATTCCACTACCCCCTCAGGTTCAGCTTGCTCTTCCTCAGGGCCCTTCTCAAACTCACTAGGAGTTACATTCCCTTGACCTCCCTCGGCCACCTGTACTACCTCCTCTACGAGTACCCCACACTCAATTAAGATGTTATCAGTTCTGTCCTCACTTCCCCTCACTACTCGAACGAGGCGACCATTTGCCTGTTGTGCTTGCTCTCAAAAAGCATTGGTTCGCTCCGCTTCCTCGAAAATAGAAGTCTCAAACTCTCGAATTCTATCCCTTGCATCCTTAGCACTGCTCGCAGGCTCTTCAATCTCTGTCTGGTCTCGACGATTGGCACTAGCCAACCTTCTCCTCTCGTCCGCCATGGCAAGAACCACCTTATCGGATATGAGTAGGTCCGCCAACAATCACAGTGCCTGACCCTATGCCCCGGAGGCCATCGAAGTACGGGACGTTCTTGATAGCTAAGCACCCGATGAGGTCGTTCGGAACTCCTATTCTCACCGTCTCCTTCCATTTCCTACATTACAAGTAGCATCAAGAAAATAAGTAATTTAAACAAGTAAAACTAAGCTAGCCACCTACTCTCTAGGGTTTCACACTTAGATATTCGTACATAAGCCATATCAAGTACAAATCATTCAATCCGTCCAAACCAATTCAAACCTAAGCTCTGATACCACCTGTGATGACCCCACCTCTTCTTAGGGCATATCCCAGGGTTTAGCGGACCACCTGCCTAACTCTCGTCAGGACTCACTCACACAACTTCAAAGATAAATTATAACTTCAAAAGTAAAAGAAACAACAGTTCCCAAGCTTAGAATGTACATCTATACACATGTCTATCTCAAATGTTCATACATATCCAACTGTAACAAAAGATTCAAGTTCTAGTTGAACTTCTAACCCTACTCGAGCACTAGCGCTAGTACAAATATAAAAGTCAAAAGGTCTAGACAAAACCAACCTATTCCCGTCTCACGCCTATGCTCGCACCCCCTATATGGAAAACAAAACTAATGGGATCAACTAAAACTCACTGAGGTTCCAAAACATCATGCAAAAGCAAGTAGCAAGTTGGCAATTATATAAAACTTGAAATTGCAAAGTGGCGAGCACAAAAGTTCATGAAGTAAGCAGTAACACTTCAAGCAACCAGTTAATTAGAGATTCAACATTTTTTACAGGTATAAGGATACAAGTCGCTCTTGCGAGCTAACTCCGCTGCAGCTTGCCAAGAAACAGTCGACACTCCGTCAACTTTCAAAGCAGTGTAACAAGTCCAGTGGAGCACCACTTAACTCCAATCTCCATCCAACAATCAAAACCCCTACCGAACCCAAATTCCAACATTAACAGTGGTGGTAATACTCGAATATACCGAATCCAGTGGACCATATCCAGTAGATTACACAATAAACAATAAACAGTGCCTATAGTTCGCCAGTCTCCTCGACCAAGCCTTACTGGCTTGATTCGACCAACTAACCCATAGGGTTGGGATCCCAGGCAGTATTCAAGTCATACACATATACATCAAACCATTTGTAACCAGTGCACAGTAATAAGTCACATTAGGGCAAATGCGATAAAGTACACCCCTGCCCAACCGAACAAGTCAAGTACTATTCAATCACATCAATAAAATATTGCATTCAAGTATCGAGGTAGGTCATGCAATTGGAGACACTCACCAATGATTTACTGCTTATCCAAATCAAGCCCAGGTCCAACCCTCTGGCTAGAGTCAAAATCTGCGATACAATATCGGGTAACAACTTGTAATCAAATAGGGTTTCAAAATTATGTCCTTCGCTTATTAATATCAAAGGAAATATCAAGTAAATAAAATTCATTTAAATAGTAATCATAATGCTTAATAAAACCCTAGAAAATACATGCTCGCTCTTTTGGTTTTGGTAAAGAAACGATTGAAACCTTTAAATTTATAGCTTGTCATATGCAACTAGAAAATCTCGTTTAAAGTGACCGTTACTTTCTCCTTGCAAAATATATCGTTTTGGCAAAATTTCATTTTACATATCACTACCAGTGTTAACTCAAACATTACTAAGCACGTGAAGTCCAAATCGATTATAAATCGCACATCTACTTCTACTTTCACTCACTTACCCCACAAGAAGAAAAATGGGCGGCACCTCCCTTATTTTTCCTTAACTTTTCCTCCAATTTTCCAAACTAAGCTTCATGGCAAAACAACCCAAATCAACTCCACAAGTTTTAAGGTAAAAGGGGTTCTTATTCTAGGCTACAAAACCAACTAATTTAAACTTATCTCTAAGATATAAACATCATATATCTAAGTTGGAAAATTGTCTACCAAAGCTGGAAAATTTGGAACTAAAACTGGAATTTCTTATTTGGTATCTAAAAAGTCATAGTAAAGCTAGAAATCTTTATACCAGTCCATAACAAGGCTAGATACTATCATATCATGGCTGAAAAATATAATACAAAGGTGAAAAATTCCACTAATCTTCACAAATCTAGGTTATCTTCCATAAAACTTCTATATTCAAGTCATCTTCCTAATAAAGTGCAAGATAAGAAAGAGAAAGAAAGTTTTCCAACTTAATACCTTCAACCTCTAGGAGAAAATGAAAAACCAAAGCTTTCCTCTCCGAATAACTCCACTACAAGCCTCCTTGTCACCTTGTTGCAACTTTGTTCGGATTAAACTAATGATTCTTGTTGACTCCTTACTCAATCAAGGCAAGATCAAGATGAAAAATAAAGTTCTCTTCCTCTCTTTTTCCCACTATTTGGTCGGCCAACATGGGAGAAAAATGAAGGGGATTTTGATGATAGGAAAGATAAAGATGGAAGAAAACTTGTGACAGCCCCACCTCCCCCTAAGGTGTACCCAAGGGTTTGGCGGACCGCCTGCTAACTCTCGCACCACGAATTTTACCAAATATTAACCTCAACAATGAGAGCATTAACAATTACAACCTTAAATATATATAACCGTGGATATCAAATGCCCAAACAATCTCTTAATGTAGTCAATGAGTCAAGCTTACAAAATAAAACCAAGCAATCCCGCTAGAGACCTAAGGAGTGCTCACGGCGAGCGACTAACCAAATCTTAGACAAAGACTATGCCTTCTCCACTCCACTCTCACATTCTCACCCCTGTAAGGAAAACAAAATTCATGGAATAAGCTAGAAACCCAGTGAGATTCCAAGAAAACATGCAAGTAAACTAGCAGGCATGATATAATGTATAGTAAAGCAGGTAACGAGATAGATCATGGAATAGTGAATGATAAGGAGCACATTCATGTCAAAGGATATAGTCTGCTCTCAGGAGCAGGTATCACAGCAGCTTGTCTAGAGTCTGTTGACTCTCCGTTAACCACTAAACGTCAATCTCCATCCACCAATCATCTCCCTACCGGGCCCGAACGCCAATCAAGTATCCAGGGTTCGTCAATCTCCTCGACCAAGCCCTTGCCGACTCGATTCGACCAACTAGCCCTGGGTTGGGCTTATAGCCTCAAAGTATTCAAGTATTTAAGATTTGAGCTTAAAGCCCCAGGTATTCAAGTATTCACAAGTGGAGTCGTTGGCTGTGACCTAACGCTCACGCAAGTAAGGATTGGAGACGTTAGTTGTCACATAACGCTCCGTATTCAAGCATGTCACGAGTTCAAGTCATGAATTCAAGTCACGAGTAAACAAGTTAGGAACTTCGTCCTTTACCCAAAGTTGCCTAGCTTACCTGACCGCTCTAAGGCTAGTCTCAAGTTAGAAGTCCAACAAGGGCTCAGTTCAGCCGTTACCGACCTACATTCACGCATACGCATGAGTAACCCAAGTTCCCACTTAACCGACGTCTCGGATAAGGGTCCAAGAGCCCAGTTCAACCGCTGCAAGAAGATATACATCCGGTCTACAATCATGCACATGTACATGCAAGTCCACACGCAAGATCAAGTATTTCAAGTTCATGGAGCTCGAGTGCACATGAGGACACACTCGCCTAGTCATGATCAAGTCCCAAGTAAGCTCAGCATGTCACGTTTTCAAGCATTTCAAGTCAAGATACAGGTTACATGTAAATCAAGTTACTTGTACATGCATGAACGAGATATCAAAAGTTTAGTCAAGTTAAGTCAAGTGCGATAAAGTACACACTCGCCTAAGAAATGACAATCAAGTGCTTAGCAATTTCTTGCAACAATGAGCATGGAACATGCAGTTGGAACACTCACCACGACAACAAAGCTTAAGTGTTCGCCTCAGGAGCAATTTTGGCTTCACTTTCAAGCCCTAGAATCAAGTATATGGAGTACTATGAGATCCACTACTCCAAGCCACAATATTCAAAGGAAAAATTACTTTCAAACCAAACTAAGTATCTCAGCCCTCAAATTGCAAGATTCTAGTGCAATTCAACAGAAAACATTCTTGTTTATGCTAGGTCAAAGATTTAGGCAAAGGGTAGTACAAACATTTCCTCATTTTTTGTCCATCAAATGGAGTGTAAACTGCTCAAGTCAATTTTTCCCTAGGCTGGAATTTATTTCTTGAAACTTGAGACATGTAAAAGTTGAGGGTTTTTCACCTCTTAAAGCCCATCATTTTGCTCACGAATCCATCATTTATACTAAGTTCAAGTATATTTAAGTGTCTAGGCATGAACAAGAAATTTTTATCACATCAAACCAAGAGTAAAGCTAACAAAACTCTTCCTCTCATTCGGCCAACTTGAACAAATTTCCAGCCATGGTTTTGGTAAAAAATGTGAGATTTAAGCCACTTAAAGTTCATGATTTTGGTCAAATTTCAGCACACGCTTGTAGCTTAAAGTAGTATAGAATATCTTGAGCAAAATCAAGCTTAAAATCATCATGAAAATTTTGAAATCAAGGCCACAACTCTAGCCCTCTACTTTGGCCAGCAAGCAGCCATTTTCCCCAATTTTTCAACATTCCTCTAATTAATTTCCCAAATTTAGCCAAACCTACCTAGCAATTCCATAGGTTTTCATCACCAACACAACAATAGATACATATATAGCCAAAATTACAACAAGATAACCACCATAATCATATATATACCAAACCCTAAAACTCAAATATGGAGTACAAGAATTATCAACTCATGAACTTCCAGGATTTACTACAAACTCATGCCTTGATTCCAACAATCTATCTTATTTCAACATAAGGCAAAAGAAAAAAGGATAATCTAGCATTTTACCTATTTTTGCTTTCCAATCAAGATGAAACTCAACCCAATCCACCTAATCCAAGCTTAAGCCAAGGTTGATGGAAAAACCCCAAGCTATCTTTTTCCTTTTCCCTCAAAATTCAAGGAAGATTGAAGCTAAAATTTGATGGAGTTTCTTCCTCCCTTTTCCTTCAAGCTCTCGGCCCCTCTCTCTCTCCTCTCCTCTTGTTTTTGTTTTATTTGGTTTAAGCCAAGAAAGGGAAGAATAAATGGTAAGAAAGGCTTGGTCAAAAAGTCTTAAGAAACAACACTTGGTTCCTATAGTGACACATGTCACAATCTAGTTGTTTTAGCTCTCAAATATCTCTACACTCTCACTTATTGCACATAACTCTTCTTTGTTCACCAAAGTTTCGTTTTATACCCTACTAAGAATCGCGGTTACCCCTCTCACTCCCTTCCACATATAACATTTAAGAAAAGCATTACGACAAAATCATTATCAAATCAATAACTAAATGAATAGTTAACTAAATGAATAAAATGCAATGTAGTTAAACTAGGTAAATTAACAAAATTTCTAGGTTCTCACATTGGATCCTCACAAAGCTTGTGGTCAAAGATAGCTTTGTTGGCAATCAAGCATTTTTCCTTTTTGTTTTCTTTTCCTCTCTTTCTAAGTCAATAATTTCGGCCAACCCTAGGAAAAATTAGGGAAAGAAAAATAAAAGAAAAATAAGAAGATTAGCGAAAGAAAATCTTGGTCAAGTGGTGTTCTCGACCGGTAACAAACGGCACAAGTCGGTTCAAGTCTATTTCCTTGTCTCTCTTGTACTTTTAACTTATGATTTACTAACTTACTCTTAGCACTTTTAATCACATACTTCCTCTTACTTAATACTGTGACGACCCCACCTTACCCTAGGGCGTACCCCAAGATTTAGAGGACCGCCTGCCCAGCTCTCGCCAGGACTCACTCACTATCTCGGATAATATAACTCACAACTTCTTAACGTAAAGAAATAAACCGTTGTTAAATTTGCAACATACAAATACATTCATTTCCGTCTCAACCTTCCATACAATCCCAAATACATCAAAAGATTGGAATTCTAAATACATTCAACCCTAATCGAGCGACTAGTGTGAGTACAATTACAAAATTCCCAAAAACTAGACTACGCTAGCCTGTACAAGTCTCACGCCTCGCTCGTACCCCCTGTAAGGAAAACAAAACTAATAGAGTGAGTTAAAACTCAGTGAGGGTCCCAAATAGCAAGTTGACCAGTAAGTACAAGTGACAATATCATAATAGTAAAGTATCGAGCACTAACAAATCAAGAAGATGAGCAATAACACTTCGGATGATCAAACATTAAATATTCAGCATTTCATGTAAAAGAATACAGTTGCTCTTGTAAACCGGCTCCACCATAGCTTGATCGTATACTAGTTGACACTCCGTCAACTTTCAAGTAAGGTAACTAGTCCAGTAGTACTCCACTTAACTCCAATCTCCGTTCACCAACCAAACTCCTTACCAGACCCGCACTACAAGATAAACACTGGTGGTAATACTCGAGGTATACCGATTAGTCGAGGAGATAACACTCCACTCGACAAAACTAATAACCCAGGGTTCGTTATCGAATCGACCAAGCCCTTGCCGACTCGACTCGATTAACTAGCCACAGGGTTTCCGGAATTCCAGACAAAATACGAATCATATGCATGTATATCAATTTACTTTCAATCAATGAACAAGAATATAGCACATTAGGGCAAGTGCGATAAAGTACGCTCTTGCCCGATCAATCCAATCACACATATCATTCGATCACATTGGTCAAGTATTGAAAACAAGTATCAAGTTCAATCAGGTATTTAGAAGCACTCACCAAAGATTTAGTGCTTCTTCGGTTCACGTTCAGGTATTACTCCTGGTTTGGAGTCCAAATCTGCGATAACACATCGTTTAAGAGCTTTGAAATCAACTAAGGTTCGAAACTTAAGCGTTTCGTTTAACAAAAACAAGTAATTGAAAACTCATTTGGGGAATATTTGTAAAACTCATGCTCGCTCTTAAAACTTTGAAACTTTAAAGCGATTAAACTTTGAAATCCCCATTTGAATCGAAGAGATGAGGAAAACGTATTTCTATTAGTCGTTACTTTCATTTTTCCAAGGGTACAAGTCTCGGCCAAATTCCAGCTTATATATCTCTACGAAAGTAAACTCGAATACCCTAGACAAATCGAGTTCAATTCAACCTCAATTCTTCGCTCGAATCACAAGTACACACCTAGCCTCGAGTGAAAATTTGGGCGGCATGCCCATGGCTTCATTGTTTTCCTCAAATCAGCCCCAAAGTCACACACAAGCAATGTTACCTCAATAGCCCTTCAACTAGGCTCAATTTCATTCAAGTATAAAACAATACTAGTAATGCGACCGGAAACCAAGTTTCAGGACACACAACAACACAGCAGGTTTGACGTCTCTTGGCGTTTCGATCACAACTAAAGCTACGCCTATCGGTTTGGGGTACACTTTATACCTTTTCGAAGCTAAGATAGAGAACTATAAGTCTTATGAAGACATTGACAGCCAATTCGTTCATTTTCAAGGTCAAAAGGTGCAATCTCATAGAAAATAGAAAACTGTCCGCGAAACAGTGCATTTCGCAGTCAGGGGTAATTTTGTCATTTCACATGTTACAGTGGTCCGATTGAGCTGAAAATTTACAGGAAGATATATAACACTATTCCCTACAACTTTCATTTTTTGACCTAGGCCGGATTCAGCCTATAACATGGACAAATTAAACAGGTCAGAACAGAACAACTTGGTTTCAAATTTCTGGAATTTGGACTTTTACTCTAGAAATTCATATCTAACAAGTACTCTATCATCAAAACCATCAACTACTAGCTCAATAACATCAATTAATAGGTAGATAACCATAATCAAGGCTAAAAATGTAAACCCTAGCTAAAATTCCACCATAACATGCACAACTCACTAATTAACCGTCAAAACCCAAGATTAAGAGTTTCTATCCAAACTTTAGCAAGAATAAGAAGAGAAAAAGGAAAGACAGCCATGGTACCTTCCAAAAAGTGCTTGTAGGTGAGAAACCAAACACTTTCTTCCCAAACTTTTACCTCACACAACTACCTAAGCACTAAAATGAAAGTTTAATCGGTTTGGATTGGGTGATTTCTCTCAAATAAAGATGATTCAAGGTGAAAGTTGGAGGTTGCTCACTTGGTTTCTTTCTCTCCTCAAGCTCGGCTGGAAATGCAGAAAATGAAGAGGAATTGAAGTGATTTTGGGAATAAACATGAAGGAAATTGGTTGGTCAAACAACCCTTGGATGGTTGCCAAGTGTCGCCTCAAGCTTTAATCTCAAATTTTTTCTTTTCCTCTCTTTTATTAGTCAACAATTTCGGCCCTTTCTTAGCTGATTAAGGGATGATATTTATGAAATAATAACAAGAGGATTAAGGTAATAAAGTGGTGTTCAAATGGTGCACTCAATCGGTTAGCGAACGGTACCCGTCGGTTCAAACCGATTTTCCTTAAATCACGCGTACTAGGGTTTTAACTTATGATTCACTCACTTATTATTAGCACTTCTAATCACACATTTAATATCATCTAAACTCACTCTTAATCACTAAATTTAGTACACACTCCGTACCGAGTAATCATACTACCAAAAGACGTAAAAACCCTAGTTTACTTTAACGATGAAAGTAAAGGGAAAACCCTTGGTTCTATGATTAATTGTAACTATTGAGGGAATGAATGAGTAGTAAGGCTATTATAAAGGAATAAATTCCAAATAAAAGGGAATTTTAAGAAAAATATGAGGGATTTTTCGATTCCTCACAAATACCCGTTCTTATCCATCAAATTTAGTAGACACACCTCACCAATTGATCACACTACCACAATGCACCCTAAAACCTAACATACACTAACTATAAAGGTAAAAGTAAAACTCTCAACTCTATTATTTATTACAACTATTAAGGGAAGTAAATTAGTATTAAAGAAAATTATAAATTAACTTATTCAAAATAAAAGAGAATTATAAGAAATATAAACGAATTTTCAACTCCGACATTTGAAAGCATTTAAAAGTGAAACTCCTTCAGTGTTCATTTCATTCATTCATTTCAATCATTGCATTGCATTCACTGGCCAGTACACCACCCGATTTCGTGGTCATACTTGAGTATACCTAACACTGTCCCAGGGTCACCGGCTGCCCGACCGAGTCCGCTTCTGGCTCAAGTCGACTGGCAACGAAGGGCAAGGGCCTAGTTCAGCCAAAGGCTTACATGTGAGGACTCATGTTTTATTCTTAAAATAATTATTTTTATAATTATTTGACTTAGTAGTGGTTAATTATAATATCGTTACATGAATCTTTTTCAAATTTCGCCTTATCGCGCGCGAATCGAAAGTTCGCGTATTTCGCGTCAAATCGACTAAGTGAAGATTTAAGAAATTTATACTAGACTACTAAGAGTGAATAATTATAGTGTTAAAGGAATTACATTTGAGGATTAGTGCACAAGTGTAACGAACGCGAGAGAAAACGGTGGTACGACACCCGCGCGTGACACTATTCCTAGTTGACCTTTGCACCATTTTTTGCCACAAATTCCTTAAGCTTCCAAAGGAAGCCTCCATAAGCTCAACCGAACAGCAAGGGAAAAAAGGAAGGAAAGATCCACTCCATTTCACTTCATCTTGCTTCCATTTCCTTCACAAATCACCACCCAACTTCAAAATCACTTGGATTTTAGCTTGAGCTTGTTGAAAGGTTTCATCTTACGGTGATTTCTTCGAGTTTTTGTGGTGAAATTTCTGGTCTCTTCAAGAACTAAGGAGGTAACCAACAACTCTTGCAATCTTTCCATTTTTCTTCAAGAATCAAGTTTAGATTTCATGGGTTTGGTAATCCAAAGCTTGAACTAGGTAGAGGACTTGAGGAAATTTATTTTCTTGCTCTAAATGTTAGGGTAGCGGTCTTGTGGTGGCCTATAGGTAGCTGGCTTGAGGTGTAATTAGTTGATTATGGTTGTTTATGTGTTATTTGAGGTGTTATTTAAGCTGCAAGTTATGGACTTCCACACTGAGAAAAGGAACATTTCTAGTTATACTTCTGGTCAGGCTAGTAAAAGTGCCCCACCTTCCAAGATGGAAAGAGGAATAGGAGGAGTAAGGACCGCAGGAGCTTCTAGAGGGGCTTTATCCAGAGGGGGTCGTAGTGGGTAAGGTCAATCAAGAGGAATTACCTTCTAGTGGCCCGACCGTAATACCTTAAGTTAGTTGTGGCTACTGTGGCAAGTCAAATCAGTCGGAGAATGATTGTTGGAGAAAGTGGGGAAAGTGTTTGTACTGTAGTAGTGCTGAGCACCAACTCGCGAATTGTCCAAATAAGATGAAGGTAGGAGGTAGCACTCAAAGGCCAGAAAAGTCAACCTCTAAGTACACTAGTGCTGGAGGGAGTTGACCAAAGGTACCTGTTAGGGTTTACGCATTGGACTATCAGCAGATTCCCGATACTATTGAGGTAGTCGAAGGTACTATCCCTATTTTTCACCGTTTAGCTAAGGTTTTAATTGATTCAAGTGCGACACATTCTTTTGTGAACCCTAACTTTATGAGTGGGATAGATGTGAACCCAATTAAGTTACCTTATGATCTGGAGGTTAGAACACCTACTGGGGATCAACGTTTAATCGCTAACTTGATATATAAGGATTGTGAGATCTGGGTTGGGGAACGGAAATTACTGGCCGATTTGATGGGTTTAACAATTAAGGGATATGATGTTATCCTAGGAATGGACTGGTTAGCCCGTTACAATGCTCAGTTGAACTGTAAGACGAATACGGTAGAGTTGTGCATTCTAGGAAAGGCAACCCTGAAATTGGATGTAAGGGGTAGATTAGCCTCATCTGCACTTATCTCAGGAATTCGAGTTAGGAAAATGTTAAGTAAGGGAGTTCAAGGATATTTGGCTTTTCTTATAAATACTCCAAGTGATAAAGTGAGATTGGAAGATATGCCAGTAGTAAAGGAATATCCGGATGTCTTTCCTGAAGAGTTAGAGTCTTTACCTTCGAAAAGGGAGATAACTTTTAGAATTGATGTGACTTTAGGGGTAGCACCTATCTCTAGGATGCCGTACAGAATGGCTCCGACTGAATTGAAGGAGTTGAAATTGCAATTACAGGATTTGTTAGAGAGGGACTTTATAAAGCAAAGTGATTCACTGTGGGGAGCTCCGGTCTTGTTTGTTAAAAAGAAATATAGGAGTTTAAAGTTATGTATAGACTATCGAGGCTTGAACGATGTTATTATTAAGAATAAGTACCCTTTACCCCACATTGATGAGCTGTTTGACCAATTGCAAGGGGTGGTTGTATTTTCAAAGTTGGATCTCAGGCAAGGTTACTATCAATTGAGGATTTTTGGAAAAAGATATACCTAAAACTACTTTTAACTCGAGGTATGGATACTTTGAGTTTGCCGTAATACCGTTCGGGTTAACGAATGCACCTGCGGTATTTATGGATTTAATGCATCGAGTCTTTAAACCTTATTTGGACTAGTTTGTAGTGGTGTTCATCGATGATATACTAGTGTACTCTAAGACCTTAGAGGATCACGAGAAACATTTGAGAATTGTTTTACAAACTTTGAGGGAACATCAGTTGTATGCTAAGTTTAGTAAGTGTGAGTTTTGATTGAAAGAAGTGACATTTTTAGTTTATATAATTTTCAAGGACGGGATTAAGGTGGATCCAGCCAAAGTTGAAACGGTTTCTAAATGGAAACAATCGGAAAACCCTACTGAATTTCAAAATTTTATAGGATTAGTAGGGTATTACCGGAGATTTATCAAGGATTTTTGTAAGATTGCTGGACCCATGACTGAGCTGACTAAGAAAAGTGGGAAATTTATATGGAGTCCTAAGTGTGAAGAAAGTTTCCAAGAGTTAAAGAGACGTTTGACGAGAGCACCCGTATTAGCTCTACCGAATGGGAATGATAATTTTGTGGTCTACACAGATGTTTCAAAGGAAGGTTTGGGATGCGTATTAATGCAAAATGAGAAAGTGATAGCGTATGCTTCTAGGAAATTAAAGCCGCACGAGAGAAATTACCCAACTCATGATTTGGAGTTAGCGGCTGTGGTGTTTGCATTAAAGAAGTGGAGCCATTACCTCTATAGGGTAACATTTGAGGTTTTTACGGACTACAAGAGTCTTAAGTATTTATTTTCTCAAAAGGAGCTGAACTTGAGACAACGTAGGTGGATGGAATTCTTGGAAGACTATGATTGCACGATAAAGTATCATCCAGGAAAAGCCAACGTAGTGGCCGATGCTTTAAGTCGTCAAGTGCAAGTGGCAAGATTGATGATTAAAGAGTTGCATTTGTTGGAGGAGGTTTGTATATGGAACCCTCAACTCAAACCGAGAAAAGTGATCATTGAAAATATTGTCGTGAAATCCCCTTTGTTGAAACGTATCAAGGAAACTCAGGGAAAGGACCTTGAAGTGCAAAAGTGGTTCGAGAAAGTCAAAAAAGGAGAAAAGTCATATTTTAATCTGGGAATGAATGATGTATTGAGGTTTCAAAATCATATAGTAGTACCTAAGGACGATGGGCTTAAGAAGGAAATTTTGGAGGAAGCACACCGATCTAAGTATACGGTACATCCTGGAGGGAATAAAATATACCAGAACTTGAAGAGTTTGTACTGGTGGGAGAGCATGAAAAAGAAAATTGCTCAGTTTGTCCAGACCTGCTTGATTTGCCAACAAGTTAAAGCTGAACATCAGAAACCATCAGGTCTTTTGCAACCTTTAGATATATCCGAGTGAAAATGGGAAAATATCACCATGAATTTTGTATCTGGATTACCTAGGACAAAGGGGTCATGATGTCATTTGGGTAATAGTGGATAGGTTGACCAAATCGGCTCACTTTCTGCCGATTAGTATGAAATATCCGGTGGAGAAGTTAGCTAAGTTATATTTGGATGAGATTATAAGGCTACACGGGATACCTGTAAATATTGTGTCCGATCGAGACCCTAGATTTGTCTCGCGGTTCTGGCAAAAGATGCAAGAAGTGTTGGGGATTAAATTGAATTTTAGCACTATTTACTATCCACAGACCGATGGACAGTTTGAGAGGACGATTCAAACTCTTGAGGACATGTTGAAAACCTATATTTTGGATTTTGGGAAAACTTGGAGTAAGTATTTGACTTTGGTAGAGTTTGCTTATAATAATAGTTTCCATTCATCCATTCAAATGGCTCCGTACGAAACTCTATATGGTCGGAAGTGTAGATCTCCGATCTATTGGGATGAAATTGGTGAAAGAAAGATTTTAGACCCCACTGCAGTGCCTTGGATTGAGGAGGCACGAGAAAAGGTGAAGTTGATATGTCAGAGGATTCAAACCGCACAGAGTAGTTAGAAAAACTATGCGGATAATAGAAGGAAGGACTTAGAATTTGCAGCTGGAGATCAAGTTTTACTTAAGATTACTCCCTTAAAAGCAAGTTTATTGGTAGGAAAAGGGAAGAAATTACAACCGAAATTTGTAGGACCATACAAGATCCTTCAACGTGTAGGGAATGTAGCTTATAAGTTGGAATTGCCCCTCAAGTCTATCTCAGATCCATAGTGTTTTAATGTATCCATGCTCAAGAAATATCATCCGGATCCTTCTCACATTTTGCAACCGGAAAATATTGAGATTGATGAAGCATTGACCTATGAGGAGAAACCGATAAAGCTTCTAGATCGCAAGGTGAAAAAATTGAGGAATAAGCGGATTCCGTTGGTGAAAGTTCTATGGAGGAACCACGGATTAGAGGAAGCAATTTGGGAAGTAGAAGAAGAAATTCGAGGAAAATATCCAGATCTATTTCCAAATCGAGGTATAAATTTCGAAGACGAAATTCTCTTAAGGGGGAGAGGATGTGAGGACTCATGTTTTATTCTTAAAATAATTATTTTTATAATTATTTGACTTAGTAGTGGTTAATTATAATATCATTACATGAATTTTTTTAAATTTCGCCTTATCGCGCGCGAATCTAAAGTTCGGGTATTTCGCGTCAAATCGACTAAGTGAAGATTTAAGAAATTTATACTAGACTACTAAGAGTGAATAATTATAGTGTTAAAGAAATTACATTTGAAGATTAGTGCACAAGTGTAACGAACGCGAGAGAAAACGGTGGTACGACACCCGCACGCAACACTATTCCTAGTTGACTTTTGCACCATTTTTTGCCACAAATTCCTTAAGCTTCCAAAGGAAGCCTCCATAAGCTCGGCCGAACAGCAAGGGAAAAGAGGAAGGAAAGCTCCACTCCATTTCACTTCATTTTGCTTCCATTTCCTTCACAAATCACCACCCAACTTCAAAACCACTTGGAGATTAGCTTGAGCTTGTTGAAAGGCTTCATCTTGCGGTGATTTCTTGGAGTTTTTGTGGTGAAATTTCTGGTCTCTTCAAGAACTAAGGAGGTAACCAACAACTCTTGTAATCTTTCCATTTTTCTTCAAGAATCAAGCTTAGATTTCATGGGTTTGGTAACCCAAAGCTTGAACTAGGTAGAGGACTTGAGGAAATTTATTTTCTTGCTCTAAATGTTAGGGGTAGCGGTCTTGTGGTGGCCTATAGGTAGCTGGCTTGAGGTGTAATTAGCTGATTGTGGTTGTTTATGTGTTATTTGAGGTGAATACGGTTAGAAAGTGAAGGAAAAATCGAAGGAAGTTGGTGCATGAAGCTGGCCGAATCTGTCCAGTGATTTTCGTGCGTGCAATTCGAATTTTTGTTGGTTGTTTGGCTGTGAAATTGGTTGATATATGTTGTATATTGTGTATAGAAAGTTTCTACCAAAAATCATTTGATTTGGTTGAGCAAAACTTGAAATTTCGGAATTGGAAGAAATCTGGAAAACGTGTTCTAGCTGTCCGAACAGTGTACTTTGATCGAACATAACTCTTTGTACAAAAGTCAAAATCGAGTGCTGTTTGCAGCATTTGAAACTAGACAATTGTAGCTTTCCAACGGTATAAAATTCACCCTCTAGTTCGAATTGAGTGAGCTGTAGTGATTCGGCAAAGTTGTTGTCCTGTTCTGATGGTCTGTTCGAGAGAAAGATAGAAGCTGCATCTTGTGGCTCTATTTCCTCTCACTTTTGAACTGATTTTGAAAATAACTTGTTCTGATGAAATGTAGAATTTTGAATCTAGTTTCTAACGCCACCAACCATTCTCAATTTCAAGTTGTATTGAGTGAGATATGGTTCAATTTCCAAACTGTGACAAAGCTGAAAATCTGGAAATCTTTCTCTTCTTGCTAGCCGAATGGTTAGGTTTAGTTTAGGACGTTTTGTTTCAAAAATATTGGTGTCAATTACCTACCAATTTCTTATTAGATGTTCATAGGACCTTGGTTTCAATAATGAACCGAATTGGGACTGATTTCATGGTGCAAAATGTTTGGAAAAAGGAAAAGAAAGCAAGAGGACAGATTTGCTTTAAGAATTTCCTAAACTTTGGTAGTTTTGTTAACTACTTTCCCACGTGATTTTTTATGTGAAATTTCATAGACAAGTAGTCCTCATATGGAAGTTTAAGTTTACCAAATTTGGTGTTATTCTAAGACCATTTTGATATCCAAATGATGTCCCAAAGTTTGCTCTTCAAATCTGGAAAATTTATGAATAGTGTACAAAAGTCAGCGGACTTTAAGCTACTATATCTTTACGCTTAAACACCGAATTTAGTTCCTTTTGCCCTGTTTTGAAACTTCGTTAGGAACTCGTATTGTGTTATGAATTTCAAAGACTAGTTCACTTTCTGTGAATTTTGCCGAATTTCTAAAGATTGCCGAAAAACATGACTGAAACTGCCTTGCTTGCTCAGATCAGCTACTTTGAGATAAAAATTGAATGCCTTCCGTTTGGAATCGTGGGAAAGTATCTTCGAAGAACTTTTAGTACTTTGATCCAAGATTCCAACGGTGTAAAGTTTTCCAATTTTGGACCTACTGAGTGCAAGTTCTAAAATTTCTTAGTTTGATGTGCAAAACTGAAATTTTCCGACTTGATGGGAAATGAGCTTTGGAAACTTTTCCCTATTCTTTGATATTGATTGATCGTTTTAAACTCGATTTCATGAAGGAAATCAGTTTCTCTTGTATTATTAAACCCTCACTTTTGAATCTCAATTTTCGAGATATTGAGGCTTTTCGAGACATTGTTTTAATTGGAAAACGAATGTACATTCTTCCTTGTTTGGCAAGGAGTTTGTAACTATTTATGGGTAATAGTTAATTGTTATGTTTTCAAGCGCTCAAGAGGATCTTAAAGAGAATCCCGGAGCCGATCATTAATGATCTTTTGCACTTACTCCCTTATTGTGATTGGTGAGTGTCAAGTGCATGACTTGTTGCAATTATGTGAGTTGCATCTTATGGATTGAACGATTGGATAATTGTTGAGTCGAATGTGTACGTTATCGCACTCGTTCTCTTTTAACTGATTGTGTGACTGAATTGTTTATGACTGAATTGTAATTGATTGACTGAACCGTAATTGATTGACTGAATTAAAATTGATTGACTGGATATCGTTTGGAGTGAATCTCCTCGACCTATAACTGAACTTGGGGACGCCCAAATCTCAATTGGCCGACCTTGCGACTCGAGTCAGCAAAGGCTTGGTCGAGAAGCTCGGTGAACAATGAGATAATTGTAAACTTGATCTATTAAGAGATCTCGCTTGGCCTACTCGAGTAGTAGTGCCTTTTATAGAAGTGCGGGCCCGGGTGGTTGAAATGGTGGACGGAACTGTGAATAAAGTGGGGTTCTACGGACTTAATGCGGACCCGATTGACGGAGTGTTATCGCGGGGAGGTATTTGATCGAGTCTTGGCAAAGCAAGTGGAACCTCGCTCCTGACAGCTTCTGTATCCTCATTGAATGTGTTTAATTGAAAATTGTGAATTACTTAAATGTTACAGCTTTATTGCTCGCTTAAATGCTACTGCTACTTAAACTATGTGTTTGCATGTTTTCTTGGTCTCACTGAGCGTTAGCTCATCCCATTATATTTGTTTTCCTTACCAAGGACCTAGATGGAATGAGTTATGGAGGTGCCGACTTGAGACACTTTTGATTAGGTTTTTGAATGTATTTGATTAGACATCTTTGAAAAGTTGTATATTTTGAAAAAGTGGTTGTATTTTGAAACTTGTGATGTAAGATTGAATGTTCATATATGGAAATGACTTCTTGTCTTTATTTTGACTTTCATTATTAGTCGTTATCCTTCAAGTTTGAACTGGAATTGTACTGAGTCCTGGCGAGAGATAGGCAGGCGTCCCGCCGATACACTTTGGTTCGCCTTAGGGAGAAGAGGGGGTGTCACATTACATTCATGCACAAGTAACATTCGATCATTTGATCATTGAAAATTCACATTCACTTAGGTCGAGTACGATAAAGTACACACTCGCCCATTGAAAATTCATTTAACAATCATTGAAAAGCTTATCACTTTCAAGCAAACATTCATAACGTTCCACATAGTCATTGGTAGCACAACATGCAATGAACACTCACCACTTGCTCACAATCATTTCTGTTAATCTTAGTCCCGAGCTTTTGATATTTACAAAACAAATGGATGATACTAATATCTCTTCAAGAAATACTTTCAGCTATGAAGCAAGTTAGATTCAAAAATCAAATGCAATTGAAAGAAACAAAAGTTGCCGAAAGCTGTCGGACGCTTGTGAATACAGGACCGGACGTCCGATAATCATTACGCAATTTTGGACGCATGATGAACTCCACCATCGGATTTTTGAAGGAATTAAGACATTCCATCTAACTCACTGACTTCGATCGGACGCAAAACATTAGAGCACCGGACATCCGATAAACAATGCGGCACTTCGGACGCAAAGCATTGGAAGTACCGGACGTCCGATAGAACTGAAGAAAATTTCTCATATTTATCATCTGCTTTCGGACGCAAGCATCAGAGACGCTGGACGTCCGAAAGAATTAAAGAAATTTCCTCAAGTTCACTGCCTGCTATCGGACGCAAGAAACAGGAGTACCAGACGTCCGACACTCCCAACGGCTAGTTGACTCTTCATGTGACGCCCCCACTTCTCTCTAAGGCGAACCAAAGGGTATCCGCGGGATGCCTGCCCAACTCTCGCCAGAACTCACGATAATTCGATTCACGCTTGACGATAATAACCATTAATACAAGTCTACTAAAGAAGGTCGCTCCCATACTTATATTTATACAACATCCGGTCATACACCACGAGTACAAAATACATCAATCTACCAATTCTTACATTGGTTCCCAAAAAAATATATCAATTCCCAAAATATACAATAGCCACAATAACCAGTCAGTTCCATTGAAAACCCTATTACAAAAGTACATCAAAAGGGTTCCTCCGAGTTTCACTTCAGTTCCATCCCTATTAAGGAAAACAAATCTACGGGGTGAGCAATCGCTCGTGAGGCCAAGAAATACACATGCAAGCACACTATCCAAATAACAATCCCATTTAACGAATATAACCGTAATATGCAAGAAAATAATAATTCGAGCAAGAATATGTAAGCAGAAACAATTCAAGAATATATGAGCTCTCAGGAGCTATTTTCCACTTGCTCGATCCAGAAACTCTGCGAATTAAGATTCCGTCAATCGGGTAGGTTTAGTCCGTAGAACTTCACTTATCATGTCCCCGATCACCGTTACATACCCCTGTACCGGGCCCGCCTGTCGTTTGTTTTGGGCGATACTGCTTCGAGTATGCCAAGCAAGACGTCTCAATAGATCAAGCTTATGTTTTCTCATGGTTCGCCAAAGTTCCCGACCAAGCCCATGCCGGCTCAAGTCCAAGGTTAGCCAGTGAGAATTGGGCGTCCCCATGTTTATTTGGGTGTCGAGGAGATTCACTCCAGCGACGTATGCAGCCATAGCATACCATTTAATTCATACAATCATCCAATTTCATTCAACCATTCATTTCATTCATTCAATCATTTAATATAATTCATTCCATTTATTTCAAAGGAGAACGAGTGCGATAAAGTATACACTCGACTCGATAGATATAGTCATGCTATACATAACTTGCAAATTCACATAATTTCAATTAGTCATGCACTTGACACTCACCTAATCACAAGGAGAGTAAGTAGTGCGATTCAAGCACTTAGGCGTCCGATGTAAGGTCCTCTCGAAGGTTCTCTTGAATGCCTGAGCAAACAACGGCATTTATTACATACTATCATTCAAAATCCCCAATTATCAAGAAAGATTGCACGCTTATACAATCTAGAGAAATCTTACGAAAATGAACCTTAACTTGCTCAAATTCAAGGTTCAAAGGTGGTATTTAAACGCACAAGGAAAAACTAATTTCCTTTGTGAAAACAAGTCCAAAATTGTCAAGTAGTATCGAAAGATAAGAAAGAGTCTTGAAAACTCAATTCCCGTCAAGTTTGAAAATTTTCAGATTTGAGGTGCACTTTTGGAAAAATCATAACTCACTCTCCGTATGTCCAAAATTGGAAAACTTGGTACCGTTGGAAACTAATTCCAAATTACTAAAAGTTCCTAGAAGACACTTTTCCATGATTCCAAATGGAAGATATTCAAAATTCAGCTCAAAGTTGCTGTTTTAAGCTTACCACGACAGTTTCGGGTTGGTTTTTGGCCAACTTTGAAAATTCGGCCAAATTCAGAGAATACAAACTAGCCACTGAAATTTGGAACTCAATTAGAGTTGCAAATAAGGTTTAAAACACAATAAACAGAACAAGAATCAGAGTTTTGAGCGCTAAGATATAGCAGCTCAAAGTTGGTACAAAAATGAAGTTCACTGGGCAAAATTCCAGATTTGCAGCTTGAACTGTGGGACTTTAGTTGGGCATTGAAACGAACTCATAATGACACAAAATTTGGCAGTATTATCCTACCATATAAAGGCTATTCCTCTGTCAAATATCAGATAAAAATTCATTCGGGAAGCTAGTTAACAAAGTCGTTAAAGTTCAAAGAATTTCTAAGGCAAATCTGCCTTGCACTTTTGTTTCCCTCTTCTCAAACATTTGGCCAATGAAATTTTCTCAAACATGGTTCATTTATGAAGACAATGTCTAAGAAAGCTCCAAATTACATTTGGTAGGTGCTTAACACCATGAAATTCGAAATAACAAGTCCCAAATCAAGATTAGTTATAACACAGCCCAAAATTAGGGTTTTCTCACACTAAGACAGTTTTGTAATTCAGCCATAACTCACTCAATTCAACTTGGAATTGAGCGTGGTTGGTGGCGTTGAAAACTAAGTTCATAAGGCTACAATTTCACAGAAGGAATTGTTTTAAAATTATGTCCACAACTAGCTCATATTCGAGCATCAAGTTGCAGTTCATAACAGGGCTCCCAGTTCATCCGAGAAACAGGGCAGTCATCTTTAAACGATTGGTATGGTTCACTCAGGTGGAATAAGGAAATGCATTTTATACCGTTGGAAACCTGGAAGTGTCTAGTTTCCAATGCCACAAACATCATTCAATTTTGACGTCGGAGTAAAGAGTTATGGTGAAAAATAAATCACTGCCAGAGCATTACGGGACAGAGTTCCAGTTTTGATACAATTTCGAAATCTCCACTTTTACCCAACCAAATCAAGTAATTTTTTGAGGAAACTTTCTACACAACCCATACAACATATTTTAATCAAAATAAAGTCAATTGAACCACAAAAAGTACACTAGAGGGGCTCGGCAATCTCAAGGGCAGAACAGTCACTTTTCTCATTTCACCTCTTTTGAACTTTCTTCCACAATACAACTTATATCCACTAGATTAAGCACTAAATCAACACAAATAACACCCAATATCATTAAATCAGCTCATCAAGTCCATTGTGGGATTTCATAGAGCCCACTCACAAGATTTCCAACAATATAAAGCTACCCACATGAATCTACAATCGTATAAGTGCAATCTAACGTATATAAACGAAGATTCAAGGGGTTGATCGTTGGTTACCTCTTTGGATGACTAAGTCAGAAATTTTGGCCCTTTGAACTCCAAGAAAAACCGTGAGAATGAAGCCCTCTCCTAGCTTAAGTGAATCTTCAAGTTATTTGCAAGGTGGGGTGAAAGTTTGAAGTGATTTGGTGAGGAAATGGTGCAAGAAATTGAAGAGCTCTTGGTCTTCTTCCTCTCCTATGGATGGCCGGCTGTTTGAGTGAAGAGAGAGAGAGAGATGGCTGCAAATGAAGCTTCCTTGAGAAGCTTAAGTTGTTGGCCAAAAAGGTGCCAAAAGTCAACTCTCGCGTGTGCGCGCACGCGCGCGTTTCGTGCTCAATTCCTCTCGAGTTTGTTTCACTTGTGCATTATACCTCTAATGCACTTACTTTAATACTAATATTATTCACTCTTAATAGTCTATCAATAATTTCTAGAATCCTCCAATTAATCGCGTGCGAAAACGCGAACTTCCAACCTATGCGCGATAACGCGAAATTTCTAAGAAATTCCGATAACGATGGTATAACTAACTATTGCTTGAGTATTTAGACCTAAATATAACCATTTTAGGACTAATGCATGAGTCCTCACTATCCAAGCTCACTGTACTCTCAAACCGCTTATTATTTCCAAACGCGTATTCACTATTCTCACTTAACGAACTTTTAAAAATTAAATTTTGAAATGAGTCACTTTAAAAATATAAGTAAGTCATAGTTCAATGTAATTAGGTCCAAAAAGGTTGAAATAAAATATTCAGAGCAAACGGCCAATTAAATATTTAAATAAGCTAGTAATAGGAGTTTAAAATAAGTAAATTTGCGAGTTCTCACATGAGTCTAGTATGATTTTCTCAAATCTCCAATAAATTTGTCTCAACGCGTCTTTCGGAAAATTATCAACGCACGAGCGGTATGAGCTTAATTAGAACTCATTCACCTTTAATTCCTCAATTTATTTTTCTTAATCTACTATTGATCATTATTGATTTCCCCAAGATAATTACACTCTCGAATAGAATATCACCTCAAATACATGTACTCATTATTTCTCACTTAAACGAACCTCCGAAAATTAAATTTGCTAACGGGACGTTTTAAAAACATAAGGAAGACATTGTTCCATATGAATGGACTTAAAATGGTCGAAATAAATTATTTGGAGAAAACAGGTGAATAAATATTTAAATAAATCAATAATATTCGATAAAAATAAGAAATTTTTCGAGTCCTCATACTTCAGCTGCCTTCTATCCGTTGGAAGCATTAATAGAGGAATTTTTTGATCTCATACATATAGTACATGGTCAACTATTTTGAGAGAACTTTTGCACATTGAAACTACAAAAGATCAAGAGTGATTTTAGTGTGAAAATACTCTATAAGGAAGATTTGTACTCTTAGTTGTGTAAATTTTGTATAAGTTTTTATTGTGTGAAAAAAATACTTCAATAGTATAGTTTTGTGAGGGTTATACGAGTGATTGTAAAACTTCCTAACTTGACTAAGTGTTGCTTGGGGGCAAGGAGGAAGTGATCCTTCCTTTGTATACAAAGATTGGTTGTATTTGATCAACTTGAAGAAACTTGCTCCATAAAGAAATATTCAAACTCAAGAGGAATTTGGAATTTGGTTTGCTATTCTTTTCCTATTACTATCTTGCAAACATAAATTTCTCATATCTTCTACTTATAAGCAATCTTGCTTTCTTATTAACTGTTCCTTTGAGTGGTCATCTAGAAAAAGGGTAAATTTCATATTGAGCAAAAAAGTGTTTCATAACTTGATTAGTTTTTAATTTATCTAATTCACCCCCCTCTTAGGTTGTCTTCGATCTTTACAATTGGTATCAGAGCTTGGTCTCCAAGAGATTAAGCTCAAGCTGGTTTGGAGTAAAAATAACAACCAACAATGCCATGTTTTTTAAAGGACAATCTGTCACTAAACCCCCAATGTTTAATAGATCCAATTATATGAGTTGAAAAGAAAGAATGATTATTTTCTTGCAATCTATTGATATTGAACTGTAGTTTATTGTTAATGAAGGTCCATATGATGCCACTGTAACAGATGAAGTTACACATAGACCAAGACCAAAAACTAGAAATGAATTGACTGGTGAAGATAGAATCCACCTCACATTGAATGCCAAGGCTATGAATGTGTTGTATAGTGCTTTAGATTCAAATGAATCCATTAGAGTCAAAAGGTGTAGGTCTGCTAAAGAGATTTGGGACAAACTGAGAGAAATTCATGAAGGGAGTGAAAATGTGAGAGAACAAAATAAATCTATATTAGTTACTAAATATGAATCATTTAAGATGGAACTTCATGAAAATATTGACAAAATGTATTGTAGATTTAATGATCTCATTAAGGATTTAGAAATACTAGAAAAGGAATACTCCTTAGGAGAGAAAAACAGAAAAATCTTGAATACCTTATCCAAAGATTGGGAAAGTAAGGTGACTGCCATTGAGGAAGTTAAAGATTTGAATTCTATGCCTATTGAATCTCTTATCAATTCTCCAACCTCTTATGAGTTGAAACTTAAGACTAAGGTACAAGAGGAAGAGGATGTAAAGGTGAGAAAGAGAATTGCTCTAAAAGTATCTCAAGATGAAGATGACTCGACTTCCTTGGATGGAGAAGATGTGGAAGTTGATGACAATGATCTTACTCTCATCACAAGAAGGTTCAAAAGAAACCTCAACAAAAGAAAATTAAGAAAATGAGGACCTCACAATTCATATCCAAATCAGTTCAACAATGCAAGAAACAAAGGAAAGCAAGAGGCCAATAAAAAGCAAACTGACAAATACTTTGAATGCGGCCAACTTGGACACTGCATGAGTGAGTGCCCAATGAAGAAGAAAAAATATGGAAAAGCTGAACGAAAACCAAAATTCAACAACTTCCAAATCATTTGGAATGATTGCAACTCAGATGGTGACGTTGAAGAGGAAGAAGAATCTGCTCAAATGGCTTTCATGGCCATTGGTGATGATGAGGTAACTATTTGAAACTCTCAACCTGTTAGTAATGATGAATCTGATGGTGATATCGAATCTTTCATTGAGAGACTGCATAATAGCTTAAAAGAGTCTTATGCTAGAAACAAGGAATTAAAACAGAAAATTAGTTTTTTTGCCTCAAGATAATGCAAATCTTTTTCAATAAAACAAAAAGTTGAAAGCTGAAAATGATTACTTCAAAAAGAGTGAGACTGCTTTACATTTTGAGCTTGATAGAAAAAACCAAACTTTGTGATTTGTTCAAAAAGGAACAAAGTGATTTGAAAAAAAGAATGGATTGTCTAAATGAGTTGTTTCAACACAAAAACAAAAACTGTTTTCAAAGAAATGAATCAAAACCTCATTTTGGCATTCATGAGAAAAAGTTGAATTCTAGTGCAAACGAATTTACCATTTATAAGAGAAGGCAAGTTAGATTTGTTAAACCTGCCCATACAAATAATTCGTTGACTATGTGTAGTTTTTGTTGCCAAATAGGTCACATGAAAAGTAATTGTTATGTGAGGAAAAATATGAGAAATGACATGAAATGCATGTGGATAGTTAGACATAATGCTAACTCTCAAGAACCAAAAAAGTAAAAGGTACCAAATATTATCTTGTAAACTTTTGTGTAGGTGAATTTGGTGAATATCATTAAGGAATCAAAATGATTCATAGATACTGGATGTTCAAGACACATGACCGGTGATCCATCACAATTCATCAAATTCAAGCCAAAATCAAGTGGAAAAGTAACATTTGTAGATGATAACAAAGTCAAAACAATTGGAGTAGGAGATGTTGGTAAGAATGGTCAAACTTTTGTTCACAATGTTCTTCTAGTTGATAATTTGAGTTATAACTTGTTAAGTGTTAGGTCAATTGTGTGATAAAAATCTATTTGTGTTGTTCAAAAAGCATGAATGTCTTGTTCTTGACTCAAAGTTTAATATTATCTTCGAAGGAAAAAGAATAAATGACATCTATATAGTTATTCTTGAAAATGTTGATTTTTCTAACTTTAAATGTCTTAAATTTCAAATGAAAACCCTTGGTTGTGGCATAGAAGATTTTGTCATTTCAACATGGATTTGTTAAAAGAAATTTTCAAAAAGAAACTTGTTAGAGGTTTGCCAAATATTAAGTTTGAAAATGACAAAATTTGTGATGCTTGCCAATTTGGAAAACAAGTCAAAGTTTCTTTTAAACCCAAGAAATGTGTTTCTACTTCAAAAAGCTTTGGAGCTTCTACATCTTGATTTGTTTGGTCCTACACAAATTGTTAGTTTGGGTGGTAAAAGATATTGTTTGTTATTGTTGATGATTATTCTAGATACACTTGGGTGATGTTTCTTGCTCACAAGGATGATGCCTTTAAAAATTTTTGCTCCCTATTTGCAAAAGTTCAAAATCTGATTGGTTTGAAAATTGTTAAGATTAGAAGTGACAATAGTTCGGAATTTAAATTTTGTGGCTTTCCGAATTTTGTGATCACAATGGAATTATTCATGAATTTTCAATTGCAAGAACTTCTCAACAAAATGGTGTTGTTGAAAGAAAGAATAAAACTCTTCAAGAAACCGCAAGAACCATGTTAAGTGAATGCAACTTGCCAAAATTTTTAAGCCGAAACAGTGAATACGACTTATTATACAATAAATAGAGTTCTTTTGAGACCAATTTTTGAACAAAACCTCTTATGAGTTGATTTTTGATAAAAAGACAATTGTTGGATATTTCAAAATTTTTTGTTGCAAATGTTTTATTTTAAATATTAAGGAACATCTTGAAAATTTTGATAAGAAATCCAATGAAACTATTTTCTTGGGTTATTGTTGAAAACAAAAGAGGATTTAGAGTCCATAATAGAAGGACCTTGTTATTGAAGAAGCAATACACGTTACATTTGATGAATCTAGATGATGATATTTCAAGAGTGTTGTAAGGATGATGATGTAAGTGTTCAAGAAGGACTTAAGAATCTCACAATTCATGATCAAGATAATGCTCCATGAGAAGAAAATTCAAAAGGAAGATAATTTTCAAGAGAATCAAGTATTAGAAAAAGATAACAAGGATGTTGGTACTCCTAAAGATCTTCCAAGAGCTTGGAAGTTCTCTCAAAAATCATCCCAAGAAGCTCATTATTGGGTGATCCATCCGAAAAGGTAAGAACTCGTTCCACCTCTAAACAATTGATGGATAATTTGCCTTAGTCTCACATTTTGAACCTAAAAATGTTGTTGATGTTTTGAAAGATGAAAACTGGATTTTAGCCATGGAAAAGGAACTAAATCAATTGAAAGGAACAAGATTTGGACACTAGTTGAAAGGCCCTCAAAATCATCCTATTATTGATACAAAATGAATTTTTAGAAATAAAATGAATGACAAAAGTGAAGTTGTAAGAAACAAGGCTAGACTTGTAGTTAAGTGGTATGCTCAAGAAGAAGGAATAGATTTTGATGAAACATTTGCTCCCGTAATTAGGTTAGAATCAATTAGAATGTTCTTGGCTTTTGCATGTTTCAAGAGATCTTAAATTATTTCAAATTATTTCAAATGGATGTTAAAAGTGCCTTTTTAAATGGTTTTATTGATCAAGAGGTCTATATGACTAATCTCCGGTTTTGAAAATGAGACATATCCAAATCATGTGTTTAAACTTTTAAAAACTTTGTATGGATTAAAACAAGCTCCAAGAGTATGGTCTGAATGTTTAAGTGGTTTTTTAGTTGAGAATGGGTTTTAAAAGGGGTATTATGGATACCACTCTTTTCAGTAAACAAAGTACAAATGATCTTTTGATTGTGCAAAATATATGTGGATGATATTATCTTTGGTACTACTAATGAGTATTTGTGCAAGGATTTTTCCACTATTATTGCAAATGAGTTTGAAATGAGTATGATGGGAGAGTTGAACTTCTTCCTCGGGCTCCAAGTGTTCAAAACTGAGATGGGACATTCATTAATCAAGCTAATATATGAAGGAACTCCTCCAAAGATTTGGAATGGGAGGATTCAAAGCAAGTTGAAACACCTATGTGCACATCTACCAAGTTTGGCAAGGATGAAGAAGGTATTAAAGTTGATGAGAAGAAATATAGAGGTATGATTGGTAGTTTGCTTTATTTAACCACAAGTAGACCTAATATTATGTTTACTGTTTGCCTGTGTGCTCGTTTCCAATTTTGTCCAAAGAAATCTCACTTAATCGCTATGAAAAGAATTTTTAGATACTTAAAAGGAATCGTGAATTATGGTTTTTGGTATCCAAAATGTCATAAATTTCCTTTACGTGGTTTTTCGGATGTTGATTTTGGTGGATGTAAGATAGATTAAAAAAGTACAAGTGGTACATGTCACTTTCTTGGTAATTGCTTAGTGGTCTTGGTTTAGTAAGAAACAAAATGCTATCTCCTTGTCTTCGGCCGAAGCGGAATATATTGCCGCCGGAATATGTTGTGCTCAATTGTTGTGGATGAAAAGTACCTTGATTGATTTTTAGATTGATGTATGAATGTGTGCCTGTGTATTGTGATAATACAAGGGTCATAATTTTGACAAAAAATCCCATTCAATATTCTAGGAAAAAACATATAGACATAAAGCATCATTTCATTCGTGATCTTGTCCAAAAGGGTAAAATTTGTGTACAATATGTTTGTTCAAAAAGATCAAATTGTTGATATTCTTACAAAAGCCTTACCACTGGATCAGTTTGTATTTTTGAGAACGAAATTGGGCGTTTTGGAAAAGAATTTCTAAAAAATTTTCTGGTCACACTTTATCGGACGTCCGATGCCATATGAACGGATGTTCGAACAGTGTCCTAAGCCATTTTCCAGAAAAAACTTTGGATCAAACGGTAGTGTCGGACGCTTCTCTTCGTTCGGCCGTCCGACACTCAAAATAATCCTGTTATAAAGAAGCCCTCTCCTTCATTTGGTTCAATTTCAACCGTTGTTTCGGACGCACCCTTTCCTCTTCTCCCACTTTCAAATTTCAAATTCGTTTCTCCTTAGAACAAGTTTCCAAGAAATTAACTTCTCCAATACAATCACACCCCTTTTGCACATTCATTGGCGTTTATAACTCCTTCTAACTACCAACCACCCCACCGATCCCAATTTTCAGCAAAAATCCTAGTCACTCAAAATTTATCCATTTTGAAAGATTCAAGCATACATTGTAGTCTAAACTGCAATCTTAGTTCATTTCATGCACAATTTCATCAATCTCTGCATCAAAATCATCCTGCATATCATCATGGTACGATTGAGAGGAGGCCATGCTGGTACCGGACGCACCACCAGGCTCAGAGATGAAGAAATTGTTGAGCCTTCCGCCAGGAAATCACCAAGAAAAAGGACTGATGTGTCAACTGACACTCAACGCGGTGGAAAAAGGAAACCTCCTGCCAGAATGCAACCTGCTGCTCAAATTGAGGAAGAGCAAACTCCATTGCCCAAATTTATTGATGATGAGGCCAGAGAGAAGTTTGAAGGATTTCACAAAAGGGTTTCATCACTCAAAGGACCATTCTTCCCCCTGAATTCCGTAAGCTTGACCTTGAACCAGTTCTTAAACTCTTTGAATTCCAAAAATGGTCTCACATTCTAACCTTACCCAACACTTATTATCCTGATATGCTTCATCAGTTCTTTGTTAACCTTAGAAAGGGTAGTTCACACACTGACCTTGTTTCTCGTGTCAATTCAGTTGATATTGCATTCAATCCTGACATTGTTAATGCGGTTTTAAAGACCAAAATTGAAAATGGTTTTAAAGGAAAAATTGCAAACTTTTTCTCGCCTAAAATGATGTGGACTTATTAACCTCTGAATGCAATACATTGGAATTTAAATTGCAATAACCTATTTAAGAGGGTAGGTTCTAAAAGAGTATCATGCCAGAACTCTTATTTTCTAGTGTTTATGAATGCAATAGACAAGAAAACAAGGAAACGTTAGTTTAACAAATAACACATAACACGTTAGGCAATTAGATGATACAAAAGATGAGAAGAAAGAAACATAAGGAAAGAGGGGTGGGATCCCTCCCTTCGTGCCTAGTGTTCTTAATTAGGGTAAGGTCGACTCTATCTTAGGCGATTTCTAACATGGATGCATGAGATTAGGCTCACTAATGCATCTAGACTCGATAAAGTTTCAGGTCCCCAAACCTTCAAACCAAAGGCGAAGGGTCATTAATCCCAAAGCCTAAGAGTCGGTGGTTCGAATGATCCTTCGAACATTGCTAAGCGCACGTCGTGCCACGGCCACATGTCCAAGTGAATCGATCCTAATCCTAATCGGGCGGAGTGGTGTGACAACCACTAAAAGTAAAAAGAAATGAGAGGTTATAAAGTAAAACGTATGCATGTATGAAGTGCTCCTTTTGAAAGGAGGGATTAAATACCATAAAATGCGGGTAGAGGTTCTAAGGTGGCTACCCCTTCCCAAGATGCAATCGCGATACACAAATATAAATGAAAGCAAACAAACGATCACATACGCGGATATTGAGACAATTGCACGTGTGAAAATGCAAAACCCTAAAAAAGAAAGAATGCAACCCTAAACTTCCAAATGTGATATATAAAAAAGGTTAAAAGAAGAAAAGGATTGACTAAATCAAATGCTTGGACTCTTTAAGTCCCCAGTGGAGTCGCCAAGCTATCGCGCCCCATTTTTAATAAAAAATAAATAATTACGTGTTTATAAGAATGAGTTTTTGATTAATTTGAGTGAAAAATGAGTTTTGATTTATTTTGAGTAAAAAGGAGTTTTTGATTTTTAGAAAATAAATAAAGAAAATGGGTCTAAATGGGACTTAAAAGTGTGACAATTTTGACCCAAAAATAATAGTTTAAAAAGGGTTTTTAATAAAAATAGGAGTCGCGCACTTGGTATTGAGTTAAGGTGTACCAAGTCACCTAAAATGAATTTTAAAGAAAAAAGTAGAAAAAAACCTTTTTAAACGACTCCAAGTCTTCGAAAATTAGAAAAAAAGATTCGGAAGTAACATTTGAAGAAAGGGAAGGCAAGAACAAAATCCAAGGCACCCTTCCAATCTAACCAAGGCTAGTTGCGTGATTTAGTCAAAAATTTTCTTATTTTAACCTGAAAATTTATCACATTTGGATGTCATTATATGGATGCAAAACCTAAACCTAGGAGGATATCAGGGGGTCAATATGTCTCTTCGAATTTTAATTGGTGACAATTGCATTAATTGCGACGCCCAAAAGTAATGATTTGAAGAGGTCACGAATATGCAACAATGTGACTTGAAGAAAGAAAGAAAATAATAATAAGATACAAATATACATGACCTAAAGGAATGCATCATAATGGGTACGGGGAGACTAATATTCGTGACTTAAATCTTCCCTTCGATAGAGCGAATACGAGCGTGCTAAGGTTAGAAAAGCCATAATCGTCCATATCCCATATTTAAGGGGTTATTTCTAATCTAGTCAAACAAATGATCTAACCTATTTTCTAATTTAAATGAGATGCAAAGTCTAATTTTATATACATATAGGGGAAAGGGATATTTTTATTAGGGGAATATTATGTGAAAATGATAAGGAGCGTAAAAATGAATGACATGTAATGATTTAATCACGCAACTATGAACTAAGGCGTGGATGGTTTCTAAGGGTCTAGTATTGGACTACCCCATGTCTATAAATTCTCACTAGCGTTGGACTAGTGAGAAATTAGAAAATGGGTCACAACTAGCGTTGGACTAGTGTGGAATCAGAAACGGGGCCACAACTAGCGTTGGACTAGTGTGGTGACGTCATGCATTTATTACAATCAAATAAATCATGTAAAACATAATAAAGCAAAGAAACATATAAATCACATATAACATGTAGCACATAAGCATGATATCTAGATGCAAGACTCTAAGAAAGCGAGTAACACGTAAACACATAAGCATGCAAAACACACAAGGCAAATAAAACAAAATAAAACCCTAACTATTACATTTGGGGGCCCGAACTACAATCTAAAGGGGGTAAATAATGAAATAAAATAATAATCTAACTATTACAATTTTGGCATTTAATTGCCTTCCAAATAATTACAAATTAAAATAATACACAAAATCGAAACAATTAAAGTGACTAAATAAATAAATGAAAATAAAATAAAATATTCAGAAATCATGCAATTACACACATAAAATCACATAGGAGCACATAGGATCAAATAAATAAAATAAAGATAAAGGATAGAGTATACCTCCCTTGAATTGGTGACCTAAGGAAGTGAAAATTTTGTTATTTACCCTCCAAAACAAAATAAAAAGGTCAAGACATCACTTTAATTAACAAATAATCACATGAAATGAAAATGAACACGAAAATGAATCAATCAAAGTATTTACATAAAAGTAAACAACCCATGCTCAAGAAATTAAAACAAACAAGGACCTAATTGAAACACTTAAAAAGTTTTAGGGGTCTAAAATGAAATAAATTAAAATTAAGGATTTAAAGTAAAACCCACCAAACCAAAATGATAAAATTCACAAAAAATAAAAGAAAAACCTATTTACTCTAATTAAGCAACAAAATTTCCCCAATATTTAATTGTTATATCAAAAATCCAAATAAAAACTATAAGTCTAGCAAAAATTATGAAATCTTCAAATTCATACTAAAATTCACACATAATCTGTCCAAAATCATATTAAAGCATATCAAAGAAAATTAACATTTTGAAGGGACAAAATTTGATTTATTTTTCCAAATTTTGGGCCAAAATAGCATTATGGGAAACTTAAGGGGCTGAAGTGCAATTTTGGAAAATATGCATGCAAAGCGTCGAAGCAGGCTTTCTTCTGCAACATTCCTTCGCAATTTTATACAACTTTTCCAGCTTCTCTAACAAAAATCACCCGCAAACTCAAACGGAAAAAGCTATACATTTATCAACCCAAATACCACAAGAACTTCATCCCATTTTGATTAACGTAATCTAAACAAATCGTTTGTAGTATCCAAATAGAAATCTCACAGCAGCAGAGAACAAAACAAAGGACAGTTTCTTGCAGCTTAAAGATGGAAACATCAAAGGACAACATTCACTTAATCAAATCCCAGAACCATTGAACATTGACCCATCCTAATCTTTTGACGAATTCAAGTCACAAAAGACAGCTTTTCGCAACATCAGAAGCTAATAAAAACCAAGAAAATAGTTCGTGCAAGGAACAACCCACGGAATGATTTTAAAACTTCATGAAAGATTCTAAATCAGTCAATAAGGGACACTATCGTTATCTATAATCAATGAGCAGGAATTAGCATGGGAGAAACCCGGAAACTATTACCTGAATTGCTGGGACCAAAACCAGAATTTTCCGCTACGTTTTTGTTCGAAGTCAGAACCGGTGCAGCGGAGATGAGGTTGCTCTTTTGTGGCCAAATTTGACTAGCTTCCTGTGGTTTTTCCTTCAAGATATCTGAACAAAAATCACTCCCTTCACGTTGTAGATGTTCCAGAAACTGAAATCTACCCCAATCCCTCTATAATCAAAGAGATAATTAGATCCGAATAAGGCTGAACGTCAGCCCTTCACAAAAATTCTGCAACTTTTCTTCTTTTCTTTTCTCTCTTTCTGATCTCTCTTCCTTTCCTTCTATTTTTCCTTGCTCGCTACCTAAAGCTCTCTTTTTTCCTCCCAGCCGCCCAACTCCCTTGTTTCTTCCTCAGCCGAAAACACCCCTCGCAACATTCCTTTTCTCCTTAGTCGAGAGCCCCCCTTGTTTCCCTTTTCTTTTTCAGTTTTTCAGTCTTTTCTCCCTTAATCTCTCTCACTCAGTTCTTGTTTCTCAGCCGCCACCCCAAGCTCTCTCCCTCTCGCTTGGCTTTTTTTTGTTTCTCTCTATTTTCCCAGTTTTCTTGGTTTCTCTTCTCAATCCGTCACCTTCCCTCTCTGTTGGTTTCTTGCTCCAGGCTGCAGCTTCCTCTCCCCTTTCTTACTATCTTTTCCAGGTTTTCTTCCTCGGCCAGCCCCCCCTCAAAGCTCTTTCTTTTTGTACCATTTCGTTCTTTTTCTCTCTCAATCTGAAACCCTTTTTCTTTTTCCTTTCTTCCTTCAGCCGAACCTTTCTTCCTTGCTTTTTCTTTGCTCTTTGTTTGGTTCCTCTGCCTGAAAACCCTTCCTTTCTACTCAGCCACCCTCTCTCAATCTACTCTCGGTTCCTCTCCTTCTCCTCCCCTCCGAAACCCTTTCTTTTTCAGTCTTTCCTCTCCAACCCGTAGCTTCTCTTTTCCTCTGGTTTTTTCCGTTGCCCTTTTTTTCTCTTAGTTTCCCCCCGTAGCTTCCTTTCTTAACCCAAAACCCTTTTTTCCTTGTTTTTCCTTCCCCAAAAATCCCTAATCCAACAAGTGTCATTCAACTCCTCAAACAATAGGGACATTTGTCTAGTAATTATCTATCACACCTAACCCTCTTGCATGACCTCCAAGTGTCTAGTCATCTAACCCTACCCTTGCATGTGTTGTCAACTAAGAATTAGGACACTTGTCCTATTTGCATGTATTCCACTTGTCTAATATCCTCCTAATACACTTGTCTAATAATCCCCTATTACACTTGTTTTCTTATTTTATTTATTTATTATATATTTTCCAAAAACAATTTAGGTAAACAAAAACAAAATGTTAATTCCTCATTGCACAATTTTATTTTAAAAAAATGAATCTAAAAGGTTTAAAGACAAATTTTGAATTTTTGTGAGAGTTTTTCCTTTTTTGAAATTTAATGCAAAAATCTCTTAAAAATAAAAATTATGAACCTAATTTATAAAAATAAGCAAAAATACATAATAACTATCATTTAATCAATAAAATAAAACTAAAATTGAATTAAATAACAAATAAAGCTAAAATTGGATTAAATACAAAATAGAGCTAAAATTAAATTAAATAAATGAAATTTTGGTGTCTACAACTTGCCCCTCTTTGTCTGAGTTTCGAAGAGACTCGAGACAAAGACGTAGACATTAAATATTGACCTGTAGTTATTTCTCTATTGTTTGTTTCACTTGTGCTCTAATCCTCAAATGTAATTCATTTAACACTATAATTACTCACTCTTAGTAGTCTAGCATAAGTTTCTTAAATCTCCACTTAACTGTTTTGACACGAAATACGCGAACTTTCGATTCGCGCATGATAAGGCGAAATTTACGAGCAATTCATGTAACGATAATACAATTAACTAATACTAGGGTAAATAATTATAAAAATAATTATTTTAAGAATAAAACATGAGTCCTCACAAGTATTAATTTCTCAAATCTCCAATTAGTTTGTACCGGCGCAACTTTTGGGAAACTATCGACGCGCGCGGGGTAAAAGTTTAACTTAAACTCACTCACCTCTAATTCCTCCATTAACTTTTCTTAGCCTACCATTGATCATTCTTAATTCTCCATGATTATTGCACTCTCGGATCGAATATCGCTTCGAAAAACGTGTATTCGCTATTCCTTACTAGATGAGCCGCAGAAAATTAAATTTGCTAACGGGACGTTTTAAAAATATAAGTGAGACACTGTCCCATGTAAATAGATTTTAAAGGGTTGAAATAAATTATTCGGAGTAAACGGGTAAATAAATATTTAAATAAACCAGTAAAATGAAATAAAATATATAGAAAAAATTCGGGTCCTCACAATAACAGGAAGAATGGAACAACGATTTATTTCAGTCAGATTGCAAGTAAATGGTGGCAAAAATTAACTCTGGACACACGGAGAGTAGTTACCTCAATGTTTTATATAGGACATAACTAGACTAAAGAATGGCCATAGTGATTACGTATTTCCTTTTGTTAGAAAACAAGGAAACCAAGTCTTCAATGGCAAAATTTGCCTCAAAACTTAAGTATGATGTTTGCTAGAAACAATGTTTCCCCCTTTGGCTGCAAATGAAAGCTAAGGATCAGGGGTGCAAACGAATCGAGTTCGAGTTGGTCGAGTCAAAGTCGAGCTCGAACTCGAGTTCAAAATATTAAGCTCGTTAGCTCGCGAGTCGGCTCGCGAGCTCGAGTATATATATATATTTTTTATTTTTATTTTTATTTTTATTTTTATAGTAAAATTACATAAATATCCTTAATATTTTATTATTTATTAATAAAAAATATTATTTTATTTATTTTTAAAAAAAATAAAATAATTATTTTTATTTTTTCGAACTCGAACTCGAGCTCGAGCTCGACTCGAATCGAGTCGAGCTCGAGCTCGAACTCGAACTTCAAAATTGCCAGTTCGTCGAGCTCGAACTCGAGTTCAAGTTCGATGAAATTAAGTCAAGGCTCGACTCGATAAAGCCAAAGCTCGACTCGACTCGGCTCGGCTCGTTTGCAATCCTACTAAGGATGATGCTTGAGTACCTGCCTAATAAATGTATATCTTTTGTAAATCTTTTAATATAGAATATAAACAAAGCTCATGTTTCTGAAAAAAATAAAAAATAATAGAATTTCATGTACAAATAAAAGGCCTAATTAATTCAATTTAATATATCAAATGGACCCTATTTATTTATTTATTTTTAGTGTAAGCGGAGGAATTTGAATTTAAAACCTTTTTATTTATCCTCCCGACCCGATTGATTATGTAAAATAACTAAGTTTGATGTTTATATCCACATGAAATTTTTTCATTGGACCAGCTGTTAGCCATGCCAAGTAATTGCTCTAAACTAAAATTTCTCGTCTCGGCAGTTTTCTGTTGGACCTTAAACCCATCTTTACTGAAAAAAAAAAAAACCATTTGCCCGGGGAACGTAGGTTGTAGAAATGCCGTTTTGGCGCCAACTATTGGCGCAGTTTGGTAACCAGAAAGAAAGAGACACAGATTCTTTTTGACTCAATAGGTTTTCGATGGGGAGTCCAGCCTTAGAAGCGTTTCGCCCTGCTCAATTCTCGGAGGTATCAACTAGAAACCCTCCATTTCAATGACTGATATTCGATTTTAAGTTCTCGAATTTTGATGACGTCGATTGATTCTATTCACATCACTTTCCGGTTTCTATACTATTGGCTGGTATAACCTGTTAAGCATGTTGTATAATCTTGCTGTGTAGGATGCGGCTTGGCTCCCTATTTGGCTTCAGCAACAGAATGTGGAACCATTTAATGAGGGCATCAATGGAGGAGAGACCCCTTTCGACCAACGTGTTAAGGTTTGCTATTTTTTTAAAAATAATTTTGTCTTCTCTGATTATGTAAAGTTATTTTTTGACTGATTATTCTGGGACCAATCAAATTGATGCTTATGTTTGCCTATTTACTTTTTTTTTAATATGGTGTTCGAAAGCGGGTAGTTAATGCCACTATACAGTTCAAGAAATGGAATCATCAAATATATGAACAGGCAGAGAATTATTGCCCTTGTGAAAGAATTATTGTTCTGGTCAAAATTCTTAAAGTTGACAGTGGAGAGATTTTCCAACTCCAGAGCCCGGATGCATAATATTATCATTTTTTGGTTGATCATTTCATTATAGAAACTAGGGCATACTTAATGATGTTATGCGTTCATCTGGCTCCTTAATCAGAAAATTTTTAATATGTAATGGGATAATTCAGCATCAAGAAGCATATAGTATTGGGCTGTTAAGACTGCAAAAGTGGAATAGCTTGCCGGGGAATCAGATAGATTATGAACTATTTGGTGCTTTGGAATTTGTTTAGTTGGACCAAGAAGTCTGTCAGAAGCCCAAGAGGTGGCGAATAATCTCTATATTTGGACAAGTAAAATCAATTTTGCCTACTTGATTATACTCTAATCTTCGAAAGTTGAAGCCAAAAAAAAAAAAAACTCTGACAAAATAAAATTTGGTTTAACCAGCAGGAGTTTGAGATATGGATGTTTCTCTGTTTATTGCTCACCTAGACATTACAAGAGTGATACATATCTCTGCTGCTTGTGTTGACAGTTTTGCTGCATAGATAACGAAGATTGAATTAAGGCATACTTAAAACATTGTAAGCCTAATTTACAAATTAAATTGCACATAATTCTCCTTATCTTAACTACAGTGAAGACTATAAGGCTCAAACAAATCAAAATACAGAGTAAAGAATTCAAGCTATAGGTGAAAGATGTGAAAATGCAACACTAATGATGCCAGATGTTCTTCTTTATTCCTTAGTCAGCTGTCCAATTGTTCTTGGTTGTTCATAACCATATATTTTTATCCTGAAGCCTGCATAATACACAACCCAAATTTGTATATATGACTATAGAAGTATTGTTGGCATAGTATTATTCTACTGCAGTTCTTTTCTTTTGTGAATTACCGGATGTATATTGAACAGGACTATATTAACTTAAACATTGCTGGTTTTGGAGAAATAAAACTTTTGTTAATGTGAACAAAGGTACATAAAGTTGATTACTAATCTTGAATATGCCGTTTCCTTGTTTCCATATATATTCTTGGTTATTTTTCTTCTTTTTTTAAGCTTTATTTTGTTGTAATGTTTTGAGAAGGAATTAATTTTTTCCAAATGTAGGTGCTGACTGTACACATTTGCTTTCTAATATTTCATTTACCATTTTTTTCTTGAATCTATATTGTTTCCCAACATTTTCTCAACCTTTGTTCATTCTGTTTTGGTGGACTGATTAGTGAGTCATTTGGTTTTCCTTGTTTAATATCAATTCTAACATCACACACACTTGACATGTAATATCCCAAAATAATCAATTGAACCATTTCCTAGTTCTGTATTTATTACCTATTCTTCTCAAATTTGATTTATATAAACCACCTCGTGAATTGTTTTTTCCGTCTATTTCTTAATGTCATCCTTTATTTTATTTTTTCTCTAAACTTCTTAGTGTCATCCTTACACCTAATATATGATTTCCCAAAACATTCAATCGAAAAGTTTCCCAGCTGAATATTTTGTCTCCTTTCGTGTTTAATTTAATTTCTATTTATAAGCCATCTCATGAAGTTTTCTTTCCTTTCTTTTTCTATTTTTAAAAGTCAGGCAAAAAAGTTTACCGAATCATATTCTTCATTCCACGAAAGTTCACTTGATCGGTCTTTCCTCAAATAAAACTCAGTTTCTGGTGTTACATAAACAGCCTCAATAATTCTAGAAGAGGCATTCATCTTTGGAAATATGATTTAGCATTTCATAGTGAGCTTAACTTCGTAAAGAAAATTTAAATCACCTAAATCAAACTCCCACATTCAACCATTAATTGCTAAAACCACAACACATGAAAAAGGAGAAAATATGACTAGACTTCATTCAGAGATTGCGGCCATATTTGTTGCTTACAGTCAGGGTTGAAAGATGATATTAATCATTAACTATGATTCCAATGTTACAGGAATTGCAATTGTTGCAGCAAGAGATCAACAAGGAGGAAAATGCCAATTTGTCAAGAAGTGGTGAAGGTGGTTATAAGAGTTGTCATTTGTTGTTATCTGAGGATGAAATTTCACCTCATTGCTTTGCAGCGTCTAATGATAATGTAAGTTCTTTATGCGTTCATGAGAGAATGAAGTGTTCCTGTCAAAAAAGAAATCTTTTCAGTAAATATCTCATACTTGATAATACTGTATGTTCTTTGTGAACAGATTTTGTTCTTGGATGTGGTTTTAAGTGAAACCAGAGACTATAGTCTTATGCTTTACATTTGAAGAAGTATTTAATCTTTGGCATCAGTATCTTTGTTGTTTATCTATATATCAAAGAATTTGGGGATTTCTCTTTGTCTGATACCTTTCTTGGGACATTTGGATATATAAACATGTTAAGCTGTGAGACAAATATGAGCTTGGTCAGCTATTAAAATTGATACTTTTATGCATTTTTTTCTTTTAAAATTTACTGTTATTGGTATAGGATTTTCTAGATAATTGATTATGAGCTTATAATGCTTTGGAAAGTACTAGATAATGGTGTCAAGTTCTGGTCTTATCTATCACTAGAATTGTGTTACTTAACATTAAGACATTCTGGTGCTACAAAGATTATGATGATAGTCTTTGACTTTATGTATATGCATTCGAGTAAAACAACACCTTTCTATGGATACAAAGAAAGTGCATTTAAACTTTATTTGCGGAAAAATCTGACTGGCTTTTGCATGTCTAGTTTTATAGTTTTATCCTCAGTTTTCGTTTCTTATTTTTTTTCTTTTTCAAGGTTTATTTGAGTGGATTTTAGCTTTGATAAACTGCTTTATGAGTTGTTCTGCACTTATTTAGTCTGATTTTGACCATTTCAAGATTTATTTATGGTCAATTTAAGATATTTCTTAACCTTGTTTGAGGCCAATGCAGAAGCTTTAGGATGAGGTTAAATAGGTATGATTGGGCTTTATGTGAACTGCCTCTGCGTGTTTTAGAATTTTGAGAAGAAAACAAAAAACTGCTATATAAAAGTAATAAATTTGCTTTCATGGCATTACTATGCATTATTATCTGATTGCGGTGACAATCGTCATTTCCTGAATCGCATACCAAGCATTGTAATCAGTGATATGGATTCAACGAAAATGAGATTTGGACGAATGGTTATGTCAATACTTGGTTTAAATATGAGAGTTGGCCTCATGGTTATGCGAATAGTGGGTTTGAATGATTGTCGTCTCACAGACCAGATAAAATGTTTGCTAGAGTTTCCCACGTTACACCTCTCTTTTTCACCACAAGGAGATGCTTTTATTTCAGTGATGCAATTCTTTTCCCAAAACAATTTTATTAAGGCTGCTAATATTCTTCTATTTTTAGCTGTTAAATTCACTCTTCACTCAAATTCCTGATGGTCTAGAGCTAATTCTACCCTTTGCGTGCTATTTGTACAAGCTTCTGGAAATTGGTGTGTTTGATAATGCATCATTTTGAATGCTCTGGTATGATTTTCTCTTTTATACCTGTATCAATAACCATTGCAATGCTGTTATGTAGATATCAAATTATCATCATAATGAGGGGGCCTACCTTCTCATTGAGACTGTCTAGTTTTTGGTGAAACTATAGTTGTATTATTATTATTTTCCTAGCTTCAGGTTAAATTGATGAGTTATACATATCTCTATCTGTACTTGAATTTCCTCTTGAATTAAAGCAACTAAGAAGGGATCTTTATCATTCTAATATTAATGCTGCGACATCTCATTGAAGAGACTGGGAAGGAGAAAATTACTGATTTACTAAAATTTTTTTCTCCCATTCACGTCTGCAAATCTTCAAACTAAGTTGTGCTTGTCAACAGAAATAAGTTTAAGAAGCCTGATGAAAAGAGAATACATTTCATATGAAATGCAGCATAAGTTATGACATCCATTTAGGCTGTAAAATGGATGTAGTTCAAGCTATCTGTAACTGGGCCAGTGAAAAGGAGAAAAACAATAGCTACAAGGACAAAAAGAAGGTGTTGGAGGCAGAGTTGTGACGGTTGTGGGGATGGTTGCTAAGAGTGAGAAACAGCAGACATGTCAAAGCTTAATAGTTGTTGATGTGTTTCTTTTTGCCTTAGGGCTGAAAGGTTTTACCAGAATTCTTCTTACAACTTATTTAGTTTTTTTATCTTTGAATGTCCATCAAAAGAAAACAGAAAGGTTCAATGGAGAATTTGGAAAAGAGCATGAACTTAGCAGTAGTTCTTTGTTTTACCAGCTATTGTTGCCACCTTTCTTTCTGTACCTCTTTGGTGATTTTTAGCTGTTATCCAGTAAGTTGAAGTCTCTTGTCATTTGTAGGTGATTAATTTCCATCTTCACCTATCAGCTGATTCTAACTCTGAGTGCCTGGCAAATCCCCTAAAAGATTCATCTCAAGTAAAAGGGCTTGTTTCAAATAGGGCAGTCTTGAAGCAACCTGTTGGAATGTCAGTAGTTTCGGAAGGGAAAATCAACCACTCCGATGTGGGATGCAATCCTTTCTTTGTCAATCATTCTCCAAATTCTAGATGTCTTAATGAAAACCATATTCTGAGGCACGAAGGAAATGTTGGATTTTGTCAAGTTGATGATATCAGTGAAGCAGTGGAACTGTCTATTGCAGCATCTGAAGCTCTGGTAATTCACGAAATTATGACTGGAATAGTTACAAAACCTTTTCTGGCTACAATGGTATTGGAAGCTGCAATTCAGCTGAAGCAAGCACGGCTCGATATTTGGAATGAGACCTCTCAATGTTCATCTATGCACATAGGTGAAATGGATTTCCATTCAGTCATGGATGATTTGACTGTGGAAGATGCGTATGAGAATGTTGGTTTGTCAATAGTTGATCCCTCAATACATGAAAACGATGTATCTCAGGTTAAAGATACTTTTGACTCGGAAAATCATAGACATGAAGGAAATTCGGAACATGAAGAGACTATTGGTTTTGTGAAAACTCTTGATGATTTTGAGGTACAAATAGCAGACAAGGGCTTACATGATGAAATGAAAGTGGAAGAGATTTCAGCTTCAGAAATTTTCTGTGGTAATAGATGCAAGGAACTTCTGAAGAACTCTTCTGTATGCTTGGATTCAGCCAGTAAAGATTGTTCCACTAGTTCTCCAGTGGATTGCTCAGAGCAGGAAAATCTTCAAGTTTCAGCTTCAGTGGAGGTAGATCACTTGTAAAGTTCAAATTTAGTTTAACATGTAAAGCATATGTTCGCTTTAGCTGATCAATGAAATTGTTAATAAAATTACAAGAATAACATAAGATTAACGATTTTATTGGTGTTATTACATTCATAACTTCTATTAAAAAATAATTAAATTTTGCTTCCTCGATGCAGCTAGCTGACTATGGTGTGGGTAAGGATGATTGCCGTCATGCACATGCACAGTCTTCTTTCACTAGGACTTCTGAAGCTTCTGGTGAACTTTGTGCTTCCTTCTGGCTCTTCATCATTCCATCAAGACAAAGTACTTCTGCTTATCTTTTTCTTTCATTTCTCTTTGCAGAAAAATATAGTACTGCAGTGAATTTTCTTCCAAGAAGATTTCAAAGTCGTTGGTTAGGTGGTTGGGCATGGAAGGTGATTATTAGAGTAAATTACATTTTACAGATCCATCCTTCTTCCATTTACATTGTTATACCTTCTTTAGTAATTCCTAATTACAAATTGTTTACACTGTAAGAATGTGAAAGCTTAAATTTCCATGGGGAGAATACTTCCTCATACATTTTTCTCTGGTTTTTAAACTTGTGCTTTTGAGAAGCCAATACGAAATATCAAAATGCGAATGGAAAGTATTGATGCAATAATAAACTTGCTCCATTTGTAACTCCAGAGCCACAGCATGTTTTACAAGGATAGAGCCTTTGTATGCGATGGTAGGGCTGCAGAAAATTTGTTAGCCTTTGTGCAGGAAATTGCAAAATTTTATAATTGTTAGTCTATAACACGAGTGGATACCTCAGCATATGATTCAGAGTCTACCATTTGCTAAAATTTGGTTCTTTCCAGCGATATATTTTTGCATTCTGATTGTATTGTGCTGATTTTTCTTCTTTCCAGCTATAAAAAGTCGTTTTCACTAATTCTGGTATGAACATTTTATACTTCATCCCATCAATTTAGCAGCATTAACTTATGTGCTCTAGACGTGAATTTCTGGTACTTTTTAGGCATCAAATACCCGGCAACAAACTCCAGAAGTTTATATAGAAATTAATCACTTGTCTCAGTGCTTTAGACTTGCTTTGTTTATTTCTCTTTTGCATGCTCTTTTCTAGAAATTAAGGACTTCACTGACTTATAGTTTGTATGCACTTGGCATTAACCTTTTAGCTAGTAAATTATAATCCACAAGAAGTTAGAGACTTATTTTTGTATAAATTTTTTCTCCAATTGGATTCTTTAGAATAATGAATTTTCACAATACCTAGGAGGACGAGAAGCCCTTTGCTCAAATGGAACATCGAGAGATTCAAGGCATTCCTAAACCTTTTGTGAATGAGATGAGCTATTTATCAGAATCTGCTGATGTTGCTCTAGATGAGAACTCAGTTCTTCAGAAACGATCTAAAAGAACCAACCCCAGTTCTCAAGCAAGCATTCCTTCTGAAATCTATTGCAACAAAGCAGACAGGGAAATAAACTCTCAGGATGTCATGAGATGTTCAAGCCTATCAGTTGGTGATCCTCTTTGCTCAGTTGTTGCCTGTAGTTTCTCATCGGAAAACATTTGCTCCACTGCACTTTTGAAACATGAACATGACATTTCTGGAAATTGTTCCATAGCAAAGCCAGAATATACAACAGACAATTTGCAGAGGACATCTACTGCAGTTGAGTTGGTTCATGCTGAAGAGCATATTGTCCCAGTGACCTATTCTGAATTGCTGCCTGTGGTTCATCGCCAGTTCACCTCTCTGAAACCTTATAGCGTAATGGCTGGTAATCCTGGTGGTTTCTTTGGTGAAAGAAAATTCTTGCCGTGGAACTTTTCCAACTGAAACCATGCCAAAATTTTCAATGATGGAGAATCCTTTCTCCAATTTGACTGGCATTAAAAGCTTCAACAAGCCTGTGGAGAATGGTCCTTTTACCATGTATTTATGGAATAACGAGAAGATGTCAACTCCTATACTTGACCACAGACAAGAAAAGTCTGCAATGCAGGGTGGCTCTGAGGTTTTTGCGCATAACAAAAAGCTGCCTAAGGTGCAGTCTACTTGTGAAATCAAAATTCTTCCCAAATACCAGCAAGGAAGCGTGTACATTTTGTGGACGCTGGCACCAATAATTTCCCAAAGAAGAAACTTTCAAAGCACCGAGCATCACTAAAGGATTGTAAGAAAGATTTTGTTCAGTCTTTTAGCCTTAGTTTAAATGTTTAAGAGATTATCATGAGAATTATTGCTGTATTTTTTGTAGCTCATACAAGTAGAGCTAGTAAAAAATTGAGAACTACTAATCGACATTGCGACTCTGGAGGTCAGGAGCAGAGAAGGTGTCAAAGAAATTGTTTCAGCAATAAATGGCCAAGGCTTCTATTCCGGAATATGGAGTTCTTGCTAACAGGATTTTCTATTCAAAAGGAAAAGCAATTTGAGGGTCTAATTAAAGAATATGGTGGCATAATTCTTTCTGACATCCCTTCTCCAAAATCCAGAGGCAACAGAATCTCAAGATTCAGTTCTCACAAGCTTCCTATTATTCCTAAGCTCAAAGAAGGTTAGTGATGGAGATGTACATCTATCTTACTATTAAGTTTGACATTTCCACTCTTCATTTACTATTAGAACTTTTTCTATTGCATCTTTGACCATTGGGAAGTTCCAACTATGAATTTGGGTTGGGGGCATGAGTGCGTAAGGTATCATGTAATTCAGGACAGAACGAAAAGGGACTGAACTGTCTCATCTGAATGGGGCAGAGTTTCTTTCAGACTGATGGAACTAATGTAACATTCTAAATACCTGAGGAAGTTGAGCATAGTTTGGAATTTGACTTCAGGTTGGATTATTTAACGTATATGCTACTCGTACTATTATGCCAGTTACTATTAGTCTTGCTCATGGAGTATCTAGGAGCGTATGCTGTATAATTTGACAGAACTTTTGTCAGTTCAGTCAGTTTCAGTGGGACTTCGTACTTTTTTAGGAATTTACTGATTTTGATGCAGTGGTTTTTCTTGAATCTAAACTAAATTTTGAATGCAAGATGCCAAGGGAACAAATCTATTTCAATAGTATGGATGAAATCAAAAAAAGGGATTTTGAGACATTGGGATCAAAGGAAACTAGCAAACTCTTCCTAGGAAACAAAGGAATCGTTCCTTAGAGGTTTGTATCTCACCAAATGTTATTTTTGACAAAAGCTTTTCTTCACAGTGAGCTGCATCCCTTTTTTAGAGCAGTTGGACCTTGTATACAACCATTAGTTGATTCTACTTCACTATGAAGTAATCTACTATGTTACATTAGCTTGGTTATTTAGTTCAAAGAGCTTTACTGCTAAGTGTTTTTTCAGGAAGTGCTAGAGTTACAATGCATAAACTCAAAACAATGCCTCAATTAGCCAATATTAACAAGTAAAAATTTGGGGCCGGGGATGCTAAAAGATCACTCTTGGACTGTCCAACAGAATTGGGGCTTGCAGAGTTCCCAAGTTTGGGCCTATTTCAATCTCATGTCAAGTTGGAGCTGGTTTTCTCCTAATGTAGACCTTAGAAGAAAGCACCTCTCAGATTTCTTGGTGAACAATTATCAACTTTGTCCTAGACCCGGATTTAAAGCAGAGAAATCAACTGATCAGAGCTTCTCTTGCTCAGTTGTTAATTTGTTAACTTGGAGTTCAGCTCACGTTTTTGTTTCTGCATGGCATCATAAAATCCTCTTTCCTCTTGCTAAATCAATAGTAATCTATTTTGAAATGCTTACATTCAAATAATGTATCTATCAGCTCAGCGTTAGGAGAACATAAGTCTTGGTCAAGGTTATGCCCAAGGAGATCCTGTTCTCTTTCTTACTCTCTCCTTAGCAACCTTGTCAACACTTTATTTTGAGTTCTCTTTGACCTGGCAAAGTGAATATATGAATGAGAAAAGTTATGGTTGAAAAGAGAAATTTTTAGCAAAGTTAGAAGGTGACTGATAAAATTTGTTATACCGATTTAGGAAAGGGTAGCTTTGATAGTGATTAAACTTGGAACTTTTGGATAGTAGGTACCAAAGGCCAAATTACACAGAACTTATAGCTCTTCTTATTGTTTGTAAAACAAGATTTGGTGGGCATTTAGTGTCTTTTGTTGTGTGATCTAAATCAGTAATGGGAAGCTCCAGTAGAGTAAAGCTTACTATGTTTGGTCTGTTAAGAGTAAGTAATGTTCAGAATTATCACCTTTCTACCAATTTTTGTTACAATAGTATTCTTGTTGCTCGGCCTCTATCTTAAAGGGTTTCTATCCCCAGTCAGTGAGTTTTGTGCATCTTTTGTTAATAGTGTGGTTGAAGAAGGATTGTTGTAGCTTTCGGAAGTATTTTTGCTCAACAGAGGATGTCCATTTACCTTCCATCTTATTGGCTGACCAAGTGTGCTCGACAGTGTCTGGAGGCTAGTTGGATTAGCATCTAAATTTACTTAATATACACATGGTAAAAGGCTTTGACATTTTTTGAAGGTTTCAGGGAGTATAACTGTCTGTTACTTACATAATGGAGATGACACTTTACAGTCTGTGCCTGTTTTCATGTTCTGTATTAGGGGAAGCCTAGAATTAGTTAAAAGTGACCATAGAAGTAGTTCTACCTTGGCAATCGTTGAAGTTTAGCTATAAACGTCAAGACTGGCACCATCATATTGATTTCAAAAATTTAGATCAACACAGGTACTTCGAAACAGAATACGATAAGAATCGTATGCGGCAGCGTGAATTATGCATCTCTGTTGTTGTAGGCAAAGACATTTAGATGCCTGATATTGCAAAATAGTTACTGAGCAGCATTAGTTACTGAGCAGCATTTTTGTAGGATATTGTTCTAAACATGATCATGCAGGGCTTACAAAATGAACCCATTACCACCGACTTGTGCTCTTCCCTCACTGCCCTCCCCTGACTATACCTCTCCAGTCCTTTGAGTTTAGCCCTTTAATCCCACCCTGTTCCAACCAAACTTCTTCACTGACAAAACAAGCCACCACCAAACTGCTTGAGCCTGCCAGTCAGCCCATCCCTCACTTCTGAAAAGTGCATCTAGCATTCATACCCAATTCTTCCTCTCATCCTTCAGAATATTCTTCACCATCATCCCTGTATGAGAAACCAGGTTTCTGAAACCAAGTTGCACCTGCACTCAGGTGTCAACAACTTCTTAGAGTCAAACAGAGCCCTCTAAACTGGAGTAAGATTCTCCTTGGCAATCACACCCCTTGGGTCCATTCTGGGGATTAACAAACACAAACACCCCAGAATTTATGAGGCCATGTCTTCATAGTTTTTGGGAAATTTGGTTACCAAAAAAACTGGAATATTTTCCAAAAAGGAGCGGGAGATAGAATTAAGTATGACATTAATTTAGGAATAGTAATATCATCAGTTAATATCATGGAGTGTGGGAGTGTGAGATTGGAAGAACTTGAGGGGCAAATATCATGTTTAAAACTGGGAATTTTTAAGTGTTTTTTTATTTTTTCAAGCTAATTAGGAGAATTGATGGTGCATTGGGGAAGTTTAGGTGACAAAAGTCGCTTTGGGGCTTTGTATCTAAATCCATGTTGGGAGAGACCACAGTTTTTCAGCATTACGTTTGCATTGCCTTCCGAGTCCTGTGTAACTCAGATTAGGGAAGCTATGACAATGAGGTGGTAGGGATGTAGAGGTCATCATGTTGTGGTGGTGTCTTGGTGTAGTAACAGCTGGCAAGAGTGAAAAACTAAAAAGGGAGAGAAAACACTCTTCTTCATTATTCTTTTAGACTACACAATGTACAAATATATACACAAGTGTAACCTAATTTAGATCCTAAAATCATGCTAATCTAAATCAATCTATAATCTAATCATATCTTCTAATATCTGATACTATAATCAAAGCAAATCAAATCTAATCAAATCTAATCTTTCCTAATATCGACAATATCAAATCAAATCATATATTTATGATTTTTACAATATCAGATCACATATCTTCAACACTCCCCCTCAAGATGGAGCATAGATGTTAACCATGCCCATTTTGCCCCAAATATAATCAACTCTCGGACCACTTAGAGGCTTAGTGAAAATATCAACTAACTGCTCTCCAGTTCTCACATGACTGGTTGAGATCAGGTTTTGCTGAATTTTTTCACGAACAAAGTGGCAATCAACTTAGATATGCTTTGTTCTCTCATGAAAAACTAGATTTGATGCTATATGAAGGGCAGCCTGATTGTCACACCATAATTTCATTGGAAGTGAATTATTGATTCCCATCTCACACAATAATTGATGTATCCATATAAGCTTACAAGTGGACTGTGCCATAGACCGGTATTTAGACTCTGTACTAGAGCGAAATACTACATTTTGTTCTTACTTTTCCATGATGCCAAATTACCTTCAACGAAGACACAATATCCAGTTGTAGATCTTTGATTAATTTTAGAACCTGCTCAATCTGCATCTGAGAAGCATCAACATGAGAATGGCTATGATTACCATATAGTATACCACGTCCTGGAGCTCCTTTAAGGTAACATAAGATTTGCTCTAAAACTGCCTAATGGGTGATTCTTTGTGAGGACATAGATTGACTCACAATACTAATTGGATATGCAATGTCCAGACGAGTCATAGTAAGATAATTCAACTGCCCAACTAATCTCCGGTACATTTCAGGATCTGAGAATAACTCCCCATCATCTGCTGTAAGTTGCATGTTGGGGATCATTGGTGCACTACATGGTTTGACACCTAGCTTTCCTATTGCTTTCAAAAGATCAAAGACATACTTTCTTTGGCATAAGAAGATACCTTGTTTACACCTTGTAACCTCAAATGCCTAAAAAGTATTTCAACATACCCAAATCCTTTGTTTGGAAGTGCGATTGAAGAAAATTTTAAGAGCTGCAATACCTGCAGTGTTACTACCAGTAATAAACAATATCATCAACATAAACAAGTAGGATAAGACCAACTTTAGATTGTTGATAAAAGACGGAATGATCAGAATTACACTTCTTCATGCCAAACTCTTGAACCACTTCACTGAATCTCCCAAACCAAGTACGAGGACTCTGTTTTAAGCCAAATAATGACTTTCAGAGTCTACAAACCTTTTACCAAACTCCCGCTGAGCAACAAACCCAGTTGGTTGCTCCATATAAACCTCCTCTTGCAAATCTCCATGAAGGAATGCATTCTTAACATCTAACTGGTACAAAGGCCAATTATTAGTAGCAGCAAGGGAAATAAATAATCGAACAGGGGTGAGTTTTGCTACAGGAAAAAACGTGTGAGTAATCCACTCAATATGTCTAAGCATACCCTTTTGCAACAAAACGAGTTTTTGAGGTGAGCAACAGAACCATCAGGATTGGCTTTAACAGCAAACACTCATTTACAACCAATAGATTTCTTATCTGTTGGTAGATGAACCAATCCCAGGTACCATTATTGTCTAGAGCCATCATTTCTTCCTCCATAGCAGCCTGCCAACCAGGATGTTCCAAAGCCTCAAATAAGTGTTGAGGAAGAGATATTGGAATCTGAAGAAACAGTAAAACAATGCAAGGAGGGAGACAAATGGTCATATGAAGCAAATGATGAAACTGAGTAAGTGCACTGTCTTTTACCTTTTTTTAAACAATAGGCAAATTAAGACTGGAATCTGGAGACTGAGGAAGCAGTGGATCAAGATTCGGATTTGTAGACGGAAGAAGGTGGTGGAGGATGTAGTCTTGTTTAGGATGACGAGAATACACTTGAGTGATTGGTGGTCTTGTAGGACCAGTTGTTGTAACAGTATAGACTAGAATATCATCTTCCTCCCCCTTTGCTACTGTAGACATTAGATTCAAGAAAAAATGGATGTGTCTCCAAAAATATAACATCAGCAGAGACTAAATAACGATCTAAAATTGGAGAAAACATCTATATCCTTTTTGAAGACGTGAATAAACCCGAAAACACAAACTTGAGAGACTTGGAATCTAATTTAGACACCTGGAGACGGGGTATCATGAACAAAACAAATACACCCAAATATACGTGGGTTGATTGGGAATAAGGATTGGGTTGGAAACAAAATTGAATAAGGAATCTCATCAGCAAGCACAAAAGATGGCATGCCGATGAATGAAGAAACAGGCTATTGAAACAGCATCTGCCCAAAATTGTTTAGGAACTTTCATGTGAAAATAGGAGGGCTCTAGTTACTTCTAATAAGTGCCTATCTTGTCCTTTTAGCAACACCATTTTTGTGGTGGTGTGCTAGGACGTGAAGATTGGTGAAGGGATTCCATTTTCTAACATATATGAATTAAAGGGTTTAGAAAAGTACTCTTTTGGATTCCATTTTCTAACATATATGAATTAAAGGGTTTAGAAAGTACTCTTTTGGATTCCATTTTTCTAACATATATGAATTAAAGGGTTTAGAAAAGTACTCTTTTGCCATTATCACTTCGCAAAAGGCCGACAGACACATTGAATTGTGTTTTTATTTCAGCACAAAGGGAACAAAAGATACTAAATAAATCTGAACGATTTCTCATTAAATATAATCAAGTAACACGAGAGTAGTCATCAACAAAGGTGACAAAATACTTTAAACCAAATTTAGATACTATTGAACAAGGGTCTCATATATCAGAGTGCACTATTCAAAGGGGGATGCAGTCCGTTTTACTGACTCTAGGCAAGTGAGGCAACGATAATGTTTGGCAAATTGGCACGACTCACAATCTAATGGGATAAATTCTGAAAATTTGGAAACAACTTCTTCAAGGTGGGTAGAGATGGATGACCCAAATGACAGTGAACTTCAAGCGGATTCAAGGTGGATGAACATGTAAACAGGTTCGGTACTTTCCATTGAAGGGGTTTCAAGTGTATACAGGCCGCCAGACTCACGTCCTTTACCAATAATCTTCCCCATCATAAGATCCTGAAAAACACAATATTCAGGAAAGAATGAGACAGAACACTTGAGAGCTTTTGTAATATTACTAACTGAGAGTAGATAAAAGAAAAATTAGGTAAGCATAAGACTAAAGATAAGGGGATAGATGACATAGGGATTGCTACACTAAACCCACAACTGAAGCACATGACCCATCAGCCAAAGTAACATTCGGATGATCTTTGTTAGGATTAAAAGAGGAGAGAATACCTTTATTGCCGGTCATATGATTTGTTGCACCGGAATCGATGACCCATTTGTTAGAAGATGACACAAGGCATGTTGTAGGTTTACCTGAATGATCAATAGGAGGATTGGTACTAGAAGATGGGTTAACAGATTTTTGTGAGGCCTGGAACTCAGTAAAGCGGGCAAACTCATCAGCGGAGATGAGTATGGATTTGTCAGAAGGCACATAATTGTTCTCCTGATTTGCAAAATTTTGCAAATGGGGGATGCTGTTGAGGTCTACCATGAAGGTCCCAACACGTACGTATGGTATGGCCTGGTTTCTTACAGTGATAACAGACTCGTTGATTTGAGTTGTATTGTCCATGACCAGCAGTCCCACCAGTCCATTTTTGCCACTGTTCTACTATTATTTCCTCGACCAGCTTCCACTTCGACTCACAAGAGCACTAGTAACATTACAAGTCGACAAAGATCTCTCGGTTCTCAACACTCGTGTGAAAGTGTCAGGGAGGGAAAACAATCTCTAGGCCTAGAGTGAATTTGTGTTCGAGCAGCATCAAACTCAATTGGTAATCCTGCAAGAAAACTCATTACAGCCATTTTTGTTCTCGTTGAGACTGTTGAGTTTTTACATTAGTACTAAAAGGAATGAGAGATTTCAATTCCTCATATATCGTTTAAAATTCATAAAATATTTTGTAAGGATCTCTGTTTTTTTTTTCCGGATGGTAAAATTCCTTGTAAATATCAATATATATGATTTAAATTACCCTTACCAGAATACAAGAAAGCCACATAATCCATAAGATCTTAACAAATTCACAATGATTGATCAGACTAACTATCTCATTATCAATAGAGTTTCGGATCTGCAAAAATAGTTTTGCATCTTCTTTAGCCAAGCCTTCTTTTCTTCCCCATGAACAGGTGGGTCATTAGTGAGATGATCATCTTTATCGATGTTGCGCAGATATTTCTAAATAGTTTTACTCCAATCCAAAAAAAATTTCCACTCAGTTTGTGTTTAGTAATATTTGGTGTTGGAGTAACATCAGAAATTATTGTTTTCATCTCTTTACTACTACTTATCATATCTGCCATTATAATTCACACAAGAAGGAACTAAAAGTGACTCAATAGAGTCACGTCTGAGACAAACTGATAACAAAAGCCTAAAGCTCTGATACCATGAAAATTAAAAAGGGAGAGAAAATACTCTTGTTCAGTATTCTTTTAGACTACACAATATATACAAATATATACACAAGTATAACCTAATTTAATCCTAAAATCATGCTAATCTAAATTAATCTATAATCTAATCAAATCTTCTAATATCTAATACTATAACCAAAGCAAATCAAATCTAATCTTTCCTAATATCTACAATATCATATCAAATCATATATCCTGAGTCCTGTGTAACTCAGATTAGGGATGCTATGACAATGAGGTGGTAGGGATGCAGAGGTTGTCATGTTGTGGTGTGTCCTGGTGTAGTAACAGCTAGCAAGAGGATGAAGAGGGAGAGAATAATAGAGGGAAGTGGAACAAATGCTGGAGTAGAAAAGAGTGAGGAGGTGATGGTTTAAAAGTAAACTTTGGGTAATCAGTATTTTGCTAGTTTGCCATTAGTTTGCTAATGGGTAATATAGTTGACGGGGAGGGCAAGGGTCGCGATTAGTGGTTGACAGGGTAATGTGAGAGCTAGACGCAGTTGAGGGAGGAAATGTGTATTTTACTTAGGTAATCCACTGACAGACAATCTTTGAAGGTACTGAGGCAGACAAGTTTTTCGCCAAATTTGTCTGCTACAAGTTTTTTAAAAACTTTAGCTACAGTAACCTCAAAAAATTTTTCAAAGTTTTTAAACTATACACTTCAAAATATTAAAAAAAAAACACACTTCAAAAATTTTTTTAAAAAGTTCTACAGTAAGCTACAGTAAAGTTTTAGACAAACACCCAAAAAACTCCACTTGCCAAATAGGGTAGATTTTGTTAGAACTTTAGTAAATTTTATCTAAAGGCTATGATAGAATTTTCATTAGTTAGAAGAAATTTATTTCTACTTTTCGTAATGTGAACATGAACTGGAAAAAAGATTGTAATTGCTATGCATTTAGATCAAAATCCAGTTCTTACTAAATCTAATTTTGATCTTAGCGCACATCATGCATTTGCATATCTTATAAACTACCGTGAATTATTAATGTATTAAATGTACAGTTTTCTAGCTACGTTGGTTTCTGATTGATTTTCTGATGTAATGCCAGATGGAAAACAATCAAATTTTTATATGGTTGTGCTGTCAATGCCCTTGTGCTTAAAGCTGATTGGCTCACCGATTCAATTGTAGCAGGTTTAATCTTGCCTCCTCAGCAGTATGTCCCCAAAATTCCAGAATCTGGCAATTACTTCCATTTTTTAGATCGTCATGCACTTTTTCTAATGTAAAGCAAGATACGTAGCTTTTATGTACCGTCCTTGTTTTCCTTATTACTGAATTAAATAAAATGTTAGAAAATTGGCATGTCTAGCTTCTTTGTCTCATGATTTCAACAACTAAAATGATATCAAGATAAATGAAGAGTTGTGGTCATTGTGTCATTGGGTGACTTTTTCTGTTGTATGTGTCCCCAAGTATTGTCCAAGTCTTGATAGAGGGTGTAATGGGATTAGTTGAGTAATTTATGATAGCCATTCGTTTAAGCAGTCCCAAAAGTAGCCCCACTGTCTTACAAGTCTGTATATTGCTGTTGCCTGCATGGCTTTTGCACTATATGAGCAGTAAGATGAATGTAGTGTTCACCCTCATATAGCATATTCTCTGCCTGACTGTTTTTTGACTTATTCATTAGTCCTGGACTTTTTATTCCCATGGTTTTGTTTCTTGTTTTGTTTTTTCTTTCCTTTTTGAATCTCTTCTTTGGTACACATTAGCATTGCTTTTTAATCCTAAGGTTTTTCACCATTTTTTCCCCAGATATAGCATTTTACACGAAAGTTTTGCTGGATGTTACACCAGAAGTAGGTTACCTTTCAGTTGCAACTTTCGGCAGCCTATCTTTGATAATTTTGGCATCCATGCTGCATGGGAAGAACAATTTCTGCATTCAGATGGGAAAAATAATCAAGGTAAGAATCTGTGCAAGATATGGCCAAGGATATCGTACAACCACATTTTCTATGTTGCACTCTTTCTGTTCTATGTTCCATTACCTTTTGTCTCTAATCAACTCCCCTTCAGTCCAATTGTTTCACAGAACGGCTACCTAATACTATTAGTACTGTGAGGAAAATAAGTCATATTTTTGAACAATTCTTACACAGTCCTCAAAACTATTTATGCAGCATTTTCTTCCCACTCTAGACCTTCTCTGTGCCTTTGTTCTTTTTAGCATTTTGTTTATTACTTATGTTGACTTATTAACAGAAATTAAAAACTAGTATTAATTTCTACTGCTATAATCCCACTTAGTTCAATTTTTTAACAGAATGAGTCATAACTTCCAATATTATCCTCAAAAGTTGTCTGACTTTCTAGCTTATGAGCAACTCAATCAATGTCTTGATCTCATGAAGCTTGTTTTGTTGCTTTTTGTACTAATGATGCAGCACAAAGCTGTTACTAGCCCAACAACTTAGTAGGATGCTTTCTATGGCTGAGAAAATGGTTGTTAATTGAAGTTAAATGGCAGAATGGGCAGGAATTAGTGCTTAAACAGAATCAGGACTGAAATGAAGAAAACTTCTGTGAACTTGAAAAAAGGGCAAGACTGCAGAAAAAAATTGTGAAACAGAATTTTGTGGAGCTAATCTTTAAACAGAATTGTGAAACTTCTGAATTTTAATTCAATTTTCTACTGCTTCAACTTATTGGAGTGCTTCTGACTTTCATGAACTAGAAAAGAAATTCAGGTAGCTGATAAAAGAATTCCTTTTCTGCATATCTGCAAGTTTGTCTGATTAGCAAAAAATAGCACAGAGGTGGCTATAAAAAAGTTTTATAAGACTTGATTGTCATTTCTGTACCATATTGTCAGTAGTTTTTTACCTCAAGAATTCATTCTTCTCAGCACAACTTTAAGTCTTTATGAGGTGATATTAACTTTTTACCCTCCAAGCAAATAAGGTTTTTTATTAGCTGAAACATGGTATAAGTGTCGTTTACATGAGATTGTGCTTCTTGGAGAAGGAAAATGGATAGCAGTCCGTCCATATATAAGCTTTCAAGCTAAATTTGACTATAGAATGACTTAATGTATTACACAACTTCTCCAGACAAGCCCAAACCTGCCACACATAAAACAGCAGTGAAGTAATTCAGTATCTTTCACTTTAATGTCTTTCAGGCTAGGGAAACTGCACAGGCTGTTAACTGTCTTTGAATCTCATTGTACCTCACCTTTAGACCATCCATTTTCCAGTGCCAGAAATGATTCTAACCCTTGCAGTTCTGCCCCAATTGGAAAAAGTAGATATGTCACCTGATTTGCCTGAGCATAGAGAACTGCAGTCTGTGATCTCTTGCTGGCATAGTCCTGCCGTTGCCGGTCACGGGATCCGAATGTAATTTATAAGTTGGTGATCTGGATGATCCATGTCACTTAAACTACCACGCTTACATGGTTTTCTTTCATGAGTTCGGCCACACAGTTGAGCCAGTTCCATATATCCCTTTATCTTCTTTAGTTGCTGTTAGATACAGATAAGTTCTTAGCTTGCCAAGTCTCCCAGGATATAAAAAAATGGCAGACAGAACTTGCTTATTTTAAGACCAGACTCCATTAACTTCTTATTAACTAACCTTCATCTATAAAATACTGAAAGCTGCTGCACAAATCCTGGAGAGAGAACGATACAATCAATCTGCTTTTCTGAATACCTCTATTTTGCTTAATTATCCCTTTTGGTTCTTTATGAATGTTAAAAGAATGAGAAATACCAGTGACTTGCTCCAATTACCAAATTATGGCCTTTTGTTGCAAAACCCATTTTCTTAAACAATGTTGCACGATAAACCACCAACCATAAGCACATGGCCATATTGAAGTCTACCCACAGCTCCTTTTACATATTTTCTTATATCATAGTGAGTCGATTCTAGAGCAACAGCATTACATAAAATGCATCTCCTTGGATGAAAGCTGACCAAATGTGCATAACAAATGTCAACAAGTGAAGTCCTAGTATATTAAATAACAACAAATTTGCTGAGTACGTTTCTCATACTGCTTAGTTTATGCTTGAAATAATGCTTAAATGAATCAAACAGACACTGTGTTACCAGAATGAGATTGACACAGATTTACATAATGAAATCAGATTCAGTAAAATGCACATAATTTGGAAAGGAGGATATCAAAGTATCAGGATGTTGGGCTTTCCTGTGGAAGCATTCGGAAATACAACAGCCATTTTATTTTCTTCTCAGTGAACGTTTTTGTAATCTTGAAATTGATATCTCATGTTCTTCTTTGAGGACAATTCTCAAAATTTTACTAGATTCAGCTACTGAGCATAGCTGAGGATAGGTAAAACGAATACACAAAGCTGAAAGATTATATTCACATACATCTAGCCCTAAAGCATAATCATAATCTACATGCAATTCTTGGTCTTTGTGAAATCAAATAAAATCATAAACCAACTGGGAAAGGAAATAGTAGGTTCCAATATAACTAAAAGTAGTTTGCTATAATGCCTTAACAGTAATCCAGTTAGCTGTAACCAATGGTTTTTCCTGCAATAATTGTTTCTGATCAATTTAACTTTTTAAGTCTTTAATTCTACTCCCTAGTATTAGATTCCTCCCATACTCAGGAATTTGCTTCTGGTCATTCTGATTTCTGTTTGGGAACTCTGGTGAATTCTTCTAATCCATGATTTCTAATGAAGGTTGCTGCATTTAACCATATGACCAAATTCTGAAGAATCCCCAGATCTTTCCATGGTTCCCTGTACTTAATTTGCTGATCTTTCATCTGCAGTTTTTTCAATGATTCTTTTTTCTGCTGATCTTCTTTACCTGCTGTATATTTGCTTACTAGATAGCCCTCTCTAGAAGCATGGACAAACTTTTGCATTAGACTCACCTATTCTCATCCATTTGATCTCCATGGAATTATTGAAATAGGAGTTGTATTTTTACAACAGAAATTCTTCAAGCCACAAGCTCATGTGGATAAAGATATAGAAGTGCTAAAGAAAGGCAAGCTAAGTTGGATGAGACTGTAGAACCCAGGGAACTCAAGTTAACATATGTTTTAAAACTGAAGCGCTATTTGTGAAACAAGATAACTGAAAAAGACTAAAAAACTAGCACGAAGAATAAGACGTGAAACAAGAGAAAAAAGGAATATCAATATCAATTCTCTCCATAGACTGGGAATTTGCAGAGCCTTTGACTTGGGCTAGTGAAACAGTCCCCATCCAGAATATGCGAAGAGATAGGGGGAAATATAGTCTGGCTTTTGCCCACCCCACCTTTTGCAGAATAGCCACTAAAATAGTATTTGTTTTGGAATACCATGAACCAACTTAATTGTAATCATTGGCATCATTGAGTTGCACTACTTTGCTTGGTTTTTGGTTGCTACTCAAAAGTTATCTTGTGGATCTTAAAAATGTTCAATCTTCTGCATTGGCTGTCTAGCATGGTGGCGGCAAGGTCTTCAAAACACTCAAGTCTTTGGTTGACAATATCAATACTGAAAGGATTTCACTAGGAGCTATTGTTGTTGAAAATGAGAGCAGGGCTTCACGTCATCTAAAGCAATGTGCTTTGGAGTATGAGATACCAATGATGGTCAGTGCTACTCGCTCTGTGTTCAGTACATGCCAAACTTTTTATACTTTATGCATAGTCAAAGATATGATTTCTTCCTTGTTATCCTGCATAGTAGTGATTTCTTCCCTAATATCGAAGTGTCTAAATAATCACTTTGATACAGTCTAGTCATTGGATCATTAAGAGTTTACACAATGGAAAGCTTCTTCCGTTCAATGAGAATAAGAATTCCTCTTGTTTGACCACTTCAAAGCTTCCAAATTGCTTGGCTTCCATCGAATTAAGTGAAGAAATATGAAGCTGTGCTTCTTCTGTGGTAAAGGAGCACTTGGGAGTATCTGGTAAGCTTTTGTAGTTGAGTATTTTGTGAGATTCAAGTTATTTAGAGTGTATTCCATGTTAATTGGGGTAACGAGTCCAATGATACAAGCTAGCAGAACAGTATTTATGTAGCTGGTGTTTTGTTTGTCATTATCATGCAATAAGCTGGTCCGAATTTGTCGATATATGAGACTTATATTTGGCAGGCCAATGGCTTTTCGTTTTATAGTGAAAGCTGCCATCAGTACAACCAGGAAAAGTAGACACACACACATATATACACGCACATATATACATATAGACATACATGGTGCTCAAATTAGCAGCAATGGGGGATAACCTATGTAGTGAGAGAAATTATTGAGATGTTTTGGATGTCTTAAAACAATATCATTAGGTGTATTGGTAAGGAGTCGAAGAGAGATAGAGAGAGTAACAAAGCCATTAGTAGTAGGGGTTTGAAAAATTCTATTTTGTCCCTGAAAAAAAAATTAAAACCGTATACTAATCCTTCTTGATATGCAGCCCATCAAAATATAAACTTGTCGTAGACATATTTTTCCAGAAAATCTCAACTTCAATTAACTTTTCCTCCAGAATAAAAGACTTTGGATGTACAGCTGTCAATAAGTTGTGCCGTATATTTGCATACGTTTTTATGTTATTCTAAAAGGCCATTTTTTGCATCCTGCAAAGTCGGCTCATCTATATAAAATATTCTTCCTTTCCAGAAAGGAAGATTAGTGTGTTCCATGACTAACTTTTTGAACATGTTTAGCTTTAAATGTTTTTACTTTTGAGCATATATTTGTTTTTTTGAGCATTAAGCATTAGGTGTTCGACCACTTTATTCTATTTTTGAGAACTAATTGAGATATGTCAAAAACTTCCAAGAGCCGTTAACATCTAAATTGAGAGCTGAATAGCTGCATTGAGTCTTTGCCCGACTGGTAGCGCTCCTGCCACCTGCAAACAAAAATGATTCTAGATTCATCATTTACTCTCTGAGACGAAACTTTTGGTGTAGATACTGTTAAATTTGGGCAAAGTTTTTTTCATTTTTTATTTTTTAATGTAAGTGTGAGGTTTTGAAGTCGGAACTTTTCTCTTACACTCCCCCAAACCCACCAACACAAAGACAAGGTTGGATTACTAAAATTATGTGCCCAATCAAATGTTGACATGTGTCTAATAATATTTATGGGGCATTAACACATTGATCATTTTTTAGTTTAAGGCCTGCGAGGTTATCGAGGTCCATTTGGTAAAAAGTTCGTTATATCCTCTCTATAAAATAGCTAAATGGCCAAGTTAGTCAATTGTCTATTCATTACACATTTTCTTATGACATTTATATTCTTTTAACCCTATATTTTTCCTTTAAGTCATTGTACTGATTTAAGTATCGGAGGTTCCCATGAGAATAATTTTTAAATATTCGTAGATAGCTGGACGAACATTTTCCTATGTCATTTTTATTCTTTTAACTTTATATTTTTCCTTTTAAGTTAGTGTATTGATTTAAGCATCGAAACTCCCCACATGATTAATGTCCCACTCATTTTTAAATATTCATAGATAGTCGGACACATTAAGGTATTGAAATGACTATAAGCCTAATAGCGACTTCAAGGAGATTTTCCAACTAAACCCATTGATTAAATTTCAACCAGCAATCAACTTCGACAACTAGGGTGCTTCGTGCTTATTAGGACTTGAATATTTTTTAGCATCAATAGAATGTAGTGGTTGTATTGACTTGAGTTTCCATCCCAGTACACTAGCCATCTTTGTGCAGAATAAATGCTAGATTTATGATCTACCCTTTTAAGCCAAACATTTCAACGTAAGCTTAATTGGGTTTTGGTATGCTTTGTGGGTCCAAATATGGTGGTGGGAGCCAACTTAATCTCCACCTCTCTGGTGCTTTTTCAATCGTCTTTATGGAGCATCAATGATTGATCTGTGTTATACTTTTTGAACCGAACATTTTGGTATAAATTTCGTTGGATTTGAATATGATTTGTAAGTATTGTGGTATTATCACCTCAGGTTTTCGCTCGTTAAGTGGCTCTCTGACCATTTATTTGCAAAAATCAATGGTAGATTTGTCATCTGCTCTCTGAACTCCAAGTTTTGGTGTAAATTGTTTAGGATTTCCAAATAGTTTTGCACGTGCATAGTGACAATGCCACCATGATTTCTAATGTAATTGATGGTCTTCTACATGTTTTCAAATAATTACCATTTCGAATGCAGACTAAACGGAAAAAGAAAAAGTAAATTCAATGATATATTTTGCCCACAAAAAGCTCAGGAAGAATTGGCTAGTAATTGCGCCACCCACCAAGCCACCAAGAGACTCTGCTCAAAAATTAGACATTCTTTTTGGACTAAGTTGCAATTAGCTTCTAAATTGCCAAACTGTTAAGTCATATGTTAGTTCGACGCAATCCTCCCAATTATTTGTAATTAGTGAACAGTGAGCACTTCCGCACGAATTTTATAAAACTTGAACCCTACTTGGGAATTTCCAAACTTCCCATGACTATGTTCATTCTTTTTCCAACTATGCATATTTATGACGTTATGAGTTAATTACAATTGGCCTAACAATTGAACAAAAGACCTTATCAAAACAATCAATCTCTTGGACGATAAATGATCAACTTCCAAAACTGCGTGACCGCAATTCACTATTGGACATCAAGTCTATCAAGATCATATAATAGTCGATTTTAGGCAAGAATCCTATGGTTTGTTTATATTAATCCTTAATTCAAACACAATTTGGCATTAGAAAACATCATATGTCTACAAACAAGGACAATATTACTACAGAAGATTTGATGTTGGTAATTTACAACAAAGTACAACAGTAAGGGAACGAGTTTCCCAGGATCAATGGACAATTTACACCTCTGCTAAAGATCCCCTAGTGAGAGCCCAATGCTAAAGAACAGGTTCCATATTTAGAGCAACGTGAACATAAAACTGCAATTAAAATATGTATTAGGCTGCTATTGTTATCTAGTCCAAACCTGTAAACCAATCCCCTACTACACTAAGGTTTCGGCTTAAATGACGGTAATCAATGAAATTAAGATAAGTGCTCCTTAGCTAACTGCTTCTAAATCAGCCTCTGCATCTGTCTCTCCATCTATCATCCCTGTTTCCGCATCTGCTTCACCATCTGCATCTGCTTCCATCCGTACATCATGACCACCATCAGTCTCTGAGCTTTGCTTCTGAATCTCATCAGGCGTTCCACCCTGAGAAGTACTAGCTGTTGCAATGGTGTCATCTGTATCTAGTGGAGCTGCTGATGTTTCAAGATTGGCTTTGCTTCCTTCAACATTGATATCGGTTGCTGCAATCTTGCCAAAGCAGTAGGAAAAGAGAAAGGAATACTCAAAGCAGTTAACAGACTGAGAAGGTAAATGGTAAAACAAATATCATTATTCTTACACAATAAATTTCGGGCCTATAATATCAAATACAAGATAAATTGTCATCACCAATGATCCGAGTATGCTAGATAATCCTCAATGCACCACTTATTACATGAATGGAAGGCTACAACAGACATTTTACAAGGACAGTAGCATTCTAGGATGGAGACTGGCTCTTTATAATGGGGTAACACAGTATATGGTCGTGATTGACTGGTACGACAAGGAATGTCTAGCACAAAGTTTTGGCTTATGGTCAGACAATTCAATCTTTTTATACGGCGCATGACGAAGCCTGCTGCATGATTATCAGTTATTATAAAGGAACTACTTATCAGCCCTCAAAACAAAATTTTTTTTTACCATATTGTGCATTTGTTACTCTTTAATTTGACAGCTTTTGATTAATTCTACATGGTTAGCGCTGAAGAGGATCAGGCTGGTGTGACTGCCAGATATGCAGATAGATGATCCTCTGAGGCGTATGCAATCTAAGTAGCATACTAACCTGAAATTTGATGGTTGAGAACGGTTCAGCATGGTCACTCAGAAATTAAATCCAAAAGATTTGGGTCTCAAACAGCAATACTGCAATCTCAAGTTTCAAAAGTTGCAATGATGCGTGCTCAATTTACAAGTTTTTTGACAGTAGATGAGGTTTCCCCATATTCCTTTTACCTCCAAGAAAAAACATAAAAACTCTTATTTTTCTTCTCTTGAATATGCCAGTGACTTGTATAAAACACAATAAATTCTTGCCTTCTATAGTTTTGGCAAATTTAACAAGCAGGTTCTGTGAAACAAACATAAGTCCAGTGGCAAGTTCTTACTACTATCAACTACATATGATCTCATCACTAATATGTGTATTTGGATCCAAAAATACATACACCTAACTCTTTATTCCACTGCGAATTGATCAAATTAACAACATAGTCATCATCCACACACCTCCAACCAGAGAGATCAGGCACTTCTGATCCTCATAAAATTAGATGAGGGCACAAATCATATAAATGAAAAATGCCAACATGTGACCTGCATATTTATTCATTTAGGAAGTAGAAATTTTTTTCTTAGCAAAACTGATGAAAATAATTGGCAAACAAACACTAACATTCAGAGGGTTAATAAGAATGACAAGTAAGAAATATCCACGTTACTGAAATAATAGGCTTAATAAAAAGGAAGCAATAGAATAAAATTTGGGAGGAAAACTGCAAGAACACATGGAAGAAAACAAGTCATTACTTCAGAGCATCCTTTTCATACGTATATCTTGATACCATCACTACGAGAAGCTATAAAGAATGATTGTCTGGCGAAAGATCAAAAGTTTCTGAAAGTAGTGAAAAACCTATGGATAAAGAAAACACAAACTCAGAAAGGTAGAGGCAAAAGATTTGCCTCTAAATTTTTTGGAGGCATCAGGCATTTCAGGTTAACTTTAGTTCACATTCGCACCTCCATAGTTACAATGTTCTGAACAATGACAACCAAAATCATAGCACATTATGAGTACCTGATTTTCTTCAGGTTGAATGGTGCTTTTCGTTTCTTCCTTTTTTGCACGCTTGGACCTGTCATTCGGTTTAGCTTGATATTTGGACCTCACATCAGGTGGCAGCAGTTCCAAGGGTACCACACCCTCAATTCCATGTTCAGTAAACTGCATAGAAACCCCAATGATGACTTTAGTGACAAATATTGAATGCCTGTAGCTCTGAGCTATTAGCATAAGAGCTTTAAATAATAATGTACTCTAGAAAATCCCTCCAGGTCTTGACGAGCAGAGAACCGTAGCCCTTTCCAACAGTAAACCTGCACCACAAAATGATAAAATTGCTTGCTTCAAAGAGTTACATGAAATAGGTGAACACGTAAAAGGCATTTAAAACAATTTACTAGTGGATCTATTAATAATTAAAATTGCACTTATGCCCAAAAAGTACTACCCTTCAATGAACCAAAATGGATCTACAACAATTTTTTATCAAGTGCGGCATTCTTTTCCAAAAGGGGGGATTTAAGGCAGTGAACATGCATATGAGGCAATCACTATTTCATTCCAAAATGTAAAAGATAGCACATTAGGCTGCTGGTTGTTAATCATGAAATTATAAAAGAAAACCAGGAAATAGTCACCAGACACAACTGTAACCAAATTACATGTATGAAATAGAACAAATGCAATGCAGGATCATGTTAAAAAAATTGGATTTTATTCTTAAAGTATATTGTTAGTTATATGCTAATTTTTGCCGTTAATTTAAGATATTGTTTTGTGTAGCTGGTGCACAAGCAGTCGGCATGTGCCCCATCAAGTGTATTTGGATCTTTTGTCAATTAGGGAAACAATGTGATTGGACCCTAACATTACACATCTCAAGTACAGCACCCAATTTCCATTTTTAGCTATTAGCTAAGGTTTGTCTCGGCTCTCTTTGGCTTTCATATAGCTGAGAAGCTATTCTCTTTCCAAGCTTTGAGATTTCGCTTCATATATTCCTAATACTTCAGCATTTTTATCTAAATTCCTTCTAGTTTTCTTCACCAAAATGCATAGTAAATCTTCAAGTACCAGTAGGAACAGAAAGTAAATAGCAATATGTAGTTTCTACCGTACATGTCATGTAAACTGTAAGCTAATCATAACTATTACTTGCAACACAATGGAATGAGCTGAAACTGATCCTTTAGCAGCCAATGAATGCAAATAAAAGGGAAATGCGCAAACATACTCGATTGTTCTTGTGATGATAATCCGCTTCAATTCCAGCAGATTCATCCATCTGCAATTTCGCAAATAGGTAATTCTCATTTAGATGAAGTCTATATCAACTTTTGACATATTTTACAACATAAGCAATATGTCAACAAGCTTACATCCTCAGCCAGGGGTTTCCAGTACTCGCTGATGGCAGGAGTCCGCACACGTTGAGGATCAGTTAAAGCATTCTGCAAAACCACAAGAAGTTTAATGAGTCACAAAAATTCAGCATTTGCTGAAGCACAGCCCAAAATACTCGTTTATCTTGACCTTCATCAGAGGTTTTAGAGCATTCAGCCAAAATATATGGTTACAAACTGCTGCCAAACTTAGAAATCACAAAGCAGGTTGGTTAAGCATCAAAATTCAACATTATATTGCAATCTTCAGGGGACATAAGATAAATTTCAACCCATCATAACAATATTAGAGGCCAAATCTTGTTTGCTTAATATTTGCTAATCCAACTTCTTGCTTAACAAAAAGCTTTTTTTTCGAATGTTCACCTCCCATTTCTTGTATTTTATGAGCTGAGAAGAAGCCATCTAATGTAGAAGTTGAAAAAACTGCCCCGGATACAGATAAATGAGATGCAAGAATTTGCTTATTAAACTTCCATGAAAAATACTTTTTTTTACCACAATTCATCAGTGCTTGTCAACCCTATCTCATTGTCATCAACAAATTGCAGGCAACATATCATGAGTTATTAACAAGCAGAAATGACCTGTAGACTCCCCTTTACTTCACACAGTCTTCAATATTTTATTAAGAGAAAGAACTAAAATGCTTCAGTTCATGAAATCAATTGCCTGACTGATGAAAAAATGAGGCACCCAAGAATAGTAAATAAGCAAGCTTACCAACAGAGAAAACATAACCACTCAAGGAAAGCAACACCTAAACTGAAAAAATTCCAAAAAATTATTACAGCCGAGAAGAGCCAAAATGAAGTACCAAGATAATCTACAATAATCTTCATAAATATCTTTTTGTTCAAAAAAGTTTTAAAAAAAAAGGGCAAAAATTAAGCAAATAAGAACACCTAAAATTTAACAAGAAAAACTAGATTCAACTTGTTTTAGACAACTGCTAACAATCCTTGTGTGGTCTCTACTGTGAATAATATGTAATAAATTTGTAATGGAACAAAATACTTGTGCACTATGTAAATAAGTACGCTGACAAAGTATACATGGTCCAGATTGAATTTAGATGTATCCACAAAGGCGCTAATATATATTTGTTCAGTGGGTTATCTATCACTGTTAGATGTCAAAATCCAAAATCACCATTAAACTAGCCTTATATTTAGAGTTCTGAGCACTATTAACACAATACCTCAAAAAAGCCACTCCAATGTTTGGACTGCAATATTTAATTTTTCTGTAAGTTTGAGCCATTGAGTTAGACATGACAAGGAATGAGACAATCATGTAACTTGAATTTTAAGGGCATGCATGCCAACATGACATTACAAAAAATCTAAACATTAAAAAGATGAACAAAATGGTATCAGCAGTCCATCATCTCCCCTAACACACATTTTCATTCAACAAAAGTTTAATGTAAAAATTGAACTCGGCCCACCAACTTTGATGCACATCTTCCTTCACTTCATATTCACTTTTAGAATATTATTAAACCAATGGACACAGCACAAGCTGTTAATAGGCTAGTGGGAATAGCACTCTTTATTGACTTTAAGACTTTGTAGGAGATCTCAATATTGGGGGCAAGAATCACAGCTACCAAAGATCAAGAAAAAAACAGAACAAACAACTTGAAGAAAATTGCAGGAAAACGGGCAAATAAGAAGGAAACCAGATCAGGAAACTCTATAGATAACTTTAGGCATTACACCCAAGGCTAGATTGCATCACACAAACCTCAAACGATGATACGTCTGCAGGAATTTTATTGATGTCAAAATCAGTCCTCTCTTTGGATTAGTAGAATATTCAGACTCGTAGACTGAATCGAACTCCTGTTAAGATTCACTTTAACTAGAATAGATACAAGAACCTTTTCCTAACATTACCAACTACTAATTACTAAAACAGAAAACTAATTGCCAAAACAGAATTTTCTGATACAACCTAAAACACTGAAATGCCCCAAACGGCTCAAATTCAAAAAGTCTCAAATAAAATTAAATGGCTACCTAAATGAAATGAAACAAAGGCCCGTTAAGACTTAAACCAACTCCAAAGTAGGCTCCTAAAGCATGCCAACTCAAAGCCTGCACTCTGCAACATCCTTGCCACGCCTCTTATAGGCGTTTAAGTAGCCATTTAATTTTATTTAAGATTTTCCAAATTTGAATCATTAGGGGTATTTCAGTAATTTAGCTGTCGCATGGAATTTCTTTTTGGTAATTAATTTTAATATTTGTTTTAGTAATTAATATTTGGCAGTTCGTCAAGGAATCCAATAAGGAATCTCTTCTGACTTGGAAACGTTATGAAAAGTGTCTTGTTTCTATTCTAGTTAAGTGAATCTTAATGGAAATCTGATTTGGTCTAGGAGTCCACAAACATTGTACTTCTCCACAAAGAGAAGACAGATATCTACATTAATAACAACTCTGCAGACACTTATCACCTTTTTGAGGTTGTGTGATGCAATCTAGCCTGGAGTAGGATGCCTAAAAATTTCTAGGAGCAATTCTTTGAGTATCCTAATCTAGTATCCTGATTTCCGTGTTTTCTGCAATTTTCTTCAAGTATTCTGTTTTGTTTTAAATTCACTTTAAAATTTTTCCTAAGATTTTGACCAGAAATTCTAAGGCCAAAAAATGGTGCTATAAACTCATGAGCCTGCCAACAGCCTGTGCTGCAGCACAACTCGGGAGGAATCTCAAACTTTTGAAACTACGAATGCAGGGAGTGATGGTAAAAGGGAGTGGGTGACTCAGATTTGGAATTAGCAGGTGGTGGCAGAAGTTGAAGTTGGGTAAATAATGGATATGGGCTGGAATCCAGCAGGTCTAGAAAGCAGGGATATAAAAAGAAATGCTGGCAGCATGAAGAACTGATACATCTCTGTGGTTGGCAGGCAGTGGTTTGGAAAGAATTTTCAAGTGGTTGAATCAAGCCAAATGAGTTTTTCAGTTGGCTTGTTAGACGTAGTTATACAGCTGCTATACATATTCTGCATATAGAGAGAATAAGTGCCTCGGGAATAACAAAATATGCTCTCTTCAGTCTGACTGACTGTCTTTTCAGGAGAAAGCCTTAGGGTTACGAAGTTCTTTAGGTATGGTTACGGCACTAAAATTCATTGGTGCATGCTTCACAAATAGCTTATGCACAACAATAACATTTATGTACTCAGCACCAGGGCCAAGAATGAAGCCTTGCAACCAAAAAATGATAATAATATTGAGTAATAATACAAAAAAGCCAAAGATCTTACTGATACTGTTCCACAATAAAAAATCACAAAAGGATAAGGGTAAGGAACACACCGGATTCTGGTCTGCCCATTTCCACAATTGAGAAAGTTCTTTGTTTCCTAATCTCCACCGTGGACGACTGTCATTATTAGCCAAAAAGATAGGTCAAAAAAAGCAAATAAAAGTTCCTAAGATACATAGCAATTATCGTCACATTCTTTCAATGTACAACATACACATTGCAAGCCACCAAATGCAATGGTGTATATTCTTTTAACCCAAATTTCAGATGACCTAGTGTTTTCATTGTTAATTTAAATGCATCTCATACAAATAGATTGTAAGGAAAAAAAAAAACTTCTTCAAAGAACAATGATCCAACAGAAAATAGGTTAATTCACATTCTACCCTCAGTGGATAAGCTAGATAGCTTCTTAACCTTCATCAGAAAGTAAAGGCTACTGACTTCGAATCACTTTCATCTACTTTTCTTTCACCCTCAATATTCAGAGGTGGTAATGAAAGCAATACTCGCAACAGTAGTTTCTGTGTGATGCCAAAGTTTGGGTTTTTTCTTACATGACACCCACACGCGGTTCCACATCCTTAGGAATAATTGTAAGAGGTGTTTTATAATTTACATTCCTTATTATGCTGTGTTCCATCAATAAAAAAGTGGATAAACATAGCACTATTGCTCAGGTGGTCATAATTTAATTTATAACTATGTGAGACACAATTCAATGAAGCACAAGGGGAATATAATAGGGGATTCCATAAGTTTATTTCTGAACAGGCCTTACTCTGTGTGATTCTTAGTAAACAGGCATGCTTTCCAGGTGGGCGTTTTGCAATATTCATCATTTTCAGTAGACTATTTTTCTTTTGTATGAAAAACAAATTCCAAAAACTTTCAACTGTGCCCTGCTTCGTCATACTGTTTGCCTTAAAGGAGCTGAAATTTGAACACAATTACAAAGATGAAGAGAAGAAGAAAATCTAGTAATCCTCCTCAAATTTCCTGATGAATAACCTTGGAAAGGTCATTCTCGATGCACAATGAATACAATTTCAAAATTCATCTGATGATATTCTCAAGTCACTAGCTCTCAAGGAGTAGACAGTTATTTTTTCACAAAAAAGAAGCTTACAAAAGCTAATCCTTGTCCTACTAGAACAACATTCCCCTAATAAAAGATTTATCTATCCGCCAATAAAAATAACTAACCTTGTTTAATTACTAAACTCTTAGTTTCAAATGGAGCTGTTTTGCAAAAGCTTGCTTCAATCATACGCATCTACTGTAAAAATATCCCAAGAACACCTAAAATCCAACCAACACCACCCAAAAAACACACTAAAAAGAAAAACACACCAGCACACACACATCATCATCCCGCCCAACAACCACAGCCCCCCACCTTCCCCTCTTTCTCCACCCTCCCCCCTCCTTCCTGCAGTCCCATTCCCCTAGCCCTCCCCCTTCCCTCCCTTCCACATTCACCTTCCCCTTGCCAGGATTTATACATATAGATCTGATATAGAGAGAGAGTCTCAATTACCTAGGTGAGAACCACAGATAGCTCTAATCCTTGTTTCACCACTTACCAGGAACTTCCTGCCAAATCTCAACCCAGAATCGCGATCTATGAAAAAAAACCAAGGCTGGGTGTAAATCACCCAAAAACTCTTTGGAGTTTTCATAAACAAAGAGTTTTCATAAACAGACATTATAAAATATTTTCCAAAAATAATCTACAGTAAAAAATTTTCTAAAAGCACCCATCCCAATGGATAAGATTCCAACCTTAAAAGGAAACCCAATTACAAGAAATCTACAATTTTATGCAAGTCACAAAAAATCGATAACATAACATGAATTCCCCGACTCAAAATCAATAAATTGCATTCTAGCCTACGTTATGACATCAAGAAAGGAAGCTATGGAAAAAAACTTCAGAGGACTTGCTTGACTGCTGAAATGGATTTAAGAACCATTTTAAACTTTATCCTGTGGATGCAAGTGTGCAAATAAATAGGTCCTAGACAGCTAACACTTGGTCTTACACCAACTCCTTTTACTTGGTCATTGTGTTTCCCCAATCATGACTTACTCCCCATGCGCCTAAAATTAAACCGAAAAAGGAAAAAAAAAAAGTGTCTGGTGTAGAAGTATCCCTATTTGCTTTTAGACAATATAATATTGAAATGCCTCTAAAGAACACACCTCAACATCCATTTTTAATGGTGACACACCTCCGCAATAACAACATGACAATCTGAAAGTGTATAATTCCCCTATAACCAGCCTATTCAGCCTATTCAGACAATTGACCTATATCAGCAGCATAAAGCTTTTAATTAAGCATTTCAAAATTCATATCCCAATCTTGAGGTACTCTTCCAATGGAAGGTTGCCAGCATCAAACTACCATCTCCCTTCTTTTCAGTGCAATCATAAACAACAGCCTGTGTCCCTTCAATCAGCATAACAATACTAACAATCCTATTCAAGATGTTTCTGTCATCGCAATTTTCAATTAATAAGAAACAGAATCTTCTCCAGCCCCTCATGCCACCTCAAAACAACAAAGCCTTTTTGCTTCACCTCTGCCACCATCCATCCTCCTCCCTTGAGGGCATCTTTTGACTGACATCTCTCAACTCTGTCATGCTAGTAAACATCTGACATATCTGCCATCAATCCTCCATCATCCTCCTCATCATTAATATTTGGGAGAAGGTTACAAGTGTTCCTGTTTCAATGCCCGAGAACCAAAGATAAACTCAGGAAGGTATTTAGCTAGGTATAAAATCCAGATAATACACCACCAAATTCACACCACCAACTTGGGGTACCAAGCCAACCTCACAACTAGGAAGTACACCTCTCCACAACAATTATCCATGCATCACCTATCATATTCCTTTCTAACCCTTTTGTAGATATTCATTTGCTTCAAGGACAGTATCAACGAGTTCTTTTTCCATTCAGATTAAATATATGTTTTGTTATTCATCCACAGAATTATTTTCAATCTCCATGTTCAAAATCTTGAGCAACTGACACCAATTTAGCCAGAAAATCATTGTATAATGTCTGGTAATGCTATACTGTAGTTGCTGATTTAAGGTCTTCCAAGACAAGCTCCATGAATACAAGTTTTCAAGTTTTGAAGTAAATTCCCTAGTGTCCTTCTACTTCCCCTACCGCAACTGATCTCGTACTGGCCAAATCTTTGTCATCAAACGACAAGGTCTCTAAATTTAAGTTTCAAAGTTTCAGCCTAAAATTCCCAGTCTCCTTTTAAAGAATCTAACAGAAATCCACTAGGTCGTGCTAACCAGTTATCTCCTACACATAAAGTTTCTGACATGATATTCTTTTAGTGAAGTTCATTGATTTGTCCTTAAGGCAGCGTTATGGCAATGACTATTTCACATGCATGCGTTTTAATCAGTGAAAATGTCGTTCTGCCATATTTACAAACCAAAGACTTGAATACACTTAGATGTCTATCCAGCTAATTTCAAACTGAAAGCTAAGCAACAAGATCATGCGCCACAAAGTCCAATTATGAGGTTCAGAAGACAAATAAAGCATAGTTGCAACAAGAAAAGGAGGATATTTACTGCAAATATCCAATCCAATCAGAAACGTAAGAAGATAATACTTTCACAATTAAATTATTTTTATGTTTAAAAATTACCATACTGCAGGAAATAACCATTCTTAGTTCAGTATTTCATTTTTGCTCTCTGTTTCGTTAGCGTAGTAAACAATGACTTGTCTCTAGCTTAGCTAGATACGCTATAAACATTAACCACAGTATAGGATGGAAAGACCCTTTTCACTGAACTATCATAGGTTTCATAGATATATGTGGACATTTGCTCACTACAAGATAAATAGTTTCTTACTAATTAGATCATGTATTTACACAAAAACAATCACCAAAAATCCAAATTCAGCATCAATTTGCACCTAGAAAAGTTTGACATAAAGTAAAGGGAAAATGAAATTAAATTTTCTAATTATAAAAGCACAAAGTGCAGAAACCTTGCCAATTTAGCTATATCAGACACTTTAATGACATTCAGTCTTCAAGTTTTAATCACCATCTACAGATCCCACATCCAATATAGTTGAGTAGTCATACAAAGTTTAGCTATGATCTCCAGCTCATTTTTCCTTAGTCACATAGATTATGCACTACTTACCGTTTTTTCACACCATCTTGAGTTAGTTTCTTTTCTAGTGGTTGCTTCTCAAATGGCGGGCAGCCATCACGTTTCCACCATACCTTGAAGTTGAAGAGAAACAAAGTAGAACAAACACTAATGAGTAATTATCAGAGTGCAAATGAATTATAAGAAATGGCAAAAAGAAAAAAAAAATCTATTTGTGTAATTCACAAAGAAAGCCTGAAAGGGGGATTAAAATTGCTCACCCAGTTCCTTTCACGTTCTAATATATGCTCAATACTTTTGAGAAATTCTTTGCCTCTAGGTGGAGTCATGTCAAGGAGCTTTTTGACCCTTTCTTCACAGGTTTTAATTTCTTCTTTCTAGATTAGCAACTGAAATTAGTTAATATGATGCCAAGGAAAGCTATGCAAATAGAATACAACATAAATGCTAAATTAGAGACTACAAAAGGATATGTAAGCCTTTGCAGTCAAGGACTTTGCTAAAGCTAGTCCTACTCCTGCAAAGGCTAACAAAAAATTATTAATTCACCATGCAAGTAATTCTAAATTTCTTGCACCAGTACATTCCACACCTTATCAGAATAACATTGTCACTATTCTCAACAAAAAAAAAAATTTGTTACTATTCTGGAACTTGCCAATTCATAAATAATTACTTAAATCTCCTCCACGACAAAAACAAAGAAGATCAAACCTCCTCAAATCATGAGCTTATACTAGCTCAAATGTGACTTCAATTGGGAGGGATTACTAAGGGCAACTAGTTCTACTTCTTTTAGGAGATACCTTCTAGAAGCTTTATTAAATTGCAGGCCTGATTGCTTATCAATCTATTCATTCTTGTTTTATTGCACCTGTAAGTTAGTGTCTTTATGTGGTCAGCAGTTAAGTGGTGCCGGTATGTTGTTTCTTACTTCAAACAAAATAAATAGTAAAGACAAGAAGCAAAAAGAGCACAACCATATGTGATACAACTGCGAGCACATTAATTTTCTTTTCCTTATGCTCCAGCTTTTGCATTTCGTTTATGTCTTGAAAACCAACAACTCTACTCTTGTCATTTCCTATGTTTCGACAGATCAACCTTCACAGAAAGTCAAGGATTTGATTTTGGCGTGTAAGTTCAGATAAAGTAGAATCCCAAAACCTAGTTGTCTGTAGCGGAATGGGAATATAAAACCACCTTGCATTCAAGATTGTCATTGAAGGACACAATTTTAATAGATCATATACAACTGAGACAATTTTAGGACTATTCCTATCTCCATTTTTTGCACATCCATCCATCTCATGAAAATGGATACAGCCATTATCCTTCGCCTCCCCCCTACCTTGAGAAACAAATATTTGTGTTCACATGCAAGTCCACATACTAGATACAGGTCTTTATCTATCATAATGATGGCAGCTTCGAAAGGTAGTTTTAGATGGTAATATAGGGGCATGAGCGCCTATAGGCAGGTTTCTAACCAATGGTAGTGGCACAGCTAAGAATTCCCAGCAGCAAAAATTGAGTATGTTCAGATAGAGTATTATTTGAGATATTATTTGGAATAATTACTGTAGCACTTTTTGTGATGTGATGTATGTGAGATAAAAAGGTTGTTGGGAAGATAAAAAGAGCATTAAAAAAACATGTTTATGATGCAATGAAAAAAATTTTTGCAAATGATCTCTTATCCAAACTAGTTACTTCCCCATAATGTCCGCTCACTGTTAAAAGTGAGTCCATTTCCAAGAGTGCATTTACCTTTTATAGCTTTCTCAGTTTCATTTCTTGTTCTTTCCAAGGACTTCCTTTATACTCGTCTCTAGATTTTTCCAAAAATAACAATAATCAAAAGAGATTATATTTCTGTTTCAATAAAAGATCGAAGCTGCTAATAGACCCTGGGTATAGGGAAAATGCATTCATGCAAAAAGAGAGATAACTATGGTTATATTGGCAAGAGAAGAATATCACAGATCACAAACCATTGTTTCAGAGGGCAAATCTTTATCATTTTTTCCTGGTGCCTGCAAGAAAAGTGGGAAATAATCACTCTCTTAAAAGGAGAAAAAAAATATTATTTATGAATGCATGGTGAGATTTCTAAAAAATAAAACATTCTGCATGCCTAATAATGCTATAATCAACGATATAACCTTCTGGAAAGTCCCACAGGGATGTATGAGCATCAAGAATACAGAAGGAAAACTTTAATGAAGAAATCCCAAATATTATCTAGAACTAAAATTTGCTACAAATTTCATGAGTATGATAATATTTTTATTTTTAATTTTAAGTGCCAAAAAAAAAGATTTAAGAGTGCAAAGTCAATGAACATCAATTTTGAGAAAGAATAAAAAAGAACTGTGTTTGTTAAACTTGTATAAAATAAGCTGGGCTCTTATATCCTTAATCCCCCTACCAGTCATGCTTCAAACTATGGTTTTTTCATATTGAAAAGCAGTCTACTATTTTATCCAGCATTTTCTGTAAAAGAATGTGTTCAAGATCCAGTGTAGAAGTCTTAGAACTTGGGTTTAGTCACTTTGCTTCCACGTTCTGCCACCCCTAAATCCAGGGCATCAACAATAAGGTTGGCCCTCAAATATGCTTGGCTGTGGTTGAGCTCAACCAGATGGAGTTGCGGGCTTCCATGTAGTAAGGTCTTCATCATTGTACCTAGAATGTGATCCCAACACCAACCTAGGATAGCCACCTACGTGTCCTCATCATTGTAATGAACAACTCTAACCCCTACGATCCATCCTTCACACAAAAGAACTTTTGAACCTCCTCAGCTTGAACTACGTCTGGTAGATATAGTCTAGGATAAATATGCTGAACGAAGAAGAATCACAGGTCTACGACATTCAGAAAACTTTGGATACTGCTAACAGTTAATCTTTGTGTTATTGCAATTCCAGACCCACCAGTCAATCTAGATACTATTATGTCCATCACCACAATTTCAATTTCAATCTCAATTTTTGAGTGAACCAAAAAGAGAAAAATCATAAGGTTACGAGAAGTAAAAGCCCAAATTGCCGAACATAAGCATCTACCTAAAGCCTTCAATAAAACCAAATTAATGTTTCACGTTGTAAAGTTAATGCCTAAGCATTGGCCATAGACAAATGCCTGTAAGTTGTAAGATGGTAAAGCTTATCAGCAGCAAAACCAAAGCACCCACAAAACAAGGAGACATTTTTTTTATTGGGTACAACACGTTGCAAATAAGGAGTTAGTGGGTGCTGATATCATAATGAGAAAGCCTCATAAAAAAATCTAAAAATAGCAAGATAAGATTGAGTCTTTCTTTTATATTTTGACATACAAATACTCTTACCTTCAAATAATCAAACAAAATGAGGCATTGAACCAAAATGTGACGTCGAAAATTTGGATCCTTTAGCTGTGTGACAAATATATATATATATATATAGAGAGAGAGAGAGAGAGAGATTTAATTAGCCACTGAACTTTAAGACCTAAAAATCCAAATTACAAGGAAATTCAAAAATCCTTACTTCTAGACCCATAAGTTTAGGGCTTGTCAGATATTTTATGCTGAAATTTGCTGCCTCATCCTCAAGGTTAATGGCATTGCCCTCGTCGTCACTCAAAGGCTGAGCCTCAAAGGTGCTCAACACAGTCTGCAAGAAATTTGCAAAGTGATACAACTAAACTTACACACAATTTGCTGTACAGATAGTATCCAACATTATAAAGTAAAATCAAATCAAATAATTGCTGACTGACAATGAGGATGGTATACCGTTAAACTAGAGTTAAACTTGTGCCATTTGGATGGTGTTACAGACAGGGAAGCTGGATTGGAAAAGTATTCCTGAAAACCACAATCAACAAAGTTGCTATAATGACCACAAAAGGAACATGAAGGCAGATAGAAGAAAATCAAATTAAAATGAGATACATTATAAATAATAGTTTAAACGCCATTGCCTATAAGAACACAAGAAAATAAGAAGACAGATAAAAAAGACATTCAGCCGTTAAATGATAAAACTGTGGACTCAGGTAAGGTCTGAATCATGTGTCCATTCCATCTGGAGATGACTTATAAATCAAGAGTACTAGCTTCAGCTTTAGTGGGACATTTTCTAATTTTTAGAGTTTCAATTGCCTCCAAAATAAAGAGTACAATGCATCTCAACGCTCTCAATATATCAGCTACTAAAACTATCTACAAGATGGGAAGAGGCAGTGCAGCTATAATTAAGATTGGGTTCATTTATTTCCTTTTAGAACGAATAAAAAATGTTTTGTACCTTAAAAAATTTTTCCTTGAAGTAATGACAAAAAAAGAAAATAAAACCAATAAAATCTGATTCTATGTCTTGTTAATCTTTGTTCAAATTTTAAAAGCACAACATTTGATGATTTAGACTTGTGTATAATACTTTTTCCACCTTCCAAAACCAAAAAAATTTAACAATTTTCCCAGTTGGTTTTCATTTCTTCTCTCTTGTTCTCCTCAAAATCAGTATTAACTCACAGAAACAAAAGTCAACCCAAAAAAAGTTTGAGCATCCATGTACCTTCTTGTGAAAACAAATGATCTACAGATGACCTATATCATTTGGGTACTCACAATATGAATTACTTTAGAGTCACACAATAGATGTTTATTTTGTTAAAAGTTTTCTCATCATTTTCTCATTTACATGCTTGATCAGATTGACATGGCATCAATACAAAAAAAATGGATAAAAATATGTAATAGGACCATACAAATTGAAACAGGAATAAGCAGAAGGCCCTGTCAAGATGACAAATAAAACAAAAATTTAGATCCACATGTTCCAAGAAAGATATCTGGAGTCAAGACCCACTTTTCACTTGATTAAAGAACATACGTGCTTTTAGAATCTCCATCACATAAAAATTCTGCAACTTAAAAATTTCAACTTCAGATCATGGTGTTCAACATTCAAGTCTCACCAAGAGACGCAACTTATTAGCACCCCTAAATTCTGCACAGCCTAGGGGGATCCTAAAGCATGGACCAAGTAGACAACCATGCAGGATGCTGCAGTCCATATAAGAGAAGGAATGCACCATTCCAAATCAAATCTATTATAATAGCACATTCAGAGACTTTGGTTTTCTACTGCTATTGACTTCCAGAAACTGCTTGTCTACTGTTCATACTCAAGTCGCTACAACATCAACTGCTACGGATTGACTATACCACCAATTCCAATAACCAGGACCAAGGTACATAGAAACGTCACCCAGTACCAAAAGCATTTCTTTCACTTAAGTCCCCAATACACCTCAGGTTCCGATCAACAATCAAGATCGGTTCTAATATATAAATTTTGTAAATAGAAAAAGCATAGCTCTTTCCCACTTCAAAAAGAATGAACCTAATCATATCTGAACACATACGAGTACAGAGATATACAATTAACAGTAAATTAAGGGAAACAAGTAGAAAATAGCTGTTTCTGTTGGAGGAGGGAGAATCTCAATAGAAACTAAGAGCACTAACGATGTTTCAAAGCAAGATGTGGCAAAGATGCTTTAAAGACTTGACCAATTTTGCAAACTAATATGATATCCTATTTGCTAGGATGCTTCAATTTAAAGATCTTGACATCCATGCAACAGGTCTAATGTAATCAACCAGATAAAAAAGTGCCTCTCACTTGAGAACAAGCATTAACAGCAACGAATTGATTGACATGCGAGACACCTATTAAAGAATCAAGGTTCAATGTGATTTACTTACCTGTAAACTCCAGAGTGTTTTATAGAAATTCAGATCAATAGAAATACCTGAAAACCAAAGAAAGAGATAAATGTAAGTATACTTGAACATGTATTTTACACTGGTTTTAATAAATAGACTTATAGGTAAATATACAAGACATTGAGGATTAAATATACCATCAGGGGCCTCTGTCTCATACTTTGTCTCATTTGATGTATTAAATACTCCTTTTATATTAACAGCTGCAATAGATTACAAGACATCAAAGATGACATATGCAAAAGCGACATGAAATGTAAATGTCAAAAAACTTTGTGTAGAAACTACCAGAACGTTCAGACAATGGAAAGAAATGAGCAAGAAACATAATTATTCGTCCACAGAACACCACATCATTTGCCTGCAAAATCAGATTTAAGCTCAAGTGAAACTCACATACAATTGTCCACAGCATACTATGTCCTTTTCTTAATCAAAACAAGGTAGTAAAGAGAATATCCACTAACCCTTTGCTGCTTCAAGGAGTAACATAACCAACTAGCAAGTGAGAGTTCAAGCAAAACTATGATAGTTGACAATCATTTCCATTATCAGGTCATTTTCAGAGACATTTAACCAGAAGAACCATAAGCACACTTTGGAAGACAAGAAATCAGAAGTTAAAAAACTATTCTAAGTCAATTCTAGAAGAAGGTTGTTTAAATCAAGACCACTTTTTAATAATTTAAATGAGCAATGGAAACTCATAATTAATTAGTAAAACTGTCTCCATAGAACAAAACTTAAAACAGGAGAGTTTTCAGAAGAAAAAGAATAATGAAACTGCATGGAGACAACTAACACATATCGGAGATTGGCAAAAACTGAAATTAAAACAGGATAATAAAAAGTTATAAAAGGCACCAAACCACTCTCTACCTTTGACAGTCGCCGGAGAAGCTGATTGCATGTTCTTAACATAACAAGCTTTCCTCGAGCAAACAATTCTGGCTGCAAGATTCAAGAATAAACAAAGACAGCTTTAACAAATGGACAACATATAATGACGTCAGAAGATATAACAAAGATATTCCATTTTGCAATAATTTTCTAAGGAACTTAGTGGGCGTTTTGCATTGTTCTTTACGAAGAGCGTAGCAAACTTATAGGTGTCTGATCATTTTAATCAAGGCTTATCTCAATAGCTGGTAAAGTTTGAATGAGGCATATGCTTGCATGCACAAGATTAAATGTCCAAATAAACTTGTTATCAAAATGATTGTGAAGATGTGCAATTCTAACTAAAATCGTAGGATTGAGTTTTCATTTGTTAGAGGAACCAGGCTCGCATGTGACCAAATTGAATTGCAAGTACCACACATGCTGCAAATAGGTTATCTAACTTTTTTTTTTTGTTTGAATAGCTTACTTTGATAAAAACACACTACTTTTTATATAAATACAATCATGCACTAGCCCAGAAATTAAAATGGCCAGAAAATATTTAAAAAACAGCCACCTTGGATCACTGCAACAGGTAAAAACTGTATAATATCATCAGCTATGGTGACCTGGAGTCGGCACACAATAACCCTTCGGTCATCAAGAACTTGATATTCATGAGATCAAGTTTTCGTCCCTTACTGGATCTCGAAAACCTCAAGCTGAGTTTCTATACATAAGCTCCCATTTTTATCTATTTCAAATTCATTTTAACTTATTAATTTTCTTGTAATTAGTTTATAGTGGCTTTTATGTGTTAGCATGTCTAAACTTATTCTACCAAGTAGGGTATAATTGAGGTTGTATGATGAACTTGAAAGATCCTTATCTTCAATTAATACGATCTAAATATCTGACTATCCTTATTTTAGTGTGTGCATAAAAATGAAAATTATATATGACTAGGATTCTCTGAGTCATAGGTTATTAAAACATATATTCGGTTATTTCTAGTTATATACTGTCTTAGTCATAGGTTATTAAAACAAATATTCAGTCATTAATAGGAAGAGATGGGTTATTAAAACAAATATTCAGTCATTAATAGGAAGAGTCTATGTCAATACGAAAATTATCAATCAAATGCAATGAACCAATGATGTGCCTATGAAACAGCAAATACATGATGATCACCACATGGCCGTCAGAGCGTGAATCTAAATCACCATAAGTCCCACCACACCCAATTAGCCATCTAAAGCAATCCAAGTTGGTAAGTCTGATAATCAATCACATACGTAGCTTCAACATTCAAGAATTTATCTAGAAACAGGGCTTCTTAAAGTATAAATAAATCAAAATTATAACTATCAAATAATAACTGTTTATTAAATATGTTGTCCACAATCCAACATGGAAGGTATACAAGCTCAGACTCTCTGAAACATAAAAAAAGACCTATGACCATGGTTCCTGTACTAACCAAGAAAAGATAATTGATCCAAATTACACCCATGCATACAAATTTACAACATGCACATGCAACTAACAATGAAATAAAGCCAAAGTCCAAATACATGAGAAAGCAAGTGTTAATCCTAAACAACAAAACCAAAGCAGAGGTGCATGATTTGAGTATCCTACATACACAATAATGCAGTATTGGACATCTGTACCAACAAACAAAGCTATCCAATATTAGTAGTGCAGAAATCTGGAAATTCTTGACATGCCTTCCCTAATATTTCTTGTTTGCTCTCTATGTACCCGAAGATGTCTTCACAATTTCTCATAGTGGACATTTCGGTCAAATCTTCCAATAGCTGAAAAATCATGCCGCCTTCAATATGTTCTTTCTCACAAAGATAAAGGACAATGTCTGTGAGAGAGAGAGAGAGAGATGGTCACAAGTTCAGTAAATTTGACACAGAAAAACAAGTACAAAGAGAAAGACTATGGTTGGAAGAGAGAGAGACATAGAGAGAGGGGGAGAGAGAGAGAGAATATAATGAACATGCAACCAAGTTCAAAAAATTCATTACCAATGCCGAAGCCCAGAATGCTTAATGAGTTCTAAAGTAGAGTATGCACTTACCAAGAAGGCGTGGAATTTGTCCAGGACTATTTTCCCCTTCAGCAACAGATTGCCCATACTGCATGACTTTCTCCCCTGACTGAACTGCAGCTGACTACCAAAGGCAAGGAACAATAAATTTTCTGCAAACATCAAGTTGATATCCTATACATGCACAAGATGGTGCAATGTTTCAATAAATGAGTGAAAATTCAAAATAGCATTCTTCTATCCTCACAAAACAAAAGCTTTCCATTCAAATCAGTCTAATCTTTTTCAAGTGATTAGTTGAGATTGGGACTAAAACTTCATCCTAGCCTTCAAACTGAACAGGTTTGAATCAAAAGAAACTCCAAAACTTAAAGGCTTTAGAAATCTCAAAGACGGTTTCATGATTCTTCTGATATACTCTAATACCAGAACTTGTTTAGGAAAATCTTCAAAAAGTACTTTACAAATCAGTTATCTATTCTGAAATATATTCAACAAAAAGTTTATTTCAAAAGATTCTTTTCTTTTTTACTAGTCAGTTTTTGCTTTTAGGCAAAGTTTTTGGGAACTTAAAAATAACAAAACTTAATTGTTTTTACAAACTTCAAAATAGTTTCAAAATTCTCGAACATTCTATACAAGAACTTTTTTTTTATAAACTCAGAAAATACCATTTTATGAACAAGCGCAAACAACACCATAGCCCACAAGAATGAAAGTGAAGTCCTTACATAACAAATAAACCTATTACAACTGAAGCATGGGCTAGATTTTCTTCTATTTCGTCCTCTTCTTGTTTTTCCTATTAGATGTTGCAAAACATAGCCAAAGCTTCGACATCCAAATTTCAAAAACAAAACAAAGGAGTACGGAACTACAAACTTTTAAATGCATATCCGGTGCTTCAATCAACAGAAGTTTCCTATCAGTGTTGCAGTGATGGATAGACATGATAGTTAAATTTACGATACATAATGCAAATAACAGACAATTTTACACTAAAAAGCAACATCAGTATACCACTAATTCCTGCAGTAGCGTGCGCAAAATGTTCTCCAGCAATTGATTCTCATCTTGAGCTAATTTTGTTTGCTTCTGCAGTAGTCCGCAATTAAAAAAAAAACACGCGCACAAACACACACAAACACAAAAGAAAGCACTATTATTAATCAGTCGATAGAACAATGTCAAGAAGAGAAATTTCTGGAGCATGCTTTTACCTGAGGTTTTATAGCTTCTTGCACTGTCTGAAGGGCAAAATCTTCAGGCGGGCCAGGATTCACTATCGCATTCCTGAATAAATCCTGAAAAACCACATAATTACAATTTAATTGCATGTTTTCATCTAAACCCTAGAATAGCAAAAATTATCTCTTACCAAAGAAAAAAATTATCCGAATACTACGAATGAGAAAGAAGAAATTAGGAAAGCATTTATAACTTTAAATAGAAAAAGAACTGCAAATAAATATGGAAAGTACAAAAAAAAAATGAAAAGCTATAACGGGGAGAGTGGAATTCACCATGGGCGCGGAGGTAGTCAGGAGTGAAGGAACTGACGATTGCTTGAATTAGGCCCTGTTTGGTTCACGGAATCCTCAAATCGTCCAAAAAGGGGAAGTGAAACTGGCAATAAGGCCACAAAGTCTAATCAAAATCACAAAAAGGCCGGTGTTTTTAAATTCGGACCGGCCAGTGGACCGATTCCAGATTTACCGGTCCAACTAGCTGGTTCAACGGTTCTTTTTTTTTCCTAACAATAACAAGGCAATTGATAGAAAATAATATGAAATATGTCGAGTACTAGTCACTTAATTCAATTTGTAAAATTAATAAAGTTGCTAAAATGTAAAAATTCAACAAATAAAAAGGAACCCATCAAGTATTTCTATTGATGCCATCATCATAATCTTTAAGATTCGGTGGGGTGGGAGGTCAAGGGTTCAAACCTTGCCTTCCACCAATTGCCACTATATGTGGCTTGCCAAGTGTCAACTAGCCAACCAACCTTGACAAGACTACATTTTATTCTTATCCAACCAAGCTTGATATCATCCAAATCATCTTCTTTCTTTGCTTGTCTTGGCCAAAAACATGAGGAGAGAAAAGGGAGAGAAAAACTCAATGTCAAGCCTTGATTTCTTGTCTGCTTAGTGAGAAAACAAGAGGGAACTCTAATCTACTCCATCAAACCTTGAAGCAAGCCTGGAGGGAAGCTCTTGGTGAAGTTTTTGGGGAAAGAAAGCCTTTCATCTTTCTTGATTTGCTTGCCATCCTTGGGTTTGGAGGTAAAGAAGTAAACTTTGTTAGGAAACCTATCTTTCTTGATGTTTACATGATGATCTACTAGATATACTTGAGGAACTACTAGGTTTTGTTGATGTATGATGATTTACTAGGTTTTGAGTTTGCTTGATGTGAGGACTCAACAGAAAATTTTTCCATTTTACACGTTTTATACGTTCTAACTGCATTTCACTTTACTCATTCAATACTTAATTTGATTGTCTATTTATATATTTGTCTAAAGATTTTATCATGATTAGTAGTCTTCATGATTTTTTTTATCGATGCATGTGGGAGTTAGTGAGCGCGGTGATAGCAAATTTTAGTGAGGTGTGTGAGGAATATAGTGGAGAAAAAGGGGGTTTAGTGCAATAAGAGACAATTGAGATATTTGAAGCAAGAAACTAAGATAATTGGACGGGTTAATTCCACTTTGTCCCCCCAAATTTTGGACGATTACCCACTTCAGTCCCAAAACTTCAAAATGGGACACTTAAGTCCCTAAAACTTATAAATTGGGACACTTAAGTCCCTAAACTTATAAAATAGGACACTTAAATCGCTAAACTTATAAAATGGGACATTTCGACCACCAACGGCATTCAGGATTCTGTCAACAAATTTCCTTAATTGGGAGGTATTTATAAGTTTAGGGACTTAAGTGTCCTATTTTAAAGTTTAGGGACTGAAGTGAGTAATCGTCCAAAGTTTGGGGGGACAAAGTGGAATTAACCCTAATTGGACATGTGTCACAATAGGAACCAAGTTTTATCTCTTTAAAACTTCATTGACCAAGCTTTCTTGCCATTTTCGATTTCTTATCTTCCAAAATTAAACACTAAGAGAAAGAGAGAGAGGGCCGAAATTTGGGGAGGAAAAGGGGAAGAAAAACTTCATCCAATCTAATTTCCATCTTACTTAGTTTTGTGGAAAAAGGAAGGAGAAATCTTGGATTGGCCATCAACCTTTGCATGAGCTTGAAAGGAAAGAAGAGTTGGTGGATTGTGGGTTGAGTTTCATCTTGGTTTGGAAAGCAAAAGAGGTAAAAATACTGGATCATCCTTCTTTCTTTGTCTTATGTTTAAGATAAGTGAAATCTTGTGGTACTTAAACTTGATGATACTTGAACTTGATGCTTGAGTTCTTAGGGTTTGGATGGTGTATGCACTTATGGTGATTTTCTTGTTAAGATTTTGGCTATAGATATCTATTTTTATGTTGGTGATAAAACCATCTGGATGTGTTAGCTAAGTTTGCTTGAAATTGTGGGAATTTAGTTGAAGGGATGATTGGAAAAACAATTTACAAGTGACCTGTGCTTGCTGGCTGAAAACAGGGGCTGGATTTTTAGCTTTGGTTTCCAAAATTTCATGATAATTTTAAGTTCAATTTTGCTTAAAATACACTATGAGACTTTATACTACAAGTGTATGTTGAATTTGAGTCAAGGGAGTGAAGTTTTGTTAGTGAAAGTTGCATTTGTTTTGCATTATTAGCAATCTGGAAATTTTCGTAGGAAGCTCTGCGCATTTTAGGGAATTTGCTATAATTTCGTATAGAAAAGTTGGAATTGAGTTCTGTTTGTTGTGTTTGAAACTAGACTCAGAGAACTTACAACTTTTATACAGGGTTTGATTCAATTTCTATAAGGAACAACAAATCTGCAAAGTTTCTTGAAAATCATGACTGTTCTGTTTCTGCACTTGTGATAGTAGTGATTTATAACCTGAAATTTGACTAATCTATGAACTGAATTTCATGAAGGTTCTTCTAAAGCCTATTAGTGCTTTGAGTCTATTTTCCAACGGTATAAGTTTTGTGATTTCTGACTTACGGAACTCAAGTTATACATTTTCAAAAAATGTTACCAAAGCTGGAAATTTGTTCAAAGTTGGTTGAGAGAGAGAGCAATTGTGTTTGGTTTTTCTCTTGGTTTTGTATGGTGAAATTATCTTGTTAATGCCCTAAATACTTGATTATACCATAATCCTAGCATGAGAGCGAAAAATGATAGGTTTTAGCAGATAACAACCTCACTTTTTCTTGTTTCAAGTGTTGAATTTCCGGCCTAACAACCAAACTATGTTGGACAGTTTTAAACTCAAATTCGTGGATGAAAAGGAAATATTTTCGCACCATCTTTTACTTGAATCATTGACCTAACATCTAATTTTCCTCTTGAATTGAACTGGAAACTATATGATTTGGGGTGAACTTACTTAGTTGACTTGGAAGTAATTTCCTTTAAATGTTGTGATTTGGAGTAATATGGCATCTTTAAGATTGTACTTGACTATGGCTAGGTAAGAAGATAGTCATTAATATGATTCTTGAACTAGTTTTGAATCTCGAGATTCTTGTCCTATTTTCTTCACAATTTTTGACTATCATTGACATGTTCCTGATTCATATGATACGTGACATATTGATCTATCATGCATGAAATTTTACCCTGAGATTTGAATAAGAAAACTTTGCACTTTTGACAGCTATATAGGGGTAAACCTGCAAATTGCTTTATTAGCTAAGTGAAGTTTCGAAATTTATAGTTTGCATTTATATTGGCATGAATTGGCTAGACTCTTGATGTGTAATCGGACCACAGGACTTGAGAATGACCAAGAGAAAGAACCATGGGTTTGAAGTAAAAAGATTGTGATCAATGGGTGAGTGTTCCAACTGCATGTTCCATGTTACTTGTTGCTAAAATTGCTAGGCACTTGATTTGTCATTTTTTAGGCGAGTGTGTACTTTATCTCACTTGACCTAATTCAATTAAACTTTTGATATCTTGTTCATGCATGTACAAGCAATTTGATTTACAAGTGACCTGTATCTTGACTTGAAATACTTGATCTTGCGTGCAGACTTGCATGTACATGTGCATGATTGCAGATCAACTATATATCTTCTTGCAGCAATTGAACTGGGCCCTTGGACCTTTATCCGAGACGTCGGGTAAGTGGGAAGTTGGATTACTTATGCGTATGCGTGAATGTAGGTCGGTAACGGCTGAACTTCGCCCTCGTTGAACTTCTTACTTGAGACCAACCTTAGAGCGGTCGGGTAAGTTGGGCAACCTTGGGTAAAGGACGAAATTCCTAACCTATTTACTCGTGACTTGAATTCATGACTTGAACTCATGACATGTTTGAATACGGAGCGTTAGGTGACAGCTAACGTCTCCAATCTTTACTTGTGTGAGTGTTGGGTCACAGCCAATGACTCCACTTGTGAATATTTGAATACTTGGGGGTTTAAACCGAGATCATGAATACTTGAACACTTGGGGCCCAGATCATGAATACTTGAATACATGTGGCTGTAAGTTCATCCCATGGTTAGTTGGTCGAATCAAGTGTGAGAATCCGAAAATTTTCTTATTTTATCGTATATTACTAGCTTATTTAAATATTTATTCACCCGTTTTCTCCGAATAATTTATTTCAACCATTTTAGATCCATTTATATGAAACAATGTCTCACTTACGTTTTTAAAACGTTTCGTTAGAACAATTTATTTTTCGAAAACTCATTTAGTTAGAAATAACGAGTTCACATTTTTTTTCGAGGTAATAATTGAATTGAGAGTGTAATAATAATTTTGGAGAATTAAAAATGATCATTAGTAGACCAAGGAAAGTTAATTGAGAAATTAGATGTGAGTGAGTTAAAATTAAGTTTATACCGCTTGCGCATTGATAGATTATCGAAAGACGCACTAGTACAAATTAATTGGTGATTTGAGTAATTAATACTAGACTCATGTGAGAACTCATGTTTATTTCTAAAATAGTTAATTTTATAATTATTTACCTTAGTAGTAGTTAAATATATCATCGTTACATGAATTCTTTTAAAGTTCACCTTATCGCGCGCGAGTTGGAGGTTCGCGTTTTTACGCACGTGAGTAATTGAAGGACTTTAGAAATTGTTGATAGACTACTAAGAGTGAATAATAATAGTGTTAAGGAAGTGCATTAGAGGTTTAGTGCACAAATGAAACAAACCCGTGAGAAACGGACACGAAACACGCGCGCGCGATTACTATTGATAGTTGACCTTCACCAAACTTTGGCCCCAAGTTTTATCAAGCTTCCAAGAGAAGCTTTAGCCGTCAGATTTTTCACTCTCTCTCTTCCTCTCAAGCTGCCAAAAATCCTCAAGCAAAGAAGAAGAGCAAGAGCTCTCTCATTTCACTCCAAATCTTCTCACCATTTCACTCCAAATTCATCACACAAACTCACAACAACTTGGAGACTCACTTGTACTAGGAAGAGAGCAACTTTCTCACAGTTTCTTGGAGCTTTTGGTGACCCAAAATTTCTGATTTTTCATCATCCAAGAGGTGGTAATCATCTAACTTTTTAAACTTGGTTCTAGTGAGTTAAATTTGACTTGGAAGCTTGTAGCTTCATGTGAGTATCTTTATTTGGTTGAAAATCATTTGAGTGGGCTCTATGAAATCCCACAATGGACATGTTGGACTGATATGATGATTATAGTTGTTATTTATGTTGATTAAGTGTTAAATAAGTGGATATAAGTTGAAAGAGTGGAAGGAAAATCAAAGGAAAGTTGAAACTAAGAAGGGCCAAATCTGCCCTGTTCTTGCCGAACCCTTGGTTCGATTTTTTTGTGATCAAATGACCATGAATTTGTTGTAGATATGTTTTATAAGTTGTGTGGAAAGTTTTCATAAAAAATTACTTGATTTGGTTAAGAAAAAGTTGAGTTTTAAACAAGAACAAACTGGAAATTTGCGTAACAGGGGTGTGCTGGCAGTAATCTTTAAACAATCATAACGCTTTGCTCAGATGTCAAAATCAAGTGCCGTTTGCGGCATTTGAAACTAGACACTTCCAGTTTTCTAACGGTATAAAATACATCCCCTGATTTGAAGTGAATGATCCGTACTAGTTCACCAAAGTTACCTGTTCTGTTTTATTGCTCTGCTCGAGGGTCAGTGATGTGCTGGGCCTTGTTGCTTGAATTTGAGCTAGCTAGGAACTGAATTTCAGAACGATTTCTTCTGATGAAATGTAGCCTTATGAATTTAGTTTCCAACGCCACCAACCATGCTCAATTCCAAGTTGAATTGACTGAGTTATGACCAAATTACAGAACTGCACCAGTGATAGAAAACCCATATTTTGGCTAACCGAATGGCTTAGCTCGAATTGGGACTTGCTATTTTGAAACTTTTGATGTCAATCACCTACTAAATGTATGTTGGATGTTTCTTAGACCTTTTCTTCATAAATGGACCATGTTTGAGATGATTTCATTGGCCAAAGGTTCAAAAAAAAAAGAAAAACGGAAGCTTGAAGGTAGCTTTGTCTTCGGATTCCCTTAAACTTTGGTAGTTTATTTAACTACCTTCCAGTGTGAATTTTCAAATGAAATTTGGTAGAGGAATAGTCATTATATGGAAGTTGAGCTGTACCAATTTTGGTGTCAATCCAAAACCATTTCGATACCCAAATGATGGACCAAAGTCGTTTGCCAAATCTGGAAAATGTGCAATCTGTCCTTATTTTTAGTTAACTTTGGACTGCTATATCTTGATGCTCGAGACTCCAATTTTAGTTCTACTTGTTGTATTTAAAACCTTGATTGGAATTATAATTGAGATACAAATTTCAGATGCTAATTCATTTTCTGTGAATTTTGCCGAATTTTCAAAGTTTACCAAAAATTAAGGCTGAAACTGTCTTGGGAGTCCAAGTCAGCCACTTTAGGCCAAAATTTGAGTGTCTTCCACTTTGAATCTTAGAAAAGTGTCTTCTTGGAACTTTTAGTACTTTGAAACTAGTTTCCAACGGTACCAAGTTTTCCAATTTTGGACCTACGGAGTGTAAGATATGATTTTTCAAAGATTGCACCTTAAATCTGGAATTTTTGAACTTGAAGTGAATTGAGTTTTTAGAGACTCTTCACTATCCTTCGATATTGAATGATCGTTTTAAACTCGATTTTGTGAAGGAAATCAGTTTTTCTTGTGTTAATAAATTCTCACTTTTGAACCTTTATTTTGAGTGGTTAAGGTTTGTGTTTGAGGTATCAACTAGTCAAATTAAGTGTGCCTTCTCTCTTGATTAGTACGTGATTATGAGTGAGAAATATTTGTTAACTGTCCAGGCGCTCAAGGAGATTTCGAAGGGAATCTCGGTGCGGACACCTAAATCTTTGTTTGCTCACTTATTTTGAATCGGTGAGTGTCAAGTGCATGACTTGTTGTGTTTACTTGATTTATCTGCTTATATACGTGAATATCACTTGGTGAGACGAGTGTGTACTTTATCGCACTTGCTCTCCTTTACTTGAACTTTACTTACATTAAACTTGATTTCCAAAGTCAATTGGAGAGAATCTCGTCGGTAAAATATACTTGTTTACGTGTGCATGTCGTGTTGTCGTGCGTGTCGTGTTGTCGAGTGGAGTGAACCTTTTCGACTTATGGGACACCCAATTCTCTTATCCAATCTTGCAACTCGAGCCGGCATGGGTTTGGTCGAGAAGCTTGATAAATCAAGAGAATAACAAAACAAAATTTGATCTTTTGAGATCTTGTTCGGCATACTCGTCGAGTATCGCCTTTTTCGTGCGTATTTGGTTACGGATTCGAGAGGGTGGAATATTGGCTGGAGGTAGTAAGTGGAGCTTCTACGGATTTCAAAACCTATCCGGTTGACGGAGTGTCAACTCGTGGAGGTAGTGGATCGAGCATTGGCAAAGCATGTGGAAATTAGCTCCTGAAAGCTCTTGTATCCTACTCAAGTGTGTTTAAATTGTTAATTGTAAATTATTTGATTTTATCGCTTTGTTTATGGCATAAATGTTATTGATACTTGAACTACGTGCTTGCATGACTTTCTTGGCCTCACTGAGTACTGGCTCATCCCATTAGTTTGTTTTCCTTAACAGGTTGGATTGGAAGAAGTTAAGGAAATGCCGACTTGAGGCACTTTTGTATTAGTGTTTTGATTGTAATCGACTAGACACTTTTGGATGTTGTATATTTTGGGGAAAGTGATTATAAGTTTGAAATTGTGATGTAAGATTGAATATTTATGTATGGAAATAATTTCGTACCTTTATTCCGACATTCATTGTTAGTACTAGATTTTAAGTTTGAATTGGAATTGTCTCGAGTCCTGGCGAGAGTTGAGCAGGCGTCCCGCCGATACCCTTGGATTCGCCCTTGGGAGAAGTGGGGGCGTCGCAGTTGGTATCATAGCCTAGATTTCTGATCTTTGTAGTGCATCTTAGGCTAAAAGTTTAGGATGCCGGATTGTGAGACTGGTTCGAAAATTAAGTGACCGCTTGTAGGGATAAAAATCCAACCTAAGGTTAAAGATTTATTTGGGAAGATATTTTAGAGACTTTACTCTCAAGGATAGTGACTAGACAACTTAGTTGTACCTTAAGTAATGTTTGAGTGAGTTAGTAACTTTAAGTTTATAACCTGAAAATTATGGTTGTTTTGCAGGGATAGATAATGAAAATGGACATTCCGCTAATGGTAACGGTCATGCTAATGGCCACGTAAAGCCTCATAAGCCTATTTATTACCAAGCTCGTGGTGGAAGAGCTCGTGTGCGTTATTCTCCTACTACTAGATATTCTCGATGTTCATGTAGGGTGACGTACGCATACCCTAATAACTTGGTACTGACCCTCGACGACAAGCGTCATCAGTTGGTGGATACTAACCGATCTCTACTTCAGGAGATCGAGGAGTTGAGCCATATGGCAAATGCTCAGAGTGAGAGGATAGCAGATTTAGAGGAGACTGTTGTGCATGAAGTGGTTAGGGCTGAGACCGCCCGTGATGAGGTTCAGAGAGTTAGGGTTCGACTTACTAGGATAGTCGAGGAGGTCCGGGATCGGGTTTCTGGGATTCTAGTTGATACCACTACGTTGATTGAGGAGATGATAGAGGCTTTCGATAGTCTGGCTTCGGAGGAGGACCCTGAGGAGGAGATTCCACCTGATAGCCCTTCTGTGGACTAAACCTCGAGTGATAGGCTTTTGACTTTTGTGACTAGAAATAGTTGGGGTGATGCTAGTGCCAAGGCCATTGTATTTTTGTTTGACTGTGTGGCTTACTTTTGAGCCACTTGGCTTTACTTTAGTCGTGCATGACTAAATTTTTTGTAACACCTGTGTGCTATATTTTTGTAATTCTCCCATGACTTGCTAATTGTATGAACTTTAAAGTGTAAATACATGTCAATTATTGTTATCTCTGATGTTTTCAAGATTGGCTCTCGTTTTAAGAAATTCCTCGCATAATTACTTTATTTTCTACACTAGGCACGACTAGAATTATGGACGGACGAAAGAGTGGTCGAGGTCGGGGGCGAGGGACCAGACAAACCCAACCTCACGGAGATGATCAGGGATCGGCAACTGGGCCGACCCAGGGATAAGAAAATTTAGAGGGTAATCAAGTGGTTACTGCCATTAATAGGATGACTGATATTCTTGAGCGATTAGCCGAAAGATAGGATCCAAGGCCATTTAACCAGTTCGGGGGACAGGATAGAAGGGAAAATAGAACCTTGGAGAGGTTCCTGAAATTTAATCCGCCTAAGTTCACCGGAGAGCCCGACCCTGAAGTTGTGGAGAATTGGTTGGAGAGAATGGCCAACATATTCGCCGCCTTAGACTATACCGAAGATAGGTGAGTGAATTTTGTTGCTTTCCAATTTGTGGGAGTAGAACGTGCCGGTAGGACGTGATAAAAGGAAAGTGGGAGAGAGCCCAAACCCCTTGGACTTAGGAGAATTTTACGAGAGAGTTTAATGAGAAGTTCCTTCCGCCGCTAATCCAAGAGAAACGGGAGGACGAGTTTATAAAGTTGAAACAAGAAACTCTTAGTGTAGCCGAATATGAAGGGAAATTTACTAAATTTTCTAAGTATACTCCTGAATTGGTGACTAATGAACGGAGAAAAATAAGACGCTTTGTACAAGAACTTAATGTGGAGATTCATGAGGGGTTAGTAGCAGTCCAAATCTCTACATTTACTGAAACTTTAGAGAAAGCGCAAAGAGTCAAGAGTGCAACGCTGCAAATTAAGGATTTTCATGCCAAGAAAAGGGGCACTCCTAGTTATCCTCTTTGACAAGCAGTTAAGGGTTCCCCATCTTCTAAAAAGAAAAAAGGAATGGGAGGAGTAGAGACATCTAGTACACCAAAAAGGACTCAATCAAGAGGAGGCCACAATGGACGAGGTCAACCGAGGGAGACACCTCCAAGTGGTCAGGCTATAGTTCCTCAAGTTATTTGTGGTTATTGTCGTAAACCTAATCATACAGAGAATGAGTGCTGGAAGAAATCAGAAAAGTGTTTGTATTGTGGCAGCACTAAACATCAGATCGCGAACTGTCCGAGTATACCAAAAGAAGGAGGTAGTACCCATGATTCAAGAAAAAAGGGAGGATGAATTTAAAAAGTTGAGACAGGGGATTTCTAGCGTGGCTGACTATGAGGAGCGATTCATTAAACTTTCTAGATTTGCTCCGAAATTAGTGTCCACTGAGAGGAGAAGGATAAGACGATTTGTACAAGGGTTAAATGTGAAAATTCAAGAGGGTTAGCGGTAGCCCAAATCTCTACTTTCACTGAAATCCTAGAGAAAGCGCAGCGAGTCGAGAGTGCAAAGTTGCAAGTTAGAGATTTTCGTGCAAAGAAAAGGGGCGCACCTAGTAACCCTCCTGGACAAGCGGATAAGGGTGCTCCACCCCCTAAAATGGGAAGAGGAACAGGAGAAGTAAAGACATCTGGAACACCAAGAGAGGCTCTATCAAGAGGAGGCCACAGTGGACGAGGTCAATCGAAGGGAACACCTCCTAGTGGACAGGCCGTAGCTCCTCAAGTTGTTTGTGGTTATTGTGGTAAGTCCAACCATACGGAGAATGAGTACTGGAAGAAAATGGGAAAGTGTCTGTATTGTGACAGCACTGAGCATCAGATCTCGAAATGTCCAATTATACCAAAGGATGGAGGTAGTGCTCAACGGCTGGACAAGTTGGCATCTAAACAATCTAGTGCTGGAAGAGTCGACCTAAGGTGCCGATTAGGATTTATGCATTAGACCATCACCAGATTCCCGATTCCACTGAGATTGTTGAAGGTACAATTCCTATCTTCCATTGCTTAGTTAAAGTTTTCATTGATCCTAGTGCGACACATTCTTTTGTAAACCTTAAATTCATGAGTGGGGTAGGCGTGAAACCGATTAAGTTACCCTATGATTTGGAAGTTAAAATGCCTATTGGAGATCAAAGTTTGATTGCTAATTTGGTGTATAGAAATTGTGAGATCTGGGTTGGAGAGCAATAATTATTGGCCGATTTAATGAATTTAGCTATTAAGGGGTTATGATGTCATCTTAGGTATGGATTGGTTAGTTTGCTACCATACTCAGTTGAATTGTAAGATGAAAATTGTAGAGGTATGTATTTCGGGAGAGGCAATCTTAAAATTAGATGTAAGGGGTAGGTTAGTCTCATCTGCCCTTATTTTGGGGATTCGAGTTAGAAAAATGTTGAGTAAGGGAATTCAAGGATATTTGACCTTTCCGATAAATACTCTTGGTGATAAGGTGAGATTGGAGAATATGCCAGTGGTAAACGAATATCCAGATATTTTTTCTGAAGAACTAGAGTTATTACCACCGGAAAGAAAGATAGCATTTAAAATTAATTTGACTCCAGGAGTAACACCTATTTCTAAGACACCTTATAAAATGGCTCCAATTGAATTGAAAGAACTAAAATTGCAATAGCAGGATTTACTAGAGCGAGATTTTATAAGAAAAAGTGATTTTTCATGGGGAGTTCCAATGTTGTTTGTTAAAAAGAAGGATGGGAGTTTAAAATTGTGTATAGATTACCGAGACCTGAATGATGTCACCATTAAAACAAGTACCATTTACCCCACATTTATGAATTATTCGACCAATTGCAAGGGGCGGTAGTATTCTCAAAATTGGATTTCAGGCAGGGTTATTATCAATTGAGGATTTTGGAAAAAGATATACTTAAAACTGCCTTTAATTCAAGATACGAGCATTTTGAATTTGCGGTGATGCCGTTTGGGTTAACTAATGTTCCTACAGCTTTCATGAACCTAATGCACTTAAACTCTATTTAGATCAATTTGTGGTGGTGTTCATTGACGATATACTGGTATAATCTAAAACTTTGGAGGATCATGAGAAACATTTGAGGATTATCTTGCAAACCTTGAGAGAACATCAACTGTATGCTAAGTTCAATAAATGTGAATTCTAGTTGAAGAAAGTAACTTTCTTAGGTGACATAATTTCCAAGGAAGGAATTAAGGTGGATTCAACCAAAGTTGAAACAGTTTCTAAGTGGAAGCAACCGGAAAATCCTACTGAAATTCGAAATTTTTTAGGGTTAGTAGGGTATTACCGGAGGTTTATCAAAGATTTTTCTAAGATTGCGAAACCCTTGACTGAGTTGACTAAGAAGAGTGGAAAGTTTATGTGGAGTTTTAAGTGTGAAGAAAGTTTTCAAGAGTTAAAGAGACGATTGACAAGAGCACCTGTCTTAACCTTGCCTAATGGAAAGGATAGTTTGTGGCCTACAAAGATGCTTCAAAAGAAAGATTGGAGTGTGTATTGATGCAAAATGAAAGGGTGATTGCGTATGCCTCTAGAAAGTTAAAAGTTCACGAGAGAAATTACGAAACTCATGATTTGGAGTTAGTGGTAGTAATGTTTGCATTGAAAAAGTGGAGACATTACCTATATGGGATGACGTTTGAGATTTTTACAAATTACAAGAGTCTTAAATATTTGTTTTCCTAAAAAGAGTTGAACTTGAGATAGTGTAGATAGGTGGAGTTTTTGAAAAATTATGATTGTACTATTAATTATGATCCGGAAAAAGCTAATGTGGTAGCCGATACTTTAAGTCGTAAAGTGCAAGTGGCTGGATTGATGATTAAAGAATTGCACTTGTTAGAAGAAGTTAGTGTTTAGAACTCTCGTCTTGAACCAAAAAGGTGATCCTTTAGAATATTGTTGTGAAATCTACTTTATTAAATCATATCAAGGAAGCATAAGAGAAAGATTCAGAGGTACAAAAGTGTTTGGAGAAAATTAAAAAGGGGGAAAAGTCAGATTTTAATTTAAGATTAAATGGTGTACTAAGGTTTCAAAATCGCATAGTAGTGCCAAAAGATGAAGGGCTAAAAAGGAAAATTTTAGAAGAAACTCGCCGTTCTAAGTATACGGTACATGTTGGAGGAAATAAAATGTACCAAAACTTGAATAGCTTGTATTGGTAGGAGAATATAAAGAAGAAAATTGCTCGATTTGTTCAGATTTGTTTGATTTGCCAGCAGGTTAAAGTCGAGTATCAGAAATCTTCTGGCTTATTACAATCTTTGGAGATACCCGAGTGGAAATGAGAAAATATTACCGTAATTTTGTATTTGGATTACCAAGGACACAAAGAGATCACGACGCCATTTGGTTGATAATGGATAGATTGACCAAATCTTCTCATTTTCTGCCGATTACTATGAAGTACTCACTGGAGAAATTAGCTAAATTGTATTTGGATGAAATTATAATGTTACATGGGATACTAGTGAGTATTGTATCCGATCGAGACTCTCGGTTTGTTTCTCGATTCTGGCAGAAGATGTAAGAAATGTTAGAAACTAAATTGAGTTTTAGTACTACCTACCACCCACAGACAGATGGATAGTCAGAGAGGACAATTCAAATTCTTGAGGACATGTTGAGATTGTGTATTTTGGATTTTGGAGAAAGTTGGAATAAGCACTTAACATTGGTGGAGTTTGCTTATAATAATAGCTTCCATTCATCCATTCAAATGGCTCCTTATGAGCCTCTTTATGGCCGGAAGTGTAGATTTCCGATTTGTTAGGATGAAATAGGTGAAAGAAAAATCTTAAACCCAACTACAGTACCATGAATTGAGGAGGCGTACGAAAAGGTGAAGTTGATATGCCAAAGGATTCAAACAGGTCAGACCTACCAAAAGAGTTGTGCAGTTAATCGAAGGAAAGATTTGGAGTTTGCGGTTGGAGATCAAGTTTTCCTCAAGATTACTCCTCTAAAAGCGAGTTTGATGGCAGGAAGAGGAAAGAAGTTACAACCAAGATTTGTAGGACCCTATAAGATTCTCCAACGTGTGGGGAACGTGGCCTATAAGTTAGAACTAACACCAAATTTGTCCCGAATCCATAATATTTTTCATGTATCTATGCTTAAGAAATACCATCCAGATCCCTCCCATGTACTGCAACCAGAAAATATTGAGATTGACGAGGCATTAATATATGAGGAGAAACCAATGAAGCTTTTGGACCGAAAAGTGAAAGAACTGAGGAATAACCAAATCCCTTTGGTAAAAGTTCTATGGAGGAATCATGGAATAGAGGAAGCAACTTGGGAGGTAGAAGAAGAGATTCGAGAGAAATATCCAGATTTATTTCCGAATCAAGGAATGAATTTCGTGGACGAAATTTTTTTAAGGGGGAGAGGATGTAAGGACTCATATTTTTATTCTTAATTTAGCCTATTTTAAAATTATTTGCTGTTGTTACTTAATTTTATTATTTTAGCATGAATTTTACTTAAATTATACTTTTATCGTTTACGCGTCAAATTTTTGTAAAAGTAGCACCGGTGCGACTAATTGGAGATTTGAACAATTAATTTTAGACTAGTAAGAAGGAGTATTAGTGGTGCAAGAGGAACTACTTTGGAGGATTAGTATTTAAGTGTAACAAACAAGAAGGAAATTGGTAGTGCATGGCACTATTACACCATTATTCAAAGTTGACTTTCTAACCAAACAAAAGGCTAGCTTTTCTTCTTACCTTTTCAACACAAATCAAAACTTCATCTTTTCTCATTCTCTCTCTCTAAGTGGCCGAACCTTGGGAGCTCAAGAGGAGGAAGAAAAGCTTCAACTTTTGCCATTAATCTTGCTCAAAGATTCACACTCAACCCTTAAGACCTTTGGAAATTGATCAAGCTAGAGAAAGGTTGATAACTTGTGCTGGTTTTTTGGTGGATTGTTGGTGAATAACTTGTCTCCAACTAGGATTCAAGAGGCTTGAAGAGGTAACAAGTTCACTTCTTTTGATCTTTAATTTTTACAAGAGTTAGTAATGGTTAGTGGTTGTTTTGTATGGATTTGAAAACCCTAACAAAAAATCTAAGTTAGAGGACTTGAGGAAACCCTTATTTTCTTGCTTTATATCTTAGGTAGTGGTTTTGAGGTGAACTTTTAAGTAGAGGACTTGAAGATTCTTGCTTGTTTGGTTGTAATCTTGTGAATTATGGTTTGATATTTGGCTTGTAGTGGAGAGAAAACTTGAAGAAGTCAAGGGGAGGAGCTGTCCGAATTTCTGTTGTCTTGTTCCCTTGTTTTAATTTCAAATTTTGTTGCTCAAATGGCTGCAAAAATGCTTTTTATATGTTGTATTGTGTGTGTAAAAATTATTTCTCAAAAATTGTTTCAATTGGTTGGGTAAAACTTGAGTTTTGAGAAAAGAAAGAAATCTGGAAAAGCTGCCCAGGTCAGTCTACCAGAGTCTCTTTGACTGCACATAAATATTTGTACAAAAGTCAAAATCAAGTTCCGTTTATGACATTTGAAACTAGACACCAAGGGGCTTTCTAACGGTATAAAATGTCCCTACTAATTAGTTTTGTGTGTGCCGTAGCGAACTGGCAAAGTGGACTGATCTTCTTCTCCTGTTTACCCGAGAAAATTATGTAGTTGCATCTTGTGGCTCAATTTTATCCCTCTTGTGAAACGAATTTGAATACAATTTCTTCTGATGATTTATAGAATTTTGAATCTAGTTTTCAACGCCATAAATCATTTCCAATTTGGACTTGTGTACCGTTAGTTATGGCCTGATTTCGAAACTATGTCGAAACTTTATGACCGAAAATCCGCGAAACAAGTTCCAAAACCAGTTTTCTTAAAACTGTTGTATCTTGGTGTTGGAAAATCCGAATTGAGTTCTGCTTGTTGCATTTGAAACTTGACTTGAATTTCTTTCTGTGTTATGAATTTAGAGGCTAATTCAATTTCCGTGAATTTTGCCGAATTTTCAAACTCTAGTGAAAATCAAAACTGTTCCTGCCCTGTTTCAATAAAACAACAAGTTTGAGCTGAGATTTGAATGATTTCTGATTGGAATCTTGCAAAAATATCTTCTGAAAAGTTTTAGTACTTTGAATCAAGTTTCCAACAATGTAAACTTTCCAGTTTTTGGGTGTACCAAACTCAAGATATGATTTTTCACGTGTTGTCGCGTAAAGTTGGAAATTTCTGGGTTACAACAAAATGAACCTTTGAAGAAATTCCCAACTGTCTTTTGAGATTGATAGTCCATTTCAAACTTGATTTCATGGATGATACAAGTTCTCTTGTGACTTTAAACTTTCATTTTTGAATCTCGGTTTTCGATGGATTAAAACTCTTTGAGGTGCTGTCCTAAGTTCTAAGTAAACGAATTTTCTCCTTGTATGCTAAGTGACATAGGGTATCCGTGAGTGATGGTTGGTTGATATTTCTTCAGGTGTTCAAGAGGATTTCGAAAGGAATCCCGGTAAGGACAACTAAAGGACTTAATTGCTTGCCTGCTTTTGGAAATTGGTGAGTGTCAAGTGCATGACTTGTTGCATAATACTTGAACTACTTCTTGTTGAATATGTGAATTGGACTTGTTGAAACGAGTGTGTATTTTATCGCACTCGTTCTCTCTTGTTTGACTCGATAATTGACTTGCTCGTACTCGATAATCATACTCGTGCTTGTGCGTGACTTGGTGTCGATTCGAGAGAAATCTCATCGACTTATACTTGTACTTGTGGGGACGCCCAAATCTCATTGGCTAACTCGAGCCGGTATGGGCTTGGTCGAGAAGTTTGGTGAACCGTGGGAAATTATAAAGTTTGATCTTTTGAGATCTTACTTGGCATACTCAAGTAGTATTGCCATTTCGTGCGTGTTTGGTTCCGAATCCGAGAAGGTGAAATGGTGGATAGCGGTAGTAAGTGGGGTTCTACAAATTTATGTATTTACTCGGTTGACGGAGTGTCTACACTTGGAAGTGTTGGATCAAACCCTTGGCAAAGCAATGGGGATTTAGCTCCTGAGAGCTCCCATATCCTTATTGATAGTGTATTGTTTTCCTTTGTGAGTTACATGAAAATTATGGCTTCCCTTCTTGTATAAACTTTAATACTAGTTGTACTTATTCATTTGCCTGCTTTTTTCTTGGCCTCATTGAGCGTTAGCTCAACCCCGTAATTTATTTTCCTTAACAAGAATTCGGAGAGGAAAGATTTTGGAGAAGCTGGCTTGATTATATTTTGATCCGAATATGGATGTAAATGATTTAGTCAACTTTGTGAGGACTCATGTTTTATTCTTAATTTAGTCATTTTTATAATTATTTGCCCTAGTGTTACTTAATTATACTATTATTGCGTGAATTTTCCTTAAATTTCGCTTTATCGCGTTCGCGTCGTAAGTTTCTCGAAAGTCGCGTCGGTACGACTAATTGGAGATTTGAGAATTTAATACTAGACTAATAAGTATGAGTAATTATAGTGTTAGAGGAATTATCTTGGAGGATTAGTGTATAAGTGTAACAAACAAGAGAGAAAATGGTAGTACAATGCACTATTTCGCTACTATTGAGAGTTGACTTTTGCACCAACTTAAGTTGCATTTTTTTCATTCTTCCTCCACAAGATTCACAACACAAACACTCCCTTACTCTCTCTCTCATTCGGCCGAACCCAAGGAAAGAAAAGAGGAAGAGAAAAAATTCCATCCTTACTCCCATCTTACTTGTTTTTCATCCTCCAACCCACAAATCATTTGGAATTTCACTCTAGCTAGAAGAAAGGAGCAATCATGTGGAGTTTCTTGGTGAAGTAATGGTGGAAAGACTTGCCTTCATCTAGGATTTAAGAGCTCTAAGAGGTAACAACTTCATCCCTCTTTATCCTTTCAATTTTTACAAAGTTTAGTGGTTGAATTTCATGGGTTTGAAACCCTAATCAAGATTCTATGGCTAGTGGACTTGAGAAAACTTTTATCTTGCTTTATATTCTAAGCTAGTGGCTTTGAGGTGACCTATGAGGTAGCTGACTTGAGGTTATTGTTTGATTGTTGTTGTTTATGTGAATTATAGCTTGATATTGGCTTGATAGTGGAGAGAAATTGGAAGAAAACCATGAGAGAGAGCTGGCCGAAATTTCTGTTTTGTTGCCTTGCTTGGATTTCGAAATTTTGTTGAGTATTTGGCTGCTAAACTGATTGATATATGCGGTATTTGGTGTGTGAAAATTGCCTTTCAAAAATCATTTCAATTGGTTACACAAAACTGGGGTTTTTGAAAAGGAAGAAATCTAGAAATTTGCTATCAGGCCAGCCGGCCACTAGTTCTTTGTCTGAACATAACCCTTTGTACAAAAGTCGAAATTGAGTGCCATTTGAGGCATTCGAAACTAGACATCAAGAGCTTTCCAACGGTATAAAATTTCCCTACTAATTCACTTCGAGTAAACAGTAACGAATGAGCAAAGTGGACTGACCTGTTTTATCTGTTTGTTCGAAAGAAACTGGGAAGCTGCATCTTATGGCTCGATTTTGTCCCTTTTGTGAAAGGAGTTTGGGAACGATTTCTTCTGATGAATTATAGTATTTTGAATCTAGTTTCTAACACCATAAACCATTCTCAATTTGGACTTGTGTAGAGTTAGATATGGTCTAATTTCAAAACTGTGTTAAAGCGTGGTGACTGGAAATCTTCTGAACAGGTTGCGAAAATCAGCCAACTTCAAACCATTGTATCTTACTGCTCAAAACTCCAAATTTAGTTCTACTTGTTGTGTTTGAAACTTGACTTGAAACTCTTGTTGTGTTATAAATTTTAGAGACTGATTCACTTCCTGTGAATTTTTACCGAATTTCCAAATATTTTTGAAAAACCAAGCCTGGTTCTGTCCTGTCTCCATGAAACTGTAACTTTGACATGAAATTCGAATGGTTTCTGATTGGAATTTTGGAAAAGTGTCTTGGGTAAGTTTTAGTATTTTGAATCTAGTTTCCAACGGTGTACAATTTTCCATTTTGGACCTTCCAAATTCAAGATATGATTTCTCAAGTATTGTCGAGTAAAGCTGAAAAATATCTGATTTCCTAAGAAGTGAACTTTAATGAACTTCCGACTTCCTTTTGAGATTGATGGTTCATTTTAAACTCAATTTCATGAATGATACGAGTTCACTTGAGACTTTAAATTCTCAATTTTTGAATCTCAATATTCGAGGGATTAAAGCTCTTTAAACCATTGTCTTAAGTTTTAAGCGAGTGCACTTTCTTCCTTAAATGTTAAGTGGTCGTGAGTATATGTGAGTGATGGTTGGTCACTGTTTCTTCAGGTGCTCAAGAGGGTTTCGAAAGGAATCCTGGTGTGGACAACTGAAGGGCTTTACTTACTCACTTGTTTTGAATTGGTGAGTGTCAAGTGCATGAATTGTTGCTAAATACTTGAATTGTTTCTTGTTAATTAGGTGATTTGGAATTGTCGAGATGAGTGTGTACTTTATCGCACTCGTTCTCTCTTACGTGAATTTATAATTGAATTATGTGAAAGTGAATTGATAAGTGAATTGAGTAAATTTGGCAATTGTAATTGTACATTTGGGGACGCCCAAAACTCATTGGCCAACCTTGCGACTCGAACGGCATGAGCTTGATCGAGAAGCCTGGTGTACCATGAGAAAATCATAAACTTGATCTTTTGAGGTCTTGTTTGCATACTCGAATAGTATTCCCCTCCCAGTGAGTGTTTGATTATGGATCCGAGAGGGTGAAAGGAAGGATGGGGGAAGTAAGTGTAGTTCTACGGACTTGATACCTACCCGGTTGACGGAGTGTCATCACGTGGAGGTATTGGATCGAATCTCGGCAAAGTAAGGGGAATCTAACTCCTGAGAGCTCCCGTATCCTTGTTGAGTGTGCTTTATTGTTAATTGTGAATTTCTTGAACTTTCTAGCTATATTTCTTGTACAAGTGTTATTGTTAATTGAACTATGTATTAGTTTGCTTTTCTTGGCTTCGCTGAGCGTTAGCTCACCCCGTAGTTTGTTTTCCTTAACAGGAGCTCAGATTGGAAAGATTTTGGGAAAACCGACGTGATTACCCCTTTTGATTAGAATTTTGGATGTAATTGATTAGTCGACTTTTGGTGGTTGCATTTTTGGGGAAAGTTGATGTACGTTTTGGTAACTTGTGATGTAAGATTTGAATGTTTATTTAAGGAAGCGAACTTTCTTTGTATCTACTTTTATTATTGATCGTTTACCCGTAAGTTTAAATTTGATCCATATTGAACCCTGGCGAGAGCTAAACAGGCGGTCCGCCGATACCCTAGGGTTTCGCCCTAAGGAGGAAGTGGGTCGTTACAGTTGGTATCAGAGCCTAGGTTTAGAGATCTATTTGGGAGATGTTTTAGAGGTTTTACTCTTGAGAATAGGAATGAGATAACTTAGTTATGCCTTAAGTTAATGTTTGAGTGAATTAGTGACCTTAAGTTTCTAAACTTTAAGTTTTGTGGTTGTTTTGTAGGAATGGAGAACGGTAATGGAGGTCAAGCGGCTAATGGTAATGGAGACGCTAATGGTCATGTGGAGTCTCTTAGACCTATCCGATATCGAGTATTTGGTGGAGGACCTCGTGTCCGATACTCACCCTCCTCTAAATTCCCTCGTTGTCCCTGTAGGGAGACGCATGCCTACCCTAATGATCTTGTGCTGTCCATTGATGATGAACACCGGCAGTTGGTGGTTACTAATAGGGCATTACTTCAGGAGATTGAGGAGCTGAACACTATGGTGGATGCCTAGGGTGCTAGGATCGTAGAACTCAAGGGGACAGTGATAGATGAGCGGACTAGAGTTGAGGCCGCTAGTGACGAGTTTCAGAGAATTAGGGCTCAACTAGATAGGGTAATCGAGAAGGTCCGGGATCGGGCCGTTGGGATTTTAGCTGACACTATCATGCTGATAGAGGAGGTGATAGACGTCATCGAGAGCTCGGCTCATGAGGGCACTGCTGAGGAGGAACCTTTTGAGGACGACTCAGAGGAGGAGGTCCAGACTGGTAGTTCGGCTGCGAACTAGGTTAGGATTGATGAATCTTTTGACTTTTGTAGTTGGGATTAGCTGGGGAGCAAAACTTAATTGTTAACTTGGTGTATAGAGATTGTGAGATATGAGTTGGAGAACGAAAATTATTGGCCGACCTGATGGGTTTAGCTATTAAGGGGTATGATGTCATCTTAGGAATGGATTGGTTAGCTCGTTACCATGTTCAGTTGAATTGTAAGATGAAATCGGTAAGACTTGTGTATTCTGGGAGAGGCAACCTTAAAATTGGATGTAAGGGTAGACTAGCCTCATCTACCCTTATTTCAGGAATTTGAGTTAAGAAAGATGTTGAGTAAGGGAGTTCAAGGGTATTTGGCTTTTCTTATAAATACTCCTAATGACAAGGTGAGGTTGGAAGATATGTCAGTAATTAAGGAATATCCAGATATTTTTCCCCAGGAACTAGAATCTTTGTCGCCGGAAAGAGAGGTAGCTTTTAAAATTGATGTGACTCCAAGAGTAGCACCTATCTCTAAGACACCATATAGAATGGCACCAATAGAGTTGAAAGAATTAAAATTACAATTGCAGGATCTTCTAGAGCGAGGTTTATAAGAGAAAGTGATTCTCCGTGGGAAGCTCCTGTGTAGTTTGTTAAAAAGAAAAATGGTAGTTTAACCTTGTGCATAGACTACCGAGGCTTGAATGACGTTACTATCAAGAATAAGTACTCTTTACCCTACATTGATGAATTATTTGACCAATTGTAAGGGCATGGTAGTGTTCTCAAAGTTGGATTTCATACAGGGTTATTATCAGTTGAAGATTTTGGAAAAGATATACTTAATACTGCCTTTAATTCGACGTACGGGTACTTTGAGTTTTGCAATTTTTCGCGCTCCATTTTAAAATGAAAAATAAGGAGTGTTTATGAAAATGATTTTTTGATTTATTTTTGAGTAAAATAATGAATTTTATAAATAAAAAAAATGGGCCTAGAATGGGTTTAATAAGTGCGACGATTTTGGCTCAAATTATAGTTTAAAAAGGATTTTTGAATAAAAAATCGGAATCGCCACTTGGTATTGGGTTAAGGTGTATCAAGTCACCTAAAATGAATTTTTAAAAGAAAAAAGTAGAAAAAACCCTTTTTAAAAGATTCCAAGTTTTCAAAAATTAGAGAAATGTGTTCGGGAGTCACATTTGAAAAAAGGGAAGGCAAGGATAAAAATTCAAGGCACCTTTTCAACCTAACCAAAACTAGTTGCGTGATTTAGTAAAAAATTTTCTTATTTTAACCTAAAAATTTATCACATTTGGATGTACTATATGAATGCAAAACCTAAACCTAATGTATCGGGGTCAACATGTCTATTCGAATTTGAGTTAGTGCAAATCGTATTAATTACGATGCCCAAAAGTAATTATTTGAAGAGGTCACGAATGTGCAAAAATATGAGACTCTAAGAAAAGAAAAGAAAATAATAATTATACAAATATACATGATCTAGAGGAATGCATCATAACGGGTGCGGGGGACTAATACTCATGACTTTAATGTTCCCTTTTTCAGAGGGAATACGAGCGTGCTAAGGATAAAAATCCACACTCGTACATATCCCATATTTAAGGGGTTTTTCCTATCTAAACAAGCAAATGTACTAACCTATCTCTAATTTTCTTATATGAAATGCAAGTCTAATGTCATGTCTCACACAAAAGGGGTAAGAAATATACATATAGGGGAAATATGGGGTAAGGGATATACATATAGTGGAAAATGTCATGCAAAATGGTAAAAACCCTAAAAAGTGAAAAACATGTGTGAGATGAAATGATTTTATCACACAAGCATGATCTAACGTATGGATGGATCCTTAAGGGTCTACCATTGGACTAACCCATATCTATGAATTTTCACTAGCGTTGGACTAGTGGGAAATCGGAACAAAGGGCCACAACTAGCATTAAACTAGTGTGGAATCGAGAAAGGGGCCACAACTAGCGTTGGACTAGTGTGGTGACGTCATACATTAATTATAACTAACTAATCATGTAAAACATAATAAAAGCATATAAACACATAATATCACATAAACACATAATACATAATCATGATATTTAGATGCAAGACCCTAAGAAAGCGAGTAACACATAACACATAGACATGCAAAACACACAAAACAAATAAAGCACATAAAGCCCTAACTATTACATTAGGGGGCCCTAACTACAATCTAGGGGGGAAGGAATAAAAATACATAAATAAATAAATAAACCCCTAACTATTACAATTCGGCATTTAAATGCCTTTCAAATAATCAAAATTGAACTCAAATAAATATACAAAATTAAAACAAATAAAGCAAATAAATAAATAAAATGAACACATTCAAAAGGCATGCAATTAAGCACATAAAGTCACATAAGGGCACATAGGATCAAATAAAGTCAAAATGAGGGATAGAGTGTACCTCCCTTGAATTGGTACCCTAGTGAAACGAAATTACTTATTCACCCTCCAAAACAATAAAAAGGTCAAGGTATCACTTTAATTAACGGGTAATCACATGATATGGGAATAAGCATGACATTGAATCAATCAAAGGTATTTAAAGGAAGGTAAACAACCCATGTTTAAGAAATTAAAATGAATAGTGACTTGATTGCAAAAATTAAAGAATTTTGAGGGGTCAATTCATTACTATTACAAATATTAAGGGTGATATTAAGGGTCTAAAAGGAAATAAATTAAAATTAATAACTTAAGGTGAAACCTACTAATCAAATGACAAAATTCACAAAAATAAATGAAAACCTATTTGCTACGATAAAACAACAAAACACCAAAAAACTCAAATTAAAACTATAAATCTAGAAAAGGTTATTAGACCCTTCAAATTCATCCTAAAACTCATGCATATTCTGTCCAATAATCACGATGAAGACATATCAAAGAAGAATGGCATGTTAAGGGGACAAAATTGATTAATTTTTCCAATTTTCCGGGCAATAGTAGCATTAGATGAAAATTAGGGGGTTAAAGTGCGATTTTTGGGAAAATCCCATGCAAAGCCACGAGCCTTCTTGTTCTTATTTCTGCAACTTCAAACCACAACTCTTTCTTTTGCAAGTTTTCGCAACTCTCAGCTATTCGAGTCGTTCACAATAACAACAAAGGAAAGAATGAAGATGACAGCATGCCATTTTAACAAAACAAATTCCAACCCTCTAGCTTAATTACCAAGAACATCAATGAAGCTACCCAACCTTAATGAAAGGAACAAGTTCTTAGAAAAAAACATTTCCAGACGAAAAGAGAACAGCCACGTTTTTTTGCAATTGTTGTGTTCATTCTAATGCAATTTTTTCCATCCAAACCCAGCTGATATCTCAACCCAACATCAAACTATCACCTAATCTTCTTTCAAGCACAATATTGAGTAGCAAACCAGGTGACAAAACCCACTTGGTGGGCTGTCGCGAGAAGGGAAACAGCAAAACATAAGAACGCACGAAGCTTTCTTCCAATTCTTGAGTTTTCAATGCAAGTGTGCAAGTTCCTCTTCACTAAATATAACTAAAATCTGAACCAGACAATCACCCTTTGATCTTAAGTAATGAAATTACAGAAATTCAATCATCCAAGCATGCAAACTTTCGGCAAGAATTTTCTGCAATTTTCTGGGTTTCATGTCAAACGTAGCCAAACCATGGTTCCAACAAGCATCAAACTTTGAAGCCCAAGGCAACAACATTGCACAAATCTGAATCCTATTAGCAAACTTGAATCCTATACTTTACATTCCTAGGAATTCTCAGACCCAAATCACACAAACAAGAACCAAAGATGCAATCTTTAGTTCATTAGATTACATATGCGCAAGAGATGAGATGATTGCATATACGGATTACTAGATACAGGAGGTGTTCGTGACTTTTCAATTGCATTCATGGTTTCAGATGCATGTTAAGTGAACAAAAGAATCAGTATCAAGTTCATCAACAACTCAACAGTGACATCAAGGCTAACTATAGTCATCAAACATTGGCAGCAATAAACTTAACAGAAAGAAAGAGATAACGCATAAAGGATTCAAATTTCTATGAAAATTGTATTAAACCAACATTGAGAAGAATCCATGGTTACCTGAGAGCACTTAGGCTGCTAAACGAACAGGAGAAGCCCAAGAAAATCGAACAGTTCTGGAAAACGAAATACACGAACTGGGTTGCGGAAGATTCCAGTGCTGATGCAGGCGATACCAGCCGAAGATCTCTCCTTTTTCTTTTTCTGGTTTTCTTCCTCTCAAACTTCTTGTTGCCGAAGCTTTTTCTTTTCTTTCTTGCTTTTCCTGTAACCTTTCCAAGCTTTTCCCTCTCCTTCCAGCTCTCTCAGTTCTTCCTCCTGCTCCCGTTCAGACTTTCTTTTCTTACTTACTTTCTCTTTCAGTTGAAGCTGTTTTCTTTTTTCTCTCCAGAATCTCTCTTTTCCTCTCAGCCGCCTCTCTTGCTTACTCTCTAGCCGTCCTCTCTATCTCTCCCTTTCACTCTATCTCTCACTCTCCTGTTGCTGTTTCTTCTCCAACCCTCGCCGCCAGCTCTTTTTCTCTTTTCCCTTTTCGTCCGCAGCCTTCTTTCCTTTTTTTCCTTTTCTCCCAGCTCCCCGAAGACTCCTTTTCCTCGCTTCTTCGTTTCAGATAGCTCATCTCGGTTCTCCTCTTTTCTTTTCTTTTTCTGTTTTTCTTCTCCTTTCTGGTTCTTCCTTCTAGCCGCTACCCCAAATTCTTGCCGTCACCCCCTCTTTTCCATTTTCCCCGTAGCCTTTTCCTCTGATTTTTCTACTCAACCGCTACCCCCTATTGTCCTCCCTTCGAAGCTGCATTCCTCAGCTTTATATAGCTACAAGAAACCCCTCAACCCTAGCATCCAATGGTAGTCATTTGCTGCATTTTTATGGGCAGAATTTGAGCCCTTAGATTGGTATTGATTCTGGAATTTTCCTAGTATTTACCACTAAGATCCGTTGGCATTGTACTGAAGGGTTTAAAGGGAAACAAATGTGAGAAAATGGGTGGAAATGGGATCCAAACACCAGTTGCAAAACTCCTTCTCTTGTACTGGTTTTTTTTTTCTCTCTCTTTTTTTTCGCTGAGTTAATTAACAATAATAAAATGATTTTCTTAAGAAAAATGGAAATAAAATAAGATCAACAAAATCAACTAAAAGGAGATAAAAAACTAAAATTTTTGGTGTTTGATTGATGATTTTTCTTTTTTTTTCTTTCCAATGAATTAATTAATAATAATAAAAATGATTTTCTTAACAAAAATGAAAATAAGATAAAAATAAACAAAAATCAAAACAAAATCAATTAAATGAAATAAAAATGCTAAAATTTTTGTGTTTGATAAAAGAAATGATTTTCTTCAGTATAAAATGAAATAAAATTAAAATTTAAAAATGAGTAAAATAAACAAAAATATGAATAAAATGAATAGTAAAACTTTGATGTCTACAGCAGTGATGCCGTTTGGGTTGACTAATGCTCTTGCAACTTTTATGGATTTAATGCTCCGAATTTTTAAACCTTATTTAGATCAGTTTGTGGTGGTGTTTATTGACGATATACTGGTGTACTCTAAGACTTTGGAAGATCATGAGAAACATTTGAGGATTGTTTTGCAAACCTTGAAGGAACATCAGTTGTATACTAAGTTTAGTAAATGTGAATTTTGGTTGAAAGAGTGACTTTCTTAGATCATATAATTTCCAAGGAAGGAATTAAGGTAGATCCGACCAAAGTTGAAGTAGTTTATAAGTGGAAGCAACCGAAAAATCCTACTGAAATTTGAAGTTTCTTAGGGTTAGTAGGGTATTACCGGAGGTTTATTAAAGATTTTTTTAAAACTGCGGGACCCCTGATTGAGTTGACTAAGAAAAGTGGGAAGTTTATATAGACCTCTAAGTGTGAAAAAAGTTTTCACGAGTTAAAAGAACGATTGACAAGGGCACCTGTATTAGCTTTACCTAATGAAAAGGATAGTTTTGTGATTTATATAGATGTTTCAAAGGAAGGTTTGGGGTGTGTATTGATGCAAAACGATAAGGTGATTGCGTATGCTTCTAAAAAGTTAAAATCTCACGAGAGAAATTATCCAACTCATGATTTGGAATTAGCAGTTGTAGTGTTTGCATTGAAGAAGTGGAGACATTACCTACATGGGGTGACGTTTGAGATTTTTACTGACCACAAGAGCCTTAAGTACTTGTTTTCTCTAAAGAGTTAAATTTGAGACAACGTAGATGGGTGGAGTTTTTAGAGGATTATGATTGTATGATTAATTATCATCTAGGGAAAGCTAATGTGGTAGCAGATGCTTTAAATCGTCAAGTACAAGTAGCAGGATTGATGATCAAAGAGTTACACTTGTTGGAAGAGCTTAGTATTTGGAACCCTCGACTAGAGTCAAGAAAAGTGATCTTTGGGAATATTGTCGTGAAATCTACTTTGTTAGATCGTATCAAGGAGGCACAAGGGAAGGATTCTGAAGTACAAAAGTGGTTGGAAAAAGTTAATAAGGGGGAAAAGTCGAATTTTAATTTGGAAATAAATGGTGTACTAAAGTTTCGAAATTACATAGTAGTGCCAAAGGATGAAGGGTTTAAAAGGAAAATTTTGGAGGAATCTCATCGTTCTAAGTATACGGTACATCTTGGAGGAAATAAAATGTACCAAAACTTGAAGAACTTATATTGGTGAGAGAACGCTAAAAAGGAAAATCTTAGAAGAAGCGCACAGTTCTAAGTACACGGTACATCCTGGAGGGAATAAAATGTACCAAGACTTGAAGGGTCTATACTGGTAGGAGAATATGGAAACGAAAATTGCTCAGTTCGTCCAGACTTGTTTGATTTGCCAGCAGATTAAAGCCGAGCATCAGAAACCATCTGACCTATTACAACCTTTAGAGATACCCGAGTGGAAATGGGAAAATATCACCATGAATTTTGTATCTGGATTACCGAGGACACAGAGAGGGCATGATACCATTTGGGTAATAGTGGATAGACTGACCAAATCTGCTCATTTTCTGTCGATTAGTATGAAGTACTCCCTGAAGAAGTTAGCTAAGTTATATTTGGATGAAATTATAAGACTACATGGGATACCAGTAAGTTTTGTGTCCGATCGAGACCCTCGGTTTGTTTCTCGATTCTGGCAGAGGATGTAAGAAATGTTAGGGACCCAATTGAATTTTAGCACTACCTACCACCCCCAGATTGATGGACAGTTAGAGAGAACAATTCAAACTCTTGAGGACATGTTGAGAACATGTATTTTGGATTTTGGAGAGAGTTGGAGTAAATACTTGATATTGGTGGAATTTGCTTACAATAATAGCTTCTATTCATCCATTCAAATGGCTACGTATGAAACTCTTTATGGCCAAAAGTGTAGATCTCCGATTTGTTGGGATGAAATGGGTGAAAAAATGATTTTAGACTCAACTGCAGTACCATGGATTGAAGAGACGTATGAAAAAGTGAAGTTAATATGCCAAAGAATTCAAACAGCTCAGAGCCATCAAAAGAGCTTTGCAGATAATCAAAGAAAGGATTTAGAATTTACCGTTGGAGATCAAGTTTTCCTTAAGATCACTCCTCTAAAAGCAAGTTTGATGTCAGGGAAAGGAAAGAAGTTGCAACCTAGATTTGTAGGACCTTATAAGATTCTCCAACGTGTGGGAAACATGGCCTATAAGTTGGAATTGCCGCCAAGTTTATCTCGAATTCATAATGTTTTCCACGTGTCATGCTCAAGAAGTATCATCCATGTACTGCAACCAGAAAAAATTGAGATCGACGAGGCACTGACTTATGAGGAGAAACCAGTGAAGCTTCCAGATCGTAAGATGAAGGAACTAAGGAATAAGCAAATCCCTCTGGTAAAAGTTCTATGGAGGAATCACGGAATAAAGGAAGCAACTGGGGAAGTAGAGGAGGAGATTCGACAGAAATTTCCAGACCTATTTCCGAATCAAGGTATGAATTTCGTGGACGAAATTCCTTTAAGGGGGAGAGGATGTGAGGACTCATGTTTTATTCTTAATTTAGTCATTTTTATAATTATTTGCCCTAGTGTTACTTAATTATACTATTATTTCGTGAATTTCTCTTAAATTTCGCTTTATCGCGTTCGCGTTGAAAGTTTCTCGAAAGTCGCGCTGGTACGACTAATTGGAGATTTGAGAATTTAATACTAGACTAGTAAGTATAAGTAATTACAGTGTTAGAGGAATTACCTTGAAAGATTAGTGTATAAGTGTAACAAACAAGAGAGAAAATGGTAGTACAATGCACTATTTCGCTACTATTGAGAGTTGACTTTTGCACCAACTTAAAGTTACCTTTTTTTCATTCTTCCTCCACAAGATTCACAACACAAACACTCCCTCACTCTCTCTCTCATTCGGCCGAACCCAAGGAAAGAAAAGGGGAAGAGAAAAAATTCCATCCTTGCTTCCATCTTACTTGTTTTTCATCCTCCAACCCACATATCATTTGGAATTTCACTCTAGCTAGAAGAAAGGAGCAACCTTGTGGAGTTTCTTGGTGAAGTAGTGGTGGAAAGACTTGCCTTCATCTAGGGTTTAAGAGCTCTAAGAGGTAACAACTTCATCCCTCTTTATTCTTTCAATTTTTATAAAGTTTAGTGGTTGGATTTCATGGGTTTGAAACCCTAATCAAGATTCTATGGCTAGTGGACTTGAGGAAACTTTTATCTTGCTTTATATTCTAAGCTAGTGGCCTTGAGGTGACCTATGAGGTAGCTGACTTGAGGTTATTTCTTGATTGTTATTGTTTATGTGAATTATATCTTGATATTGGCCTGATAGTGGAGAGAAATTGGAAGAAAACCATGAGAGAGAGCTGGCCGAAATTTCTGTTTTGTTGCCTTGCTTGGATTTTGAATTTTTGTTGATTATTTGGATGCTAAACTGATTGATATATGCGGTATTAGGTGTGTGGAAATTGCCTTTCAAAAATCATTTCAATTGGTTACACAAAACTAGGGTTTTTGAAAAGGAAGAAATCTGGAAATTTGCTATCAGGCCAGCCGGCCACTGGTTTTTTGTCTGAACATAACTCTTTGTACAAAAGTCAAAATTGAGTGCCGTTTGCGGCATTCGAAACTAGACATCAAGAGCTTTCCAACAGTATAAAATTCCCCTGCAAATTCGTTTTGAATAAACCGTAGCAAATCGGAAAATTGGACTGACCTGTTTTATCTGTTTGTCCGCAAGAAACTGGGAAGCTGCTTCTTGTGGCTCGATTTTTTGTCCCTTTTGTGAAAGGAGTTTTGAAACGATTTCTTTTGATGAATTATAGCATTTTGAATTTAGTTTCTGACTCCATAAACCATTCTCAATTTGGACTTGTGTAGAGTTAGATATGGTATGATTTCCAAACTGTGTAGAAGCTTGGTGACTGGAAATCTTCTGAACAGGTTGTGAAAATCAGCCAACTTCAAACCATTGTATCTTGCTGCTCAAAACTCCAAATTTAGTTCTACTTGTTGTGTTTAAAACTTGACTTGAAGCTCTTGTTGTGTTACAAATTTCAGAGGCTGATTCACTTCCTGTGAATTTTACCGAATTTTCAAATATTTCTGAAAAACCAAGCCTGGTTCTGTCCTGTCTTCATGAAACTGTAACTTTGATCTGACATTCGAATGGTTTCTGGTTGGAATCTCCTAAAAGTGTCCTTGGGGAAGTTTTAGTACTTTGAATCAAGTTTCCAACGGTATAAAGTTTTCCATTTTTGGACCTTCTAAACTCAAGATACGATTTCTCAAGTATTGTCGCGTAAAGTTGGAAAATTTTTGATTTCCTATGAAGTGAACTTTAATGAACTTCTGACTTCCTTTTGAGATTGATGGCTCATTTTAAACTCAATTTCATGAATGATACGAGTTCACTTGAGACTTTAAATTCTCATTTTTGAATCTCGATTTTCGAGGGATTAAAGCTCTTTTAAGCCATTGTCTTAAGTTTTAAGCGAGTGCACTTTCTTCCTTGAATGTTAAGTGGTCGTGAGTATATGTGAGTGATGGTTGGTCACTGTTTCTTCAGGTGCTCAAGTGGGTTTCGAAAGGAATCCCGGTGTGGACAACTGAAGGGCTTTACTTACTCACTTGTTTTGAATTGGTAAGTGTCAAATGCATGAATTGTTGCTAAATACTCTAATTGTTTCTTGTTAATTGGGTGATTTGGAATTGTCGAGACGAGTGTGTACTTTATCTCACTTATTCTCTCTTAAGTGAATTTATAATTGAATTACGTGAAAGTGAATTGGTAAGTGAATTGAGTGAATTTGGCAATTGTAATTGTACATCTGGGGACGCCCAAAACTCATTGGCCAACCTTGCGACTCGAGCCGGCATGGGCTTGGTCGAGAAGCCTGGTGAACCATGAGAAAATCATAAGGTTGATCTTTTGAGATCTTACTTGGCATACTCGAGTAGTATTGCCCTCCCAGTGAGTGTTTGGTTACGGATCCGAGAGGGTGAAAGGAAGGATGGGGGAAGTAAGTGGAGTTCTACGGATTTGATACCTACCCGGTTGACGGAGTGTCATCACGTGGAGGTATTGGATCGAGTCTCGGCAAAGCAAGGGGAATCTAGCTCCTGAGAGCTCCCGTATCCTTATTGAGTGTGCTTTATTGTTAATTGTGAATTACTTGAACTTTCTAGCTATATTTCTTGTACAAGTGTTATTGTTAATTGAACTATGTGTTTGCATGCTTTTCTTGGCCTCGCTGAGCGTTAGCTCACCCCGTAGTTTGCTTTCCTTAACAGGAGCTCGGATTGGAAAGATTTTGGGGAAGCCGACGTGATTACCCCTTTCGATTAGAATTTTGGATGTAGTTGATTAGTCGACTTTTGGTGGTTGTATTTTTGGGGAAAGTTGATGTACCTTTTGATAACTTGTGATGTAAGATTTGAATGTTTATTTAAGGAAGCGAACTTTCTTTGTATCTACTTTTATTATTGGTCGTTTACCCTTAAATTTAAATTTGATCCGTATTGAGCCCTGGCGAAAGCTAGGCAGGAGGCCCGCCGATACACTAGGGTTCGCCTTAAGGAGAAGTGGGGTCGTCACAAACTTTGAATGGTTATATATTTTGGGAAGTTTGATGTAACTTTGAAAAAAAAATTTATGATGTAGAATTGAATGATTATTGGAGGAAGCGACTTTTCTTTATATTAGTTTTCTTATTTTTTGATTAGATCTAAGTTTATATTTGACTTGTATCAAGTCCTAACGAGAGCTAGACAGGCTGCCCATCGAAACTCTAGGGTTCACCCTAAGGAGAAGTGGGGTCGTCACAAAATCCTTGGATGCAAACGTTGACGGAGAGTCAACGGATTTTCGATACGATCAAACTTAAGTGGATTTGGCTTTTGGAAGTCACCCGTATTCTTGAATTGTGGTTAACTTGTTCCAGTATGTACTGCGTTCACTCATTTATATTACGTCTCTAATTGGTTATATGCTTACATGTTTATTTGGAACCTTACTGAGCTTTAGCTCACCCTACTTCTTTTGTTTTTCTTAGTAGATCTGGGATGGAACTGTGGTCAAGAACTTTCATAGTCTTAACTCTTATCTTGAACTTGTACTTTGGATTGTAACCTTTTGTTTAGAAAATTTTAACTTTGACTCTTGTAAGCGTGAATTTGTAAGTTTGCCGCATACTATGTAAATTAAGTTTGGAGGTATAAGTTTGACTTTTAGCTCTATATTCTAAGTTTGGGAAGCTGGCGTGGTGAGTATATTTTCATTATAGTTTGTACCCTTTTACTTCGAAGATATTTTGTTTGTTTTCTTGGGTTGCTAGTTCATTAGTCGACTGAGTCTCGGCGAGAGTTGGGCAGGCAGTTCGCTAATCCTTAGGGTTCGCCCTGAGGAGAGGTGGGGCTGTCACACCTTTTGAATAAGCTATTATTGTCATGCCCCAAATCTGAGTCCCAAGATTGGATTTGCAACCAGGCATGTCGTACTCATGAGACCTTTCTATGAATACAAGGCATCATGATCATAACTTATAAAAATTCACTAAAATTTAAAACTTATAATTACTAAAAAAACACATACTATATTCAAATTGATGCATCTGCCAAACGCCTTACTCTAAATTCCTAGAATATAAACACATGGCTTCCTTGATCTATAAGAAAAATAAAGAAGATGTGGGTTGAACGATGTATGCCAAGTAGATAGCACTTACTCTCTTGTTGGATCATGTGTGTGTGTGTGTGTGTATCATTAAGAAGTGACTGGCATACACATGAGTGGCATACACATAAGTGGCATCCATTCAATGTGTCACTTGGCTCCAAAGATTCTAGAGGTTGCTCCCCCTGAACATGGGATCGAAATGCATAACATGAGATGATCATATTCATAACACATTCTTGCAAATCATGAAACATGTCAATTATGTCATTTCACTTTGTGAAATATAGCTCATAAACAAATACATGTAATATCCAAATCTAATTACGCATCTTAGAGATTAAACCCCTTCTAGTAGGGTGACCAAGAGGTTTTGCATAAACCGATTGATCACGTAACATAATATAAGTCAATCGTACGTGCACAACAGCTACCATGACTATCAATCGGTTAGGCACAATGGCTACCATGACCGTACATATCAGGAGTATAACCCCTATCATCTATTTCATAAACATTTAGAGTTTTTTATAATATAAAATCTTTTTACATGTTACATGGGCATTTCTTTCATTTCATGAAAATATGCCACACAATTTCATATTTCATAGCATAGCAAAAGATTTCAAATAGGCATACATGACGCATTTTACATATATCAAAATAAAACATTTAATTGAGAAAATTCATACTTAACATTTCGAAAAACACGAAGGGGTAGGCACCACCTACCTTTAATTGCTTGATTGAAGAGATTTTAATGCACTTATGAATGCTTCACACCTATTGTCAATAACATGTATATGTGCCTACGATTGCTTCACTACTTCACACCTATTCTCAATAACATGTATATCGTAATTAGATCTCATATCTTACTCTTAAAGTAACTAACCCTATCTTAAATAACCCTAGAAAACATATAAGGACCTTCTATATAATTTACTTGTAAAGTTTACCAAATTAGAAGATTTCCCATTTTGGAAAGTATTATAATTTAAGAAGTTTCCCTTTTCAAAAAGTGCCTTAATTTGGTTATCTAGGAAGAAAGCGTTATTGATTTATTTAGTCATTTATTTATTTAACTTTATTTATTTATTAATTTATTTATATATATAATTTATTCATTTATTTATTTGGGGCTTTCATTTTGGATACCCAGGGACTTAAAGGGAGTGTTGGCGGAGGTGGATTCAAAGGTGTTACATCTACTTGTGTCATCGAGTAAACCATCGAAATGGCCATTGTTCAATGTTATTCAAAAAATAAAGTACCAGTTAAAACAGTTATCTGGGTTTGTAAGCCACATTTATAGGGAGGCTAATGCTGCGGCAGATGCCTTAGTAGGGTTGCAATCTCCCAACCAATTCATTTTCCAAGGAATGGATTAGTTACCTCGGCATGTTCAAGCAATAGTGCGATTAGATAGATGCAATTTTCCTAACATTAGGACAATTGCTGTAAGGGAGTGGTACTCCTTATTTTCTGCTTTTAGACTCTGTAGGTTGAGGTAAGGTTTTCTCTCTCTCAACTTATTGATTCTCGATTCTTATTAATAAACGTAGGGCTGGCACCTCTCCCCCACATATGGGGTTTGCCAAAAAAAAAACACTTATTTATTTATTATTACTTATTGTTTATATTTTTTAAATGTCCCGCATTAGTTCAAGTCAATTTTGAATTTAGGGTTTGGACCTAGAGCTAAGCCCATTAATGAAAACCTTTTTTTTTAATATTTGGATTGACAATTTACTTCAGCACATATAAGAGTCTTAGAATTTATTTAACCAAAGCTTGCTCTTTATGATGACATTGAACTTTTAAAATAAATTCTTTGAAGTGTTTAAATAAATTTTGTTTGTTACAATAAATCTAGGCTTTTACAATAAATTAATTTATAAGAACGGCTTGGTCTAATTAATTTGGGCTTTACACTACATTATTATATTTTGTTGGGTTAATTCTAAAACACTTAGGACTCAATTTAACCAATAAGAATAGTTAATCTAAAGCCAGTCCAATGTCAAACCTTTTCAGGTTTTAAAGGGATTTTTCAAAATATTTTAATTGCTTCATCTTGATTATCTTAGAACTTTAAGGGTCATTCTGCAATTTATGACAACTTTGAAAACTAAAACCAAGTATGCACAAATCATCACCTCCAGTTTCAAGATAACATTGGCCCTTCAGAAATTCATCTATTTTATTTTTACTTCAAAATCCTCAAGTTTTCTTTCAAATTTTCCATGCCCAAAACCTTAAAAAGTTTGTCGCTAAATCACACAAAGTCTTCACTAATAGTCTAGTGGAATTGTAGACCTCTATTTTGATTCAATTAGAGTTCGTGGTAAAAATCTTTCTTTCTTTTTTTTCCTTTGTTTTCTTTTTGCAAATTCAAGTTTCAGAGCACAATATTAGAATGAAAAACCGTAAATAATAGTTGCATAAATGGGTAGGGCATGAGCAATTCATCTTCATAATTTTCATAGTTTCCGATGACATCCATGTTCCATTTATGTACTGATAGTAGTCGTTGTAATGTTAAATGTCAATGCATTTATCCGTAATAGTAATATTCAATAAGGAGAACTAGTTGCTTACAAGTTCCATGATTCAACAACTAAGCCTATCAAAATTGATCAAACTTTTACTCTAATTCCATAAATGTTTTTGGACTCCTAAGCATGAAAATCTTTGTACAGTAAACAGAAAACGCGAAATTTAGAAGAAATGATAAGAGCCATACATGTCCATTGTCCGAGCGAGTCGAACGCTTGTGTTCCTTTTGCCCCTTTTATCATTCGGCTTTCCTTCCCTCTGTTTCCTTTTATACTGTAACCAATTTCCTTTTCTAAAGCCCACTAAACAGGTGGAACTATGGGGGTAAGTCTATAAATAAAATTATAAATTCTTCACAACCTTCCATAAAGCATGATCTGAGGACTCTCACTAGTTCATTGGTTTTGGTAGTCTTCAAGCTTTCTAAATTCAAATTACTAACAATTAAACGGGATCCTTTGATTTATGAGTTCTGTGATCTAAACAATAAAATTGATTAAAATTCATAGAACTTGTACCTCATATTTCATACATGTTTTTGGGCTCCTAGGGATGAAAATCTTTGATTAGTGAAAGAGAAAACTACGGAATTTTAGAAGTAGAGTTCAAAGCCTTATCGAAGGAGTCGAATTCTTGTATTCTCTTCCTTTGCCAGGTCTTTTGATGTCAACTTTTCTTCTAATGAAACTCTTGCTCTCCACTTTTATGGCTTTTTTGGTAATGTTGTAGGAATTTAATTGCTAATAGACTAATTATGGTTGGTGCTAGTCCATGTATAGCCAATTCTTCCTAAAATAATTTCACCACTCCAACTAACTTCTATCTCCCACTTTATCTCCTACAATATTGACCAGTTCATGCCCTTCCCTATTTTCTCCCCCATGATATATCTATTAAATTTGCATATTTGGTGTTGGTCAGATGGAAAGAGCAAAAACACGTTGTGTCAGTTACTTAGCCTAGAGAATGTGAGTTAGTTATCCAACTCTCACTATCTCCTAGTGATTGGGATAGGATAGGGCATTATCATCAACCTCTAAAAGAAATAAATTAACTAAATAAACTACTAGTAAAATAATCAATAATGTTAGTTAATTAACTAGTTTTAAACAAGAGAGACAGAAAATTTGGGGTTTCACATTCTACCACCTTAGATAAAGTTTCATCCTGGAAACTTCATGTCAACAAGGAAAGACCATTTGTACTAATTAGATCTAAGTTGACTAACACAATTATGAATGAATTTATAAAATTTGCAAAGCCGATTTGATATTTTGGTAGTGGTAGTAAAAATTATCTTAATATTCATTTTATTATAAGATACATCAAGATACAAAAAAAAATTATGCACAAATTATTGGCAAATTCTCATATTAAAATCTAATGATTTTGTTATAACATCGGCAAAATACTTAGCCATGTCTAAAATTTGAAACTACACAAGTCTAGAAAACTAAACGTGTTTGAAAATACATAAGTCAAGTAGTTGTACCTCTAACACCATATTATATATATATATATATATATATATATGAAAGTAGGTATCTTAATCATAATATTTCTTACTCCTATGTGGCATGCCTAATTGAAAAGAATTAATGAGTTATAGGTCACTTGGATTTTACCCATACTGAATCCTATTTGGATTATATTATATATTTAAAAATTATCTCTAATTTTAAATAACTTTAAAAACAACTAATCTTATCTTAACGATATTTGCTTTTTATCAAATTATTACAATGATTATATTATATGTTTAAAAATTATCTTTAATTTTAAAATAACTTTAAAAAATAACTAATCTTATCTTAATGATATTTTCTTTCTACCAAATTATGACATAGAAGTATAGTAAAATCTTTTAAATCACAATATTAAAATCTTACATATCTTATAAATTGCTTCCTTTCATCACCATATCATTGATTAGTATTATAATTGTTCATCATCTCTTTTTAATTTTGAATTAACTTAGTGTAAAAAGAGAATTAACTGTTACACCGATAGATTTACCAATATTATTGAAAATTAAATATTTATTGATGAAGAAAAAAGGATTAATGGATCTTTTTCTACTTAATTAAGTATGAATATATAATTCTAGGTTTATGGTCATTATAAAAATTTAAATTATCTAAAAGAATATCTACCAGTTTTGGATATGGGGTACATTATTTGATATATACTATCATATTATAGAGAAAGTATGTAAACAAATTTTTAAAAATTAGTGAATAGTTAAATACTTAAAATACATTAATTTTTTTAAATTAATATGAATGAACATTTAGAACTGTTGTTAATTTTTATATTTAAATTATTCATATTTGTCACGCCCCCACTTCCCCAAGGACGAACTCAAGGGTATCCGCGGAACACCTGCCCAACTCTCGCCAGGACTCGATACAATTCCAGTTCAAACTTAAAGGGTAACGGCTAATAACGAAAGTCGAAATAAAGACAAGTCATTTTCATACACAAATATTCAATCTTACACTACAAGTATTTAAAATACATCAACTTCCCCCAAAATATACAACTTCCAAAAGTTGTCTAATCAATTGCATTCAAAACCCCAATCAAAAGTGCATCAAGTCCCAAAATACAACCATTATAAGTCGACTAAACAATTACAACCAAGGTACCTATCAAAACAGTAATCTAGTCGACTTTTCTCCAAAAATCTTTCCATCCGGTCTTGTTAAGGAAAACAAATCTAACGGGGTGAGCGGATGCTCGTGAGGCCAAGAAAAAAAAACAAAACATGCACATGCGAACACGTAGTTCAAGTTACGAGTAACAATAACATATGTACAAGAATTAAAGCCAGAAAGTTCAAGTAATTCATAATTTATAATATAACACATTTGTTAAGCATACGGGAGCTCTCAGGAGTTAATTTCTACTTGCTTCGCCAAGGCTCAATCCGATACCCCCTCGTGATGACACTCTGTCATCCAGGTAGGTGTTAAGTCCGTAGAAACTTCACTTACTACTTCCTTCATCCACCATTCCACCCTCTCGGATCCGTAACCAAACACGCATGAAAAGGGCGATATTGCACGAGTATGCTGAACAAGATCTCAAAAGATCAAGTTTTTATGAACACGCACGAAAAGGGCAATACTCCACGAGTATGCCGAACAAGATCTCAAAAGATCAAGTTTTGCTTTGTAATATTCTCACGGTTCATCAAGCTTCTCGACCAAGCCCATGCCGGCTCGAGTCGCAAGATTGGTTAATGAGATTTGGGCGTCCCCCATGAGTACACGTATAATAGTCGACGAGATTTACTCCTATTGACATACAAGTCATGTTCACGTATAATACACGTATAAGTCAAATAAAGGAGAACGAGTGCGATAAAGTACACACTCGTCTCGACGAGTTTACGTATCATGTATAACGCTTGTACAATTCACATTTCAATCACGTAAGCATTTAACATGCACTTGACACTTACCGATTCAAAATAAGTGAGCAAACAAAGTTTTAAGTGTCCGCACCAAGATTCCCTTTGAAATCTCCTTGAGCGCCTGAACAATTAACAAGTATTTCTCACTCACAATCACGTATTAATCAAGAAAGAAGTTACACTCATTTAGACTAGTCAATACCTCAAACAAAGAACCTTAGCCACTCAAAATAAAGGTTCAAAAGTGAGGTTTTACTAACACAAGAAAAACTGATTTCCTTCATGAAATCAAGTTTAAAACGATCAATCATTAACAAAAGGTAGGGAAGAGTTTCCAAAAACTCATTTCCCATCGTGTCGGAAAAATTTCAGTTTTGCACGTCAAACTTAGAAAAATCAGAAATTGCACTCAGTTGGTCCAAAATTGGAAAACGTTATACCGTTGGAATATTGGTTTAAAGTACTAAAAGTTCCCAGAAGACACCTTTCCAAGATTCTAAACGGAAGACATTCAAATTTCAGCCCAAAGTGGCTGATATATGCATACAAGACAGTTTTGACCATGTTTTTCGGCAAATTTTGGAAATTTGGGAAAATTCACAAAAAGTGAAATAGCCTCTGAAATTTGTAACACAATAAGATTTTCAATCAAGGTTTCAAATACAACAAGTGGAACTAAATTTGGAGTTTTTGAGTGCCAAAATATAGCAGCTCAAAGTTGGCCAAAATTGAAGACTGTTCTGTGAATTTTCCAGATTTGAAAACAAACTTTGGGACTTCAGTTGGGTATCTAAATGGGCTTAGAATAACACCAAATTTGGTACAATTCAACTTCCATATGAGAACTAATCTTCTATGAAATTTCACATAAAAAATCGTACGGGAAGGTAGTTAACAAAACTACCAAAGTTCAAGAAATTTCCAAGACAAATCTGTCTTCTTGCTTTCTTTTCCTTTTCAAACACTTTGCACCATGAAATCAATCCCATTTTGGTTCATTTGTGAAACCAAAGTCCAAGAAACATTTCAAAAACAATTGATAGTTGGTTGACATCAAACTTTTCAAAGCAAAGCATCTCACAAACAACCAAATCAGTTGGCCAGCAAAAAAGTAGGGTTTTCCAACTCTGCTGCAGTTTACAAATTGCACCATATCGCACTCAATAAAACTTGGAATTGAGAATGGTTGGTGGCATTGAAAACTAGATTCAAAAGGCTACATTTCATTAGAAGAAGTCGTTTCGAAAATCAGTTCATAGGTAATTCGAATTCAGGTGACAAGTTGCAGCTTCCCACTGCTATTCGAACAGAATAGCATAACAGAACAGACAACTTTGGTGAACCACTACGGATCACTCAGTTCGAATTAGAAAGTGAATTTTATACTGTTGGAAAGATAAAAATGTCTAGTTTCAAATGCCGCAAATGGCACTCAATTTTGACTTTTGTACATATAGATATGTTCAATTAAAGAGACGCTGTTCATCAGCCCAGAACACGTTTTCCAGGTTTCTATAAATTTCGAAAATTCAACTTTTGCTCAACCAATTCAAATGATTTTTGGTAGAAACTTTCTACACATAATATATAACATATATCTATCAGTTTCACAATCATTTGAGCCCCCAAAATTCGAAATACAGGTACGGCAAAAACAGGACAGATTTGTCTAGCATTCCTGCGAAATTTTTCCTTCGATTCCTCTCTTCCTTTTCAAATCTTAACACTCATCTACACACTAACACACATATTATCATCATATAAGCCCATACAACCAAGGTGGGAATTCATAGAGCCCACTTCAACCAATCCAATCCAAGTAACAACAACAATAATGAAGCTACAAGCTTCAAAACCAAGAATAAACCCACTAAAGCCAAGAATAAAAGATTGGATGGTGTTGGATGATTACCTCCTAACCTTGAGAGAAACCAGAAATTTTTGCACCACTAAAGCTCTAAGAAACCGCAAGGATGATGCCTTTCTTCTAGCTTAAGTGAATCTCCAAGTAATTTATGAGTTGAATGCAAAGTTTGAGATGAAATGGAGGAAGATTTGAAGTAAAAATGGAGTGAGCTTCTTCCTTTCTTTTTTTTCTTGCTGTTCGGCCGGCACTAATAGAGTGAGGAGAAGGGTTTTGATGTTATGTGAAGCTTACTTGAGAAGCTTAAGGTTTTGGGCAAAATTCTAACAAAGTCAACTCGTAATCGTGCTCGCGCGCGCGTTTCGTATCCAATTTCTCTTGGATTTGTTTCAATTGTGCACTAAACCTCTATTGTAATTCCTTTAATACTATAATTATTCACTCTTAGTAGTCTAGTATTAGTTTCTTAAATCTCCACTTAGCCGTTCCGGCTCGATTTACGTGAACTTCCAATTCGCGCGCGTTAAAGCGAAATTGAAAAGAAATTCTTATAACGATAATATAATTAACTAATACTAGGGTAAATAATTATAAAAATAACTATTTTTAAAAATAAAATATGAGTCCTCAAATCTCCAAGGTCATTGCACTCTCAGATCGAATATTGCCTCAAAAACGTGTATTCGCTATTCCTTACTAAACGAGTCTCCGAAAAATAAATTTTGCTAACGAAACGTTTTAAAAACATAAGGGAGACATTGTTCCATACATGTGGACTTAAAATGGTTGAAATAAATTATTCGAAGAAAACGGGTGAGTAAATAATTAAATAAGCCAGTAAAATAAGATAAAATAAGAAAATTTTGGGTCCTCACAATATTTGTATAAATTCACAATAAATAAAAAAAGACCGTGCTAAGGCACGGGTAAAATTCTAGTTAGAATTTATAATATGAAGAGACTCTAATCAATAACTATGGTAAGATTCTTTTCTACTTGATATGCAAAAAAAAAAAATTGTTCCTTAAAATGTTGGACAAATTGAATCGAAAACTATTTTTGAGATTAGATTTGTATCATAAACATATTTTATAGAGAGTCATTTAATAACCAAATATACTTATTCAATTTATTTATACATTATTATTATATATATATATTGGCACATATATATTTTTAGAAACTATACTTAGTGAATGACTATTTGATATATGTACTGAGTCAAAAATTCTAGTCATAAGTTGTTTGGGAAATAAAATTATTAAATCTTTGATGCACATTTTATTCTTTTTCTTTTGGATTTTTCTAACGGGTGCTCTTATGGCACTTATTAACACACCTAGTATTCACTTAACCTACCATATACATACACATGCTAACATTTATTATTCTCTTTTTCATTTATGTACTTTTCCTATGAAATCTTGCCAATGCTCCATTGTATTTATTTACTTTTTCTAATTAATTTTATATTTCCAAAAAATATAACACCTGAAATATATCTTAATGAGTGCCCTATAGGCACCGGTTAGATAAACCGTTTTTTTTTTCAAAAAGTATGTAAAATTGTGTATTGTAAGAAATTTCTAAAATATTTATTGACTAGGTGTGCTGTAATAATACTGGTAGTAATAATATTAGATAGTTCAAAAATGTTTGCAGCATAAGATCTAATTGTCGTAAACCTTGAAATATGTCAACAAGATTTCAAGGTTCCATATATATTGCATGCATTGCATAATAGAGTAAAACTCTAGAATGCCCGAACTGGATTCAACAAAATTCCAAGGTTCCATATATAATGCCTGCATTTCCATAATAGGATAAAATTGTAGAATACCCGAACTGGATTTAGTTGTTTGGTCCATCACGTTTTCACTGAACCCTCTAATTTTCTTAATACTTTCAATTTTCTATACACTATACTTCAAATAGACATAAGATTATCCATAAGTCTGACATCCGAAATGATCAACTTAGAATATACTACGGAAATCGAAACTTATAAAAAGAACACCAAAAACACCCTCTATACCGTTTCAACATAAGATTTACATATAGTCACAAACATATTTGCTTACTAAAAGTAATCATTGTCACAATACATGGGTTCCTTCCAGTATATTAGTAACCTAAAGTTTTAATACCATTAAATGTTAACAAAATCCCTTATTTCCTTTTAGTCCTTTATCCATCTCCTTCCAATTCTCAAAACCGATAATGTCTCAAACAACATTTCACAGATTTCTAGATCATGTAACCTAAATTGTGATACCATTGAATATCACTCCCCAAATTTGCGTCCCTAGACCAGATTTGCAATGAGGCATGCCATACTTGTGAGACCTTACTCCCACGAATACATGGCATCATGATCATAATCTATAAAATTTCACAAAAATTTAAAACTTATAATTACTTAAAAATACATACTATATTCAGATCGATACATTCGTCAAATGCCTTACTCTAACTTACGAGAATATAAACACCTTTCTATTCCTCTCTCTCTCTCTCATCTTCTAAACATACACGATTTGACTTCCTTGATCTACAAGAAAAATAAAGAAGATGTGGGTTGAGTGGAGCAAATGTGTGTTAATTAATGCGAAGCACATAAAGAAGATGTGTGTTGAGTGACATGTGTCCAGTAGATAGCATTTACTCCCCTGCTGGATCATGTAGCTATATACATATTATATATTTTCAAATTCAGTCATACAATGCCACGTGCATATATCAAATAAAACATTTCATAGATATGAGATATGTTCGACATGTCACTTAATCCCACAAGTTCTAGAGGAAGCCATGCCGAATGTGGCATGAAAACATATAACATGACATGATCATATTTATTAAACATTCTTGCAAATAGTAAAACATGTCAACCATGTCATTTGACTTCATAAAACATAGCTTATAAATAAGTACATGTAAGATCCGATTCTCAGTACTCAACTTAGAGATTAAAACCCCTTCTAAAAGGGCGATCAAGAGATTTTACGTAAACCGCTTGCCCATATAACATAATGTAAGTCAATCTGTCGAGTATAACAGCTATCATGACTATCAATCGGTCAGGCACAATGGCTACCATGACCATATAAATTAGGACTATAGCCCCTGCCGTCTATTTTATGACCGTCCAGAGCTTTTTGTAACATAAAATCTTTTCACATGTCATATGCACATTTATTTCATTTTATGAAAATATGCCACTCATTTCATATTTTATAGTATAGCAAAAGATTTCAAATAGGCATACATGACAGTTTACATACATCAAAATAAAACATTTAATTTGAGAAAATTCACACTTAACATTTCACATATATCAAAATAAAACATTCAATTGAGAAATTCATACTTAACATTTCAGAAAACACAGAAGGGTAAGCACCACCTGCCTCAAACTATTTGATAGAAGAGATCTTAATGTGCCTTACAATTGCTTCACATCTATTGTCAATAACATGTATATCGTAATTAGATCTCAAGTCTTGCTTTTAAAGTACCTAATCCTATCTTAAATAACCGTAAAAAACATATAAGGACCTTCTATAGAATTTAGTTGTAAAGTTTACTAAAATAGAAGATTTGTGTTTTTGGAAAGTTTCCAAATTTAGAAGGTTTCCCTTTTTAGAAAGTGCCTTGATTTGGTTATCCAAAAACAAAGCGTTATTGATTTATTTATTTATTTGACTTATCTATATATCTATTTATATATTTATTTATTTATATAGTTTATTCATTTATTTATGTATTTAACTTATTTATTTATTAATATTTATTGTTTTTTTTTGTTGAAATGTCCCGCATTAGTTCGAGTCAAATTTGAATTTAATGTTTTGGACCTAGAGTTATGCCCATTAATAAAAAGATTTTTTTTAATCTTTGGATTGACAATTTACTTCAACACATAAAAGAGTCTTTGAATTCATTTAACCAAAACTAAGTCTTTATGATGATGTTGGACTTTTAAAATAAATTCTTTGAAGTGTCTAAATAGATTTCGATCCTTACAATAAATCTGGGCTTTTACCAATAGTCAAATTATAAGAACAACATGGTCTCATTAATTTGGACTTTTCAATACATTATTATATTTCATTGGGTTAATTCTGAAACACTTAGGACTCAATTTAACCAATAAAAATAGTTAATTAAAAAACCAGTCCAATGTCAAACCTTTTTGGGCCATAAAGGAATATTTCAATATATTTTAATTGCTTTGTCATGATTATCTTAGAACTTTAAGGGCCATTCTGTAATTTATGAAAACTTTGAAAACTAAAACGAAGTATGGAGTTGCCTTCTACCTCTCAATCAACTTCAGTAACAAACAAATCATCACCTCCACTTTCAAGACAACGCCAGCCCTTCAAAAATTCATCTATTTTCTTTTCACTTCAAAATTCTCAAGTTTTCTCATGAATTTTCTATGCCCAAAATCTTAAAAGTTTGCTGCTAAATAACACAATGTCTTCACTAATAGTCCTATGGAATTGTAATGCTTTGTTTTAATTCAATTAGGGTTCATGGTAAAAATCTTTCTTTCTTTTTTCTTTTCCTTTTGCAAATTCAAGTTTCAGAGCCCACTATTAGAATGGAAAACTGTAAATGATGGGCTTGTGGATCCAGCTCATTTGGTGGACCAATTATAACAAATCCACATGTTAATGAGTTTGGTCAATTTTGACCAAATAAAATGGGGAAACCAAGTCTTGTGACTTGAGAAATCAACAATCAAGGAATAAAAAGTTACAGCCGCCACTTTTCCTTTGAAAGAGAGAAAAGCGAAGACAGAGAAAAGAGTGAATTGGGAGAAAAGAAGCTAAAGAGCGAAAAATTTCAAGGTCTTGATTGGAGGGTGATTGAAGCCCAATTGAGACGAAATTTTAACCACATGATTCTCTCATCGAGCTCTACCCATCTACTAGTTCGGATTTTGGATTTTCTCTTCATTTGGTAACACCCTTCCAAACCTACTTCTTTAACAGTTATAGTTTGGGAGATGAATTTGTAGCTATTTTACTTGATTGATTTTAGTGATATTATTGTCATTCGAATATTTCACGTAGACCTGTATATTCTTATTATTGTAATAGTGGAGATTTTTTACTGGACTAGATCCCAAGATTTTTTCCAATTTGGGGGTTTTCACATTAAAAAAACCTTGGTATATTGTACCTTTTTATTTTTCTGCATTTTATTATTATTATTGGTATCATTATTTAGTGATTTGATTTATTCCTATTTTAACTTGTATTTGGAAAAAGAGTAATTTGTCCTAATTTAATTCTGATATTGTGTGCCTGCATCGGTACCCCTTACCAACAAAGTGGTATCAGAGCAGTCAGGTTGGGCTGCTCATCTGTACTGATTAAAATGGATGATAAAATTGAATGCAACTAATTATTCAATTTGAAAGTTTAGAATGGAAGATTAATTATATTGTAGAGATTTGTTTGAACTTGTTCTAGGAGATAAGGATAGCCCAAGTGATATGAGTGATGAAAATGGGTTGTTATGCACAGAAAAACTATTGGTAATATGCAAAAGTGTTTTTCAATACTTTGCTAATAAAATTATAAGCTGATGTAATGTAGAAAAAGTTAGAAAGTATGTATGAAAGCAAGACCGATTTAAATAAAAGCCTCTTGTCTGAAGAAGATTACTTGGATGAGACATAAAGATGGTGCAGATATGACTAAGTATCTGAGTAATTTTTAATACTTGATAAACCAATCAATTGAACTTGGATGATGAGGTGCAAGCTTTGCTATTGTTCAGTTAACTGCCAGATAGTTGGGAGACAATGGTGGGGTCTGTCAGCAATTTAGTTCCAAATGGTGTGTTGACCATATATATAGTAAAAGAGGTTGTGATGAATGAAGAACTCAGGAGAAAGGAACAAGAAATTGTGAATGAATCCGAGGTCCTGGTGATAAAAAAGAATGAAGGAATGGGGAAAAGTAAAAGCAGAGGACCCCACAACAGAAATGACAAATCCAGAGGCAGGTCTAAGTCGTGAAAAAATGATGCATGCTTTTATTGCAAAAAGAAAGAGCATTATATAAAGGAGTGCAGAATCATAAAACGGGAACATGTTGAGAAAAAGAGGAAAGGTAAGGCAAAGGAAAAGGACGATGAAGAAACCACAGCAGTTGTGGTAGCTCATGATGACATGTTTGTATTCTGTGATGATGGTCATGTGAATGTTACCTGTCATGCTAGTGATTTGGTAATTGATTCGGGTGCAACCTACCACATTACTCCTCATAGGCATTTCTTCTCAGCCTACACCAAAGGAGACTTTGGCTATGTCAGGATTACAAATGAAGTGTGAGACTCCGAAATTTTACTTGTCTTTATAGCTCTTATTTTAACTTACTTGCCTTAAATTCTTGGTTGTTTTAATGGTTGAATTTGAGCCAAGGGAGTGAATTTTGTTAAGAAAAGTTTCATAATCTCAAGTTATTAGAAAATCTGAAAATTTTCGCAGAAGGCTCTGCGCAGCGTTGGGAAATTTGCTATAATTTCGTATAGGAAAGTCGGAATTGAGTTCTGTTTGTTGCGTTTGAAACTAGACTCATAGGGTTTCCTACGGTATAAAATTCAGAGTTTGATTCAATCTCTATAATTTCATAAAATTGGCAAAGTTGACTGAAAATTCTGCCCTGCACAAGTAAAAATAGGAATGTTATAGTAGCTTACGGCTCAATTTGGACCAACTTATAAACTGAATCTCTTTAAGGTGTTTTCTAAAGATTATTAGTATTTGAAGTCTACTTTTAATAGGCCAAGTTGTATGAATTTTTTATCATTATAACTCAAGTTATGAATTTTCTAAAGGAATGGTGCATACTAGGGTTTTTTTGGTGCATTTTGGCAGTGTGATCATTTGGTGAGGTGTGTGTACTAAATTTGGTGGATAAGAGCTGGTATTAATTAAGAGGAAGTATGTGATTAGAAGTGCTAATAATAAATTAGTGAATCATAAGTTAAAACAAAAGTACGAGAGAGTTAAGGAAAATAGGCTTGAACCGACGTGCGCCGTTTGTTACCGGTTGAGTACACCACTTGAACAATATTTTCTTACCTTAATCTCCTTGATTTTATTTCATTTAATTCTCCCTAATTTGACCCTTAGACCAGTCGAAATTCTTGACCTAAAAACAAGAGGAAAAGAAAAAAAAACAAGAGGAAAATTGGTGGTGACAAGTGTTGGAAATCCGAGAGATGTTTGACCAAGACCATTTCCTTTCTTCTTATCTTTCTCTTGGACTAATTTTTCTTCATTTCTTGCTTGGTTTAGCCGTGAGTTTGGAGAGAAAAAAGAGAGGAGAGAGCTTCAATTTCCATCTTGATTCTTGCCTTGTTTGAGTTGAAATCACAAAAATAAACCGAACAAACTTGCAACAAGGTGACAAGGAAGCTTGGGGTGGAGTGATCTTGCAGAGGCAGCCTTGGTTTTGTGTTTTTCCTTGAGGTTTGAAGGTATTAAGCTAAGAAACTCTTCTTATCTCTCTTATCTTGCATTTTTTTGGATAGATGACTTGAATATGGAAGTTGTATGGAAGATATCATGGATTTGTGAAATTGGTGGAATTTTCCAGCTTAGGGTTTCATTTTCCAGCCATGATTTGTGTTTTTCAGCTATGATATGATGGTATTTAGCTTTGTTATGGACTTGTGTGAAGATTTATAGCTTTATTGTGACTTTTTACCTTTCAACTAGGAATTTCTAGCTTTAGTTCCACAATTTCAGCTTTAATAGAGAAATCTTCAGCTTTGATATTATGATGATATATGCTAGAAATGAGTTACAATTAGATGGTTTTATGGCCTAGATTAAGAGCTGTTTTATCTTGTTACTTGTGTGTTGATTTGGGGCTGATTTGAGAAGAAAATAAAGCCTTGAAATGGCTAGAAAATTAGGAAAATACAAAGGAAATGCTGTCAGCTTTATTTCTTGAAGTTCAAGCAAGTGAAATTGGAACTTGAGTGGCGATTCTTGGTTGCATTGAACCTAGATTGTTTAGGGTATTTGAGTTCCCCTTAGTAGGGATGTATAAGCAGAAATTTTTGCAAAAACTTATATATTTTATAAAGAGAAAGTAGCGACCGCTTTAAACAAGATTTTCTCGTTTCTTGTACCAAGTTGCGAACTTAAAAGTTTTAAACGCTTCTTTATCGAAACTAAAAAAGCGAACATGAATTTTCTAGAGTTTGATAAGTAAAATGAGTACTACTTGAATGAGTTCTATTTACTTGATTTCTTTAAGCGAAACTCTTATATTTTGAAACCCTAATTGATTTCAAGTTGCTATACGATATTTTATCGCAGATTTTGACTCTAACCAGGGAGTTGAACCTGAACTTGGTTTTGAAAAAGCAGCAAATCATTGGTGAGTGTTCCAGCTGCATGTTCCCTGCTCATTGTTGCTAGAAATTTACTAAACACCTGATTTGACATTCATAGACGAGTGTGTACTTATCACACTTGACCTAACTCAACTAAACACTTGATATTTCATTCATGCATGTACAAGTAACATGATTTGCATGTTACCTGTATATTGACTTGAAATACTTGAAATGCGTGGAAATGTGGCATGCTAGGCATTATTTGTGACTTGGTCAGGGCTAGGCGAGTGTGCCCTTATTCGCACTCGTCCTCCCCTTCTTGAATGATCTTGTACTTATTTGAACTTGATTGACCTGTATTTGTGTTTATACTTGTGCTTGACTTGTAGGTGCTGAGCGACAGCATGTACCATACTCAATCCGAGTGGGAGGTGCCTCTCATTCCGTCTCCATACTTTTATCTTGATTAAGTCGATTGGAGATGTTATCTCATCGACTATACTGACAGCTTGGGAACCCAAACCCCACTGGCTAGTTAATTGAGTCGAGCCGGCAGAAGCCTGGTCGATTAGATAACAAACCATAGGTGTCCTGTTCTGTCGAGTGGAGTGTTATCTCCTCAACTAATTGGTATGCTCGAGTATTACCACCAGTGTTTATCTTGGAATTCGGGCCCGGTAGGGGGTTTGACTGGTGGACGGAGATTGGAGTTGAGTGGTGCTCTACTGGACTTGTTATAATTCCATGGTTGACGGAGTGTCAACAGATTTTGAATAAGTGGCCACGGAACCTGCTCTCGAGAGCAGACTGTATCCTTTTACTTAGAAATGTTGGATATCTAATAATTTGCTATTTGAAGTGTTATTGCTCATTTTTATGAACTCTTATACTCGCTAGGTAAGGACCCGGATTTTATTTTCTTACTTTTATAATATTTTAATGGCTTAATTAATTATTTATTCACCCGTTTACTCCGAATAATTTATTTCATTCATTTTAAAACCCATTTGTATGCAAAAATGTCTCTTTTATATTTTTAAAACGTTCCGTTCGCGAATTTAATTTTTCTACGGCTCGCTTATCGAGAAATAGCAAATACACGTTTTTCGAGGTAATATTTGATCCGAGAGTGCAATGATCTTGGAGATTTGAGGACTCAGGTTTTCATTCTTAATTTAGTCATTTTATAAGTTATCTGTCCTAGAGTTAGTTAATTATATTTTAGTGGCGTGAATTACCCTTAAGTTTCGCTCTATCACGCGCGAATCGGAAGTTCGCGTAAATCGAGTCGGAACGGTTAAGTGGAGATTTAAGAAACTTATACTGGACTACTAAAAGTGAATAATTATAGTGTTAAAGGAACTACATTGGAGGATTAGTGCACTAGTATAACAAACGAGAGAGAAAACAGTGGTACAATACCCGCGCGCGACACTATTAAGAGTTGACTTTTGAAGAGCTTTTGGCCACAAAATTCATTAAGCCTCCAAAGGAAGATTCACTCAACACAAAACCCTCTCTCTTCTCTCTCTTAGTGCCGGCTGAACTCCTCAAGGAAGGAGGAGAGAAAGCTCTTCATCTATCTTGCTCATTCTTGCTCCTAATTACTTCTAACTTTGCATCCAACCTCAAAACCACTTGGAGATTAACCTTGACTTGGAGGAAAGCTTCATCTTGTGGTTTTCTTAGGAGCTTTAGTGGTGAAAAATTTCTGGTTTCTTCAAGAACAAAGAGGTAGCCATCATCAACTTTGAATCTCTCCATTTAATGCAAGATTTGCGGTTGGTTGAGCAAGGGTTTGAACCTTATGCATGAATCTAGGTAGCGGACTTGAGGAGTTTAAATTATTGCTTTAATCTTTAGGTAGAGGTCTTGAGGTGGCCTATTGGTAGCTGGCTTGAGGTGTAAATTGCTTGCTTTTGATTGTTATGTGTTTAGATGGAAAGAATACGGTTAGAAATGAAGAGAAAATCGAAGGAAAGTTGGTGCATGAAACTGGCCGAATCTGTCCTGTACTTGTCTTGAATTCGGCCAAACTGGCTGAATCTGTCCTGAAATTGTTGGTTATTGGACTGTGAAATTGGTTGATATGTGTTGTGTATTATGTGTAGAAAGTTTCTACCAAAAATCATTTGAATTGGTTGAGCAAAACTTGAATTTTCGAAACTTGAAGAAATCTGGAAAACATGTTCTGGGCAGCTGAACAGTGCCCCTTTGATCGAATATATCTCTTTGTACAAAAGTCAAAATTGAATGCCATTTGTGGAATTTGAAACTAGACATTTGTATCTTTCCAACGGTATAAAGTTCACCTTCTAGTTCGAACTGAGTGAACCGTAGTGATTCAATAAAGTTGACTGTCGTGTTAAAGTTATCTGTCCAAGAGGAATGGAGAGCTGCATTTTGTGGCTCTATTTTCTCTCACTTGTGAACTGATTTTGGAAATAATATCTTCTGATGAAATGTAGCCTTTTGAATCTAGTTTCTAACGCCACCAACCATTCCCAATTTGAACTTGTATTGAGTGAGTTATGACCTGATTTTGAAAGTACGATAAAGCTGGAAATCCCTTCCTTCTTGCTGGCCGACTGGTCTAGCTTGATGTGGGATGTTTTGTTTCGAAAATCTTGATATCCATTGCTTGTAAATTGCTTATTAAATGTTTCTAGAACACTGGTTTAAAAAATGAACTAAATTGGAGTTGATTTCATTGGGCAAAATGTTTGAAAAAGAAAGAAAAGCAAGAAGACAGATTTGCTTTGAGAATTTCCTAAACTTTGGTAGTTTTGTTAACTCCCTTCCCGTACAAGTTTTTACGTGAAAATTGATAGTGAAGTAGTCCTCATATGGAAGTTTGAGTGTACCAAATTTGGTGATATTCTAAAACCATTTCGATGCCCAACTGAAGTCCCAAAATTTGCCTTTCAAATCTGGAAAATTTACCGAACCGCCCACAATTTTAGCCGATTTTGAGCTACTATATCTTGATTCTCAGAACTCCAAACTTAGTTCCGTTTGTTTTGTTGGAAACCTTGATTGGAGCTCTTAATGTGTTATGAATTTCAAGGGCTGATTCATTTTCTATGAGTTTTGCCAAATTTCCAAAATTTGCCGAAAAACATGATTGAAATTGTCTTGCTTGTTCAGGTCAGCCACTTTGGGCTAAAAATTGAATGTCTTCCATTTAGAATTTTGGAAAAGTGTCTTCTAGGGACTTTTATTACTTTAGATCTAGTTTCCAACAGTACCAAGTTTTCCAATTTTAGACCTACGGAGTGCAAGATTCGATTTTCCAAAGATTGTCGTGCAAAACTGAAATTTCTTGATTTCATATGAAATGAGTTTTTGAGAACTCATTACTCCTTCTCGATATTGATTGATCATTTTCAACTTGATTTCATGGAGGAAATCAGTTTCTCTTGTATTATTAAACCCTCACTTTTGAATCTCGATTTTTGAGATGTTGAGGTTTTTCGAAACGTTGTATTAGTTTGAAAATGAATGTACATTCTTCCTTGTTTGGCAGGGAGTTTGTAAGTATTTATGAGTGATTGTTAATTGTTATTTGTTCAGGCGCTCAAGAGGATCTTGAAGAGAATTCCGGAGCCGACTACTAAAGACTTTTTGCACTTACTCCCTTATTTTGATTTGGTGAGCGTCAAGTGCATGTTAAATGCTTATGTGATTGAAATGTGAATTGTATAAGTGTTATACATGATACGTAAACTTGTCGAGACGAGTGTATACTTTATCGCTCTCATTCTATTTTAAGTGATGCTACAATTGAGTTGTGCTATGTGAATTGATATTCGAATTGTGTGAAGTGAATTGTTATGTGAATTAAGTGAAGTGTTGCTATTGCAAACCATATTTGTGTTGTGATGTCGAGTGGAGTGAACCTCTTCGACTTATGTGTATACTCGTGGGGACGTCCTCGTCCTCTCTTTCTTTTAATTATGCGATACTTGTTATATAAATATACTTGATCGGCAATTGTTCATAAACATGTTTAACTCGTAAGCCCTGAGCAGATGCATGTACCACACCAATCTGGGTGGGAGGTGCCTCTCATATCGTCTCAGTGCTATAATCGGTTCCCTGAGCGATAGCATGTACCACACCAATTTGGGTGGGAGGTACCTCTCATGTTGACTCAAAACCTTAAACAAATAATCGGTTCTTTGAGCGATAGCATGTACCACATCGATTCGGATGGGAGGTACCTCTCATGTCGACTGAGTACCATAAACAATTGTAATCGGTTCCCTGAGTGATAGTATGTATCACACCGATTCGGGTGGGAGATACCTCTCATGTCGACTCAGAAGCATAATCAGAGTATAAGTCGATTGGAGCGATGTCTCATCGATCACTTATTTCTCTGAGCGGTAGCATGTACCACACCGATTCGGGTGGGAGGTACCTCTCATGTCGACTCAGAACCATAAATAGAGTAAGTGAAATTCTATAGAATTAAATACCTACTCGATTGACGGAGTGTCATCACGTGGAGGTATTGGATCGAACTTGGGTAAAGCAATTGGAAATTAGCTCCTGAGAGCTCCTGTATCCTACTCAAGTGTGTTTAATTGTTAATCGTGAATTACTTGAATGTTATAGCTTTACTCCTTGTACAAGTGTTATTATTACTTGAACTACGTGTTTGCATGCTTTTCTTGGCCTCACTGAGCGTTAATTCATCCTATTCCATTGTTATTCCTTAACAGGAAAGTGACGTGAAGGAAGTGATTGGAAGATACTAGTGAAGGCTAGTCTTTTGTGTAGTTTGGTATGTTGTAACTTATCTTTGGGGAAATTGTGAGATTTGGAACTCGATGTAGTTGACTGAGATTTATATCCACGAATATACTTGTGCAATGAAATATTATAGTCATGTTATTATTTTGGCATATTTAGATGAAATCATTGGAATTGATCTGTCTTTCATTTGAGGATTGAAGTGAGTCCCGGCGAGAAATGGGCAGGCGGTCCGCCGAACCCTTTGGTTCACCTTAAGGGGAGGTGGGGTCGTCACACGCTACTTTGATATTTCAAGTTTTATACAATGGTCAACTCGCTACTTGGGTTTGTATGATGTTTTGGAACCTCACTGAGTTTTGGCTCATCCTATTAGTTTTGTTTTCCTTACAGGTAAGACGAGCATTGGCGTGAGACTGGTACAGGCTGGTGTCATCTAGTTTTGACTTTTGTGATTGTACTTGCGCTAGTGCTCAATTAGGATTGAAGTTATCTAGAATTTGAATCTTTTGTTATATTGGGAAATATATGAATGTTTGAGATAGAATTGGGTATAAATGTACATCCTAAATTTGGGAACTGTTGTTTCATTTACTTTTGAAGTTGTAACCCATTTTATTGAAGTGAGTGAGCGAGTCCTGGCGAGAGTTGGACAGGCGGTCCGCTAAACCTTGGGATACGCCTTAGGGGGAAGTGGGGTCGTCACAGGTGGTATCAGAGTTGTTTCGCGTGGTCTCTGCGCGGGGTGAGTTTGGGCCAAGTGGTGATATGGTCCCAATTATATAAATAAGTATAAAGGACTAAGTGCTCTTCATGAGCGTAAGTTGTAAATCATGAAAGTTATAAGCATAAAACCTTTATCATGATACTTGAGAAAGCTAAATATATATGTCAGGTAGGAATCTTAAACTTGGATGATTTGCACTTGGGAGCGTACGGCCTGAGATGTGAATTCTCCTAATTTCGGATTCTTGTACCCGAATACCAAAAGTGGAGAGCACTAGAATAAGTATCGATATCTCGATTGAATTTGAGATAAATTTGGATGGTAAAAGTCAAGGCGTGAAAGATTCTTGTATTGGACTTGAGATTGAACTGATCAAGGAGAGTGGATCAATGAGTGTCGTCATGGATTAGTTTCGTGCATGTCTGGCTAGAGTTTCTATGGATGATGGCTAGTTTTGTGGTCGTCGTGAATGTTAAGGCGCTAGTATTGCAGCTTGTTTCATTTCTCCTGTACCTGTGTATCCTTGTTTCGTGTTTTCATGATTTTGTTACGATTTGATTACTGTTATATATGTATTTCTTTTGAACTTGTGTTAACTCTTGCTTGACTATTTTTTTTCTATTTTCTACCCTTCTACGATACCGCATAGGAACTGGACTTTGATTCCTATTTAAGTTTTGGATTATGTATGGGATTTTGGGGACAAAAATGTGAGTTCTATACTTGTATACGAATTTTGGCGGAATTAGGATAACCACCCTGATGGAGGATGAAAACGGCACTATTGAAGGGTAAGAGGTTATAGTTTCTTCTTGAACAATTTATAAGTGAGTGTATAATAGAGAGTGAGTTAGAGTGCGGAACTTCTACTTTAAGGAATATAATTCCACATTTTGATTTATGGATAAGCGATGACAGTAATCCTCGTGAAAAGACCCAAGAATAGGAGTAAGTACTTATGTTTAGATTTCGTATCTACCTCAGTAGAGTATAGTTAAGATTCATATTTACTAGGTGACTTGCAAGCAAAAGAATGAAAGAGTAATATGGCCAGAGTTTCTAATTGTGATTAGTTATTTATTCCGATCTTTTGATTTTCCTGGCAGGCTATCATTTGACCTTAAGGGAATCGATGATATGACAAATTTGGAAGGTATGCATAAGGAAATAGACATCCTTCGAATGGAGGTGGAATTCCAAAAGAAATTGGCTGACTACTGGGAAGGACACTGGAAACAAGAGTATGCGGAGAAAATTGGGTTGCTACATAAGAACGTGGAATTAGAAAAGAAATATAAAGGGATCCTAGAAGAGGTGCGGAATAAGTTTGAATTGGTACATTCGCCTAGTCAAGTAGTATATCAAGACCTTCATAGTAATCAAGTTGAAAGGGGTGAAGGAAATTCCTACGATACTAGAGAGAAACGTAAAGCGACTAGCGAAGATGAACTCGCTATGAAGTATAAAGAGAAGGAGAAAACAAAGAATGGACATTTCAAGAAGAGGTGCATGGCTGCTTAGTGTGAAACCTGTAACAAAATTCATACTGGATTATGTTATTTAAAAACTGGTGCATGTTTCAAATACGGCCAACTTGGATATCAAGTGAGGAACTGCCCAAGATAAATGAATTTCATGAGGGTGAAACTGTTATAATAGTTAAGATTAGCAATTAGTGATATTTTACTTGAAATAGCTATATTTATTAGACTATGTATAGTGAAAAATTTATATATAAGTTGTATCTCCGTTAGAAACAGTGAACATAGTGCCTGATGTTTTGATTAGTGATATTAAACATCTGTGTTTGTTTGGAGTTAAATCCCTATCCATGATTCAATTTCTGTACCTTGTTCTTGGATTTGAACAAGAATTTTTTTTAGTTAATAATGAAGGAAGGCAGTTCGATTAAAGAAAATAGCATATTGCCAGTGTACTGTGTTTGATTTCAAAATCTAGCAGAAGTAGTAACCAAGTTTCGTAGTTATCGCTTTCTCTTTTCATCGGGTTTTTAAGCCTATATTACCCTACACATTTTAATATCTTTGTGAAACTTCTTTAGCATATTAGCTTAACCCTTACGTGATAAGATTTTCCCTCTAGGTAAGTTTGTAGCAGTACTATGAGTAAGAGAAAGTCACTTAGGAATTGGAGGAAAATCCTGTAACGTCAAGTTTTGTGCGAGCAAAGATTAGAATTTCGAGGACGAAATTCTTTTAAGGGGGAGAGAGTGTGAGGCCCCGAAATTTTACTTGTCTTTATAGCTCTTATTTGAATTTACTTGCCTTAGATTTTTGGTTGTTTTAATGGTTGAATTTGAGCCAAGGGAGTGAATTTTATTAAGAAAAGTTTCATAATCTCAAGTTGTTAGAAAATCTAGAAATTTTCGCAGGAGACTCTACGCAGCTTTGGGAAATTGGCTATAATTTCGTATAGGAAAGTCGGAATTGTGTTCTATTTGTTGTGTTTGAAACTAGACTCATAGGGCTTCCTATAGTATAAAATTTAGAGTTTGATTCAATCTCTATAATTCCAGAAAATTGGCAAAATTGACTGAAAATTCTGCCGTGCACAAGTAAAAATAGGAATGTTATAGTAGCTTACGGTTCAATTTGGACCAACTTATGAACTGAATCTCTTTGAGATGTCTTCTACAGATTATTAGTATTTGAATTCTACTTTTAATAGGCCAAGTTGTATGAATTTTTGATAATTATAACTCAAGTTATGAATTTTTTAAAGGAATGGTGCATACTTGGATTTTTGGTGTGTTTTTGGCAGTGTGATCACTTGGTGAGGTGTGTATGCTAAATTTGGTGGATAAGAGAAGGTATTAATTAAGAGGAAGTATGTGATTAGAAGTGCTAATAATAAGTTAGTGAATCATAAGTTAAAACAAAAGTACAAGAGAGTTAAGGAAAATAAACTTGAACCGACGTGTGCTGTTTGTTACCGGTTGAGTACGCCGTTTGAACAATATTTTCTTACCTTAATCTCCTTGATTTTATTTCATTTAATTCTTCCTAATTTGACCCTTAGACCAGCCAAAATTCTTGACCTAAAAACAAGAGGAAAAGAAAAAAAACAAGAGAAAAATTAGTAGTGACAAGTGTTGGCAATCCAAGAGATGTTTGACCAGGACCATTTCGTTTCTTCTTATCTTTCTCTTGGACTAATTTTTCTTCATTTCTTGCTTGGTTTGGCCGTGAGTTTGGAGAGAAAAAAGATAGGAGAGAGCTTCAATTTCCATCTTGATTCTTGCCGTGTTTGAGTTGAAATCACAAAAATAAACCGAACAAACTTGCAACAAGGTAACAAGGAAGTTTGGGGTGGAGTGATCTTGTAGAGGCAGCCTTGGTTTTGTGTTTTTCCTTGAGGTTTGAAGGTATTAAGCTAAGAAACTCTTCTTATCTCTCTTATCTTGCATTTTATGGGATAGATGACTTGAATATGGAAGTTGTATGGAAGATATCATGGATTTGTGAAGTTGGTGGAATTTTTCAGTTTAGGGTTTCATTTTCCAGCCTTGATTTGTGTTTTTCAGCTATGATATGATGGTATTTAGCTTTGTTATGGACTTGTGTGAAGATTTATAGCTTTATTGTGACTTTTTAGCTTTCACCTAGGAATTTCCAGCTTTAGTTCCACAATTTCAGATTTAATAGAGAAATTTTCAACTTTGATATTGTGATGATATATGTTAGAAATGAGCTACGATTAGATGATTTTATGGCCTAGATTAAGAGTTGTTTTATCTTGTTACTTGTGTATTGATTTGGGGCTGATTTGAGAAAAAAATAAAGCCTTGAAATTGCTGGAAAATTAGGAAAATACAAAGGAAATGCTGTCCATTTTATTTCGTGAAGTTCAAGCAAGTGAAATTAGAACTTGAGTGGTGATTCTTGGTTGAATTGAACCTAGATTGTTTAGGGTATTTGAGTTCCCCTTAGTAGGGATGTATAAGCAGAAATTTTTGCCAAAACTTATATATTTTATAAAGAGAAAGTAGCGACCGCTTTAAACAAGATTTTCTCGTTTCTTGTACCAAGTTGCGAACTTAAAAGTTTTAAACGCTTCTTTATCGAAACTAAAAAAGCGAACATGAATTTTCTAGAGTTTGATAAGTAAAATGAGTACTACTTGAATGAGTTCTATTTACTTGATTTTCTTTAAGCGAAACTCTTATATTTTGAAACCCTAATTGATTTCAAGTTGCTATACGATATTTTATCGCAGATTTTTGACTCTAACCAAGAAGTTGAACCTGAACTTGGTTTTGAAAAGCAGTAAATCATTGGTGAGTGTTCCAACTGCATGTTCCCTACTCATTGTTGTTAGAAATTTACTAAATACCTGATTTGACATTCATAGGCGAGTGTGTACTTTTCGCACTTGACCTAACTTAACTAAACACTTGATATTTCATTCATGTATGTTCAAGTAACTTGATTTGCATGTTACCTGTATATTGACTTGAAATACTTGAAATGCGTGGAAATGTGGCATGCTAGGCATTATTTGTGACTTGGTCAGGGCTAGGCGAGTGTGCCCTTATTCGCACTCGTCCTCCCCTTCTTGAATGATCTTGTACTTATTTGAACTTGATTGACCTGTATTTGTGTTTATACTTGTGCTTGACTTGTAAGTGCTGAGCGGCAGCATGTACCACACTCAATCCGAGTGGGAGGTGCCTCTCATTTCGGTCTCCGTACTTTTATCTTGATTGAGTCGATTGGAGATGTTTATCTCATCGACTATTCTGACTGCTTTGGGAACCCAAACCCCACTTGCTAGTTAGTTGAGTCGAGCCGACAAGGTTCTGGTCGATTAGATAATGAACCATGGGTCTCCTGTTCTGTCGAGTGGAGTGTTATCTTCTCGACTAATTGGTATGCTCGAATATTACCACCAGTGTTTATCTTGGAGTTCGGGCCCGGTAGGGGGTTGACTGGTGGACGGAGATTGGAGTTAAGTGGTGCTCGATTGGACTTGTTATAATTCCATGGTTGATAAAGTGTCAACAAGATTTTGAATAAGTGGCCACGGAATCTGCTCCTGAGAGCAGACTGTATTCTTTTACCTGGAAATGTTGGATATCTAATAATTTGCTATTGAAGTGTTATTGCTCATTTTTATGAACTCTTATGCTCGCTATTTTGATATTTCAAGTTTTATACAATGGTCAACTCGCTACTTGGGTTTGCCTGATGTTTTTGGAACCTCGCTGAGTTTTGGCTTATCCTATTAGTTTTGTTTTCCTTACAGGTGAGACGAGCATTGGCGTGAGGCTGGTACAGGCTGGTGTCATCTAGTTTTGACTTTTGTGATTGTACTTGCACCAGTGCTCGATTAGGGTTGAAGTTATCTAGAATTTGAATCTTTTGTTATATTGAGAAATGTATGAATGTTTGAGATAGAACTGGGTATAAATGTACATCCTAAATTTGGGAACTGTTTTTCATTTACTTTTGAAGTTATAACCTGTTTTTTTGAAGTGAGTGAGCATGTCCTGACGAGAGTTGGGCAGACGGTCTGCTAAAGCTTGGGGTACGCCCTAGGGGGAAGTGGGGTCGTCACATGAAGTCTCGTGCAAAATTGTTGGCATGGAAACATATATTTGGACATTAGATATCGGGTACCAGTTGGTCTTGAGAAATGCTCGACATATTCCTAATACTTGCCTTAATCTTGTTTTTACAAGAAAGTTTGATGATGAGGGCTACCACAGTTTGCAAGATGGAGGCAAATGAAAATTCAACAAAGAAAATCTCGTTGTTGCTAGAGGAAGGAAGCAGAGTACCCTCTACTTGATGCAAGCCAAGTTGGGGAAGGAAGAAATGAATGCAATTCATGATTCCTTTATTGACCTTTCGCATAGGCGACTTGGACACATGAATGAAAAGGGGATTCAGACACTTGTTCGCAAGCAGTTCCTACCTAAAGTTAGAGGTAATGCACTTAAACATTGTGTTGACTGCATTTATGGGAAACAACACAGAGTTGCATTTCAAAACTTTTTTCAATCTAGAAAATTGAATTCATTAGAATTGGTGCACACTGATGTTTGCTATATGAAAGATAGGGCTCTTGGTGGTGCTATTTAATTTGTAACTTTTATTGATGATTTTGCTAGAAAAGTTTGGTGTTTTGTTTTGAAATCCAAAGATTAGGTTTTGGATGTGTTTAAAGATTTTCATAGCAAAGTTGAGAAGGAGACTGGCAAGCAGTTAAAGTGTGTTCTTGCTAACAATGGTGGTGAGAATAGGGGACCATCTGAAAGCTACTGCAAGTCCCAGATCAGATTAGAAAAGATAGTACCAAAAAACTTCTCAAGAAAATGGAATAGCAGAGAGGATGAATAGATCCATCACTGAGCGGGTCAGATGCATGCTCTCCAATACTAAAACTACCAAAATCCTTTTGGGGTGAGGCTATGAGTACTGCAGTTGATTTGATTAATCTTTCTCGGTCAATACCTTTGGATGGTGATATCCCAGAGAGAGTATGTACAAGGAAAGATGTGTTTTTTAAACACTTGCAAGTTTTTGGTTACCGGACATTTGTTCATATTCTCAAAGATGAGAGGTCAAAACTTGATGTGATATCAAAACAGTGTATTTTTTTGGATTATGGGATTCAAATTTGGTTATAGACTGTATGATCCTATTGAAAAAAAGGTTATTAGAAGCAAAGATGTTGTCTTTCTTGAAAGATCAAACCATTGAGGACATTGATAAAGATGACAAGCCAAGATTCTCAGATGATATTCATGCTAGTTCAGATCCAGTACTAGTTGATTTTGATCATGGGGAGCTGAAATAGAGCAAAGAGTGGATATTAATGCTAATGATACTGCTACTGATGAACTTAAGCAAGAGACACCGCCAACTCTACCACCTCAACCACAAGATAAGTCTAGAAGATCTATCAGAGAAATGAGACCTTCTAGCAGATATAATCCTAATGAGTATGTGTTGTTGACAGATGGAGGGGAACCAAAGTCCTACAATGACGCTCTAGAGCATGAGAGGAAAGAAAACTAGTTGCAAACTATGTAAGAGGAGATGATGTCTTTACATGAGAATCACACTTATGACTTCATAAAACTATCTAAGGGCAAGAGAGTATTCAAAAATAAATCGGTCTATAGGTTGAAAAACTCAAGAACACAGTTCATAGCTGTGAGAGCCTGAAATTTATTGGGTATTTCATACTTTTGTTTTAGAATTGAAGGTGTTGTGTTTACTTGTTACTTGTTTCTTGTGATTAAATAACTTGGATGTACCCTATATTAGTGTTGATCAACCTTTATAGAAATTAACACTAGAATAAGAAATTAGTAGGAACATAACATGAGAATATCGAAGTGAGGGGTAATTGTTAGAATAACTCTTGACCAACCTTGACCAAGACTAGAGTTATATCTATCCAATTGAAGCTTCATGCAGCCCTATTCCTCATTCTTTTTCTCTTGCTTTGGCCGGTTCTAGAGAGAGGGAAGGTGAGAGATATTCCTTCTTCATTTTTCCAGCCAAGAGAGTAGGAAAAAGTCAAGAAAGGCTGCAGGATTTTTTTTCCTTGTCTTGCTCCAATTTCCCAACCGAGAGAGTGGTGTTTCTCCATTGCCTCCATTTTTGACCAAGTCCAAGTAGCATGTAAGAGTTGACCAGCCCAAACTTGGTTCCTCTTGTTTCTTTTCTTCAGCTTTACCACCGTGAGAAAGAAAACAAAACAAACAAGACTGGTCTCTTGTTTTGTCCCACTTTAGCCGAGAGAGAGTTGAGAGGAAAGGTTGTCTCCTGCTCCAACCTTCCAACCAGAGAAGATTGAGAGAAAACAAAGAAATTTCTCTTGTTTTGCTTCCACTTCAGCCAAGAGGAACCAGAGAGAGAAAACTGAAAGGAAACTTGTGTCTTACTTCCATTTCCAGCTTGCTTGATCGAGTAGAAGGACCAAAACAGGGGAGTTAACTTCTAGCTTGTTTTAAAGGTAACATGACTTGGAACTTCAATTTCTTTCACATGTTTTAGAGGGCTTTTGATGTATGTTTGGTTGAGGTTGGATTGAGGTAGAAACAGGTTGTAGAGACTTGCTTTATTGCTGGAAATTTTCCAGCTTGGATTGAACTAGGAATGACCTTTTGTTTCCTAGATTTTGGCTCTTGTTTTGCTGCAAGTTGCTAGGGAATCCTTGAATCCCTTTTGATAGATGAAGCTTGGTGTCAATATAGCATCCATGTGAGCTGGTGGTTGCTAAAATGAAATTTCCAGATTTGACCGAGGGAGAAACATGAGCTCAATTTACAGCTTTTTATTGTGAATTTTTGAAAGAGTTTCCACTAGGAAGTCATGCTATAAATGTTATATTTTCTTGTTTAGTATGATATGTAGCATGTTGTCTTTGATCTTGGTAGCAAATTGCTGGCTTAGAGGTGAGATTGGCAGCAATAAAGTTGAAGTAACTCTTGTGAAAGCTTGAAATTGTCCGAAATGGGAGAGAGGAAGAGCCGAGCTTCACGTTTTGGTTTTTGTTGAAATTTGATGCTTAAATTATGTTAACATTTCTGGTATGAATGTCATACTTAAGTGTATGGGTGGTTTGAAAACAAGTCTTGTGGTTTTAAAAGAGAAAAAAGGAGTTTTCACAAGTGCAAAATAAGTTTCCAGATTTTCGGATTTCACTGACGCAGTCCTCAGTAAATGCTTATATCTTGGTGTAGAAAATCCGATTGAGGTGCCATCAGTGGCATTTGAAAATAGACTCATGGGCCTTTGTTCTGTAAAAATTTCATATTTTTCCTCCATATGTACTGCTGTCCGTGACTCCTCAAAGTAGGCTGTCCTGCTTCAATGTCCTGTTTCTTCAGGAAAATGAATTTTTGACTTGGATCGAATATTTGGCCCTATTTGTGATTTGAATCTCTGAAAAGTGTCTTCTGGGATAAGGTAGTAACTAAAAATCTATTTTACAACGGTAATAACTTTCATAATTTTTTTGACTTGTGAAACTCGAGTTGCGAATTTTTAAAGTTTACTGTTACTATTCATCTCAGTAGATTCCTGAAGCATAGAAACGGGTTTCTTGACTTTAAAACCTCGGACGGCCTACTTCCAACCTCTTACCTTGATTTTTCCACTTCCTTGACTTCAAATGTATCCCCATTGAACTTCTCTCGCTAATGTATCTCTCCTTTCCTCAAAATTTTACACTTTTAACAAGTTACCTTAATTAAAGCGGTCAAAACTTTTACTTAGCTTGTAGCCACCATTTTCGAATTTCCAAGTGAAGCTTACTTGCCTAGAATTGCCTTGTGTTTGGATGACATTGAGCCTAGTTGAAGGGCTTATTGTGTTAAGATTGCTTATGTCTGAATTTGGGCTGAATTGAGGAAAATAATGAAGCCATAAATGGCTGGAAAATAGCTAAATACAAAGGGCATGCCGCCCAAATTTTCACTCGAAAGTTAGGCGTGTGTACTCGCGACTTGAGCGAAGATTTGAAGTCGAATTGAACTTGGATTGTCTATGGTATTCGAGTCTTCTTTCATAGAGGTATATAAGCTGAAATTTGGCCGAACTCGTACCCTTGGAAAAATGAAAGTAGTGACCACTCGGAATATGTTTTCCCTCGTCTTGTAGACTCAAATGCGAATTCCAAAGTTTTAGTTGCTTTTTAGCAACACCAAAAGAGCGAGCATGAATTCTCTAGAGTTGGATACGTAACATGAATCCTATCTAAATGAGTTTCATTTACTTGATCTTCTTGAAGCGAAACTCCTATGTTTCGAACCCTAGTTGATTTCAAGCTTTTAAATGATATTGTATCGCAGATTTGGACTCCGACCAAGGAGTTTACACCTGAACGTGATTTGACAAGCATTAAATCTTTGGTGAGTGCTTCCAAATACCTGATTGAACTTGACACTTGTTTTCAATACTTGACCAATGTGATCGAATGAAATGTGATTGGTATGGTCGGGTAAGGGTGCACTTTATCGCACTTGCCCTAATGTGATATGTACTTGTTTATTGTTGCAATCGACTTGATATACTTGTGCTTGACTTGTAAGTGCGGAGCGGCAGTATGTACCACACTCGATCCGAGTGGGAGGTACCTCTCATTCCCGTCTCCGTACTTCTATTTTGATTCAATCGATTGGAGATGTTATCTCATCGAATTCTTGGGAACCCAAACCCCACTGGCTAGTTAATCGAATCGAGCCGACAAGGGTTTGGTCGATTAGATAACGAACCATGGGTATCTAGTGTTGTCGAGTGGAGTGTTATCTTCTCGACTAATCGGTATACTCGAGTATTACCACTATTGTTTAGTTGGTGTTCGGGCCCGGTGAGGGGAATGAATGGTGGACGGATTGGTGTTAAGCGAAGCACTACTGGATTGGTTACTTTACTTGAAAGTTGACGGAGTGTCAACTAATACTTGATCAAGCTCTGGTGAAGCAACGGGAAATTGGCTCCTGAGAGCCATCTGTATTCCTATATCTTGATTGTTATTTGTAGTGTTATTGTTTCTTTTAGAAAAGAATTTTACATTCGCTCATTTTGAGATTTTGCTATTTGAAGTGTTATTGCTCATTTTTATGGACTTGTTACGCTCACTACTTTGCTACTTTGATACGTGAACTTTTCAATAATAGTCCACTTGCTATTTGGAACTTCACTGGGCTTTTAGCTCATTCCATGCCATTTGTTTTCCTTACAGGAGGTACGAGCGAGACATGAGACTGGTACAGGCTAGCGTAGTCTAGTGTTTTTTTTTTAAATTTTGTTAATTGTACTCGCAACTAGTCACTCGATTAAGGGTTGAATGTATTTAGAAACCCCAATCTTTTGATGTATTAGGGGTTGTATGGATGTTTGAGACAAAATGAACGTATTGTATTTTCCAAACTTGTAACTGTTATTTTCTTTATTCTTGAGGTTGTACCTATTTTATTTGAAGTGAGTGAGTGAGTCCTAACGAGAACTGGGGCAGGCGGCCCGCTAAACCCTGGGGTTACGCCCTAGGGGGAGGTGGGGTCGTCACAATAGCCAAAGTTGAAGGAAAGGTGTGAAATTTTCTCTCCTATGGTAAAGATACCATCAATTCGGGTTGTTCTTTAAATTGCAGCTAGTTTAAATTTGGGGATTGAGCAAACAACCTGATGTGAAAACAGCCTTCCTACATGGTGATTTGAAAGAAGAAATTTGTATGGAGCAACCGGAGGGGTTCAAAGAAAGTGGCAAAGAGAACCTTATATGCCATCTAAGAAAGAGCTTGTATGGATTGAAACAGACTCCAAGGCAGTGGTATAAGAAGTTTGACTCCTTCATGATGGATCACGAGTACCATAGGACTACATCTGATCATTGTATCTATGTGAAGAATTTTTCTAGTGGTGATTTTATTATTCTCTTGCTGTCTATTGATGGCATATTGATTGTTGGCCGTGATGTTTTGAAAATAGATAAGTTGAAAATGGAGTTAAGTAAATCCTTTGCAATGAAGGATTTGGATTCGGTTAGATAGATTCTTGGGATGAAAATCTCTCGGGATAGGCAAAATGGAAAACTTTTGTTGTCTCAAGAAAAGTACATTGAAAAGGTACTTGACAGATTTAACATGAGTAAAACTAAAGAAGTCTCTACTTCACTTGTGGGTCACTTCAAACTAAGCATTAAGCAATGTCTTACAAGTGAGAAAGATAAAGAAAATATGAGAAAGATTCCTTATGAATCTGCTATTGGTAGTTTGATGTATGCTATGATTTGCACCAGACCAGATATAGCCCATACAGTTAGGGTAGTCAGCCGGTATCTTTCAATCTTGGTAAGGAATATTGGAATGCTATCAAGTGGATCCTCGGGTATCTCAAGGGAACTTTCAAATTGTGTTTGTGTTTTGGAAAGTGGTAAGACTACGCTGGATGGGTACACCGATGCAGATATGACAGGTGATCTTGATAACAAGAAGTCCACATCTGGGTACTTGATGATTTTGCAGGGGGAGCAGTATCATGACAAAGTAAGTTGTAGAAGTGTATCGCCCTTTCCAATACGGAGGCAGAGTATATTGCAGCCACCGAAACAGGCAAAGGCAAAGAGACTCTTTGGTTGCAAAAATTCGTTTAGGAGTTGGGTATGAAGCAAGAGAAGTATAGTCTTCGCTATGATAGCCAGAGTGCCATTCATTTGTGTAAGAATTCTATATTTCACTCTCGATTCAAGCACATTGATATGAGATATCATTGGATTCAGGATGTATTGGATTCTAAGTTGTTGACACTTGAGAAAGTTCACACTAATGATAATGGTGCTGACATGCTGACCAAGGCATTTGCTGAGGAAAAAAACTCTTGCTTTGGCAGACAAGAAGCAGGTTTGGTGGAGGCCCTCAAATAAGTTGGAGGGGGAGATTGTTTGGCTTTCGGATCCAGCCCATTTGGTGGACCATTCATTAACACGTCCATCTATTAATGAGTTTGGTCAATTTGGGACCAAATAAAGTAGGGAAACCAAGTCTTGTGACTTGAGAAATCAACGGGGAATAAAAAGCTTCCAATCGCCGCTTTTCCTTTGAAAGAGAGAAAACAAAGAGAGAAAGAGTGAATTTAGGAGAAAGAAGTTAGAAAGAGAAAAACTTTAAGGTCTTGATTGGAGGGTGATTTGAAACCCGATTGAGATGAAATTTTAACCACACGATCCTCTCGTCGAACTCTACCCGTCTACTAGTTTGGATTTTGAGTTTCCTGTTCATTTGGTAACACCCTTCCAAACTCACTTCTTTGACAGTTATAGTTTGGAAGATGAATTTGTAGCTATTTTACTTAGTTGACATTGGTGATATTATTGTCATTCGAATATTTTGGGTAGAACTGTGTATTTTCATTACTATAATATTAGAGATTTTTTATTAGATTAGGTCCCGTGATTTTTCCCAATTTGGATTTTTCATATTAAAAAAACTTTGGTGTCCTGTGCCTTTTACTTTCTGCATGTTTATTATTACTACTGGTATTGTTGCTTAGTGGTTTGATTTATTCCTATTTAAATTTTTTTTTGGAATATAATCTTTTTATTAAAAACGTAGGCAAACAGAAAAGGAGGCTATGAAGCCTTTAACAAGACTCAACAATCCCCTGCTCTAATAAAAAAAGCTGTCGCTCCTATGAAAGAACGGAAGTATGGGTAGTGGACCTTATCGAGACAAACTATTCCTTTACCGGTGTGACAGATTGTGTGCAAGATAGCGGGAGGAGGCTTGAGTGGTGTTGGCGAGGCGTGTGAGCGCATCCGCAGCTGCGTTGACTTGTCGGGGCCCGCTGAAGAAAATGGAAATGCCCGGTCCGGGCGATGAACCAGAATCTGGCAAACAATATTATCATGCGCCACGGGCATTTAGCTCTCGCCTGAATCACATCCAACAACACTTTGGAGTCCATTTCTATCCGAACCTGGGAAGAGTCGCGCACTTGGCAGATTAGAAGGCCTTCTAACAGAGCCGTGCCTCTGCTTCTAAGCTTGTGCAATGTCCAAAGAACGTAGAAAAAGCCGCTAAAACTTGCCCTGAATGGTCCGAAGGATACCCCCTCCCCCTGAGGGCTGGGGTTGCCCAGTGAGGACCCATCCACGTTTAGCTTCGTAAGTGGGAACAAGGGTGCTTGCCAATAAAAGGCTTGTGTCAAGTGGGGCCTTCGTGGGGGCAAGGAAAGGAACCAAGCCCGTGGCCAGAAGACCGGCATCCGAACTCAATGCTTGGCGGGGGCCAGGCCCGCACAATCGCGTGCACATTCGCCATAACGAGACGACAGAGTTGAGCAGCCAAGATGACTATACCTTCAAAAAAGTGGAGGTTCCTAGCTTTCCAGACCTCCCAACAAAAACGGCAGGCAGACCTGTGAAAGGCAGGCCTCTCGTGGATGATGCAGCAAGAGTAAGACCATAGCCCTGCAGGCGAGCTAGAATGTCGCCATTCATAGATCACGGAATATCGAGAAGCCGCTCAAAGAAGGACCAGAGTTCATCAGCCAAAGGGCATATGGAGAATAAATGGTCAAGTGTCTCACAACTGAGGCAGAAGGGGCATTTTGAAGTGTAAGAACCCTAGTTTTTCACATGCATTTCACTCAAACTTTCTTTGTTTGATTCTAATTGATTTTGATTAAATTCATAGTTTTCATGATTTAGGTATTTAATTGCTTGTTTAATGATGGGTTTTACTCAAAAGATTCTTTTATATGACAAGCAAAAGTTTTAAAGCTAATTTCTTACTAAATCTCTCTTTATTTAGAACTTCTAGGGTTTAGCGAAAAGCTTTCAAAAGTTGAGGGGTTTTTAGGGCAATTTCAATTAAGATTTGATTAAGGATTTAAGCATGATTAGGAGAGGATTAAAGTGTGATTAAGGGAGACAAATCACCTTGGATTAGCATTGGATTGTGACACTTGTCACCATAAGATTTAATCTTGATTTAATTAGCCACTAATTTTGACTAGGGTTTGACTCTAGAACTTTCAAGTATATACTAGTGTTTTGGAGCATTTTCTTGTCTTATTTTTCCTCCTCTTGGCTGAAATTAGAGAGAGAAAGAGAGGGTGGAGAGAGAAAATTTTCTACATCACAAATCTTAGCCAAAATCTTGAGAAACTTGTGAGGAATCAAAGCTTGGCAACTTCTACTACCTATTTTGTCTTGTGGATCAAGTTCTGGGAGGAAAGAAATGAATTTGAAGCTTGTTTTGTCTTCTTGAAGAGCTAAAGAGGTAAGTAAGTCTTCAATCTTAAGTTTCTTGAAGCCTTTAAGCTTGATTTCTGCAGATCTAAGTAGATCTAAGAATATTTGTGGATTTAAAGTATGTGTATGACCTTGAGTTAGTAGATGCATACTTGATGCTTGATATATGAGAAACTTGTTGAATCTTTATTAGAAAATGAAATTCTATGGATCTAGATGTGAAAAATGATGTGGTTGATGGATCATTGTGGTTGTAAACTTGAAGAAATTGAAGATTTCTCACAACTTTGTCATAGTTAAGTAAGCTGAAATTTCCCAGCTTGATTCCAGTTTTTGCACTTATTTCACCAGGATATTCGACCATGCTAATGGCCAAACTAGCTTTTGTACAAAACATGAAAGTTGTAGAGGATTGAGTTAGTATTCTACCTGTAAAAGTTCAGATGAATCGAAGCACTGTAACATATGAAATGACCAAATTACCCCTGATGCCCTGTTTCTGTCCGAACTGATCTTTTGCCTCTATAATTGGTCATTTTTGACCGGGAAGATGACTGATTTAGCTTTTGATGTCTCTTAAGAATTTAGCCCTATATCTTAGCTTCCATGTACCTTTGGAATTACCTGAATTGGACTTGTGTGCATTGAATTATGAGTAATTGAATCAGGCCTGCCAGTTAACTGACAGTGAGATTCGACACTGAGAAACTGGAATTGTTTTGGTAAATTCGACCAGGTTAGTGTGAGAATTTAGATCTTGATGTCTTCATAAGAAATGTAAGCCTATGTCTTAACTTCGAAACGGCATAAGATTCACCCCAATCCAATAAACGTAACTCCAATTGTGACAAAAAAAACTATAAAATGTCAAATCTGGTGTTTAGCTTTTTGTCTTCAAAGCTGATTTCCGATTGTATTATTACACTTGTGTTGTATTTTGAACTCCAATGATACTAAATGACTTGACCCCCTGTTTATGAACCCTAGAAGATTGTATTGGGTGAATTTGAACCAAAACAAATGAAGATAGCATCTAGAACTAGTGTGTCTTTGCTAGGGTTTAGGGCTTATCCAGAGTTGGAAAATTAGCCGACTTGTCCGAGCTACTGGTACTGATAGGAGATGAAATAGAGTGTATATTTAGTACCGTTGGAAAGCCCTTTGAGTCTAGTTTCCAACACCGCTGACGAAACCTAATTCCGACCTTCTTACAGTGAGATATAGCCGTTTTACCGAGACTGCGCGGGTGCAACTGTTTTTACCCGCGAAGAACATTTTGACCTTGAATCAAACTTTCTTTTGCCAACTTTCTTGCACTTGTCAAACTTGTTTTCTCATGAACTTTTACTGCATTTTGGACCAAATTTCACGATGGAATTGGATGGCTTTAACCACTCATTTGGTCACTTAATGAGCCTACATTTGAGTGGGAAATGAACCTAGAATGTTAACGATTTCACTCGTTGCCCTAGGATTGGGAAACGGTGGTGAACATAACCGCACGACTTGACATTTGAACTCAACTTTGCTTGACAGGTGAGTGTTCCACTACCTGCTACCTGCTTATATGAAATAACTGAATACTTAAATTACTATTGTTTGAGCCAAACCATGTTTTGATAAAAATGGAGGCGAGCGTGTACTTTATCGCACTCGACCTCTCTCATTTTCCACTGAGGCTCTGTATACTACGATTATGAGATATGAATTCTCTATATGTGACTGTACTTGAGTTGTTTGGGTGATACCCCATCAACTACTGCTACTGTTTGGGTACCCAACCTCATAGGTGAGACGGTTGGATCGAGCCAGCAAGGGTTTGGTCGAGACGGCCGATAAACCTTGGGGACTGTTTACTGATCACTGGAAACCGGTATACTCGAGGATTACCTAACTACTGTTATGGAGTTCGGGCCCGGTAGGGGGTGGATTGGTGGACGGAGATTGGAGGAAGTGGTGTTCTACGGACCTTATATTCTTTAATTGCAAACGTTGACGGAGAGTCAACGGACCCTGGTATGATCAAGCTCAAGGGGATTTGGCTTTTGGAAGCCACCCGTATCCTTGAATTGAATTGTGATTAAATTGTTACTGTACTATACGGTGTTTACTTAATTATATTATGCTCTTATTTGGCTATGTGCTTACCTGTTTTACATGGAACCTCACTGAGCTTTAGCTCACCCCACTTCCTTGTTTTCCTTAACAGATCAGGGATGAACTTGTGGTCAAGAGCTTCCTTAGCTTTGTTTGCTTTGAACTTGTACCTAGGGCTTGTAACCTTTTGTTTAAAATGACTTTACTTTTGACTCATGTAAGTTTGAATTCTTAAGTTTGACTCATATTATGTAAAGCTTGGAAAGTTGGCTTGAAGATTATATGCCATTAGGGTTTGTGCGCTCTGATTTGAAGTTATTCCACTGGTTATCTTGAGTTACTAGTTCTTTGATCGACCGAGCCCCGGCGAGAGTTAGGCAGGCAGTCTGCTGATACCTTAGGGTTCGCCCTAGAGAGAGGTGGGGCTGTCACATGAAGGCATGCTGAAACCTAAGCTCTGGAGGATATCAGGCAGGGGAATCGCATTGTTCAAGAGCCGCCACATGAATATTGAAATGCGCAATAGGATACGTAGGTTCCAAATATAGTGCCGTGAAACCATTGGCGGTTTTCGACGTCGGATAAGGTCGTAGGCAGACGAGAGGGAGAAGCGGCCGGAGGCGACATGAGACCACACCAATTCATCCTTCATGTCGGGGCACAAAGAGAGCGGTCGAATCGTTGCTTGACGTAATTGGAAGCCATAAAATCTGACCAGAGGATCATCCGGGATCGAAACTTCCACCAAGCTTGCAGCCGAAGGCCAAACAAACATCATCCAGCAGTCAGAGCCGGAGTCCATTTTCCTCGACTGGGTAACATAGTTTGTCCCATGAGAGCCAGTGGCGCCTTGGTACTCCATCCGAATTGCCCTAAAAAAAACGAGCCATCAATTTCTCCAGGGCTCTCAGGGTCGACTTTGGAGGGTCTATAACGGCCACGGTATGCAGAGGCATTGCGGCTAGAACATGCTTAATAAGTATAAGTCGCCCACCTACTGTTAAGGGCTTGCCCTGCCACCCAGCAAGGCACTGGAAAACCTTCGCTACAAGAGGTTCGAAGTAGATCCCCTTGAGGCGGCCCTTGAAAAGCGTGCACCCCAAATAGTCTATCGGCAGGCGTCTCCTATTCATACCTGTGTTAGAAGAAACAAATCTTGCCCGGCCCGGAGGGCTTTTTCTCCGAGAGGATGAAGAAACTCTTCGTCAAATTAACTTTTTGGCCCGAGCCCTTCTCGTAGAGGATCAGGAAGTCCATAAGACCCCTGACCGATCTCCCGTCCGCCCTGGTGAATATCATAATATCATCCGCAAAGCTTAAGTGTGAGACACTCAGGCAACCCCGGGGCACCCCATAGCTAGCTATCAAGCCTGTCACTACTAGATGATTGAGCCCCATGGTTAGAGCTTCTGACGCGAGGATGAACAAAAACGGAGAGAGCGGGTCGCCCTGCTTGATCCCTCTCGAGGCCTGGAAGAACCCACATGGCTTCCCATTGATCAGCAGTGAGAACCAACTGGCAGCCAAATTATGCATGACAAGAGCAGTAAAATGGGAATGAAAACCGAGCTTTGACATCAACATGGCCAAGAAAGGCCAAGAGACCCTGTCAAAAGCCTTCATCATGTCCAACTTGAAAATAATGTTGTGTCCAAGCACCTTTTTATCCAAAGAGTCCACCAACTCCTGGGCGAGGAGTATGTTATCTGAGATTTCGCGACCCTGGACAAAGCTGACTGCTCCTGCGAGACCAGCGAGGGTAGCAGAGGCTTAAATCGGTGCTTAGCACTTTGGTGAAGATCTTGTTGATAAAGGTGCACAAGCTTATTGGTCTGAAGTCGGCAAAGGAAGAGCATGCCTTCTTCTTTGGGATAAGCACTATGAGCTTGCTGGCAATAGCCTTGGGGATGGGCACCTCAATGAAGAATTCCCGGACCGCATTAAAGACATCTAGGGCAACCAGGTCCCAACAATGGCGGAAGAAGCACCCTAAAAAACCCGTCTGCACCAGCGGCACTGTCTCCATCGAGCCCGAAGACCGCAGCTTTAACCTCATCTAAGGACACCTCTCTAATCAGAGCCTCGTTTTGTTGCGCGGTGACACGGCAAGGAATGTGTTGGATAAGTTGGTGAGTAGCACTACTGCCCTCTGCACACTGTTGATTCCTTGTCAATAAGTTTTGGAAGAAGGTCACCCCCGTCCTCTCGATGGCTTCCAAATCGTCGACCCACTCCCCGTTCGGGTCCTTGATGCAGGTTATACTTAGTCGCTTTCTCTTTTCCTGTAGCGATGAGTGGAAAACTTTTGAGTTGGATTCACCCTCCTTCATCCATTTAACTCGAGCTTTCTGTTTCCAATAAAGTTCCTCGATCGCCAGAGCATGGAGGAGGGCCCCGTGAGCGCGGCTCCACTCCACGCGGGCTTCATCCGTGTTGACTCTCTCAAGGAGGATTTCCTTCTGGCAAACCAGTTCTTCGGCCTGAGTCACCTTATCAAATATATTGCCGAATGTGGATTTATTCCATTCTCGTAAACACTGCCTCAAACGTTTCAATTTGCTCGTTAAGGCATACATTCTGTAGCCTTCGACGGGTAAGCTCTAGTTTCTAGCGAACGGTCTCCATAAAAGTGGGTGTTTAACCCACATGTGCTGAAACTTAAATGACTTTGGACCGGACCGATGATGGTCACCAAAGGAACAGAGGAGCGGGGAGTGATCTGAAATTGCGCGCAGATGATAGACGGTGAAGCACGGGAAAAGCTGCTCCCACTCATGGTTGTAGAGCACACGGTCGAGCCTTTTCCATATGCGTCTCTCATTGCGAATACCCGACCAAGTAAATGGGACTACTAGTTACCTGGGCCTGCTTAAGTGAACAACCATGGATGAACGTGTTGAAATCAGCGATCGCATGAGTATCTTGGGAAGAGTTTCCAGAATATTCTTCTAGAGAGGATATGACATTAAAATCCCCTCCCACAAGCCATGGTCGTTGCTCTATAGACTGGCAAATACTAGTTAAAGAGCCCCAGAGCGCTTGCTGTTCCCATCGTGTACACTTAGCATAAATAAAGGAGCAATAAAAAACTGCGGAAAAGGATTCATGCGTAACAGTCAAGTGGAGGCAGTTGCTCATCATTCTTCACTATGTTGACAGCAAAGGATGATTTCCAGCAAACCCAAATTTTATTTGACACATTGAATAAGCCTAGGTGAAATCCGAACCTCTTAACAAAGCTGGCAAGAGCTGAGAAATCTAACATAGGCTCGAGAATTACCAGGAAGGAGACGGAGTTGGAGCGGAGCATCATTCTAAGGCGATGGGAGGTAGCTGGGTTGGCCACACCCCGTGCATTCCAAATAAGCACCTTAATCATTTAAAAGAGGAGGATTGCTGAGCTTGAGAGGCTTTGACACCCTTGTCGGGTAAGGATTGTCCGTGGTTGTCGCAGGTAGCGTTTTGGTCCCCGCCCGTGCTGTGAGACGAGGTTGTATGGAGGAACATTGAGCCATCAGATCAGCCGGGAGTGGAGCGGCTCCACTGGATACTTGGAAAAAGAGTAATTTGTCTTAGATTAATTTTGATATTGTATGTCAACACCGGTACCCCTTCCTAAAGAGTAAATAATAGTTGCATAAGTGGCAACATGGGAAGAGGCCACGAAACTTCATCTTCATAATTTCATAGTTTCCGATGACATCCATGTTCCATTTATGTATTGATAGTAGTTGTGGTATTGTTAAATCTCAATGCATTCATCCGTTACTAGCAGTAATATTCAATAAGGAGAACCAGTGATTTGCGAATTCCAAGATTCAACAGCTAAATCTATCAAAATTGGCTAAACTTTTACTCTAATTTCGTAAATGTTTTTGCCTAAGCATGAAAATCTTTGTATAGTAAATAGAAACAAAGAAATTTAGAAGAAATGAACATAGCCTTACATATCCACTGTCAGAACCAACAAAGAAATTTAGAAGAAATGAACATAGCCTTACATATCCACTGTCAGAAACCAACAAAGAAATTTAGAAGAAATGAACATAGCCTTACATATCCACTGTCAGAACCAGTCGAATGTTTGTGTTCCTTTTGCCCCTTTTACTTTCGGTTTCCTTCCCTCTATTTCCTTTTATTCTCTAACTAATTTCCTTTTCTAAAGCACACTAACAGGTGGAATTATAGAGGTAAGTCAATAAATAAAATCATAAATTCTTCTCAAACCTTCCATAAAGCATGATCCGGGCACTCTTACTAGTTCATTGGTTTTGGTAGTCTTCAAGTTTTCTAAATTCAATTTAGTACTATTAATAATCAAGGATCCTTTGACTTGTGAGTTCCATGATTTAAACAATAAAATTGATCAAAACTCATAGCACTTGTACCTCATATTTCAGACAAGTTTGGGGCTCCTGGGGATGAAAATCTTTAATTATTAAAAGAGAAAACTAAGGAAAATTAGAAGTTGAGTCCAAAGCCTTATCAGAGGAGTCGAATTCTTGTATTCTCTTCTTTTGCTTAGGTCTCTTGAGGTCAACTTTTCTTCTACTGAAACTCTTACTCTCTACTTTTATGGTTTTCTTCTTAATGTTGTAGAAATTTAACTGCTACTAGACAAATTATAGTTGGAGTTAGTCCACGTATAGCCATTCTTCTTGACCGTAACTTCGCCACTCAAACTAACTTCTTCTCCCATTTTATCTCCTACAATATCTACTAGTTCATGTCTTTCCCTATTTTCTCTCCCATGATATATCTATTAAATTTGCATATTTGGTGTATGTTTGATGGAAAGAGCAAAAACACATTGCATCCGTTACTTAGGCTATAGAATGGGAGTTAGTTATCCGACTCTCACTATCTCCTAGTTGTGACACCCCCATTTCTCCCAAGAGCGAACTCAAAGGTATCGGCGGGACGCCTGCCCAACTCTTGTCGGGACTCACTACAATCCTCAAATAAAAAATACGCCAATTCCAAATGATTACATCTAAAATGCCAAAAAAATAATTATAGGACCATAATATTTCATTGCACAAGTACATCCAAGGGTACAAATCTCAAGTCAACTACATCGAGTTCCAAATCTCACAATTCCCAAAGGTCAGTTACAAAATACCAAACTATACAAAAGACTAGCCTTCACTAGTATCTTCCAATCGCTTCCTTAACGTCACTCTCCTATTAAGGAATAACAAATGGAATGGGATGAGTTAACACTCAATGAGGCCAAGAAAAACATGCAAACACGTAGTTCAAATAGCAATAGCACTTATGCGAGAAATAAAGCTAACATTCAAGCAATTCATAATTTAAAATAGACACACTCAATAAGGATACGGGAGCTCTCGTCAGCTCGAGTTACACGGTTGGCCAATGGGTTGGGGTGCCCCCAGAAGTATAAGTGGTCGACGAGACATCGCTCCAATCGACTTAGAATTGTTTTATAGTTCTGAGTCGACATGAGAGGTACCTCCCACCCAAATTGGTGTGGTACATACTATCGCTTAGAGAACTGGGTCGATGAGACATCGTTCCAATCGACTTAGAATTGTTTATGGTTCTAAATCGACATGAGAGGTACCTCCCACCCAAATTGGTGTGGTACATACTATCGGTTTAAAGAACCGATTATAGCACTAAAACGGTATGAGAGGCACCTCCCACCCAAATTGGTGTGGTACATACATCTGCTCAGAGTTCACAAGTTAAATATATTCATGTACAATTACCAATCATTGTTTTATGGTTCTGAGTCGACATGAGAGGTACCTCCCACCCAAAATTGTGTGGTACATGCATCCGCTCAGAGCTCACGAGTTAAACATATTCATGTAACAATTACCAATCATATATGTTCATGTAACGAGTATCACATAATTAAAAGAGAGAGAGACGAGAGCGATAAAGTACACCCTCGTGTCGGCAAGTTTACGTATCATGTATAACACTTGTACAATTAACATTTCAATCACATAAGCATTTAACATGCACTTGACACTCACCACAAGTCAAGGGCAAGATAAGAGTGAAGCGAGTAGTCAGACGAGCTCTTCGGCGTCTTCGTGACCACCTGAGACATGTACAATCATAATTACCTAGGTGCTCGACCAATGTTACAAAGAGAGACATTTCGCGCTACCCGCTCTCTAGATCATGAGTTCGAGTCAAGTCAAAAGAAACTTTTCTCATTAATACGTTGAAATAATGCTCAAGGAGAACTCAAAGGTTGTTTTTTATTCAAGTCGCGGTAGGTAAATCTCAATCCAAGAGAAAGTACCATTTTCACTTTTGACACGAAAATCGAGGAAAAGGATAAATGGTTTTCATTTCCCAAAAGTTCAAATCTCACATCTAAACTTTAGAAGGTAAAGAGTATTCACATTTTCGAAACTAATGGAGTTAACTCATCCAAAACTCCACTCATTTTCATAGAAAAATATCAAAACTAAGGTTCCAATGTTCAAGTATGAAACTAGTGAAATTCACCAAGAATTATTCTAGTCAAAAGCTCCCTTTTTGCAGTTTAAACCCATGGAAATCGAGGCATAAAACTAGGGTTTGAAGTTCATTTTTCAAGTATAAAATAAGGTCTTATTAACCAAGAAAGTGGCACAACCAAGAAAATGTGTTAAGAGAGGTTTAACCTTCGGAAACCAAGATTCGAAATGAAAGTTTAAATTTCCAAAGAAACCGTGTATTCAACCAAGAAATTACACTTAAAACAGTTCAATAATCGCAAAGGATGGTGAAAAGTTCTTTAAAAGTGTATTTGTTTAAAAATCAGGAAAATCCCAGCTCAAAGTGACACAACTTGGAAAAATTGTATCTCGAGTTCCATAAGTCCAAAAATTGAAAAACTTTATACCGTTGGAAATTAGGTTCGAAGTACTAAAAGTTCCTAGAAGACACTTTTCAAAGATTCTAAACAGAAAGTATTCATTTTTCAACTCAAATTTTCAGTTCCAATAGGACAGGTTTAAACGAAACTTGGTTTTGCAGTCATCTTTGGAAATTCGGTGTAATTCACAGAAAATGAATCAGCTCTTGAAATTCGTAACACAATAAGAGCTCTAACCAAGGTTTCAAACACAACAAACAAAACTAAATTTGGAGTTTTGGAGTATCGAGATATAATAGTATAAAGTCAGCTAAATTTGTACACTGTACAGAAATTTTCCAGATTTGAAGAGCCAACTTTGGGGCGTTTATTTGAGTATCAAAATGGTATTGAATTTCCACCAAATTTGGTACACTTAAACCTCTATATATGACTACCCCTGTATCAAATTTTATACAAAAATTTACGTGGGAAGGCAGTTAACAAACAACTAAAGTTTGTAAAATGTTTCAAGGCTAATCTGTCTTCTTGCTTTTATTTCTTTTCCAAACATTTTGCACAATGAAATCAGTCCAAATTTCATCCATTTTTGAAACCAAGGTCCTAGAAACCTTTAATAAACACTTGATGGGTTGATTTACAACAAAATTTCCGAAATAAAACATCCCACAACAAAATAGAACCAGTCGGCCAGCAAGAAGGAAAAGCTTTCCAATTTTCCAGCTTTATCGCACTTTTCAAAATCAGGCCATAACTCACTCAATACAAGTTCAAATTAAGAATGGTTGGTGGAGTTGAAAACAACGTTCAAAATACTTCATTTCATCAGAAGAAAACATTTCCAAAATCAGTTCACAAGAAGTTCAAATTGAAGCCACAAGTTGCAGCTTCTCATGTCCTCTCGGACAGATATTCATAACAGGACAGTCAATTTTGTTGGATCACTACGGTTCAGTCATTTTGAACCCAGTAAATGGTTTTTATACCATTAGAAAGCTACGGATGTCTATTTTCAAATGCCACAAACGCCATTCGATTCCGACTTTTGAACAAAGAGTTATGTTCGATCAAAGGAGCACTGTTCAGCTGCCCAGAACCCATTTCCAGATTTCTTTCAATTTCGAAAATCCAAGTTTGTTCAACCAAATGAAATAATTTTCGCAAGGCACTTTGTACACATAATATACAACATATATCACTCAATTTCACAGCCAAACAACCAACAAAAATTCAAAATTCAAACAAGATAAGAACAGGACAGATTCGGCCAGCTTGCACTTCCATTCTTCCTTCGATTTTTCCTTCTCTTTCTAACCGTATTCAACTCATATAACACATAAACAACCACAATAAACTAATTACACCTCAAGACAGCTACCTAAAGGCAACATCAAGTCCACTAGCCTAGAGTTAAAACAAGATAAAATGGATTTCCTCAAGTCCTCTACCTATTTCAAGCTTAGGGTTGTCAAAACCCATGAAATCTAAGCTTGATTCTTTAAGAAAAATGGAGAGATTGCAAGAGTTGATGGTTACCTCTTTAGTCCTTGAAGAAACCAGAAATTTTCACCACAAAAACCTCCAAGAATTTCCACTAGATGTTGCCCTCCTCCAAGCTAAAGTTAATCTCCAAGGAGGTTTTGAAGTTGGGTGCCAAATTTGAAGTGAAATGGAAGCAAGATGAAGTGGAGCTCTCTTCCTCTTCCTCCTTTGCTGTTTTTGGCCGGCTCCAAGAGAGAGAAAAGAGAGGGTTTTGTGTGTTGATGGTTGGTGGATGAAGTGTGTTAAGGAAGCCAAGTTAAAGTGCAAAAAGTCAACTCGCAATAGTGCGCGAATAGTGAAGTGCACTACCACTTTTCTCTCTTGTTTGCTGCACTTGTGCACAAATCCTCAAATGTAATTCCTTTAATACTATAATTATTCACACTTAGTAGTCTAGTATTAATTCCTTAAATCTCTAATTAGTCGCGCGGTGTGACTTTCGAGAAATTTGCGATGCGCCACGCGAGATAAAGCGAAAATTTGAACTCACTCATCTCTAATCCCTCAATTAACTTTTCTTAGTCCACTATTGACCATTCTTAATTCTCCAAGATTATTGCACTCTCAGATCGAATATTGTCTCGAAAAACGTGTATTCGCTATTCCTTTACTAAACGAGTCGCAGAAAATTAATTTTGCTAACGGGACATTTAAAAAATATGAGTAAGACATTGTTCCAAGTAAATGGATTTAAAATGGTTGAAATAAATTATTCGGAGAAAACGGTTGAATAAATAATTAAATAAGCCAGTAAAATTAGATAAAAATAAGAAAGTTTTCAGGTTCTCACACTAGTGATTGAGATGGGATAGGGGCATTATCATGACCCTCTAAAAGAAATAATTAACTAAATAAACTACCAGTAAAATAATCAATAATATTAGTTAATTAACTAGTTTTAAACAAGGGAGACAGAAAATTGGGGGTTTCACATTCTGCCCTCCTTAAATATAGTTTCATCCTCGAAACTTCATGTCAATAAGGAAAGATCAAATGTATAAATGAGATCTAAGTTGAGTCACAATTATGAAAAAAGTTTATAAAATTTGCAAAGTCAATTTGATATTTTGGTAGTGGTAGTAAAAATTATTTTAATATTCATTTTATTATAAAACACATCAAGATGCTAAAAAAAATTTTATGCACAAATTACTGGCAGATTCTCATATTAAAATCTAATGATTTTGTCGTGACATTGGCAAAATATTTAGCCATGTCTAAAATTTTGAAACTGCACAAGTTTAGAAAACTAAACGTGTTTGAAAATATAGAAGTCAAGTAACTATGCCTCTTACACTATCAGAATTTAAAATATGAAGAGAATCTAATCAGTAATTATGGTAAGATTCTTTTCTACATGATATGCAAAAAAAAATTTGTTCCTTAAAATGTAGGACAAATTGAATAGAAAACCATTTTCTAGATTAGATTTGTATCATAAATATAATTTGTAAAGCGTTATATAAAATGAAAATATACTTATTTAATTTATTTTTGCATTTTTATTGTTATTTTATATGTATTGGTACTTATATATTTTTTAGAAATTATACTTAGTGAATGACTATTTGATATATGTACTTAGTCAAAAATTCTGGTCATAAGTTGTTTGGGAAATAAAATTATTAAATTTTAGTTGCACATTCTATTCTTTTTTTTTGCAAAAATTGTGTAAAATTGTGTATTGTAAGAAATTTCTAAAATAATTATTCACTAGTCTTGCTGTAATAATACCAAGAGTAATAATATTAGCTAGTTCAATAAATGTTTCCAGGATAAGATCTAATTGTCTTAAACCTTAAAACAAGTAAAAAAAAAATGGTTCCATAAAAAAATTCAAAATCTTGTATGGCCATGTCATTTGTTAATTTTCTTGTATTTTTCATCATCTGTGTGTTTCTTCAATCAAAAAAATCAAAAATCAAAAAAGACGAACTCGAAGTCTGCCAATAAATGAACAAAATGCAAAGCCGACTGATAACGTACTCAATTGGCCACATCAGATTACTTTTATGGTTGATGTAATTGTAATAGTTTATTGGACTTTAAATTAGTCATTGAACATTTGAGAATAATAAAATGATTACGCTTTCCTATAAACTAATTCTCTTGTGCAGATATCTTTTAGATGTAGTTAAATTTGTCAAGTTTAGAGCCCTGACGAATGATAGGGGCTAAAGACTTATCTATTTTCAACTTGGGATAGGTAGAAATTAAGGGAAAAAAAAAACTTGGGATGGGTTGGGTCATCTCGCCTTAATACGTTAGTTGCTCAAGTACAAGTAAATTGGTCAACTAATCTAATTAAATTTTAGTGGAGCATCCATCTTTAATTGTCTTCATACTTATGTAGTAGCGTCCAATTTGTAAGTTCAAATGTTAATGGACTTGTCATGGATATACATTCAATTTGTGAAGCTTAAAGCCCCAACGAGTGATAGGCAAACGACTTGTCTATTTTCAACTAGGGATTGGTTAGGTTGCCACACTCTAATATATAAGTCGCCCAAGTGGGTCATTATGAATTATTCAACGTAGCGGTGGCCAATTTATAAGCTCGATTGTTAATAGACTTGTCATGGATTTACATTTAATTAAGTTTAATTAATATTAATTTAATCGAATTGATATTGACCTATTAAATAATAACAAAATTTTGTTACCTATTAGTTGAATAAGTTTGTTTTGAGTATTTGAAGTGGTAATATTTTTGCTTTCAATTTGAGGGAACAAATTATTCTTATTAGAGTCTTTTCTTCTTCAATGATTCTATATATACATGAAAAACAAGAAGCAAACACTAAGATTTTTTAGTTCATATGTTTGAAAAGACGGATAATTAGGTATAGATAAACAAGTTGCTCTAATAGGGCGCATTATTTTTTCCACATATCTGGTTGGGTGAAGACATATAGAAGTTAGCCTTAAGGAAAAAAGTTCTTCAATTATTATCATGCAAAATTTGCATGTTGCTTTATACTACGTTTACCACAAATGTAATGTGAACTGTATGCGAGCCATCAAATAATAGTATAGCCCCATAATTGTAACCCTTTGAGGCATATTTGCTGTCAAATGAGACTTTGAGAAGTAATTTCTTCACACTTGTTGTAAAACTAAGTTTCTTTGGAATCACCTTGACCGTCAGACCAGGTGGAGCTCGTAACGAAGAGAAAAATGTAGCATTTGGTGGACCAACATTAGTCACAATTCTTTTGACTCTTTTTGCACCTTGGGATCTGTCAAGTTCGCCAATTGATATGGAAGGATAATTGACGTTGGAGATAAGTTCTTTAGCAGAGTTTCTTGGGCAGCTGAAATTTCTATTTGACATTGATCTTATAGCTTTTTCTTTATAGCCATAGTAACAAAGGAACCGCAAATAATCTTTGGTAGTGGTCTCAAATACTAAACCAGGATGAAGAGCTCCAAGAGGGCTGATTTCCCCAACCCCCATTTCATGAGGATTTCCATTGTAATTTGAAGTATTTGTGATTGGTTTTCCCAAGTTGTTAGATGTGGTAGCTGCAATAAGAAAAATAAGTTAAAACTTTTGTTGAGCTGATAAAGAAAAAGTTACAATTCACGGCATGTAGACCAAAGTGACAGCAAAAATTTCGAAGGTTTCTTCCGTTTTCACCCTAAAACCATGACATGATAACATTTTTCCTTTCTCACTATTTTTAGGCATAATGCTCAAATGCTTTTATATTCTAGTGCTTTATTAATATTATAAATTAACTTAACAAAACTAAAACGATATTATTTGAATAATTAAGTCAATACTCAAGACACAATGCAAACGCATGAACAAGATGACGGACGATTAAAATTTTCGTTGGAACCTCAAAATTGTTTATTAGTATTTTATATGTCTTTTCATAGAAGTGCCTGAAACAATTTAAAGTACTCCAATATTGTGATAGACTATATTCCAAACTGATGGAATGCATAAACTAATTAAAACTAGTGTATTTTGTGTGGACAAATTTTGATCAATTCATTTTGCTAAACTTGGACACACTACATAAAGATCATGTATTATTTTATTTGTATTTGAAACTCTTTTTGGAGTGCATAATGCATCCTATACATTGTTATGTACAACAAGGGCAAAATGAGAAGAATATAAGAAAACAAAAAATATTAATAAGTATCATTTTTTTCTATGTCAGTGTTATGTTTGTCCTCTGGCAACTTATTTTATTTATCTTTCTTCTAGACCAATGTTCCTCCCAAATATGGTACAAGTATTCAGAACAATGCATGATAATATTAATGGACGACTTTTTTTTGGGGTCATTATACCTGTAGTCATCAGAGCAGATTTGATCATTGAATAGCTCCAATTTGGGTGAATAGATTTAACAAATGCCATAGCCCCAGTAACATGTGGACAAGCCATTGATGTTCCAGATCTTATGCCAAACGACGATGGCTTCATTCCAGGAAGAAGGTCACCCATATTACTTTTTGGAATCATTGCTGCTAAAATTGCCACCCCTGGAGCTACAATATCAGGCTACAAATATATGTTTTCAAATTTTAATGTTAGTTTAAAAATGAACCAATAGTGATGTTGAAATTAAATGCTTGAATCAAACTTAAATTTGTACTTTATGTGTTATATAACCTTAAGAATGTCTTCTGTCAGTGTTCCAGGACCTCTTGAAGAGAAATCTGCAATAATTGGAGCTGGCTTAAAATTTGGAACTTCAAATGTTGGAAGTATCGTTGCTGTTGGATTCCTGTTTTAGAGAAAATTACTTGTGACCATCCAAATTACTTGCAGCATGACTAGGTTCTAATTATGTGGTAAGCATGGTCATTCTTCTATTGAATGTTTCTCAAATGTAGATTGGGTAGGTTCTATGATTGATCAAGATCTATGAGTGGAATAGCGCTAATGAGACTTGATCTTTTCCTTCAATTTGCTTCTACCTTGACATCTTCTTTTTTTTTTAATCCTTTTTTTTCTATATTTTTTCACACCCTTAATTTTTATTGTAAGTACTAAATTGCGAAACTTTTTCATCAAATTGACATCTTTGATATAAAATGCAATGCGATGTGTGTTGTATTGCCCGTTGAGATGTTATTCATTCTTGAGGTACTACAATGCATACTTTACATAAAGAAGTTAAATGGCTCGTGTAACTCCTGTAATATATGTATTTTTCCTTTCCAGTGTTTACTTCCGAGTTTTACAATATATAGAGGAATTTTAAAAAGTTGATCACATATAGGTCCATCTTACAAATATTAAAAGAAGGTTAGTGTAAATGTGAGATCTTAATTCAGGACTTCTCGCTTTCTTTCCCTCCCCTACGTACCATCCAATTCATCCCTCCTCAATTAAATAATCATTGATAATAAGCAATACGTATACTTTATCTACCTTGTGAATAAGCTATGATGATTTGTGAAGCAAGCCACCTACTATGAATACGTATCTAAAAGTTTTAATTACATGCCTTTAGGTAGCCATGGGCATAAGTTGCAATTAAAAATAATGAGACAATAGGATAAAAACAAGAAAAAAAATAGTAAATTTAAAGATTGGTTAAATCTAATGTAATTACCAATTTAAATAATAAAATCAATGCTTAAAAAATGTTGCACGTAACAATGAAAAACTAAAAGCATAAATGCTATATCAAGTAATTTTTTCTTTCAAAAATTTTATTTACATTGAAAGAATAAACTTGCTTTCGTTTAATACTCTTCCACTTTTTCCCACCTTCTAATAAAAGTCAATTGACGTCATCATATAATTTGAAATTTGCTCATGGAAACTATTCATAGAATGTCATTCAAACAAAACTTAAATAAATGTTAGTAGTATACTATTTTAGAAAGAAGTATTTTCTAATTAATAAGAGATTACAATACGTAGTTGCACTACCTTTTTTAATTAATAGTTAAAATATGTGTGCATGGGTCTATGTAGGTTTGGATTTTAAGTCTGAATTATTGAAAACAAAACTCTACTCTGATCCATAAAGAACTCTTAAAGGGTCTCTGTCTGGTTAGGTGTGATTAGTTTGAAAAAAATTAGATTAAGACTCATGGAAATAATGATGGGTCTAGTTTGGATTTGACCCACTATGTAACGGTTAAACTAAAATTATTGTACAAGTATATTGTTTATATAAATTATGGAATACTTGTATAAATTTCAATCTTATTAAACTCGTGTGTCAATTTTCATTCCACAAAATAAATGGAGTCTTTTGGAATTTGACCAAAAACATTTTATTCATAAAAGATGGACAAGTTATTCCAAAAGCATTTAGTTAAATGCATATTTTACATTTTAAAGAAATATAGATTCAATTAAACAACGAATCCACATATCAAATGAAAAATGATAAACAAGTTGAAGATACTAAAACATGACGAAATTACAAAAATTATGTTAAATAGTCAAAATGTTTACAAGGTGTAAGTTTTGCTGTATACATATATACTTAGCCATGTAGAGTTAAGATTACTGAGAAAAATTGAAATTGCAGCTTATGATGAAGTAAAGAAGAAGGACCGGGAACGACTAGTTAATTGCTGGCAACTTGCATTAGCAATCGGTTGTAGTACAAATATTGGTCTCAAAGAGATAAATTGACTGAATTTCAAAATTTTGTATCAATTATATTACTGGTAATGAATCAGCCAGTTCACCTTAATCTATTTGGTTCTATGGTATAATAAATAAATTGCCCAGCCTTTTTTGAATCTCCCTTAAATAGAACGGTTTCCTAAGCTTTAGCAAGTTTGAGGACAAGAAAGCAAACTGATGGATGATTTAACCCATCCGGTCATTCTATTCGATTTAAATTTAAAAATGTATACTAGATAATTTTTTGTAAGAGGGGAGAGGTGGAGGTGAAATTTAAAAAGTAAGAAAGGAATACCCACTAAACAAAGCCTTCTCGGCAAAATTGAAAAGCTACTCTTGAATTAAAATAAATGACTTCACATGGATTTAGAGAGGAAAGTGTTACTCTTACTTGGCCGAATTTAGATAGTTGAGAATTGGAGATCCTGACAGCTTCCCAACTTCTGTAAATGGAAATATGCCGGAATCAAGTAGTGAACTTCTTTTTTCCTCATCAATTAATATCAAACCCTTAGCTTTTGCATCTTCTACTACCAGCTTCTTGATCATCCTTGATATTGTTGGGTTATCATTCAAACAAATCACTATTTTTCCAGCAACTTTTTTGCTATCTAACGACCCTGGAGCACAATTCCTGCATAGCATAAGAAATATTAACTGTACATGAAACAGAAGTGTTGTACGAGGAGTGCAGACATACTTGCAATCCAGAAAAATTCAGGAGATGCACTTTTACTATTATTCGTATATTAAACAATTACATGAGTTGGAAGAAGAGAAACAAACTTTTGCATGAATTCACACAAGTTTGGCTATGTAGTGATGGATTATCGGACCCATAAACTCTTTCTTTGCTAAAAGAAACGGAGAAATGCAGATTTAATTCTAATATTTGGTCTGCCTGTGTATTATATTAGTCCCTAATGTTTCAATCAAGCCAAATCTGGTTTCTAAGTTTCTAAGTTTAGATAGATTTATGACAAAATGATGAAAATTCGACAATTCCTAACTTTCATAGTCGAATTTCCATTAGTTAACAGTTTTAACTTTACACTTTTAGTCCCTGGTATTTTTAATCATTATAATCCCTTAAATTCCCAAATATTGATGTTGAGGATTTTAGAATGAAATTATAATACTATATGCAAATTAAGTTGATCATTCAACAATAGGGACCAGTTTCGCATGCAGGCCAAATATTGGGGAGAAAACAACATTCTCCCTAAAAGAAAAGTTGAATGGCTTTACAAGTAGTTAAACCAGGAGAGATAACTGTATAATGTTTCTTCTATTGATTATACTAACAATTCCCATTTTAGTTCATTAAGACAAAATGACAAGATAAACAAGTTCAAACGGAGGGAACCTTAATTGCTAGGGATAATTTGTCCATAAAAGTTAAGGGCCTAAATGCACCAAAAATTGCTTCATTAAAACAAAAATGAAAGCAAAAGAGTGTCAGGATAAGTTCTATTCTAGTTATACAATTCCTAACGCAGCGTACAGGCTCATCAAACAGTCCCCACTCACACTAATTGTACTTGTTTTTCCACACAGTTTTCAACCGCTGCTCTTCCAAAAAGGAAAAAGAAAAAAATTCAACAATGGTCTAATTCGAACTTTAGTTGTTCCTTGGCAATTTTGGGCTTATTTATGTTTAAGCATTTTAAGAAGTCAAGATTCATACAGGTTCAGATCCCCTTCTCTGCTTCTAAAGTTCCACCCATCCTCACTGAAAATTTTTTTTTTTAAAAACAAAGTCAACATGTCATACCGATGGACAAATAGAAAAGTTGTATTAGAAAACCAAGGATTACCTTGCATCTGATGGAGAAGACAAAACGAGCTGCAACATTTTCTCCAAATGCAAGAGGATAAGCTTTTGATGAGTTGAGAGGCGAGAAATTAATTGCAGTCCCCTATTTTACATTGTTTGGAACAACAAAGATAAAATTCTAGATTTTGTGAAAGCAGACTCAATTGTAAATCTATAAGCGTATAGTCATATACACACACATGTGTTGGCAGCAGCCCAAATACATTCACAGGCACAATCAATATAATTTAATTGTGTCAAATTCCAATGTGAATACTTTAGTCTAAACACGATGACAAATAACCAAATCTCATCTTTAGTATTTCCCAGATAGGAAATTAAACAGTATAAAACATAAACCTTTAAAATGGGTAAATCGCTAAACTCGGTGGAAGTCCAGCCTTATATTCGAATATGGGTGGACACCCATTAAGAGAGGTCTCGAGTGTTGATTTTTACTAATAGTGAAACTAATTTAGAGAAGTGGTTTTAAATGCTGGATTGTAATAAATGTCATAAGTGATGCATTAATTGATAAGTTAGCATAATCTAAGTTGTACTAACAAGTGTCCTCAACACTGGTTAGAAAAATCCTTCAAATATAATTTGTAGCATATTGCATCACATATTGCTTAATTGTTAATATTCAAAGTAAACATGTAAACAAAAAGAAACAAAGTAAACAAGTAATTAATAACTTCATTTAAGCATTTTGACTTGTAATTTATATTCAAAAGTTATTGAATAGGCCGCAATGTCCCAGACATTAGATGCTTGATTTATGGGTCTAGTAAATAAACCAAAATTTCAGATTTTCCTGGACATTGTAGACTTGGTCTATGAAATAACGAAGAAACCATTCCAGACTGGTAGTATGACAAACATAACATTAAACACGAAGTGAATTATACTCCTAATTGATGTGGTAGTCTTTATTTGAACCTTAATCGAGTAGCTAAGAATGAGGTCTCAGGATTTAGAGATCCTACATCCTAATCCCTCTTCCCCCTTCTCACAGTTTAAATTCCATCCCTTCCCTATTAGGAAAAAAGAAAAGACAGCACAAATTTCTTAATTTATATATACCTGATAGGATCTTTTGTTTCCAAGAATCACAATGGACTGCAAATCACGGTCGACAGTAGATGCTGCCACAGTGAACAGCCATGGAGCTGAATTAACAACGGTATAAGGTTCAGGCCCTTCATTTCCAGCTGAGCATATGACCATTACTCCTTTCTCTACAGCATGGAAAGCTCCAATGGCTATTGGATCACTCAGAAAATCAGGCTGAAAAACTGAACTCTGACCGATCGAAATTGATATGATGTCCACCCCATCACTGAGGGCATCTTCGATTGCTTTGAGGATGGTGGAACCGCTACAACCATCTGTTGAGCAGGCCTTGTATGCAGCTATTCTAGCAGAGGGTACTCCACCCTTTGCTTTGCCCCTTGCAAGGCCATAATAACTGGCATTAGCAACTGCTGCTCCAGCTACTATTGATGCAGTGTGAGTCCCGTGGCCTACTGCATCTCTTGGTGAGCCTTGACGCTTATTTGGTTTATTACCAAGAGGTTTGGTAGAAAGATCAAAATCGTCATAGAATCTGGCGCCTATTATTTTCCTAAAACATGTGTGATGACCAGAAGTTAGATTACAAGAAGGATATGACCCTATAGTGAATTGCACCTTCAACACCAAATAGATCCCAAATTCAGGGGTAAAAAAAGCCGGGTAGAATTGGTTTTATCACTTGCTATAAGCCTCTATCCAATATTCCTTCAAAGTTTTTAAATATTCACATAACCCTTTGTAGTTCTATATAAAGTGAAAATTTTATGGAAATAGTCTACAAACAGCATTAATTAAAATGCTCGTATTACCCTGACTTAAGCGCTAATTTAAGACCCCCCACTTAAAAAAAAAAAAAAAAAAACACTTACTTAAATGGAAGTTTAACCTCTTTGTTTCAAACCATAGGGGGATTCAATAGGAGAATATGTGGATAAATATAAAACTACGAATGGGTTAAGTGAATATTTATTTAAAAGGATAGATGGGTTTAGTAGATATTTTAATGTCATCACACGCACTTTTGGAGCGTGTCTCGATCAATCACCATAACCAAAGATGCTTTCTATCTATTTTCTATTTTACATAAAATCATAGCGAAATTATGTGAATATTTTAAAACATCAAAGAGCCATGTGGTATTATACAAAAATAAGGGAGTAATGAGTAATTTACAGTGCTATTTTGTCTTTAGACTTGTAAATTTGGTTCTAAATTCTCATAATAGAGCCAGGCACAGTAACTTTCACTCCCCCCTTAAGATTTTACTAAAGTCTATACTCATACTTTACGTTTAAATATAAGGCTTATTATCTAATTTTAATTGTTTTGGCTATACATATGTATGTATGTATGTATGTATATATTTGAATGAAGAAAATAAGAATACAATCCTTTTGTCAAGTTATATAAACTAAAAGGATGATGAAATTACTTTGCCAAATACAAAGTTTAATAATACTTTCTAAGCTTGGCAATTGGGGATGGAAAGGGTGTGGGGAGGGGAGGGAGGGTAAAATAAAATAAAATTTAATGACACTTTGTGTTTACAAAAGTTTACTGACTTTATGTATTGTTGTTACTCGCATCAAAGTCTAATGAGAAGAAGAAACAAAAAAGAGTAGAGAAACATTAATTCCAACATGGACAAGAAAATTTTCTAAGGATTCTGTTAAAGAAAATATTTTCTTAATTTCTATCATTGTCATTATTTGTATAATCTCATTAAAGTTTAATAGAAAGGAAAAGAAGATAACAGTGCACATTAAACTAAAAATGAATAAGGTGAATTTTTATGAAAAATAAATAAAAAATATTTTTCTTTTTATCAGTTTAATACATGCGTACAACAAGATTGTTGATCATGGTATATACTTTTGATGGAAAGTAATAACAAGAAGATGCATTCAATTCTCAACCACACATTCCAGTGTGCTATGTCTTTCCTTCTTTATTTGTTTGTTTTATTAGGTAGATAAAGATTATAGCTTTACTCCTTATTGACAGAAAACGTGTCAGTAGAATTTAATTAATTTGATCAACACATAATAACGGGATTTATATTCTTTGCAACAACTGGAACACAATATAACCTTGAATAAAGATTGGCAAAAGCTACACTTCATCCTTTTCCTGAAAAAAAGCCATCCAAAATCACTTGAGTGCAAAAGTTTGCCTTATTTTTCAACTGGGGAGAGGGCTAATTAGCATAAACTTAACCATATTGGGGCAAAATGAAAATTATCCTACTTAGATTTGGTCATTTTGACCACCTAAAACCAAAGTGAAAAGTTCAAAATGTAGTGGACAATTTTAAAATTGGGGATCTAATTGGCAACACTGCTGATAGTTTAGGGGCTATTGCAATTATTTACCCATGGACCAAAAAGGGAAAATAAAATAATGAACCAAAATTTTGAATGCAAAACCAGTCTTACTTTTGGGAAAGAAGATCACTACCTATTACAGTTGGACTTCTTAAAATTAGGTCCTTCCATACATTCTCCTTTCCACCTTGACGGGATCTTGCCAACACCCCTGTCACTGAAACTGGGCAACTCTGGCCATATTCCTGAAATTACACAATCAGACAGAAAGATTCATTTCCAGGATAAAGATTTTAAACAAATTATGTCGACAATATACAAATCGATGTAAATTTTGTAGTTTCGTTTTGAGGATATATATGACCTAATTTTTCTCCTTTAACTTCTTAACAAAGTAAACAAAAGTACATCTAGATTGTGTATTTTACAGAGTTACCAATTTCAAACAAAATTTTATCTAACAAACAGTAAAAATAAGTGACATGTCGAAAATAAAATATTTTGGTCCGAAACATAACGTTGGAGCACTCTGTACCTCAAAAGGTTACCATAAATTGGGGGAAACATGTAAATAGACAAAAAAAATCATTTTTCCACAAAAAAAAGGAGTATACGTACCACATACTACTATTTGTCTGTTCAAATTTTGGAAACTTGCATTTGGATGGGAATATGTCATTTTCTTAGAAGAAAATAGTGCATTTCTATCTTACACCTCAGTTCATTAACTCATAGAGTGTGCATGCCTTTCATGTCAAAATCCAAATTTAACATAAAATTTGCCGAATTTATCATTTTGAATGTGACCGAGTAAAAGCATAAATTAAAAATATAAAGGACCAATGGTGCAACTCTTAAAAATTCCGAAATGATAATCAACATGAATGTCATTCAACTTATAACAAAATTATGTTAACCGTTGATTGCATCTTTTCCTTTTCTTTAAATCTTTTTTTAGTAGGGGTGGAGTTGGAATTCAAAAGCGGGGAGGGGTAGGGAAGTTAGAATTTAGGATGTCAGATGACTCACATCCTAGGGGAATATGATTGCAATCATGCAATGTTTTGTAGCCTATCCCTGTAATTTGGACTGTATTTGAGCTACATAAAAGCATCATATAAATTAAAAAATAAACCCAAAGGCCAAAGCCCAAGACTTGTGGTCTACTTTTCCTCTAATTAATAAAGAGTCTAAACTAAACCAACTTTCCTTCTAACTGTTTCGCAGTTTTGTAAACACCTCACAATTGTCTTAGTGTACAATTTTTCAAGGGGCCATGGTCATACAAATCCTGCACTTCATTTCCTTTAATTTTGAAAATTAAAAGCTTCATAGTAACGAGTTAGAGGTTAATTTCGATCAAGGTTTTTCTTTTCTTCCTTTTTTTCAAGTTTTTACCATTTTAAAAGCTTCATTTTCTCTTTCTGATTTCAGACGAGCTAAATACAAAGCAAAAAGTTGTCATCAGGCACGAAGATGCATGATTTTAGAATGAAGAAATGGATATATATACCTGTGTCTATGACTCCAACAATAATATCACTTGATATCTGATCAAGATGATAGTTCAATCTGATTTTGGACTGTTGTTCCAAGAAATCCCAAGAACGTGTCGTATGGAGTTTTAGAACAGGATCAGGAAATACGCTTACCACCTTTGAGTGAGCTGTTTTTCAATTAGTCATTAGATAATAACCATGCAAGTATAATACTATGGTAGATTATAACCAAATTTCACAAGAAGAAAGTATAAATAAAATAATAATAAGTAAATGAAAAATATCTTATTAATAAAATTGAGGCTGGCATGTCCTCCTCATCTACAGGATTTGCTAGAAAAAAAGAAGGTTAGTTTTGCAAAATATTGCCTAAAATAGAAAAAGGATTAACTGCCAAAATAATATCACAAACATTGACAAAACTGATAATCATCCCTTTTCAATAGAAAAACTGTAATTAATTGGTTTATTAAATTCCCTTCCTCGTAATTGACTAAATATCCTTCATCACGTCATGATAAACTGCACTAAGTATCTTCTTGGCCTTTAATGCTAGTATAACATTTACCGGGCAACTCCATAAACACAATGGGATTCATTATCACGAGCACTGTAAGGCATATTTATGCATGCACTCTCAAGAACAAAATTTGGTTATAAATATGATAGTGGGAAACTTATGGGTGTGAATAAAAATATCGGTAACTACTTAATTAGAAAATTATTACCCGAAATAACCACTCACCCTTTGTCAGAGTACTAGTAGTTACTACTTACGAGTGACAAGTGGTGAATGATGGTGAAAGTTTTAACTCTTTGATCGGTTAAAGATAATTCAGTTAGTGGTTTACCAAACTAAGCTTTTTTGTGGTTAATAATTATAGTCAGTCGGGTAATCTGATCTCATACTTTATCTAAAATTTCCAACAAATAGTTCAAATTTTCGACTTTCCTGAGGCGCTTGAAAAAAAGGTTACCAAGAAAAGAAAAGCCGGTGGACAAGTTGTAAAGCTCAAAATCGTGTAATTTCTTGTCTTCTAATATTTCAACGATATCGTTATTTATACGCCTCTTTTCAGGGGATGGGGCAGGCAAGGAGAGAGGGCAAAAAATACCCGACAATATAGAAGCTTCATCCTCGGTAAGCATTGCTGAAAATCCACTAAAAGAGTGTTGATACGAGTGTCGTATAGAAAGTCTGTCCCTATCTTCTCTGTAGAAAAGTATGTATGTAAAATTATGTGCAGTTGATAACAACTTTCGAGTGAGATAAAAGCATCATTGGATTTAATTTTCGCCATTGTATGAGATCAAGAAGAGTAAGCAACAAGAAGGATGAATATTGGAAGATTACCTTGGAATAATGGAGGACAACAATTGTAAATGGGACAACTTTGCTGCATCCGAATCCAATTTATTGTAATTTGAAGAACTCCCCATATAGACCACGTACGGCTGCCAAAAGAATAAGTTTTATGTAATGAGTCTCAAAAGCTGAGGTTTGAGGCCCTTAGGTCCAACAAAAATGTCAATTGAATTTGAACAGTTCGGATTTATTTTACAATTGAAAGTAAGCTTCCAAACAAAATTGGTATTCATGATTAAATCAAAGCCATGCAAATGGAATTTGTGTTGTGGAACATAGCCATCAAATGTCAAGAATTCGTTAATGCACACTGACCTGGGGTCTCGGATTTGATGCTGCAGAGGAGGTGAAGATGACAAGAGCTGTAGACAAAATATGGACGAATTGCAAGAGAGAAGCCATGGTGCCTTTTGTGCAATAGTCGTGCAAATTGACTACTGGGACAAAGTCTCAAATGAATGAGAATACTAACAACTCAGTCACCTTTATATGGGTAATTAGTTAATGATTGAAATGGGTAATTAGCTGGCAACTCCTTTTGCAAATTCAGCTTGTAAGTTCAAAGAGTACATTTTCGAAACTTGGTATAAGGGATCATGGCGGAGATGGGACCCTAAACCTAAGGGAATCGAACTCCGATGTCACAAGAGTTGTAGTAATAGCAGAATTTAAAATCAATAAACATATCTATCTTTAAAATTCATTTTTCTCTGTTAAATATGCTTTAAAATCTAAATCGTGCTTAAAATTTAATTTTGAATAGGTCTAAAACTCTTAAAATTCAAAGGTGATTTAATATCTATGTTAAGCAGGATTTGGATTTTAAAATCTATGTTTACCTTTGGTATTTTTTGAAAAGGGCAATGATTATTAACTTCCAATTATTTAGAGGGACAATGTAAGATAGGGAAAAAAAAACTCTAAAAATTTTAGAGGGGACAAATAGGAAACAATTTTGAAATCTTCTAAACTTTGCAAACTTAAAACATAATTTTCTCAAAATTAATTGCGGCCCCTCAGCTAATTAATTCCGCCACTGCAAGGGATTGATTTCGTACCCTTGTATTTAAAATTTACACAATCCATACATTGACGCACTATCGATATTAACTAGACTCACGCAAGGTGTGAATTTTAGTACAACAAAATGTGTAATTTTTATTAGTTTCTCTTTTAATTTAAAATTTGTTGCTATTGAAATTGTGCTATAAAAGTCATATAAGTCAGTTAGCAAGCAATGAAATGTTGAATAGCTGATTTTTTTTAACCCTCATATCCCTCTTTCCACCCTTCTTATTTTCAACTGTCATATTCAATATTTAAATCCTGAACCTGATAGTAAAAAGAACTCTAAGAACTCTCTTATGGCCACTAAAGTTAGATAAAATACAAAGCACCTAATTAAAAATGTTAACATCACCTCATCTTAAAAAAAAAATACAGAACAGCTAATTAAAAATGTTGAAACACGTTTTCAGTGTCTTAAAGCATATGTCGTGGCAACTTTTATTTGCCTTTGCTTCATGTACAAGGAAACCTTTATTGCAATTCTAATGTTGTCGGTGCTCACTATTTTGATAAAGTTTAGTTTACAATACTTAGTTAACCTTCCAATCATTTGCCAATTATAAAAGAACACAAAGTATAAAGTTGTAAAATATTCTATCTATTAGCATCAATTCAACAAAAATCTTGCTTTAGTTTTTTAAAACAAGGATAATCTTCTCCCTGCTGACTAAATGTGGATCCGCTTACGCCTACTGGTGTGGATTACAACTCAAAAGTTTTATGCATATATCCAAATTAAACAGGCAGAACTTGCTTTCGCAGTACAGATCAAGTACAAGAAAAGTAGTCCATGGAAAATAACAATAATCTCCCTGAGCTGCCCATTGCTTTCGAAACATTGGGACACCTTCTCTTGCTTTTCATGATTCTAATTAAAAATAGCTTTTTATACATTTTTAGAATAGAAAGAACGTTCGTGTAGAAATTTGAGGGGAGCATATTGTATAAACAAATACTTGTCAATGTTGTTATAATTGAAGGGATGCACATATAATTAGAAAGAAACATATTAATAATTAGATTAATTTCATGAATTACAAGAGAGGTACTTGTAATCATGACAGACCCTTAAGAGAAAGTAGTATGTCGTTTATACTTCTCTTTTTCTGGCCCAAGTAGTAAATCATCTGGAAATTTAACTGGATAGTCTTGAGAGCTAGTTTTAAAGGTTCAAGATATATCTATATATGTACGGTTTTTACTATTTGTGAGAACACTGTAATTTTACGAGGAATTCTACTTTAGTTTTAAGCTAATTCCTTTTTCCTTTCCTTTATGATGTGTTCACAAGGGATTAAGTGTTACTATTGCAAGAGCAACTGTCTATGGCCCACATTGGCCAAATGATCTTGATTCCATATAGATTGTCGATTTGAAATTAAATGAACGGTTCAAATTGAATCGAAATTATTTGGCCAATCTGCATCGTTAATCTCATGCTCGGCTTGCTACTTCAACCACGTAGAGCCTGTATTTGTTCACGAGTTCTTGAAGGCAGAAGTCATAGAATACTTTTAATTATTGCCTTGACCTCCAAATGTTAAGCCTGCAGGTAACTTATTTTGTTTTTCATTTATTTTATTTTATTTTACTTCTTTTAATTTTGTAAGGGGGCCTAGAGTAACTTATTCATTTGTCTTGGTGAACCACTGATATGTGTTGTAGCGTAGTAAGCTTTACCCATGGCTTTGATCCACCTCGGCAAGCATATGGAGGCTCTCGTTAGAGATTGTAGTAAATATCCTTAAATTATGGATAGCGATTGCAATGCAATTTGCACTCAAGTAATATATAAAATTAAGTCACCGAACTCAAACAGGACCAGCCAGGTAATTTGTCCAACCGGTAACTCGTACTTGGATCCTTGAACTCACTAGCTGAAAAATGAAAATCACAAGCGAACAAATCAATGAAATGGTAAAAATAGATAGCACAGGTGGTTGGGCCTTTTTTTTAAATTTTTTTTTTGTTTTTCTAACGGGAATGGATGGGTTTAAGAAATATGTAGGGAAAGGTGAATTAGAACTCAAAATCTTTACTTCGTGGAATTCTCAACCTCAAACACTGGATTAAGGATCTCTTGGTTCAATTAATATTTCTTTACTTTTTTATTTTTTTAAGTTGTACAAAATTGATAGTCTATTACCAAACCAATTAGAAAACAAATCCAAGGTCCCTTTCCTATTAGAAATTGGAAGAAGCTATGCACATGCATACTGATGTCAAATGTTAAATGTTACTACCCAAAAAAAAAAGTGTTAATTGATGACTGTCGATACTGAAAGGTCCAACAATCACGGAAACCTGCACATAAGACCAAAAAAGGAGGGAATGGGAAGGAGCCCAAGGCCACCTTATGCTTAAGTTAAAAAGAGTTCTAAGGAAAGGGAAGGAGGCTGAGGCCGGCCACTCCTATGCTTAATTTTATAAAGCGTAAACAAGTTATAGCAAAGACAGAACCAGAAAATTCACTTTGAGTGATCGAATTTTAATATATTTAAACTTAAATGTATAACACAAAATATTTTTGTATTTTGCGGGGACAAAAGTCTAAACTTATAAGGGTAGATTCCACTTTGCACTCTAACTTTATTCAAATTCTGATTTTGATCTTTAAACTTCAAATAGGACATTTTAGTTCTTAAAATATAAAGTTTGTTCTATTTAAGTGAATTATGACCCACTTTAGCCCATAAAACATAACTTATGTTCCACTTTAGTCTTTAAAGTTTAAATCGGTCACATTATAATTGATATTATACTTTGAGGACTAAAGTTTGACATATTTTGTTTAAGTGGGACAAATATTATAAATTTAGGGACTAAAATGTCTAATTTGAAGTTTAGGAATCAAAGTGAGAAATTGGCTATAATTGAATGGTACAAAATGAAATTAACTCAACTTGTAAAGAACATTTAAAAAAATTTTCACTTTTCTAAGAGAGGAAAACATAATTTTTGTAAAACTTGGGGGGCGGTGGTCCGTCCTCCCCTCCAGTTCTGTCCATGGTTTCTTGTCCAGGTACCTATTGGTTATAGAGGTGGTTTAAAGTAAATATTTGTTATAGTTTTTCACTCTACAACGTTAGCGTTCGCTCAATAATCGTCTAGCATTTGAACGAGTTTCTGCCACCAGCAATAAAATTTTATTGTCTACTACTAAAAAAAATTGTCATTGATGTTCTTTGTTCCGTTGATTACTAGTGTAATGGGCCTTTGACCCTCCAAGAACCAAAAAAAAAAAAGCATTTCCATTTTCATTATTTCATAATATTTCACTTCCTATTTTGCCGTCAATTGCTAGCTGATTTTTTTTTTTTTTGGGTGAGCTCTTTAGCAAATGATAGATACATTGCGTGCTTCATGGTTATTTGTATCACAGCCTCCAAACTAAAGTTTGCTCGGATTTACTTTATACCAACAAAAAGCAAAGGAACATTAAATCTTGTTTAGCACTAAAGTAATGTACCTTTCATCTTTACAGGATAACAAAAAAAAAAGTAAGAAGTTTTGCAGTGCTTTATTCCTTTTTTTTTTTGGGGGTTCTTAATTCCTTAGTAGCCGGAGGAGGAACACTCTTTGCCCAGTGTTCTGGTCGTTAAAGGTTGTGGAATTAAGGACATCATTTTTTTTTTCATCAATGAATGGGCTTCTTTTGTAGAGCTCTAGCGAGATAAGTTGATTCACGCTGTCTTCGGATATGGGGCAGGGACGGTCATCAGAAGGACCGTCCCTGAATAGTTCCTTCACAAACTCTAATAAGAGGCCCTCATGCATCCACGTTGATAGAGATAAAATGCTCCCGTTTTACTTAGTGAGCATGAAAAAAAATTTTAAAAAAAAACTTGCCTTAGCCTAATAGATTCTGCTACCGTCAAAACTCCGTTCCAAAAAAATCCCACCCAAATTGATTGGGCATGACTGTCCATTAAAACTCAAAGCCTAATACTCTCCCTCCAACAATCAATCTCTTCCTTTCCATCCAAAAATTGTCAATATAACTCCATAACTCCAGAACCAGGGCAAATAACATTCTAGAACCAGAAAGTTGCAGACGAGGAGTGCCAAAGAAGAGCCATGAAAATGTACTATCACCCATCAATCATTACATTGAGGAGAAGGAAGAACTACTTGCTGAAAGAAAAGGTGTTGGAGATCTGATAGTAGAAGGTGGTGGGATCTGAGATAGAGAAACACCCAATTGCATCCACATAAACCCGTCAGGTAACAATGTTGCAAACCAATGACTTAATTTCCATTTTTTGGTGAATGGTATCCATCTATTTTACTTGTAGTCTCCGTGAAACCCTTTGAATAGTAGAAGTTAAATTAGTTGATGGACTACACAAGGGAGAAGGGTAAAGAAAAATTTTGCACGCCAAATGTTTGCAAAATAGAAAAAAGAATTTCAAACCAATTAGTAGAAAGAGTTTTACTAGGGGATATGCAGGGGTATTTGTCTACAATAACAACAACATATCAACAATATAGTCAAGGTTTCAGCAGATAAAAGAAACGAAAATTTTCAAGTTATATTTTCATTTGTGTTGGTTAGTAGGACGTTTAATGGTGTAGATAGAATTACTGGTGTTTATGGGTGATTACAATGAAATAAAATAGAAGTACATTAAGAATAATAGTAAGCAAAGTGAATGATTAGGATGAATTATAAGATGTTCCAGTGAGTGTGCCTTTACATCAATGTTGGATAGCAAAATAATATTTGTAATTAACTGGTGATAGTGAGAAACACTTTCATGCAGTTGTAAATTAATAACCATTGCATAAAATGTTAATATAAGTCACAATGGAGGAAAAAAGAAGGAAAGAGGCCAACAAAAAGGGAAGTGCACACATTATTAACCATTAATGAGTGGTATCTCATGTTTGAAGATTAGTACTTATTCATATAACAACTGTCTAGTAATTGAAGTGAATTACTTCAAACTTAATTGGTATGAGTATTTGAAATAATTTATTTATATTAGGTTGAATGTACATACTGTTCAACATGCCTTATGTAGTGCAAAAATATAATTATAAGATGTCTTAGTAGTGTGCCTATACATCATATTAGATAACTATTATTTTTTATGAATAAACAGACTGTGGAGAAATACTTTCATATAGTTTAAATTAGTAATCAATTAACATAATGCCCCTATTAAAGAAAGGTGTGAAGGTTTGACAATAAAGGAAAAAATAAAAGGAAGTGCACGCATCAAATATTAATGGTGGTCCCTGTTTGTATAATAGCAGTATAGCAATTGAAGTGGATTGCTTCAAAGTTGATTGGTATTATATAAATTCTAATTTTTATGTGTTAGGTTGAATGTACATATTGTTCAATATGCCTTACTTACTGGTAGAAAATGGTTACAAGATGTCTTAGTTAATATGCCTATACATCATGTTGGATAAGTATTATTATTGGTGAACAATTAGTGACAATCGACAAATACTTTTATATGGTGTAATTCAGCAATGAAGTAACAGGATGATGTTAAAGCAAGATCTAAGGGATTTATAATGAAAGGAAAAGAAATAAAAGGAAGAGAAGTGAGGTGCACATGCTATTAATTTGACAATTTATTATCGCATGTTTGTAACTTGGTACCTATTTGTACATTCCTAGTCTGGGATTAAAATTGATTGGATAAGTATAGGTTGTAATATGTATGTATTAGGCTAAATGTACTAAATGTTTAGTATGCCTTACTCAGATTTGAATCTAGTATATCATATTTAGTTGTGATTTTATAAACGTCATATGAATGCCAGGAAAAAAAAGGAATCAACTGTCCCTGAACAATGTAATATTTTTTAACATTTTGTAACTCTATGTAAACTTCTTGTACATCCTTACAACAGAGGTGTGATATTTTGTTACTGTTCATATGGATCCCATATGTAATAATTATGTCTTTGTTGTTAAGTTTTACAAGTAGTTCACGTAGAGTTATGTTTTGTTTAAAAAATATTACATCATTCAGAATGATTGTGTTGAACAAAGTAAATAGCCTTTACAATTTGCATGAGCAGTGGCAAGATGGCAAGGAAAAGGACAAAGAAGAATGTGAAAAGGAAGAAATATAAATAGGGGAACTACTGAGCTTGCAGAACCAATCCCATCATTTATAATTAGAAAGGAAAAGAAGAAATCAACTTGAGAAGAAGAAATGGAGCAAGCGAAACTCAACTAACAGCATTGTATAAATCTTTTACCTTCTTTTATATTTTTGTTATCACAACATTTGTAAATTTTCAATTTCGATTTATAGAAAATGTTATGTAGTGATAGGTAAAATCCTTGTAGATATTATTGTAATCATCGTAGATTTTTGTTCAATTTGTAGATTTATTTGAAACATTATATATATCTATTATAATTGTTGTACATATTATTATAACTAGAGTATACATTTGATTAATTTTTAGAAATATTTGTAAATAATAAAATTATCTAATAAAGAGGCACTTTGTTATGTTTATAAACTTAACAAGCTCCTCCATTCTTCATTTTTTTGAAGAATCCATTCTTCATTTTAAATCACACATCATCTCTTTTATGTATATGTTATTTTTATATGCATCATCACCTAATAAACCCAAGGATATTTGTTCAAAAAGCAATTAAATGATAGAAGTATGCCAAAATTGACATCCCAACCATGTTTCTAAGGTTTTTAGTTTGGGGTTTGATAAAAATGGAAACGAGTGACACTATGATTGGGTGTTACAAATTTGTTGATGGGCAATTATACTTTTTGAAATTATAATATATTGACAACTAAAATTTTACCTAAAGCCATTACTTCCATAATAGTGATAGATGACTAGTTAAATTTTTGTTCAATCAGCATGTATGTAATTTATAAGTAACCAAATGTAACTAGTTTTCATCAATTTGTGAAACAAAAATCTTTATTTTTTAAATATCATAAAATGGACTAAACAGTTTGTAAGATTAGTAACTAAAAATCAATAAATATCAACATGGAATACAACATCGAATGTTACTAATTAGCAATAGAAAGTAAATTTTTTTTACCAATTGATAGAATAGAAGTTATTATTTTGGATATATTGTAAAACAGATCAACTAACAATAAAAAAAATTAACAACAATAGTACTTAAATACTAACTAGATTTACAATACTAATAAACAAAATCTAAAATTAGCAATTTAACTTTTTTTTCCTCTAGTACATTTTAAAATAGATTGAACATATGGTAATGAATTAAGAACTAAATGTACATTCTAATGAGTGTTACAAGTCTAGCACAATGAAACTATCTAATTATCCAATCTAATTTCTTTGCTCCACTAGCATTGATTGATATCCATTGATTCGTCGAAAGAAGCTGTCTTTGCTCTTGACATGCTGCAAAATAAGGTGAAGAAGATATAATGTGTTAACAATTATAACAGGCATAGCTAATCAAACCCCAATTTGTACGCCTATATGAACTCTATGTAACCAGTGAACAACTATATAGTAAATTCATTCTTACATTATGTGTATGCACATGACAGTGTGTAAGGCTAACAACCTATTACAATTCAAACAATAGACTAACTTTTGTAAATTTATGACCATGTAAGCATGCATAACATATAGCACTACTCCATACCCAAACAACTTGTACACTCCACAGAAAAATGCTAATATCAACTATACCAAAGTTTCTAGAATACATTCCACTCATGTAACTACTTTTTGCTATGCTATATCTAATCTCCCTTTTACAAAATACATAGTCAAGTAACTAACACCTAACATGATGTATATTTTTGTAAACTGATTGTACCTTATAGATCATCCTGTGTAAGTGCTCACAAACAAACTAATACTCTTCATACAAGTAAAATTACACATCCATTATAGAGAGATGCATAAGTTGATTAAAGGGCCAATAACCATTCCAAAGTTATGCGCACCATTGCACTACCTTTTATAGATATACACAGTCAAGTAACTAACATCTAACATGTTGTACATTTTTTAAACTGATTGTACCTCATGGATCACCCCGTGTAAGTGCTTATAGGCAAATTAGTATTAGCCATACAAATAAAATTACACACCCATTGCAGCCTGCAAGGAGATGCACAAGTGGATCAAACACCAATAACCATTCCAAATGTATGCATACCATTGCACTATGCATGTGGCTGCGATGACTAATTGCAATATGCATGTGACAAATAACTCATGTTCAACAATTTCTATGCATCGTACTTAGTCGGTTACATGGTGTACAATATTTCAACCAGATTATACATTCACTAAGTATTTATATATATGCTACTTATTGAAGTAAACTATAGTGTATGCATAAAATTTGTTGGCTGATGTTACAATGCTAAAATTGTTCTTGTAGCTGGTTGGATGTGATTCCTATGTCTTCTGGTAGTAGCGGCAGTAATAAACTAGCCTACACAATAAACGAATGACTGTCAATTAAACACAACAAAGGAGGGTGCTATATAAGCATAGGAATAGTACTCAAATCTTTTTCAACAAGTTACAATTATAGGTTATTTGGACTAATAGGGGACTGCATAGCTTGCTTTTTCATGTATGTTTGGTGGAATTGCCAAAGAGGTCTGAGCTTTTCACAAAACGCAGCAAAAATATTGTGAGTGAAAAAGGTTTATTTACAACTACTTATCAGACTTAACAAGTACCTTCGATGATTGTAAAGAAAGCTATGTTGCACTTGTGACAAAATTATATTTGTTGTAAAACTTATAGGCATTATCTTCTGTGTCAAACTGCATTCCTAATTGTGGAGTTCCATCTTTTGTCCACTTGCTTCTTTCCACAAATCCAATTCCTGAAAATCACCATATGTACGTTAGTTACCACAATGTGACCCGTTTAGTATACAGGTTGTGCAAAAAGGTTTTACAGGGTTATTAATTACATATAGGGCATGGCTAATCAAATGCCAATTGTACACCTATATGAACTCCATGTAGCCAACGAACAACAGTATAGTAAATGTGAGAACTCGAAAATTATTTTATATTTTCTCTTATTTTTGAAAAAATTTAATTTATATTTTCTTTTAGTTTGCTTTACTAGCCTTAAATTTCATGGTGATTTTAAAGGTTAAGTCAAGATTTTTCTCTTTTCCCTTTTATAATTTTGATGCATCTTAAGTTTCATAGAGTATTATGGAAGTTTGACCGACTAGTGAGATGTGTGCATTTTATTTGGTGGATGAGAACGAGTGTAGTGCAAGAGGAATTATGTGATTAGAAGTGTTAAGAATTAATTGGAGAAGTATAATATATGATTCGAAACACAAGAGAGACAAAGAGATAAGTATTACCTTAGTGATGCCAAGTGTCGTCGATCCAAGCATGCCTTGACCAAGACTTTCCTTTAGTCTTTATCATGCAATTTCACAACACAAGTCTTTCATTTTCTCTTGTGAAGGCCGAAATTGAGAGAGAAAAGAAGAGAGAAAAAACTTCCAAAGTTCATCTTGATTTCCTTGGTTGATTTGTGAAAAAATCCAAAGATCAACCTAATCCACTCCGATAACCCTTGAGTTAAGCTTGGAGGTGAGCCTTTGGTGGAGTTATTTGAGGAAGAAAACTCTTGAGTTGTTTGTCGTCTTGGGGTTTTGAGGTAAAATTTCTAGAAAACATCTCTTTTTACTTGTCTCTTGAGATTTATGCAAGATATGTCATGATTGGAGTTAAAGGAAGCATGTTTATGGTAATTACATGGTTTTGCTAGGGTTTGGTCAATTTCCAGCTTTAATGTTCAATTTTCTAACTTTGAGATGAATTTTCAGCTTTCATAAGAGATGTTCTAACTTTGATATGAAATTTTAAGCTTTGATATGTGGTTTTAGTCTTGGTATGCAAATTTTCAACTTTGAGAGGCAAAATTCCAGCCTTGATGTAGTTACTTGAAGCTTTATATGTATGTGGAGTTGTGATGGATTTTGCTTGCCAAGAACATAAGTCATAAGTCTCATGACATGTTAGTTACAAGATGTAGTGCATTTGCCATGGAAATTAAGTAAGAACTTGGAATTTTTTATGGAGATTTTGCTGGAAAATTTCTATTATGGCTGGCCGAGAGGAGAGAAGGAATTTCAGCTTTTTTTTCAGAAATTTTGTGGTGATTTTGACATAATCTTGTTCAAGGCATTTGTTAAAACCTTACTCTTCATATGTATGTCGATTTGAGTCAAAACAAAGAGGTTTTAGAGGGAAAAAAACCTAGTTTTCCAAACTATTTGCTTGCTCGAAATTTTCGCAGGAAGGCTTTGCGCAGTTTTGGGAAATTTGCTATAACTTTGTATAGAAAATCAGAATTGAGTTCTGTTTGTTGCGTTTGAAACTAGACTCATAGAGATTCCAATGGTATAAAATTCAGGATTTGGTTCAATTCTATAAATACCAGAAAATCTACAAAATTTCTTGAAAATCATGACTGTTCTGTTCTTCACTTGTGATTAGCAGTGAGTTTTGAACTAAAATTTGACTAATATATGAGTTGAATTTCATGAAGATGTCTTCTAAAGCTTCTTAGTGCTTCGAATCTATTTTCTAACGGTGTAAGTTTTGTGATTTTTTGACTTACGAAACTCAAGTTATACCATTTCAAAATGTCAACCAAAGCTGGGAAATTTTATCAAATGGATTGAGTGGGCCTTGGAAAACTTTAGAAAACTTTTCTGGGTTTTAAACCTAACTTTCTTTGGTTAAATCCTACATATTTGATTTGAAATACTTAGTGGTGTGTTACCTTAGCATGCATGAATATTTCACTTGAGTTGAACTCCATAAGAACTTGATTTAAACAAGAAACCGTGGCCCTTTTGGTTTTCTAATATTAGGATTAAACCTGTAGCTTCTGTGGTTGCTAAGTGAAGCTTTGAATCTCATATTTTCTCATTAATCTTGACTTTAAGTGACTAGACTCTTGGTGGATTACATGATCACAGGACTTGAAAGTGTCCAAGAGGACGAACCAAGGTTGAAAGGAAATGATTGTGATCAAGTGGTGAGTGTTCCTTGCATGTTTTGTGCTTTAATGACTAAGTGGAATGTTGTGTATGTTTGTTTGAATGTTAAATTCTTTCCAATGATTATTAAATGGATTGTCAATGGGTGAGTGTGTACTTTATCGTACTTGACCTAAGTGAAAGTGAATTTTCAATGATCAACTGTTTGAACATTATTTGTGCATGAATGTAAGCCATACGGTGCTGTACTATACTGCATTGGTTGAATTGGGCCCTTGCCCTTTGTTGCCAGTCGACTCGAGTCAGAAGCGGACTCGGTCAGGAGGCTAGTGATCCTGGGACAGTGTTTAGTATACTCGAGTATGATCACAAAGTTAGGTGGAGCACTGGTTAGTGAATGAAATGCAATGACTAAAATGGATGACTGAATGAAATGATCACTGAAGGAATTTTCACTTTCAAATGTTTTCAAATGTCGAAGGTATAAGGAGAAATGGAAGGCGACCAAATGATTGAATGACTGAATAAATGGCTCCTAATGAGCATGTATCCTTTCAGTGATTGAATGTTTGCTTCTTGAATGATTGCTTATTACTGTGCAAGTGTGTGCTAAATGTAATATATACGTGATTTATTGTTGGAATGCTTTGTTTGGGAACCTCACTAGGCTTTTAGCTCATTTCTTTGGTTTGATTTTCTTGCAGGAGTGCAGGTCTGGAGCAACTAAGCGTGAACTAGTGTGTATAACCCTCTTGTACTTGTACGTTTGGTAGATAGAATGTACTTTGGATATTTGATGTTGTATCTTACATTTCACTTTTGATTGTAATTAAGTTTGAATTATTGGTTGAATTGTAGAACTCCAGTGTTCATATGAAGGTTTGAACGGTGATTTTGAGAATTGATTGTAGTGAATGTAATGAGTCCCAGTGAGAGTTGGGCAGGCGGTCCGCCAAACCCTTGGATTCACCCGAGAGGGAGGTGGGGTCCGTCATAGGTGGTATCAGAGCCTAGATTTGAATTCGCCTGGGCGAATTGAGTGAGTGTAGTTGTGATGGCTTAAGTGCGAGTGTTTAAGTGTGAAACCCTAAAGTGTTAGGTAACAAATCTTGTTTTATCTACCTAAATTTCTTATTGTTATGATACTTGATTGTAATGTAGGAATGGGTGGAGATAGTGGAAATGAAAATCTTGAGCGGCCTCGTCGAGTCCTTAGTTACCAAGAGCGGCCAGGAGGACCTAGAACCCTAAAGTGATTTGGATTCTCTTGAACTAAAAACCCTCATGACCTAAGTAAACTCAGCTAGACTAGGACACTTGGCCGAATTTATTAGGTAAAATTACTATCTTATGTTCGGCCAAAATTAGGGGTGTGACGCCCCCACCTCTCCCTAGGGTGAATCCTAGGGTATCAGCGGAACGACTGTCCAACTCTCGTCAGGACTCACGCACTCGTTCAAGCTTAATAAAGGATCACAATTAACCATCGACTTAATTAAGAAGTACTTCGAATATACAAGCTCAATACTCTCAAGTAAACCATTTATGATTATAAACCAGAAATTCCAAGTATAACAAAATTTACACTTTAATGGTCTCCAATAACATACAAAAGCATACTAGTTTCAACCAAAGTCGCTAGTTTAGAACTTCCAACTTCCACCTCCAAAGCCTGTTAAGGAAAACAAACTTAGAGGGATAAGCTAACACTCAGTGAGGCCAAGAAACTTCAGCAAGCAAGCAAGTAGCACCAATCAATCAAATAACGTACTTGAAAGCAACTTTAACATGAACTTTCATTTAAGCGCACAAGTAGGAAATAAACACACATGAAAGGATACAGGAACTCTCAGGAGCTATTTCCACGTCTCGACCGCTTCAAGCCATCTGAAGTTGACTCTCCGTCAACTCAAGTAGTAACATGACCGCAGTGCTCCTCTCGGATCTGGAACCAAACATGCATGAGGTGGCAATACTAATCGAGTATGCCAAACAAAATCTCAAAAGATCAAGCTATAAATTTCATATGGTTCACCAAACTTCTCGACCAACGCCTTGCCAGCTAGAAAATGGTCCCATAAAATCAATGCCCTAAACATCAAATAGTTCAACTTCAAGAAACACATTTAAAATCACTTCATACTTCCTAGAGATATTACTAGTTCTTTGGCATTCATTACAACTTCTAATGATGTGACACGAACTCCGTCGAAAATGAAACTCGCGAATCAATTTGCCCCGGATCTAGACGACTAACACGAAGGTTTGACAGCGGAAAAAATTTGACCTTAATTAATTCTAGAAGTTACGAACAATATTGATACTATCTCAACTAGTAACCAATCGAATTAATGAACCAAATTTGTAGTAGAGGAACGCCACAATCAAGGAGGTACTTGATTGATAAGTTCGAATCGAATAACTTAACAAAACTCTCAAGTATTCAAGAGAAACTCTCTTGGACAAGCGAAAGTGATAAAACTCACAAGTTTATTGTCAAATCTGATTAACCAAAAATATTGGGGAAGACTTGGCTATTTATAGCCTTACAATGACTCAAACCAAAAGTTATTTGAATTTAGTTAAACCCTAAACTATTGACTAGAGTTTCGGCCAAACTAAGGACAATGTTGGCCGAATTATTAAGCTAAAATAATAACTAGGGTTCGGCCACAATAATGACAATGTTGGCCAAATTGATTATGCTGAAATTAACAACCAAATCAGCAAGATAAATGACAAATAAACCCTTGCCTAACAAGACTACGCAAATGACTAACTAGCTAATCATCTTGCATCCAAATTACTTTCACTCGACTCTTCAACTTGGAGTAAAGTGTAAAGTGTTGAATCTTCATTATCCAAGCCTTCAATGATCCTCAAATTATCCCCAACTCGATCTTTAATTGTGCACACAAAGAACTTGAAGTGATTCTCTCATTTTTCTTGCACGAGCTCTTGTAATTGTGCCACTTGGAACTTGTATAACTCGATTACTTGTAACTTGATCACCATTGATCACTTGTGCCCCTCCATCAATCCTCTCCACTTGAAGGCGATTTGTTCCCAAATTAAGCTCATCATCTGCATGAAAAAGGTTCAAGTCAGCAACATTAAATGCAGCATGTACTCCTTACTCACCTGGGAGATCAAGTTTGTAAGCATTGTCATTAATTCGCCTCCATCACTTGAAATGGACCATCGCCCCTGGGAGGGAGTTTATTGCGCCATTGGACTGGAAAATGCTCCTTCCTCATGTGTATCCAAACCTAATCACCTGATTCGAATACCAACTTGCGACGTCCTTTGTTTGCACTTTGAACATATTGGAGAGTTCGCTTTTCAATATTAGCTTGAACTTTAGCATGCAAATCTCGCACAAAGTCCGCTTTTTTCTTTACCGTCCAAGTTAACTCTCTCATGATTAGGTAAAGAAGATAAGTCCAATGGAGTGAGAGGGTTAAAACCATAAATAACTTCAAAAGGTGAATATTGTGTGGCAGTGTGCACAGTGCGTTTATAAGCAAACTCAACATGAGGTAAGCAATCTTCCCAAGTTTTAATGTTTTTTTAATTATTGCTCGCAACAAAGTAGACAAAGTTCTATTAATTACTTCAGTTTGTCCATCAGTTTATGGGTGAGTAGAAGTAGAGAAGACCAATTTAGTTCCTAGTTTACACCACAAAGTTTTCCAAAAGTAGTTAAGGAACTTTACATCTCTATCGGAAACAATGGTGCGAGGCACCCCATGCAAACGAACTATTTCTTTAAAGAACAAGTCAGCCACATGTTGTGGTACGTACCTCGACATGATCTAGACAACTACACCAACGGTTTGGCTGCGGAGAAATTTGACCCAATTTAATCCTAGGAATCACGAACGATGTTGATACTATCTCAACCCGTGACTACTCGAATGAACGAACCAAATTGTAGATAGTAGAACGCCACAACCAAGGAGATACTTGATTGATAAGTTCGGTATGAATAACTTAAGAAAGATTCTCAAATATTCAAAGGAGCTCTCTTGGAAAGAGAAAAGTGAAAACTCACGAATTTTATTGATAAAAATCGGATCATGAAGGTTCCTTGCTTCAGCTATATATAGCCATACAACTTTGACAACCTAAAGTGAATTGGATTCACTTAAACTAGAACCCTAAAGTGATTTGGATTCTCTTGAACTAAAAACCCTCATGACCTAAGTAAAACTCAGCTAGACTAGGACACTTGGCCGAATTTATTAGGTAAAATTACTATCTTATGTTCGGCCAAAATTAGGGGTGTGACGCCCCCACCTCTCCCTAGGGTGAATCCTAGGGTATCAGCGGAACGACTGTCCAACTCTCGTCAGGACTCACGCACTCGTTCAAGCTTAATAAAGGATCACAATTAACCATCGACTTAATTAAGAAGTACTTCGAATATACAAGCTCAATACTCTCAAGTAAACCATTTATGATTATAAACCAGAAATTCCAAGTATAACAAAATTTACACTTTAATGGTCTCCAATAACATACAAAAGCATACTAGTTTCAACCAAAAGTCGCTAGTTTAGAACTTCCAACTTCCACCTCCAAAGCCTGTTAAGGAAAACAAACTTAAAGGGATGAGCTAACGCTCAATAAGGCCAAGAAACTTCAGCAAGCAAGCAAGTTGCACCAATGAATCAAATAACGTACTTGAAAGCAACTTTAACATGAACTTTCATTTAAGTGCACAAGTAGGAAATAAACACACATGAAAGGATACAGGAGCTCTCAGGAGCTATTTCCACGTCTCGACCGCTTCAAGCCATCTGAGGTTGACTTTCCGTCAACTCAAGTAGTAACATGACCGCAGTGCTCCACTTACTTCCTCCATCCAACATAACACCCTCTCGGATCTGGAACCAAACATGCATGAGGTGGCAATACTAATCGAGTATGCCAAGCAAAATCTCAAAAGATCAAGCTATAAAATTTCTCATGGTTCACCAAGCTTCTCGACCAACCCCTTGCCGGCTAGAAAATGGTCCCATAAAATCAATGCCCTAAACATCAAATAGTTTCAACTTCAAGAAACACATTTAAAATCACTTCATACTTCCTAGAGATATTACCAATTCTTTGGCATTCATTACAACTTCTAATGATGTGACACGAACTCCGTCGAAGATGAAACCCGCGAATCAATTTGCCCTGGATCTAGAGGACTAACACGAAGGTTTGACAGCGGAAAAAACTTGACCCTAATTAATTCTAGAAGTTACGAACAATATTGATACTGTCTCAATCCGTAACCAATCGAATTAATGAACCAAATTTGTTGTAGAGGAATGCCACAATCAAGGAGGTACTTGATTGATAAGTTCGAATCGAATAACTTAACAAAATTCTCAAGTATTCAAGAGAAGCTCTCTTGGGCAAGAGAAAGTGATAAAACTCACAAGTTTGTTGTCAAATCTGATTAACCAAAAATATTGGGGAAGACTAGGCTATTTATAGCCTTACGATGACTCAAACCAAAAGTTATTTGGATTTAGCTAAACCCTAAACTATTGACTAGAGTTTCGGCCAAACTAAGGACAATGTTGGCCGAATTATTAAGCTAAAATAATTGTGACGCCCCCATTTCTCCCTAAGGCGAACCAAAGGGTATCCGCGGGACGCCTGCCCAACTCTCGCCAGGACTCAATACAATTCCAGTTCAAACGTAAGGGTACAATACTAACAATGAAGTTGGAATAAAGGTACGAAGTCATTTCCCATAAATAAGCATTCAATCTTTTATCACAAGTTCAAAATACATTCACTTTCCCAAAATATACAATTTTCCAAAAGATGTTTAGTCCAATACATTTAAAACCCTAATCAAAAGTGCCTCCAGTCGGCTTCTCCATAACTCTTTCCATCTCGGTCCCTACTAATGAAAACAAATCTAATGGGGTGAGCGGATGCTTGTGAGGCCAAGAAAACATGCAAAACACGTAGTTCAAATAACAATATCATTGAAGCGAGAAATAAAGTTATAACATTCAAGTAATTCGTGAATATTCACAAAACAGCTCATTTCCACTTGGTTTGCCAAAGTTCAATCTAATACCTCCTCGTGATGACACTCCGTCACCCGAGTGGGTAATTAAGACCGTAGAACTTTACTTATTCCATTTATGATTCTGAGTCGACATGAGAGGTACCTCCCACCCGAATCGGTGTGGTACATGCTATCGCCCAGGGAATCGATTATATGTTTATGGTTCTGAGTCGACATGAGAGGTACCTCCCACCCGAATTGGTGTGGTACTTACTATCGCTCAGTGGCCGATGAGACATCGCTCCAATCGACTTATACTTTGTTTATGGTTCTGAGTCGACATGAGAGGTACCTCCCACCCAAATTGGTGTGGTACTTGCTATCGCTCAGGAAACCGATTATTTGTTTAGGGTTTTAAGTCGACATGAGAGGTACCTCCCACCCGAATCGGTGTGGTACATGCTATCGCTCAAGGAACCGATTATAGCACTGAGACGGTATGAGAGGCACCTCCCACCCAGATTGGTGTGGTACATGCATCCGCTCAGGGCTTATGAGTTAAACATGTTTATGAACAATTACCGATCATATGTATTCAAGTAACAAGTATCGCATAATTAAAAGAAAGAGAGGACGAGGGCGTCCCCACGAGTATACACATAAGTCGAGGAGGTTCACTCTACTCGACATTACAACACAAATATGGTTTGAAATAGCAACACTTCACTTAATTCATATAACAATTCACTTCACACAATTCGAATATCAACTCACATAGCACAATTTAATTGTAGCATCACTTAAGGGAGAACGAGTGCGGTAAAGTACATACTCGTCTCAATAATTCCATAATACTCAATTAACAATTAAAGCATTTATCAGCAATTTATGCACTTGACACTCACCTACTCAAAATAAGAGAGTGGTGCACAATCAAGTATTTAAGTGTCTGCTGTGAGGTCCTCTTTGAAGGTCCCCTTGAGTGCCTGAACAAAAATAATCAGCGATTACACGCTACCACTTAAAAACCCCTAACTATCGGGGAAGATTGTACCCTTGTACAATACTTAAGAAAATATCGTGAAAAGAGCCTAGATTACTCGTAAATCGAGGCTCAAAAGTGGGGTTTAATCATGCAAGGTAAAACTGTTTTCCCTCAGAAATCAAGTCTAAAACGGTCATTTAATATCGAAGGAAAATGGAGAGTTTCTAAAACCTCAATTCCCTTCAAGTTCAAAAATTTCAGTTTCGAGGAGCAATCTTTGGAAAATCATATCTTACACTCCGTAGGTCCAAAATTAGAAAACTTGGTACCGTTAGAAACTAGTTCCAAAGTACTAAAAGTTCTTAGAAGACACTTTTCCAAGATTCAAAATGGAAGACACTCAAATTTTAGCCCAAAGTGGCTGCTATAGGCTCGCAAGACAGTTTTAGTCTTGTTTTTCGGTAAATTTTGGAAATTCGGCAAAATTCATAGAATGTGAAATAGCCTCTGAAATTCGTACTACAATGAGAGTTCTAACAAAGTTTCAAACACACCAAACGGAGCTAAATTCAGAGTTTTGAGTGCCAAAATATAGCAGCTCAAAGTTGTCCCAAAAGGAAGACTATTGGTAAATTTTCCAGATTTTAAAGAATAACTTTGGCCTATCATTTGTATATCAAAACAGTCTTAGATTGACACCAAAATTGGTAAAATTCAACTTCCATATGAGGACTACTCCTCTATCAAATTTAACTTGAAAATTCGCATGGGAAGGTAGTTAACAAAACTACCAAAGTTCAAGAAATTTTTGAAGACAAATCTGTCTTCTTGTTTCTTCTGCCCTTTTCAAACATGTTGTCTAATGAAATCAACTCCAATTTGGTTCATTGGTGACACTAAGGTCCAGGAAAGATTTAATATACATTTGGTAGGTGTTTGACACCAGAATTTTCGAAACAACATGTCCCAAGTTAAACTAGGCCATTCGGCTAGCCAAAATTAGGGTTTTCCAGATTTGGTACAATTTGGGATTTGGACTATATCTCACTCAATTCGACTTGGAATTGGACATGGTTGGTGGTGTTGGAAACTACACTCAAAAGGTTACATTTCATCAGAAATAGTCGTTCTGAAATTCAGTTTTCAACTAAGAGAAAATGGAGCCACAAGTTGCAGCTTCTACAATTTCCTCGGTTGCACTGGCAGAACAGAGAAGTCGACTTTGATTAGTCACTAAAGATGACTCACTTTGAATTAAAAGGTACATGATACACCGTTAGAAAACTACAGATGTCTAGTTTCAAATGCTGCAAACAGAACTTGATTCAACTTCCGAGCAGAGAGTTATGATCGTTCAAAGTTCACTGCCAGAGGGCCCCTGTTATACGATTTTCCAGTTTTGTTCTTGCCCAAAACTCAACTTTTTCTCAACCAAATCAAGTGATTTTTGGTGGAAACTTTCCACACATCCTATAAAACATATCTATATCAGATTCAAGGTCATTTAGTCACCAAAAATTCGAATCATAAGGTCGGCAAAAACAGGGCAGAATTGGTCAGCTACCAACTGAAATTTTTCCTCAACTTTCCTTTCAATTTTCCAACTAATCTCACCTTGTTTACCACTTAATTAACACAAACCACAATTATAATCACTATATCAGTCCAATACATCCATTGAGGGATTTCATAGAGCCCACTCCAATCATTTACAACCAAATAACAACACCCACAATGAAGCTACAAGCTTCATGGACAATATCAAACCCACTAAAGCTAGAGATGAAAGTTTGGATGGTTGGGATGATTACCTCCTTGTGTTGATGATAAATCAGAATTTTGCACTTCTAAAAGCTCCAAGAAACCGTGAGAAAGATGCTTCCTTCCTAGTCCAAGTGAATCTCCAAGTGAAGTGGAAGTTGTGTGGTGAATTTTGGTGCATGATTGGAGCAAAATGGTGCAAGATGAAGTTGGTTTTTCTCCTTTCTTCTTCCTTGAGGGTGGCCGGCTATGGAGTAAAGAAAGAGAGAGAAATGGCTGACCACAGAGGCTTCTTGGAGAAGCTTGGTGGTTGGTGGTTCAAATCTAAGCAAAAGTCAACTTTGAATACTGTTTCTCGCGCGCGCGTTTCGTGCCCGTTTTCTCTCGGATTTGTTTCACTTGTGCACTAAACCTCCAAATGTAATTCCTTTAATACTATAATTATTCACTCTTAGTATTCTAAAATAAATTTCTAAAACCCTTCAATTAGTCGCGCGCGTAAAAACGCGAACTTCCCACTCGCGCTCGGTAAAGCGCAATTTCTAAGAAATTCTTGTAACGATAATGTAACTAACCAATACTAAGGTAATTAATCATAAAAATAACTATTTTAAGACTAACGCATGAGTCCTCAAATCTCCAAGGTCACTATACTCTCAAGTTGGATATTGCCTCCAAACGCATATTCACTAAATCTCACTAAACAAGCTTCCGAAAATTAAATTTACTAACGGGACGTTTTTAAAAAAAATATAAAAGAGACATTTTTGCATATAATGGGTTTTAAAATGAATAAAATAAATTATTCGGAGTAAACGGGTGAATAAATAATTAATTAAGCCATTAAAATAATATAAAAGTAAGAAAATAAAATCCGGGTCCTCACAATAATAACTAGGGTTCGGCCTCAATAATGACAATGTTGGCCAAATTTATTAAGCTGAAATTAACAACCAAATCAGCAAGATAAATGACAAATAAACCCTCGCCTAACAAGACTATGCAAATGACTAACTAGCTAATCATTTTGCATCCAAATTACTCTTCACTCGACTCTTCAACTTGGAGTAAAGTGTAAAGTGTGGAATCTTCATTATCCAAGCCTTCAATGGTCCTCAAATTATCCCCAACTCGATCTTTAATTGTGCACACAAGAGCTTGAAGTGATTCTCTCATTTTTCTTGCACGAGCTCTTGTAATTGTGCCACTTGGAACTTGTATAACTCGATTACTTGTAACTTGATCAGCCTTGATCACTTGTGCCCCTTCATCAATCCCCTCCACTTGAAGGCGATTTGTTCCCAAATTAAGCTCATCATCTGCATGAAAAAGGCTCAAGTCAGCAACATTAAATGTAGCATGTACTCCTTACTCACCTGGGAGATCAAGTTTGTAAGCATTGTCATTAATTCGCTCCATCACTTGAAATGGACCATCGCCCCTGGGAAGGAGTTTATTGCGCCTTTGGACTGGAAAATGCTCCTTCCTCATGTGTATCCAAACCCAATCACCTGGTTCAAATATCAACTTGCGACGTCCTTTGTTTGCACTTTGAACATATTGGAGAGTTCGCTTTTCAATATTAGCTTGAACTTTAGCATGCAAATCTCGCACAAAGTCCGCTTTTTTCTTACCGTCCAAGTTAACTCTCTCATGATCAGGTAAAGGAGATAAGTCCAATGGAGTGAGAGGGTTAAAACCATAAACAACTTCAAAAGGTGAATATTGTGTGGCAGTGTGCACAATGCGATTATAAGCAAACTCAACATGAGGCAAGCAATCTTCCCAAGTTTTAATGTTTTTTTTAATTATTGCTCGCAACAAAGTAGACAAAGTTCTATTAACTACTTCAGTTTGTCCATCAGTTTGTGGGTGAGTAGAAGTAGAGAAGACCAATTTAGTTCCTAGTTTACACCACAAAGTTTTCCAAAAGTAGTTAAGGAACTTTACATCTCTATCGGAAACAATGGTGCGAGGCACCCCATGCAAACGAACTATTTCTTTAAAGAACAAGTCAGCCACATGATGTGATACGCACCTCGACATGATCTAGACAACTACACCAACGGTTTGGCTGCGGAGAAATTTGACCCAATTTAATTCTAGGAATCACGAACGATGTTGATACTATCTCAACCCGTGACTACTCGAATTAACGAAACAAATTGTAGATAGTAGAACGCCACAACCAAGGAGATACTTGATGTAGACACCAAATTTTTAATTTTAATTTTAATTTAATTTAATTTTTCTTATTTTTATTGTAATTGATTAAATGATAGTAAGGGTTTTTAATTATTTTTATTTTATTTTTTGCAAATTGGGTTTGTTGTTTTCATTTTATTGCTAAGATATTTTGTATTAAATTTCAAAAAAAGAAAATTTCCACAAAAAGTTGTTTTAATCATTTTGGATTCAATTTGAAAAATATATATAAATAATTGGCATTTAAAAGTTTTCAATTTGTTTTAATTTATTTTAACTTTGTTTGATTTTTCAAGAAAAAAATATTACAAAACAAAAACAAAAATGACAAAAATAATAAGGAAAATGTGTGAATAGGTGAAAGCTTGCATGTGGGACAAGTGTCCCTCTATGTCTTTGACAACACAACACCTAAGGGGTTAGGTGTCTAGACACTTGGTTGGCTAAGGAAATTTGGGAGGAGCAAAAGAAAAGAACAAAAGGAAAACAGAGGGCGGCGGGCAAAGGCAGGGTAGGAAACAAGGAAAAAAGAAAGCTAAGAAAGGTTTCGGCTAGGGGAGTTTGGGGAGAAATAGAGAGAACCGAGACGGAAGGCTTTCGGCTGAAAAGAAAACACAGAGCAAAGGGGAGGAGAAAAACCAGAGGGGCGGCGGACAAGGAAAAACTGAGGGGAAAAAGAAAAGGGGTGGTGGACAGGAAGAACCAAAAAACAGAGGGAGAAAGGAGAAGATCTGAAAATTGGGAAGGAGATTTAAGGTAAAACGAGAGAGAGGGAGCAAGAGGGGAAGGAGGCTGCGGTTGAAAATGGAAACAGAGGAGGAAAAGAGTTTCGGGCCAGAAGCAAGAAGGAAACAAAGAGAGACTTGGCGGAGGAATTGCAGCTTATTGCAGGCTCCTCAGTCCGTTACCACCTGCGAATCTGCACCAAGCAAACGCTGTAAGCTGTCTTCCCTCTTTGAATTTCGGTTCTCCATTCCAACGCAAACGCAGGAAAATCTCAAAGCATGTCTTCTGTGTCTCTGTTATTGCGATTCTTCTGTGATTGTCCACAATTTTTGCACACACATGCTTTATGTGTTGATTGGGCTGCATTCTTCTCTATTTCTGATAAATTTTGTGGCGGACTATAGTTTCAATGGAGCAAAGAATTGATAAAATTTCTAATACCCCTAACCTGTTTGATGAAATGTCTATTTGAAAGTTCTAGTTGAAAGATGATTTGTCTGCATTTTTGCGCATGAAGAAACTGGATAAGGCAGCGAGTCATCTCTTTTCGTTTGAGAAATTTTGCTTTAAAAAAACATGGCTTTCAAAAGCTTTCATATAGTCGAACCATTAGTCGAAGCTTTGCTGCAACAGAGCCGCTTTGATGCTGAAGCTCTTGGTTGCCTGAAGCGTGTGATTTCTTTGGCATTCTGTTGGTATGTTGTGTGCATGTTTGCCGTGAATTTCTCCCTTTGTGCCTCTACTACATTTTTACATTCGGTCGTATCATGGGCTGCTGATGCTTGTAGTGTCTCGCAGATGCCTGTAGTGTCTTGCTGATAGCTCGTAGTGTCTGGTGTCTCTTGCTGCTGTATGCGTTTTGGGTTGTCTCTGGCATGGAGTGTAAAGCTGCTGTATTGCCTTAATCTTGCCCATGGAGTGTTTTTGTCATTGGGTTTTGTTAAAAAAGAGAGTTTGAATGCTTAGCGTTGATAAATCAAAGGGCTATGCGTCACTGAGTGGGATGCATGGAGTTTGCATGAAACTTTCCCAGATTTTGCACAATCTCCTTCTTAGTTTTTTGCTTGTTCGGATGTTGAAGCTATGTGTTTTGTTGCTTAGTTTAAAGTCTTGATGTTTGGTCGAAAAATTTTTGCTCAAAGTTGTGTGTTTGGGTCTGAAATCCGCGTTGGAAAACGAAAGTGCAGCAAGTTTTTGTTGCAGAAGGTTTCTCCGTAAGCTCGCATGTAGCTTTTGCATGAAAATTTTCCGAAAATTTCACTTCAACCCCTCAAGTTCCTTGTAATTCTGTTATGGCCCAGAAACTTTGGAAATTTGATCAATTTTGTCCCTTTAGCATGTTATTCTTCTTTGATATGATTTAATGTGATTTTTGGGTAGAATATGCATGAGTTTTGGGATGAATTTGAAGGGTTTAATAACTTTTTCTAGATTTATAGTTTTGATTTGAATTTTTGGTGAAATCTTGGAATTTTGTTGTTTAATCCTAGCAAATTGGTTTTCATTTGTTTTGTGAATTTTATCATTTGATTGATAGGTTTCATCTTAGGTCCTTAATTGTATTGTATTTCCTTTTAGACCCTTAATTTTTGTAATAATAATAAATTGATCCCTCAAAGCTTCTTTAATTCCTTTAAATGGGTTATTACTTGTTTCAATTTGATGAATAGGGGGTGTTTAGTTTATTCGAATGCTTTGAGTGATTTAATTTTGTGTTTATTTCCATTTTACGTGATTATTTTGTTAATTAAAGTGGTGCCTTGACCCTTTTTATTATTTTGGAGGGTAAATAAGTAAATTCGGGTCATTAGGGCCCCAACTCAAGGGAGGTACACTCTATCCCTTAATTTTTGTAATAATAATAAATTGATCCCTCAAAGCTTCTTTAATTCCTTTAAATGGGTCATTGCTTGTTTCAATTTGATGAATAGGGGTTGTTTAGTTTATTCGAATGCTTTGAGTGATTTAATTTCGTGTTTATTTCCATTTCACGTGATTATTTTGTTAATTAAAGTGGTGCCTTGACCCTTTTTATTATTTTGGAGGGTAGATAAATAAATTTGTGTCATTAGGATCCCAACTCAAGGGAGGTACACTCTATCCCTTATTTTCGCTTTATTTGACCCTACGTGCACTTATGTGATTTTATGTGGTTAATTGCATGCCTATTGAATGTTTTATTTCATTTCTTTATTTGCTTTATTTGTTTCAATTTTTGAATATTTATTTTTGGCCAATTTTAATTATTTAAAAGGCACTTGAATGCCAAGTTGTAATAGTTAGGGGGTTCAAGATCTGTATTTAGATAGTATATGTAATAGTTAGGGATTTATCTATTTATTTTATTCCTTTCCCCCCTTAGATTGTAGTTAGGGTCCCTAATGTAATAGGTAGGGCTTTATTTGCTTTATTTGTTTGTTTTGGATGCCTATGTGTTACGTGTTTATCGCTTTCCTAGGACCTTGCATCTAGATATCATGCTTATTTGTTATGTGTTTTATGTGATTTATGTGTTTATTTCCTTTATTATGTTTTACATGATTTGTTTGGTTATAAATGAATGCATGACGTCACCACACTAGTCCAACGCTAGTTGTGGCCCCTTTCCCGATTCCACACTAGTCCAACGCTAGTTGTGGCCTTTTGTTTCGATTTTCCTACTAGTCCAACGCTAGTAAGGACTCATAGATGTGGGCTAGTCCAACGTTAGACCCTTAGGGGCCCTTCGAGCGTTAGATCATGATTGCATGAAAAAATCACTTCATCTCATGCATATTTTTCTATTTCTAGGGTTTTTATCAATTTGGTATGACACTTTCCTTTTATCCCTTATTGCATGTTCTCCTTCTATATGTACATCCCTTATCCCATATTCCCTTATATTTATACCCCTTATCCCATATTTTCCCATATGTGTATATTCCTTATCCATTTGTATGAAAACACGACATTAGACTTGCATTCCATTTAAGAATTAGAATTAGGATAGTACATTTGACTGATTAGATTAGGGATAACCCCTTGAGTATGAGATATGGACGAGTTTGGCTTTCTAGCCTTAGCACTCTCGTATTCCCTCTATAAAAAGGGAAAATTGTGTCACGAATATTAGTCTCCCCGTACCCGATATGATGCATCCCTTTAGATCATGTATTCATATATAATTATTTTATTTTTATTTTATTTTATTTTTCTTTTCTTTTCACTTCTCTTTGAGTCTCATATTTTTGCACAATTCGTGACTTCTTCGAAAGTTTACTTTTGGGCATCGCAATTAATGCGATTTGCATCAAATAATTCGAAGAAATATTTTGAGCCCCCGATACCTTCTTAGGTCTAGAGTTTGCATTCATATAGTACGTCCAAATGTGATAAATTTTTAGGTTAAAATAAGAAAACTTTTGACTAAATCACGCAACTAGTCTTGGCTAGGTCGAAAGGGTGTCTTGGATTTCTATCCTTGCCTTCCCTTTCTTCAAATGTGACTCCCGAACCTTTTTCTTTGATTTACGTAGACTTGGAGTCGTTTAAAAGGGTTTTTCTACTTTTTTTTTATTCAAAATTCATTTTAGCTGACTTGGTACACCTTAACTCGATACCAAGTGGCGACTCCAATTTTTTATTCAAAAACCCTTTTTAAACTATAATTTGGGCCAAAATCGTCGCACTTTCAAACGCCACTTAGGCCCTTTTTATTTTCTTATTCTAAAAAATAAAAATTCACATTTTTCAAATCAAAATCAACCAAAAATCCATTTTTCTTAAAACTCGTTTATTTTTTATTTTCAAAAAATGGGGCGCGACACTTGATTGATAAGTTCGGTATGAATAACTTAAGAAAGATTCTGAAGTATTCAAAGGAGCTCTCTTGGAAAGAGAAAAGTGAAAACTCACGAATTTTATTGATAAAAATCGGATCATGAAGGTTCCTTGCTTCGGCTATATATAGCCATACAACTTTGACAACCTAAAGTGAATTGGATTCACTTAAACTAGAACCCTAAAGTGAATTGGATTCACTTGAACTAGAAACCCTCATGACCTAAGTAAACTCACACTTGGCCGAATTTATTAGGAAAAATTACTATCTTATGTTCGGCCAAAATTAGGGGTGTGACGCCCCCACCTCTCCCTAGGGCGAACCCTAAGATATCAGCGGAACGCCTGCCCAACTCTCGTCAGGACTCACGCACTCGTTCAAGCTTAATAAAGGATCACAATTAACCATCGACTTAATTAAGAAATACTTCGAATATACAAGCTCAATACTCTACAGTAAACCATTTATGATTACAAACCACAAATCCCAAATATAATAAAATTTACACTTTAATGGTCTCCAATAACATTCAAAAGCATACTAGATTCAACCAAAAGTCACTAGTCTAGAACTTCCAACTTCCACCTCCAAAGCCTATTAAAGAAAACAAACTTAAAGGGATGAGCTAACGTGTGAGAACCCTCACTTAAGAATATGAATTCTCCCAAAAATTTACTTGCATTACCCTAGAACTAAATCACTCATAACATTTCCCTTGCATTGCATTTTATTGCTTTTACTTGAATGGTAACATTTCCTTGAGTTAGATTTATTTATTTCACCACACATACTTTGGCCAAATGACTTTTATTTAGTAGTTGGGACTTTATATGATAGTTTAGAGTTGTTAATTAAACATTGGTACATTTGGAGGGTAGAAACTTCATTAGTCAAAAGATTAAGGGAAGAAAGGGCCAAGATTGGGCCAAGTGGCCAAACCCTAGCCATTCAACCTTTTGACCAAAGGATTAGAGGAAATTTAAACCAACTTTGCCTTATTTCCTCCTCCATAATTTCGGCCACCTTGAAGCTTCCAAAGGAAGGACAAAAACTCCATCTTCTTGCTTTTAAAACCTTAACTTAATCTTGAGCAAAAATCATAAGAGAAGGAACTTGAGTTAGTGAGTGATCTACCTTCAACCCTAGAGTTTGTTTCAAGCCTAGAGCTTTGGTTTTGATGGTTGGTTTTGGTGCTTCAAGCTTCACATAAGAGAGGTATGTGAACCTTAAATCCTATCTTTCTCGTACTATATCAAGTATTTGAAGTTTTGATGGCAAACTAGGAGTCAAATGGATGTTGGTGGTGGTTAAAATTCTTGAACTAAACAAGTGGTAGTAGGGTTGGTTGTTTTGCAGACCATGTGTTTGATGAATTGCTTGAGTTTTGTTCATAGTTTTCCTTCATGTATTTACATGTTTTGGACCCTTTTTGAGTTAAAGATAACACTTGGTATGATGTTTAAGTTAACTACAATGAAAGGATGAAGGTTGGTGAGATAAGTGAATTAGTGGACAGTTTTGTTTACTCTTGGCTGACAGGTTTTGTAGGAGAGGTTTCTCTATGATTTTGTGGTTCATTTGCACCTTATTTAAGTCTAAGAAACTTGAATAAACATTGGTTTAAGGTTTGGAGTGAGTTTAAATGGAAATTAAGCAAGACAAGTGGTTGTTTTTGGGTAAGAAATGGACTATTTTGGTTTCTTTTGGTGGCTAGACTGTTTTGACTCTTTGAATCATTTATGTATATTGCATTTTGAGTTCCAATGCTACTAGATAACTTTCTCTCCTGTATATGAACCATAGGAGATTGAATTGGATGAATTTGAGCCAAAACAAGTGAAGTTAGCATCAAGAACTAGTGTAACTTTGCTAGGGTTTTGGGGCTGATCAGAACTGGAAAATCAGTCGACTTCCCTGGATCACTGGTATTGATAGTAGAAGAACTAGAGTGTAAATTTAGTACCGTTGGAAAGCCCTTAGAGTCTAGTTTCGAATGCCGCTAACGGAACCTGATTCTGACCTTCCTACAGTGAGATATGGCCATTTTTCCGAGACTGCGTGGGCCCGACTGTTTTACCCGCGAAGAAGACTTTGAACTTGAATGAAAATTTTCTTTTGCCCAACTTTCTTGCACTTGTCAAACTTTTTTTCTCATGACCTTTTACTGTATTTTGGGCCTAAATTGCATGGTGAATTGAGTAGATTTAACCACTCACTGGGTCACCTAATGAATGCACATTTGGGTTGGATACGAATCTAGATTGTTAACGATTTCACTCGTTGCCCTAGGATTGGGAAACAGAGGTGATCGTAACAAAAGGACTTGACATTTGATCACTGCATTGCTTGACAGGTGAGTGTTCCATTACCTGTTAACTGTCTATGTGAAATATCTGAATACTTGATTTGCGACTGGTTGAGCCAAACATTGTTTTGCCAAAATTGAGGCGAGCATGTACTTTATCATACTCGGGCTCCTTTGATTTCACTGAACCTCTGTATACTGCTATCATGAGATATGAATTCTCTATATTCGACTGTATGTGAGTTGTTTGGGTGATATCCCATCAACTACTGTGACTGCTTGGGTACCCAACCTCATAGGTGAGTCGGTCGTATCGAGCCAGCAAGGGCTTGGTCGAGAATGCCGATAAATCTTGAGGACTGTTTACTGAAAATTGGAAACCGGTATACTCGAGTATTACCTACTTACTGTTTGAGGAGTTCGGGCCTGGTAAGGGGGTGGACTGGTGGACGGGAATGAGAGAAAGTGGTGTTCTACGAACATTCTATTCTTTAAATGCGAAAGTTGACGGAGAGTCAACGGATTCTTGTACGATCAAGCTCAAGTGGATTTGGCTTTTGGAGGCCACCCGTATCCTTGAATTGAACTGTGATTAAATTGTGGTAGTACAATACTGTGTTTACTTGTTTACCTTACCTCTTTATTTGGCTATGTGCTTATCTGTTTGTTTGGAACCTCACTGACCTTTAGCTCACCCCACTCCTTTTGTTTTCCTTAACAGATCGGGGATGGACTTATGGTCAAGAACTTTTATAGCTTTATCTTTTATTTTGTACTTGTACTTTGGATTGTAACATTTTGTTTAGATGACTTTACTTTTGACTCTTGTAAGGTTGAATTTATAAGTTAGATGTATGGTATGTAAATTAAGTGTGGAGTGGTAAGTTTGACATTTAGCTCTATATTCTAAGTTTGGAAAGTTGGCGTGGCAATTATATTTCCATTAGGGTTTGCACTCTTTGTTTGGAAGATATTTCATCAGTTTTCTTGAATTGCTAGTTTTTTGATTGACCGAGCCCCGACGAGAGTTGGGCAGGCAATCCGCTGATACCCTAGAGTTCGCCCTGGGGAGAGATGGGACTGTCACAGGTGGTATCAGAGCCTAGGTTTGAATTGGCCTGAGCGTGTTAGAAATTTTTGACTTGAGGATTATATTTGATCATTTTCTCTTAAGAGTACTTAAGTTTTATCTACACTTTGTGTAGGATGTACGGACATAGTAGCCCTAGCGATAGTCAGGTTGGCGCGCAGCCCCGTGCTCCATTACCTATGATTAGATACCAGATTCAGCCAGGAGGCACTGCCGTGCATTGGAGTTGCTAACCGCCATCGGCGATACGAGTGCCGCCATACTGATGCCTATCCCAATACGGTAGTTCTGGCTGTGGTAGAGGAGAGGAAGGCCCTAGCGAAGGACAGTGCTAGGCTTGAAGCTGAGGTAAATCAGTTAAAGGAAACTATTAAAATGCAAGCTGAGCGAATTAAGGAACTTGAGTATGATGTGGTTGAGCGTCAGGAAAGGGTTGATGATCTTTGCGCGCAGCTGAGGGAAGCTCAGGAGCGCATGGTTAAGAGGGTTATGAAAGTGACGAATAAAGTGGAGTCCATTCTGAATATTTGTGATAACCTACTTGGAGATGTGAGCGATGAGGCTTCCCACATCGGAGGCGAGGCAGGAGCTGAACCTGCCCAGGATGGGAGGTCAGCTAGTTCCGCGGCGGACTGAGTCCTGACTGTTAGGTTACACTTGTGGATGATTTTGACCTTGTAAGTAGAAAGGATAGGGGATGTGATGACTTGGTGGTTGTACAGTTTCTTTTGACTACGTACACTGGCTTTTGCATGATATGATTTGATGAACTGTGTCTGTACTTTTGAGGCTTGTACTTGATTCTTTTGCCTTGTTAGAGCTTGTAAATGACTGCTATGAGCCTTTGAATGTATAATACTTTGACTTTGACTTTGACTTTGACTTTGACTTTGACCTTGACTTTGACTTGACTTTCTTTCGAATTGGCAGTTAACTGCTTTGTGTTTTCCCTTGCTTATTGTGATTTCGACTTCATTTTTTCTTTGACTTTCGATTGTGAATAAGTATCTATTGTATACCTAAAACTTGCTTACCTATTAGTTATAATATTTGAACCCTAATCCAGCGAGTGATAATGGAAGGTAGACGACAACGTGGTCGGGGCCGTGGGCGTGGACCCAGGCAAACCCAGGACCAAGAGGAGGAACAAGGATCAGTAGCAAACTAGAACCAAGGACCCAGAGGTGAAAGAGGGGACCAAGTTGCTACAGCTATCAATCGTATGACTGATTTATTAGCCCGATTGGTTGACCAGCAAGATCAAGTACCTAGTAACCAACAAAGGGACCTTGAAATAGGCGAAGATAGGGTCCTGGAACGGTTCCAAAAGTTCGCTCCTCCTAAATTTCTTGGAGGACCAGATCTCGAAGTTGCCGAGAACTGGTTTGAAAGAATGGAGGATATCTTTGCTGCATTGCACTACACAGAGGAAAGACAAGTAACTTTCGCCGTTTTGCAGTTGGAAGGTACTGCCCGTTCCTGGTGGAACATAGTGAGGGCAAAGTGGGAAAGGGAGCAAACTCCCCTTACCTAATTTAATTTCACTAGGGAATTTAACGAGAAGTTCCTCCCATCCCTAATCTAGGAGAAAAGAGAGGATGAATTTATCAAATTGCGCCAAGGCACTTCGAGTATGGCGGAGTATGAGACCCAGTTCACCAGACTCTCCAAATTTGCTCCAGAATTGGTAGTTAATGAGCAAAAGCGCATAAGGCGGTTTGTACAAGGTTTGAATGTGGAGATTCAAAAGAACTTAGCTGCTGCTCAAATAGATACATTTAAAGATGCTTTTGAGAAAACTCAACGAGTGGAGCAGGCCCGATTCCAAATTCGGACCTTTCAACCCAAGAGACGTGGTGTATCTAGTAGTACTTCCGGGCGAGGCGATCAAAATGTACCACCTCCTAAGTTTGGAAGAGGTACGGGTGGAGTTCGTATGTCAGGGACACCGAGAGGAGCTCCATCCAGAGGGGCTCACAACGGGAGAGGCCAACACAGGACGATCTCCCAAGGAGGTCCCGCACTTGCTCGTCGAGCAAGCTGTGGATATTTTGGTAAGACAAACTATACTGAAGATGCTTGTTGGCGTAAAATAAGGAAATGTCTCCGTTGCGGAAGTTCCGAGTATCAGATCGCCACCTGTCCTGTTAAAAACCATGAGGGAAATGAGGGTGTGTAGTCAGAAAAGTAAAACTCTAAACAACCAACTGCTAGTGGGAGTAGACCGAAAGCCTCTGCTAGGGTTTTTGCCTTGGACCATCAGCGAGCCCCTGAGTCCTCTGAAGTAGTGGAAGGTACGATCCCTGTATTCCATCGCTTAGCTAAACTTTTAATTGACCATGGAGCAACCCATTCTTTCGTAAATCCTGCCTTTATGTGTGGTATTGATGTGAATCCTGTTAAATTGCCCTATGACTTGGAAGTTAGAACACCTACTGGGGATCAAAGCCTAATTACCAATATGGTTTATAAAAATTGTGAGATTTGGGTAGGAGAACGGAAGTTGGTGGGAGATTTGATAAGTTTAGAACTTAAGGGGTACGACGTGATTATAGGAATGGATTAGTTGGTTCGATACAATGCTCAGTTGAACTGCAAGACTAAAGTGGTAGAGTTCTCTATACCCGAAAAGGCAACCCTAAGGTTGGATGTGAGGGGTAGATTAGCTTCGTCTGCACTTGTTTCGGGAATTCGAGTCAGGAAATTATTGAGTAAATGGGCGCAGGGTTACTTAGCTTTCTTGATTAATACTCCTGAAGATAAGGTGAAATTGGAGGATGTGTTAGTAGTAAATGAATTTTCCATGTTTTCCTGACGAGTTGAAGTCGATGCCGCCAGAGAGGGAAATAGAATTTAAGATCGATTTGGTGCCTGGAACCGCTCCTATTGAGAAAACACCATACGAATGGCCCCTGCCGAATTAAGGAACTAAAAACTGCAATTACAGGACTTGTTAGAGCGAAGGGTTATTCGAGAAAGTGAATCACCTTGGGGAGCGCCTATTCTATTTGTTAAAAAGAAAGGATGGTAGTTTGAGACTCTGTATGACTATCGCGGCTTAAATGATGTCACGGTGAAAAATAAATATCCTTTGCCGCACATTGACGAGTTGTTTGACCAGTTGCAAGGAGCAGTAGTTTTCTCTAAATTGGACTTGAGGCAAGGTTATTATCAGTTACGAATTAAGCAGGAGGACATATCGAAAACTGCTTTTAATTCCAGATATGGGCACTTTCGAGTTTGCAGTGATGCCTTTTGATTTAACAAATGCTCCGGCTGCATTTATGGATTTGATGCATCGAGTCTTTAAACCTTATTTGGACCAATTTGTCGTGGTATTCATAGATGATATTTTGGTGTATTCTAAGACTCGAGAGGATCACGAACGGCATTTGAGGATAGTTTTGTAGACTTTAAGAGAGCATCAGTTATATGTCAAGTTTAGCAAGTGTGAGTTTTGGTTGGAGCAAATCTCTTTTCTAGGGCATGTGATATCTAAAGATGGCATTTCTGTGGATCCAGTGAAAGTAGAAGCCGTATCTGAGTGGAAACGGCCAGAAACTCCAACTGAGGTTCGTAGTTTCCTAGGTTTAGCCGGGTATTACCGTCGGTTCATCAAAGATTTCTCCAAATTAGCAGGGCCTTTAACCGACTTGACGAAAAAGCATGGTCAATTTGTCTGAAATTCTAAGTGTGAAGCTAGTTTCCGGGAATTAAAGGAACGGTTGACTTCGGCGCCAGTCTTAGCCTTACCAAATGGAAAAGACAGATTCACTGTATATACTGACGCCTTAAGAGAAGGATTGGGATGTGTTCTAATGCAAAATGGGAATGTGATTGCCTATGTCTCTAGGAAATTAAAACCCCATGAGCGAAATTACTCGACTCATGATTTGGAGTTGGCCGTTGTAGTTTTTGCCCTAAAGAAGTGGAGACATTACTTATATGAGGTGACTTTTGAGGTGCATACCGACCATAAGAGGTTGAAATAGTTATTTTCTCAGAAGGAGCTAAACTTGAGACAGCGACGGTGGGTGGAATTTCTTGAGAATTATTACCGTACAATTAACTACTACTCGGGGAAGGCCAACGTCGTAGCGGATGCTTTAAGTTGGAAAGTTCAAATAGTTGGATTAATGGTCAACGAGTGGGATTTATTGGAAAAAGTAAGTGAATGGAATCCACGGTTGGAGAGACAGAAAGTGATTTTGGGCAATATCATGGTGAGATCTGATTTGTTGGACCGAATTAAAGAAACTCAGAAGAATGACCAGATGGTGCACAAATAGGTAGAAAAAGTGCAAAAAGAGGAAATCTCAGACTTTAATGTGAGTTCCGAGAGTATCTTAAAATTTCGTGATCGGATAGTGGTACCGCAAGATGAAGTAATAAAAAGGGACATTTTGAAGAAGACACATCAATCTAAGTATACAGTACATCCCGGAAGCAGTAAAATGTACCAGGATTTGAGGAGACTATATTGGTGGGATAAAATGAAGAAGGAAATTGCTCAATTTGTCCAAAAGTGTTTAGTGTGCCAACAAGTGAAAGCTGAACATCAGAAACCCTCAGGTCTTCTACAACCTCTTGAAATCCCTGAATGGAAATGGGAACACATTACCATTGATTTCGTATCAGGGTTACCCCATACCCTGAAAGATCATGATGCCGTTGGGTAATAGTAGACAGGTTGACCAAGTCTGCTATTTTCTTGCCTATAAATATGAGATACTCCTTGGAGAAATTGGCCCAACTATACATGGATGAAATAGTGAGATTGCATGGTATTCCAGTAAGCATTGTTTCTGACAGAGATCCGCGGTTTGTGTCTCGTTTCTGGCAACAGTTACAAGGAGTTTTGGGGACCAAGTTGAACTTTAGTACTACTTATCATTCCCAAACCGATGGACAATCAGAAAGAACCATTCAGACACTTGAGAACATGCTAAGGACTTGTATCTTAGATTTTGGTGGAAGTTGGGGACAGTATCTGGCGTTAGTCGAATTTGCGTACAATAATAGTTATCATTCCTCCATACAAATGGTACCGTATAAAACTCTTTATGGAAGAAAGTGCCGATCACCAATATACTGGGATGAAATAGGAGAAAACAAGGTTTTAGACCCAACTGCATTACCATGGATCGAGGATGCATATGAGAAGGTGAAAGTGATATGTCAGAGGCTTCAGACAGCACAAAATCGACAGAAGAGCTACGCCGATAATCGACGAAAGGATTTGGAATTTGAAGTTAGAGACAAGGTATTTCTAAAGGTCACACCACTTCGAAATCTCACCGCGGGAAAAGGAAAGAAGTTTCAACCGAAATATGTAGGATCTTTCGAAATTCTTCAACGAGTAGGAAATGTGGCATACCGGTTGGAGTTACCAGCAAGTCTATCCAGGATCCATGACGTGTTTCACGTTTCTATGTTGAAGAAATATCATCCAAACCCCACTCATGTATTGAAACCAGAAGAAATTGACATTGACGAATTGCTGACTTACGAAGAAAGGCCGGTACAGATCTTAGACCGAAAAGTAAAGGATTTAAGGACTAAACAGATACCCTTGGTAAAGGTTTTGTGGAGAAATAATGAGGTAGAGGAAGTTACTTGGGAAGTGGAAGAAGACATTCGTGCAAAGTATCTTGAGCTATTCAGTGATCAAGATGAGAATTTCGAGGATGAAATTTTTTAAGGGGGAGAGAGTGTGAGAACCCTCACTTAAGAATATGAATTATCCCAAAAATTTACTTGCATTACCCTAGAACTAAATCACTCATAACATTTCCCTTGCATTGCATTTTATTGTTTTTACTTGAATGGTAACATTTCCTTGAGTTAGATTTATTTATTTCACCACACATACTTTGGTTAAATGTCTTTTATTTAGTAGTTGGGACTTTATATGATAGTTTAGAGGTGTTAATTAGACATTGGTACATTTGGAGGGTAGAAACTTCATTAGTCAAAAGATTAAGGGAAGAAAGGGGCAAGATTGGGCCAAGTGGCCAAACCCTAACCATTCAACCTTTTGTCCAAAGGATTAGAGGAAATTTAAACCAACTTTGCCTCATTTCCTCCTCCATAATTTCCGCCACCTTGAAGCTTCCAAAGGAAGGAAGAAAACTCCATCTTCTTCCTTTTAAAACCTTAACTTGATCTTGAGTAAAAATCATAAGAGAAGGAACTTGAGTTAGTGAGTGATATACCTTCAACCCTAGAGTTTGTTTCAAGCCTAGAGCTTTGGTTTTGGTGGTTTGTTTTGATGCTTCAAGCTTCACATAAGAGAGGTATGTGAACCTTAAATCCTAGCTTTCTTGTATTATATCAAGTATTTGAAGTTTTGATGGCAAACTAGGAGTCAAATGGATGTTGGTGGTGGTTAAAATTCTTGAACTAAACAAGTGGTAGTAGGGTTGGTTGTTTTGCATACCATGTGTTTGATGAATTGTTTGAGCTTTGTTCATAGTTTTCCTTCATGTATTTACATGTTTTGGACCCTTTTTGAGTTAAAGATAACACTTGGTATGATGTTTAAGTTAATTACAATGAAAGGATGAAGGTTGGTGAGATAAGTGAATTAGTGGACTGTTTTGTTTACACCGGTTTTGTAGGAAAGGTTTCTCCTTGATTTTGTGGTTCATTTGCACCTTATTTAAGCCTAAGAAACTTGAATAAGCATTGGTTTAAGGTTTGGAGTGAGTTTAAATGGAAATTAAGCAAGACAAGTGGTTGTTTTTGGGTAAGAAATGGACTATTTTGGTTTCTTTTGGTGGCTAGACTGTTTTGACTCTTTTAATCATTTATGTGTATTGCATTTTGAGCTTCAATGGTACTAGATAACTTTCTCCCCTGTATATGAACCATAGGAGATTGAATTGGATGAATTTGAGCCAAAACAAGTGAAGTTAGCATCAAGAACTAGTGTAAGTTTGCTAGGGTTTTAGGGCTGATCAGAACTGGAAAAACAGCCGACTTCCCTGGATCACTGGTATTGATAGGAGATGAACTTGAGTATGAATTTGGTACTGTTGCAAATTTTTTCGAGTCTAGTTTCCAACACCACTAACGAAACCTGATTCTGACCTTCTTACAGTGAGATATGGCTATTTTTCCGAGACTACGCGGGCGCGACTGTTTTACCCGCGAAGAAGACTTTGAACTTGAATGAAAATTTTCTTTTGCCCAACTTTTTTGCACTTGTCAAACTTGTTTTCTCATGACCTTTTACTGCATTTTGGGCCTAACTTACAAGGTGAATTGAGTATATTTAACCACTCACTTGGTCACCTAATGAACGCACATTTGGGTTGGATACGAACCTAGATTGTTAACGATTTCACTCGTTGCCCTAGGATTGGGAAACGGAGGTGATCGTAACCAAAGGACTTGACGTTTGTTCACTACATTGCTTGACAGGTGAGTGTTCCATTACCTACTAACTGTCTATGTGAAATATCTGAATACTTGATTTGGGACTGGTTGAGCCAAACATTGTTTTGCCAAAATTGAGGCGAGCATGTACTTTATCATACTCGACCTCCTTTGATTTCACTGAGGCCCTGTATACTGCTATCATGAGATATGAATTCTCTATATTTGACTGTATGTGAGTTGTTTGGGTGATATCCCATCAACTACTGTGACTGTTTGGGTAACCAACCTCATAGGTGAGTCGGTCGTATCGAGCCAACAAGGATTTGGTCGAGAAGACCGATAAACCTTGAGGACTGTTTACTGAAAATCGGAAACCGGTATACTCGAGTATTACCTACTTACTGTTAGAGGAGTTCGGGCCCGGTAAGGGGGTTGACTAGTGGACGGGAATGAGAGAAAGTGGTGTTCTACGGACATTGTATTCTTTAAATGCAAACATTGACGGAGAGTTAACGGATTCTTGTATGATCAAGCTCAAGTGGATTTGGCTTTTGGAAGCCACCCGTATCCTTGAATTGAATTGTGATTAAATTGTGGTAGAACAATACTATGTTTACTTATTTACCTTACCTCTTTATTTGGCTATGTGCTTATCTGTTTGTTTGGAACCTCACTGACCTTTAGCTCACCCCACTCCTTTGTTTTCCTTAACAGATCGGGGATGGACTTATGGTCAAGAACTTTTATAGCTTTATCTTTTATTTTGTACTTGTACTTTGGATTGAAACCTTTTGTTTAGATGACTTTACTTTTGACTCTTGTAAGGTTGAATTTATAAGTTCGACGTATGGTATGTAAATTAAGTGTGGAGTGGTAAGTTTGACATTTAGCTATATATTCTAAGTTTGGAAAATTGGCGTGGCAATTATATTTCCATTAGGGTTTGCACTCTTTGTTTGAAAGATATTTCATCTGCTTTCTTGACTTGCTAGTTCTTTGATCGACCGAGCCCCGGCAAGAGTTGGGCAGGCAGTCCGCTGATACCCTAGGGTTCGCCCTAGGGAGAGGTGGGGCTGTCACATAACACTCAGTGAGGCCTTGAAACTTCAGCAATCAAGCAAGTAGCACCAATCAATCAAATAACGTACTTGAAAGCAACTTTAACATGAATTTTCATTTAAATGCACAAGTAGGAAATAAACATACGTGGAAGGATACAGGAGCTCTCAGGAGCTATTTCCACGTCTCGACCGCTTCAAGCCATCTGAGGTTGACTCTCCGTCAACTCAAGTAGTAACATGATTGTAGTGCTCCACTTACTTCCTCCATCCAACATAACACCCTCTCGGATCCGGAACTAAACACGCATGAAGTGGCAATACTAATCGAGTATGCTAAGCAAGATCTCAAAAGATCAAACTATAAAATTTCCCATGGTTCACCAAGCTTCTCGACCAAACCCTTGTCGGCTCGAGTTACGAGGTTAGCCAATGGGTTGGGGCGTCCCCACAAGTATAATTGGTCGATGAGACAACGTTCCAATCAACCTTAGAATTGTTCATGGTTCTGAGTCGGTATGAGAGGCACCTCCCACCCGAATAGGGTGTGGTACATGCTGCCGCTCAGTGCTCACGAGTAAAAACATGTTCGAGTACAAGTGCAAATCATATACATTCATTTAACAAGTATCATTCAATCAAGAGAGAAAGAGAGAGGATGAAAGCGGTAAAGTACACTCTCGCCTCGACAAGTTCACGTATCATATAGCACTTGTACAAATATCATTTCAATCATAAGAACATTGAACATGCACGTGACACTTACCAAGAGCCAAGAGCAAAACAAGAGCAAAGCGAGAGATCAGACAAGTTCCTCGGCGTCCTGGTGTCCACCTGAGACATGCACAATCACAATTACCTAGGTACTCGACCAAGACTAATAAGAAAAACATTTTCTTGCTAAACACTTTCAAGGTCACAAGTCTGAGTCAAGTTAAAGGAGGTTTTCTCGCTAAATCATTGAAATAATATTCAAAGAAAACTCAAAGGTCGTTTTCGATTCAAGTCGGGGTAAGAACTCTTTGCTCCAAAAGAAAGTACCATATTTACTTTCGGCATGAAAATCGAGAAAAGGGTAGATAGTTTTCATCTTTCAAAACTTCTAGTCCTACACCCAAGTTTTAGAATATAAGGAGCGTTCACATTTTCTAAATTAATGGAGTTAAAATTCATCAAAACTCCACTCATTTCTACAGTAAATGTCAAAGGTAAAGGTTCCAAGTTTCGAGTATATTAAAACTAGTGAAATTCTCCAAGAATTACTCTAGTTAAAACGCTCCATTTTTAGAGTTCAATGTCATGGAAATCAAGGGCATAAGACTAGGGGTTGAAATCCATTTCTCAAGCATGAAATGCGGTGCAATTAACTAAGAAAGTTAGGCAACCAAGAAAACACATCAAGAGAGGTTTAATCCTTTGGAAACCAAGATTCAAAGTGAAGGTCTAAAGTTCAAAGAGACCTAGTATCCAACCATAAAATCAAATTTAAAACGAACTAACAATCTCAAAGGAAAGTTAAAAGTTCTTAAAAGAGCATTTTGCTTGAAACCAGAAAATTCCAGCTTTGTGCGACACCACTTGGAAAAATCATAAGTCGAGTTCTGTAAGGCAAAAAATTGGAAACTTTATACCGTTGAAAACTAGATTCAATGTACTAAAACTCTCTAGAAGACACTTTAACCAGCTTCAAATCCGAGATCATTCAAATTTTAGCTCCAACTCACTGTTCCAGCAAGAACAGAGCAAATCAGTCTTGCATTTTCAATAAATTTTGGAAATTTGGCAAAATTCATAGAAATAGAATCAGCACTTGAAATTTATATCATTGAATGAACTCCAAATCTATTTTCAAACACAACAAACGGAACTCAATTTGGACCTTCCTACTCTAACATACAACAGATTTAGGAAAGCTGATTTTTAGAACCTGTTTCACGGAAATTCCAGTTTTGGAGCACTTGCCACAGTGTATAAATCAGGTCATAACTAAAGCTTCACAAATCAAAATTTAACGTGGTCTATGGCATTAGAAACTAGATTCAAAATTCTAAAATTCACTGGAAGGAACCATCTTAAAATTCGTTTTACAAGATAAGTGAAAATGAGCTACAAACTGCAGCTACACTTGTTTCTCGGATGAAAACAGTGAGAACAATCAGTCAACTTTGCCGGTTAATTACGACTCATAGAAAATGAACTAGAAGGTGTATTTTATACCGTTGAAAAGCCCTCAGAGTCTAGTTTCATATGCCAGAAATGATACTTGATTTTGACTCCTGGACGACAAGTTATGGGCTGAAACGTACACACTGGTTTGGTAACCTGGTCAGCAATTTTCTAGATTTGCATTCTCACTTTAACCCAACTTTAATTCAAGCAAACGAAATGCTTTTTGAGAGATAATTTACACATATAAACACCAACATATAACAAGCATTTTGGCACCAAAATAACTACAAAATTTGAAATTAACATGAGGGGATCAACCAGCAAAATTTCGGATAGTATGCTTCCTCCTCTCTTCAAGTTTTCTTTTCAACTTCCAATACCAAAACCAAGCCATAATCATCAAAACAATCACCAAACAAACAAGTAAACACACAATAATTCCTCAAGGCCACTACCTAAGAAGCCACCTCAAGACATCTACCTAGAGTCAAGGTTCTTTGAACCCATCAACAACCCAAGCTTAACTAGTGAAGAGCTAACTAAAACTAACCATAAGATGGAAGAAAAAAGAGAGCTTTGAGAGTTATCTTCCCTCCAAGTGTAGTAAGCAAAACCACAAGAGTTAAAGTTCTAATGTGAGGACTCATGTTTTTATTATTAATTTAGTCATTTTTATAATTATTTGCCTTAGTGTTACTTAATTAGGTGACGCCCCCACTTCTCCCTAGGGCGAACCCAAGGGTATCCGCGGAACGCCTGCCTAGCTCTCACCAGGATTCGATACAAGTCGAATTTAAACTTAATGATACACCACCAATAATGAAAGCCAAAATAAATAAAAGTCACTTCCTTACATAAATATTCAAATCTTACATCACAAGTTACCAAATGTACATCAACTTTCCCCAAAATACAACCACTAGAAGTCGACTAATCGATTACATCCAAAAATTCTAATCCAAAGTAATCAAGTCGGCTTCTCCAAAATTTTTCCATTCCGAACTCCTGTTAAGGAAAATAAACTAATGGGGTGAGCGAACGCTCAATGAAGCCAAGAAAATCATGCAAACATATAGTTCAAGTGACAATAACACTTGTACAAAAGATAAAGCTAAAAGTTTATGTAATTCACAATAAATAATAAAGCACAATCAATAAGGATATGGGAGCTCTCAGGAGCTAGATTCCACTTGCTTTCTCGAGACTCGATCCAATACCTACACATGATGACTCTCCGTCAACCGAGTAGGTATTAAATCCGTAGAACTCCACTTAACATCAAGTTTCCGTCCACCGTTACACCTCCTAACCGGGCCCGAACGTCGATTAGAAAAGGCAACACTACTCGAGTATGCCAAGCAAGATCTCTCACATAGATCATACTTTAAAATCTATCCCATGGTTCACCAAGTTTCTTCACCAAGTCCATGCCGGCTCGAGTCACAAGATTAGCCTATGAGTTTGGGCATCCCCCACTATTATAAGTATAAGTCAATGAGATTCACTCCAATCGACATCGATTCAACACAAATATAATTATAAGTCGATGACATTCACTCCAATCGACATCGATTCAACACAAATATAATTATAAGTCGATGACATTCACTCCAATCGACATTCAACACAAATATAATTTTCGCTTAACACAATTCAATTATAAATTCACTTAAAAGAGAACGAGTGTGATAAAGTACATGCTCGTCTCGACAATTTTAAAATACTCAATTAATAAGGAACAATTCAGCATATAGCAAGAATTCACGCACTTGACACTTACCAAATCAAAAGTAAGTGAACAAGTAAAATCTTTAGTGGTCTGCCCGAGATTTCCTTCAATATCCTCTTGAGCATCTGAAGAAATAGTGACCAACTATTACTCACTTATACGCTATATCACTTCTCATTCGAGGAAGAAAGTGCATTTCCTCAGACATAGGACAATGTCTTAAAAGAGAACTTTAATCCTTCAAAAATCGAGATTCAAAAGTGAGGATTTAAAATCACAAAGGAAAACTTGTATCTTCCATGGAATAGGGTTGAAAACGAACTATCAATATCAAAAGAAAGTGAAAAGTTCTTAAAAGCTCATTTCCTACGAAATCGGAAATTTTTCGTTTTACACGACAAAATTTGGAAAATTAGATCTTGAGTTTGGTACGTCCAAAAATAGAAAACTTTATACCGTTGGAAACTAGATCCAAAGTACTAAAATTTCCCAAAGATACCTTTCCAATATTCCAAATAGAAAGCATTCAAATTTCAGCTCAAAGTTACAGTTTTAAGAAGACAGGACAGAACCAGTCTTGGTTTTTCAGCGATGTTTGGAAATTCGGCAAAATTCACAAGAAGTGAATCGGCCTCTTAAATTTATAATACAATAAGAGTTCGAAATCAATTTTCAAACACAACAAGGGAAACTAAATTCGGAGTTTTGAGCAACAAGATATAACAGTTTGAAGTTGGTTGATTTTCGCGACTTGAACAGTGGATTTCCAGTTTTGAAGAGCAATCTGTGGGGCATTATTTGGGCATCGAAATGGCATTGAAATTACGCCAAATTTGGTACAATTAAACTTCCATATATGAAATACCTCTCTACCAAAAGTTAGGTAAAAAATCACACGGGAAGGAAGTTAACGAAACGACTAAAGTTTGTGAAATTGCTCAAAGCTAATCTGCCAACCCTATCTTTCTTTCTTTTTCAAAGTTTTGTCCAATGAAATCAGCCCCGATTCGCTCCATTTTTCAAAACCAAGATTCCAAAACATTTAATGAGCAATTTATGGGTTAATGACTTTAAAATTTTTCGAAATATAACATCCCAAAACAGATTTGGCCATTCGGTCAACAGCGAAGGGAAACGTTTCCAGTTTTGAGCTTTGTTGTAGTTTCGAAATTAAACCATATCTAACTCTATAAAAATCAAAATTGAGAATGGTTTATGGCGTTAGAAACTAAGTTTAAAATACTACAATTCATCAGAAGATATTGTTCTGAAAATCTTTTCACAAGTGGGACAAAAATCGAGCCACAAAATGCAGCTTCCCAGTTTCATTCGGACACATAGTCAAAGCAGGACAGTCCAGTTTGCCAACTTGCTACCAATCACTCAAAATGAACTAGCAGGGGTTTTTATACCGTTGGAAAGCTCAGAATGTCTAATTTTGAATGCCGCTAATGGCACTCAATTTTGACTTTTGCACAAAAAGTTTATGTTCGGACAAAGAACCACTGTCCGGTTTCCCTGCTAGCGAATTCTAGATTTGAAACTTTTCCCAAAACTCAAGGTTTTGTGCAACCATTCGACACGATTTTTGAAAGACACTTTCTACACACATAATACAACATATATCCATCAATTTAGCAGCCAACCAAGCATCAAAATTTGAATTAAAAACAGAACAACATGAACAGAATTTCGGCCAGCTTGCCTTTCCCAATTTTTCCAACTTTCTCTCCACTTTCTAACCATAATCAAACTATATATCACATAAGCAACCACAATCAAACATTAAAGCCTCAAGTCAGCTACCTACAATCCACCTCAAGACCACTAGCTTACAATTTAAAGCGAGAAATAAAGTTCCTCAAGTCCGCTAGCCTATAAACGCGATTAGAGTTTCAAACCCCATGAAGATTAACCGTTAAACTTTGGATAATTGGAAAGATTAAAGAGATGAAGTGATTACCGTTTAAACCTAGATGAATACCAGATTTTCACCAAAATTTCTCCTAGAAAATCCACAAGATTGCTCCTTTCTCCTAGATAGAGTGAATCTCCAAGAGTTTGATGGTTGGACGTTGATTTGCAAGCCAAATCGAAGCTAGAAGATGAAGTTCCTTTCTTCCCTTTTCTTCCTCTTTGGGTTTGCTGAATGAGTGACAGAGATGAGGTTTGGTGTGGTGAAACTTGTGCGGGAAGCTTGGATGAAAAGTGGTTATTAAGTTTGCCAAAAAGTCAACTCTCACTAGTGTCGTAATAGTGATTTGTACTACCACTTTCTCTCTTATTTGGTACACTTATACACAAAACCTCCAAGGTACTTCCTCTAACATTTTAATTACTCATACTTACGAGTCTAATACTAATTCTTCAATTCACCAATTAATCAGACCGGCGCGACTTACGAGAAAACTATCGATGCGCGCGGTAAAAGCTTAATTTTTAACTCAGTCACATCTAATCCCTCAATTAACTTTTCTTAGTCTTACTATTGATCATTTCTTAATTCTCCAAGATTATTGTACTCTCGGATTGAATATTGTCTCGAAAAACGTGTATTCGCTATTTCTCGCTAAACGAGTCGCAGAAAATTAAATTTGCTAATGAAACGTTTAAAAATATAAGTGAGATGTTGTTCCATGAAAATGGATTTAAAATGGTTGAAATAAATTATTAGGTGAAAACAGGTGAATAAATAATTAAATAAGCCAATAAAATAGAATTAAAAGTAAGTAAAATTCGGGTCCTCACATCCTTCCCTCCTTAAAAGGAATTTCGTCCTCGAAATTTCACGCCTAGGATAACATCATACCTCTTAATAGCTAGGCTTATCAAATCGATCAACAACTTGCACTTTCCAACCCATATCTCACAATTTCTATTCACCCAATTAGCAATCGAACTTTGATCTCCAGAGCGTTTTAACTTCCAAGTCATAGGGTAACTTAATCGGCCTTATGTCTACCCCACTCATGAATCTAGAGTTTGCAAAAGAGTGTGTCGTACCAGGGTCATTTAAAACCTTAGCTAAACAATGGAAAACAAGAACCATACCTTTAACGACTTTAGTGGAATTGGAAACCTGCTGATAGTCTAATGCATAAACCCTAGCCGGCACCTTAGGTCGACTCCCTCCACCACTAGATTGCTTAGATGCTGACTTCTCTGGCCTTTGAGTACTACCTCCTCCTTTCGGCACACTTGGGCATCTTGAGAGCTGGTGCTCAGTACTGCCACAATGCAAACACTTTCCCGCTTTCCTCCAGCACTTATTCTCTGTATGGTTGGGCTTACTACAATAACTACAAACAACTTGAAGAGCTACAGCCTGACCACTTGGAGGTGTCCCTTTCGATTGACCTCGTCCATTGTAACCTCCTCTTGATTGAGTCTCTTTTGGTGTATTAGATATCTCCACTCCTCCCATTCCTTTTTCCTTTTTAGAAGGTGGGGCACTTTATCCGCTTGTCCAGGAGGATGACTAAGAGCACCTCTTTTCTTGGCATGGAAATCTTTAACTTGCAGTCTTGCACTTTCGGCTCTCTGCGCTTTCTCTAGAGTCTCAGTGAATGTAGAGATTTGGGCTGCTGCTAACCCCTCTTGAATCTCCACATTAAATCCTTGTACAAAGCGCCTTATCCTTCTCCGTTCATTAGTCACCAATTCCGGAGCATACTTAGAAAGCTTAATAAATTGCTCCTCATAATCAGCCACGCTAGAAGCCCCCTGTCTCAACTTTATGAATTCGTCCTCCCGTTTCTCTTGAATCAAAGGCGGGAGAAACTTTTCATTAAACTCCCTTATAAAGTTTTCCCAGGTCCAAGGTGTCTGTGCTCTTTCCCATTTTCCCCTTATCACATCCCACCAAATACGTGCTACACCCTCAAATTGAAAGGCAGCAAAGGTCACTCGTCTCTCCTCAGTATAGTTTAGAGCAGCGAATATATTGGACATTCTCTGTAGCCAATTTTCTGCTAACTCGAGATCAGGTCCCCCAATAAACCTAGGCGGGGCAAATTTCAAAAACCTTTCCAACGCTCTATCCTCCCCTCTATCCTGAGCCCCTAGTTGGTTAACAGGTCCTGGACCCTGTCACTCGGCTAACCGCTCTAAAATATCCGTCATTCGGTTAATGGCAGTAGCCACTTGATTATCCCCCTCGCTCACTTGAACTTGGCTCGGTCCAGTTGCTGATCCTTGTTCATCCCCTTGAACTTGGGTTTGCCTAACCCCACGTCTTTGACCTCTACCACTCCTTCGGCTATCCATAATCCTAGTTATGTCTAAATGCAAAAAATAAAATAATTATGCGAGAAAATACCTAAAATAAAAGCCAACATGAAAAACATCTGAAATAAAAACAACTAGCATATATTAATATTTCAAAGTTCATACAATTAGCAAGTCACGGGACATTTACAAAAATATAGCACACAGGTGCCACAAAAGTACAATTAGTCAAGCATGTCAAAAGTAAATTCAAGTGCTTCAAAAGATAGGCCACATAGTTAAGCAAAATACATTGGCCTTCGAATTAGCACCACCCCAGCTAACCCTAGCTACAAAAGTCAAAAGATTCATCAGTCCAAGCCTAATCCTCAGCAGGACCGTCAGGCGGAACCTCCTCCTCTGGGTCCTCCTCAAAAGGCTCCTCCTCAGACGGGCCCTCATGAGCCAGGCTCTCGACAGTCTCTATCGCCTCCTCTATCAACATGGTGGTGTCAGCCAAGATCCCAACAGCCCGATCCCGGACCTCCTTGACTACCTAATCCTCTGAAACTCGACACTAGCGGCATCAGCTCTAGTCCGCTCATCTATCGCTATCCCCTCGAGCTCCACGATCCTAGCACCCTGGGCATCCACCATAGCATTCAGCTCCTCTATCTCCTGAAGTAGTGTCCCATTAGTAGCCACCAACTATCGGCGCTCATCGTCAATGGACAGTTCAAGGTCATTAGGATAGGTATACGTCTCCCTACAGGAACAACGATCGAACCTATTTGGAAGGAGAGTATCAGACGCGAGGTCCTCCACCCAGCATTCGGTAGCGGATAGGCCTAAGAGGCTCCACGTGACCATTAGCGGCTTCCATTGCCGTTAGCAGCGTGACTTCCATTACCGTTCTCCATCGCTTACAAAACAACCACAAATTCTAGGTTAGAAAGTTAAAGTCACTAATTCGCTCAAACATCAACTTAAGGTATAACTAAGTTATCTCATTCCTATTCTCAAGGGTAAAGTCTCTAATACATCTCCCAAATAGACCTCTAAACCTAGGCTCTGATTTTCATCCCTGTAAGCAGTCACTTAACTTTCAAACCAGTCCCACAGTTCGGCATTCTAAACATTTAGTGTAAGATACACTACAGAGATCTGAAGCCTAAGCTCTGATACCAACTGTGACGCCTCCATTTCTCCCTAGGGCGAATCCAAGGGTATCCGCGGAACGCTTGCCTAGCTCTCGCCAGGATTCCATACAAGTCGAATTTAAACTTAACGATACACCACCAATAATGAAAGCCAAAATGAAGAAAAGTCACTTCCTTACATAAATATTCAAATCTTACATCACAAGTTACCAAATGTACATCAACTTTTCCCAAAATAAAACCACTAGAAGTCGACTAATCGATTACATCCAAAAATTCTAATCCAAAGTAATCAAGTCGGCTTCTCCAAAATCTTTCCATTTCGAACTCCTGTTAAGGAAAACAAACTAATGGGGTGAGCGAACGCTCAATGAGACCAAGAAAATCATGAAAACACATAGTTCAAGTAACAATAACACTTGTACAAAAGATAAAGCTAAAAGTTTATGTAATTCACAGTAAATAACAAAACACAATCAATAAGGATACGGGAGCTCTCAGGAGCTAGATTCCACTTGCTTTGTCGAGACTCGATCCAATACCTTCACGTGATGACTCTCCGTCAACCGGGTAGATATTAAGTCCGTAGAACTCCACTTAACATCAAGTTTCCGTCGACCGTTACACCCCTTAACCGAGCCCAAACGTCGATTAGAAAAGGCAATACTACTTCAGTATGCCAAACAAGATCTCTCAAATAGATCATGCTTTAAAATCTATCTCATGGTTCACCAAGTTTCTCGACTAAGCCCATGCCGGCTCGAGTCACAAGGTTAGCCTATGAGTTTGGGTGTGCCCCACTATTATGAGTATAAGTCGATGAGATTCACTCCAATCGACATCGATTCAACACAAATATAATTATAAGTCGATGACATTCACTCGAATCGACATCAATTCAACACAAATATAATTTTCACTTCACACAATTCAATTATAAATTCACTTAAAAGAGAACGAGTGCGATAAAGTACGCGCTCGTCTCGACAATTTTAAAATACTCAATTAATAAGGAACAATTCAACATATAGCAAGAATTCATGCACTTGACACTCACCAAATCAAAAGTAAGTGAACAAGTAAAATCTTTAGTGGTCTGCCCCGAGGTTTCCTTCAATATCCTCTTGAGCACCTGAAGAAATAGTGACCAACTATTAATCACTTATACGCTATATCACTTCTCATTCGAGGAAGAAAGTGCATTTGCTCAGACATAGGACAATGTCTTAAAAGAGAACTTTAATCCTTCAAAAATCGAGATTCAAAAATGAGGATTTAAAGTCACAAAGGAAAACTTGTATCTTCCATGGAATCGGGTTTAAAATGAACTATCAATATCAAAAGAAAGTGAAAAGTTCTTAAAAACGCATTTCCTACGAAATCGGAAATTTTCCACTTTACGCGACAAAACTTGGAAAATTAGATCTTGAGTTTGGTACTTCCAAAAATAGAAAAAATTCATACCGTTGGAAATTAGATCCAAAGTACTAAAAGTTCCTAGAAGAAACCTTTCCAAGATTCCAAACAGAAAGCATTCAAATTTCAACTCAAAGTTACAGTTTTAAGAAGACAGGACAAAACCAGTCTTGATTTTTCAGCGATGTTTGGAAATTCGGCAAAATTCACAAGAAGTGAATCAGCCTCTAAAATTTATAATACAATAAGAGTTCGAAATCAAGTTTCAAACACAACAAGGGAAACTAAATTCGGAGTTTTGAGGAACAAGATATAACAGTTTGAAGTTGGTTGATTTTCGCGACTTGAACAGTGGATTTCCAGTTTTGAAAAGCAATCTTTGGGGCATTATTTGGGCATCGAAATGGTATTGAAATTACACCAAATTTGGTACACTTAAACTTCCATATATGGAATACCTCTCTGTCAAAATTTAGGCAAAAAATCACACGGGAAGGCATTAACGAAACGACTAAAGTTTGTGAAATTCCTCAAAGCTAATCTGCCAACCTTATCTTTCTTTGTTTTTCAAATGTTTTGTCCAACGAAATCAGCCTCGATTTGCTCCATTTTTGAAACCAAGATTCCAGAACATTTAATAAGCAATTGATGGGTAAATGACTCTAAAATTTTCGAAATATAACATCCCAAAACAGATTTGGCCATTCGGTCAACAGGGAAGGGAAAATTTTCCAGTTTTGAGCTTTGTTGCAGTTTCGAAATTAAACCATATCTAACTCTATACAAATCCAAATTGAGAATGGTTGATGGCGTTAGAAACGAGGTTCAAAATACTACAATTCATCAGAAGATATCATTCTGAAAATCTTTTCACAAGTGGGACAAAAATCGAGCCACAAAATGCAGCTTCCCAGTTTCATTCGGACACATAGTCAAAGCAGGACAGTCCAGTTTGCCAACTTGCTACCAATCACTCAAAATGAACTAGCAGGGGTTTTTATACCGTTGGAAAGCTCAGAATGTCTAATTTTGAACGCCGCTAATGGCACTCAATTTTTGACTTTTGCACAAAAAGTTATGTTCAGACAAAGAACCACTGTCCGGTTTCCCTGCTAGCGAATTCTAGATTTGAAACTTTTCCCAAAACTCAAGTTTTGTGCAACCATTCGACACGATTTTTGAAAGACACTTTCTACACACATAATACAACATATATCCATCAATTTAGCAGCCAACCAAGCATCAAAATTTTGAATTAAAAACAGAACAACATGAACAGAATTTCGGCCAGCTTGCCTTTCCCAATTTTTCCAACTTTCTCTCCACTTTCTAACCATAATCAAACTATATATCACATAAGCAACCACAATCAAACATTAAAGCCTCAAGTCAGCTACCTACAATCCACCTCAAGACCACTAGCTTACAATTTAAAGCGAGAAATAAAGTTCCTCAAGTCCGCTAGCCTATAAACGCGATTAGAGTTTCAACCCCATGAAGATTAACCGTTAAACTTTGGATAATTGGAAAGATTAAAGAGATGAAGTGATTACCGTTTAAACCTAGATGAATACCAGATTTTCACCAAAATTTCTCCTAGAAAATCCACAAGATTGCTCCTTTCTCCTAGATAGAGTGAATCTCCAAGAGGTTTGATGGTTGGACGTTGATTTGCAAGCCAAATCGAAGCTAGAAGATGAAGTTCCTTTCTTCCCTTTTCTTCCTCTTTGGGTTTGCTGAATGAGGTGACAGAGATGAGGGTTTGGTGTGGTGAAACTTGTGCGGGAAGCTTGGATGAAAAGTGGTTATTAAGTTTGCCAAAAAGTCAACTCTCACTAGTGTCGTAATAGTGATTCGTACTACCACTTTCTCTCTTATTTGGTACACTTATACACAAAACCTCCAAGGTACTTCCTCTAACATTTTAATTACTCATACTTACGAGTCTAATACTAATTCTTCAATTCACCAATTAATCGGACCGGCGCGACTTACGAGAAACTATCGATGCGCGCGGTAAAAGCTTAAATTTTAACTCACTCACATCTAATCCCTCAATTAACTTTTCTTAGTCTACTATTGATCATTCTTAATTCTCCAAGATTATTGTACTCTCGGATTGAATATTGTCTCGAAAAACGTGTATTCGCTATTTCTCGCTAAACGAGTCGCAGAAAATTAAATTTGCTAACGAAACGTTCTGAAAATATAAGTGAGACGTTGTTCCATAAAAATGGATTTAAAATGGTTGAAATAAATTATTCGATGAAAACAGGTGAATAATTAATTAAATAAGCCAGTAAAATAGAATTAAAAGTAAGTAAAATTCGGGTCCTCACAAATTATACTATTATTGCGTTATTTTCCCTTAAATTTCGTTTTATTACATTCGCGTGAAAAGTTTCTCGAAAGTCGCGCCGGTACAACTAGTTGGAGATTTGAGAATATTACTAGACTAGTATGTATGAGTAATTACAGTGTCAGAGGAATTACCTTGGAGGATTAGTGTATAAGTGTAAGAAACAAGAGAAAAAGTGGTAGTACAATGCACTATTTCGCTACTATTGAGAGTTGACTTTTGCACCAACTTAAAGTTACCTTTTCTTCATTCTTCCTCCACAAGATTCACAGCACAAACACTCCCTCACACTCTCTCTCATTCGGCCCGAACGAAGGAAAGAAAAGGGGAAGAGAAAAAAATTCCATCCTTGCTCCAATCTTGCTTGTTCTACATCCTCCAACCCACAAATCATTTGGAATTTCACTCTAGCTGGTAGAAAGAAGCAACCTTGTGGAGTTTCTTGGTGAAGTAGTGGTGGAAAGACTTGCCTTCATCTAGGGTTTAAGAGCTCTAAGAGATAACAATTTCATCCCTCTTTATCCTTTCAATTTTTACAATGTTTAGTAGTTGGATTTCATGGGTTTGAAACCCTAATCAAGATTCTAGACCAGTGGACTTGAGGAAACTTTTATCTTGCTTTATATTTTAGGCTAGTGGCCTTGAGGTGACCTATGAAGTAGCTGACTTGAGGTTATTGCTTGATTGCTGTTGTTTATGTGAATTATGGCTTGAGATTGACTTGGTAGTGGAGTGAAAGTTGGAAGAAAACCAAGAGAGGTGCTGGCTGAAATTTATGTTCTTGTTGTCTTGCTTTGAATTCAAATTTGTTGTTTATTTGGCTGCTAAACTGATTGATATATGTTGTGTTAGGTGTGTGGAAATTGCCTTTCAAAAATCATTTCAATTGGTTACACAAAACTAGGGTTTTTGAAAAGGAAGAAATCTGGAAATTTGCTATCAGGCCAGCCGGCCACTGGTTCTTTGTCTGAACATAACTCTTTGTACAAAAGTCAAAATTGAGTGCCGTTTGCAGCATTCAAAACTAGACATCAAGAGGTTTCCAACGGTATAACATTCCCCTGCTAATTCGTTTTGAGTAAACCGTAGAGAATCGAAAAATTGGATTGACCTATTTTATCTGTTTGTCCGAAAGAAACTGGGAAGCAGCATCTTGTGGCTCGAATTTGTCCTTTTTGTGAAAGGAGTTTGGGAACGATTTCTTCTGATGAACTATAGAATTTTGAATTTAGTTTCTAACGCCATAAACCATTCTCAATTTGGACTTGTGTAGAGTTAGATATGGTCTGATTTCAAAACTGTGTTAAAGCTGGAAACTAGAAAATTGTTGAACAGGCTGTGAAATCCAGCCATCTTCAAACTATTCTATCTTGCTGCTCGAAACTCCAAATTTAGTTCAACTTGCTGTGTTTAAAACTTGACTTGAAGCTCTTGTTGTGTTATAAATTTCAGTGGCTAATTCACTCCCTGTGAATTTTACCGAATTTCCAAACATTGCTGAAAAACCAAGACTGGTCCTATCCTGTCTTCGTGAAACTGTAAATTTGAGCTGATATTCGAATGGTTTCTGGTTGAAATCTTGGAAAAGTGTCTTCGGCAAGTTTTAGTACTTAGAATCTAGTTTCCAACGGTATAAAGTTTTCCATTTTTGGACCTTCCAAACTCAAGATACGATTTCTCAAGTATTGTCGAGTAAAACTGGAAAATTTCTGATTTCCTAAGAAGTGAACTTTAATGAACTTCCTTTTGAGTTTGATGGTTCATTTTAAACTCAATTTCATGAATGATACGAGTTCACTTGGGAATTTAAATCCTCATTTTTGAATCTCGATTTTCGATGGATTAAAACTCTTTTAAGACATTGTCTTAAGTTTTAAGCGAGTGCACTTTCTTCCTTGAATGTTAAGTGGTCGTGAGTATATGTGAGTGATGGTTGGTCACTGTTTCTTCAGGTACTCAAGAGGGTTTCGAAAGGAATCCCGGTGTGGACAACTGAAGGGCTTTGTTTGCTCACTTACTTTTAAATTGGTGAGTGTCAAGTGCATGAATTGTTGCTAATACTTGAATTGTTTCTTGTTCATTAAGTGATTAGGATTTGTCGTGACGAGTGTGTACTTTATCGCACTCGTTCTCTTGTACTTAACTAGACAATTGAATTGTGTGAAGTGAATTGATAATTGAATTATGTGAACTTGGAAAATTGTAATTGTACATCTGGGGACGCCTCAAAACTCATTGGCTAACCTTGCGACTCGAGCCGGCAAGGGCTTGGTCGAGAAGCCTAGTGAACCATGAGAAAATTATAAGTTTGATCTTTTGAGATCTTGCTTGGCATACTCGAGTAGTATTGCCCTCCCAGTGAGTCTTTAGTTACGGATCCGAGAGGGTGAAATGAAGGATGGAGGAAGTAAGTGGGGTTTCTACGGACTTGCTATCTACCTGGTTGACGGAGTGTCATCACGTGGAGGTATTGGATCGAGCCTTGGCCAAAGCAAAGGGAAAATTAGCTCCTGAGAGCTCCCGTATCTTTATTGAGTGTGCTTTATTGTTAATTGTAAATTACCTGAACTTTCTAGCTATACTTCTTGTACGAGTATTATTGTTACTTTAACTATGTGTTTGGCATGCTTTTCTTAGCCTCATTGAGTATTAGCTCACCCCCTATAGTTTGTTTTCCTTAACAGGAGCTCGGATTGGAAGATTTTTGGGGAAGCCAACTTGGTTACCCTTTGATTAAGAATTTGGATGTAATTGATTAGTCAACTTTTGGTGGCTGTATTTTTGGGGAAAGTTGATGTACCTTTTGGTAACCTGTGATGTAAGATTTGAAGGTTTATTTAAGGAAGTAAGCTTTCTTTGTATCTACTTTTATTATTGGTCGTTTACCCTTAAGTTTAAATTTGATCCGTATTGAGCCCTGGCGAGAGTTAGGCAGGCCGCCCGCTGATACCCTAGGGTTCGCCCTAAGAAAAAGTGGGGTCGTCACAGTTGGTATCAGAGCGCTAGATTTAGAGATCTATTTGGGAGATGTCTTAGAGGCTTTACTTTGAGAATAGAAATGAGATAACTTAGTTATGCCGTAAGTTGATGTTTGAGTGAGTTAGTGACTTTAAGTTTCTAATCTTGAGTTTTGTGGTTGTTTTGTAGGAATGGAGAACGGTAATGGAGGTCATGCGGCTAATGGTAACGGAGATGCTAACGGTCATATGGAGTCTCTTAGGCCTATCCGCTATCGAGTACTTAGTGGAGGACCCCGTGTCCGATACTCACGTTCCTCTAGGTTTCCCCATTGTCCCTGTAGGGAGACGCATACCTACCCTAATGATCTTGTGCTGTCCATTAATGATGAGCGTCAGCAGTTAGTGGTTACTAATAAGACATTACTTTAGGAGATGAGGAGCTGAACGCCATGGTGGATGCCCAAGGTGCTAGGATCATAGAGTTCGAGGGACAGTGATAGATGAGCGGACTAGAGTTGAGGCCGCTAGTGACGAGTTTCAGAGGATTAGGGCTCGACTAGCTAGGGTAGTCGAGGAGGTCTGGGATCGGGCTGCTGGGATTTTAGCTGACACTACCATGCTGATAGAGGAGGTGATAGACGCCGTTAAGAGCTCGGTTCATGAGGGCACTCCTGAGGAGGACCCAGCGGAGGAGGTCCAGGCTAGTGGTTCTGTTGCGAACTAGGTTAGGATTGTTGACTCTTTTGACTTTTGTAACTGGGATTAGTTTTGGTGATACTTGTAAAACTCTTGACTTTTACTGCATGATTGATTGTTCGCCTTAAGGAGAAGTGGGGTCGTCACAGTTGGTATCAGAGCGCTAGATTTAGAGATCTATTTGGGAGATGTCTTAGAGGCTTTACTTTTGAGAATAGAAATGAGATAACTTAGTTATGCCGTAAGTTGATGTTTGAGTGAGTTAGTGATTTTAAGTTTCTAATCTTTGAGTTTTGTGGTTGTTTTGTAGGAATGGAGAACGGTAATGGAGGTCATGCGGCTAATGGTAACGGAGATGCTAACGGTCATATGGAGTTTCTTAGGCCTATCCGCTATCGAGTACTTAGTGGAGGACCCCGTGTCCGATACTCACCTTCCTCTAGGTTTCCCCATTGTCCCTGTAGGGAGACGCATGCCTACCCTAATGATCTTGTGCTGTCCATTAATGATGAGCGCCAGCAGTTAGTGGTTACTAATAGGGCATTACTTTAGGAGATTGAGGAGTTGAACGCCATGGTGGATGCCTAAGGTGCTAGGATCATAGAGTTCGAGGGGACAGTGATAGGTGAGCGGACTAGAGTTGAGGCCGCTAGTGACGAGTTTCAGAGGACTAGGACTCGACTAGTTAGGGTAGTCGAGGAGGTCTGGGATCGGGCCGTTGGGATTTTAGCTGACACTACCATGCTGATAGAGGAGGTGATAGACGCCGTTAAGAGCTCGGTTCATGAGGGCACTCCTGAGGAGGACCCAGAGGAGGAGGTCCAGGCTAGTGGTTCTGCTGCGAACTAGGTAGGATTGTTGACTCTTTTGACTTTTATAACTGGGATTAGTTGGGGTGATGCTTGTAAAACTCTTGACTTTTACTGCATGATTGATTGTACTTTTGTGGCACCTGTGTGCTATGTTTTTGTAAATGCCCCATGACTTGCTGATTATGTATGAACCTTTAAATGTTAATATTTACCAGTTATTGTTATTTCAAATGTTTCCCATGTTGACTTTTGTTTTTAAGTATTCCCTCACATAATTGTTTCTGTTCTTGCATTTAGACATATCTAAGACTATGGACGGCCGTAGAAGTGAAAGGGGTCGAGGGCGTGGGATTAGGCAACCCCAAACTCATGGGGATGATCAAGGATCGGCAACTGGGCCGACCCAAGGATAAGGAAATGTAGAGGACAACCAAGTGACTACTGCCATTAACCGTATGACGGATATTTTAGAACGGTTAGCAGAGCGTCAGGGTCTAGGACTTGTTAACCAACCCGGGGCTCAAGAGAGGGGAGGATAGAGCCTTGGAGAGGTTTTTGAAATTTGTTCCGCCTAAATTCATTAGGGGATCTGATCCTGAATTAGCGGAGAACTAGTTGGAGAGAATGACCAATATATTCGCCGCCTTAGATTATACTGAGGAGAGACAAGTGAACTTTACCGCCTTTCAATTTGAGAGTGTAGCACGTGGTTGGTGGGATGTGATAAAGGAAAAATGGGAAATAGTGCAGACCCCTTGGACTTGGGAAAACTTTACAAGGGAGTTTAATGAGAAGTTTCTCCCGCCTTTGATTCAAGAGAAACGGGAGGACCAATTCATAAAGTTGAGACAGGGGGCTTCTAGCATGGCTGACTATGAGGGGAGATTCACTAAGTTTTCTAAGTACGCTCCAGAATTGGTGGCCAATGAGCGGAGAAGGATAAGGCAATTTGTACAAGGATTTAATGTGGAGATTCAAGAAGGGTTAGCAGCAGCCCAAATCTCTACGTTCACTGAAATCCTAGAGAAAGCGCAGAGAGTCGAAAGTGCAAGGCTGCAAGTTAGGGACTTTCATACCAAGAAAAAGGTGCTCCTAGTCACCCTTTTGGACAAGTAAGTAAGAGTGCCCCACCTTTCAAGATGGGAAGAGGAACGGGAGGAGTAAGGACTGCTGGAGCTCTAAGAGAGGCTTTTTTAAGAGGAGGTCGTAATGGGCAAGGTCAACCAAGAGGAACACCTTCTGGTGGTTAGGCTGTGACTCTTCAAGTTGGTTGTAGCTACTGTGGCAAGTCCAACCATGCGGAGAATGATTGCCGGAAAAAATTGGAGAAGTGTCTGTATTGTGGCAGTACCGAGTACCAGATCTCAAAATACCCAAGTATACCAAAAGAGGGAGGTAGTACTCAAAAATCAGAGAAATCAGCATCTAAGCAGTCTAGTGTTGGAGGGAGTCGACCTAAGGTACCGGCCAGGGTTTATGCATTGGACTATCAACAGATTCCTGATTCCATTGAGGTGGTTGAAGGTACGAGTCCTATTTTCCACCGCTTAGTTAAGGTTTTAATTGATCCTGGTGCGACACACTCTTTTGTAAACCCTAAATTTATGAGTGGAGTAGATGTGAAGCCAATTAAGTTACCTTATGACTTGCAGGTTAGAACGCCTACTGGGGAGCAAAGCTTAATTGCTAACTTAGTGTATAGAAACTGCGAGATATGGGTTGGAGAGCGAAAATTACTGGTCGATTTGATGAATTTAGCTATTAAGGGGTATGATGTCATCTTAGGTATGGACTGGTTAGCTCGCTACCATGTTCAGTTGAATTGTAAGACGAAAATGGTAGAACTGTGTATTCCGGGAGAGACAACCCTAAAATTGGATGTAAGGAGTAAACTAGCCTCATCCGCCCTTATTTCAGGAATTCGAGCTAGAAAGATATTGAGTAATGGAGTTCAAGGGTATTTGGCTTTTCTTATAAATACTCCTAGTGACAAGGTGAGATTGGAAGATATGCCAATAGTTAAAGAGTATCCAGATGTTTTTCCTAAGGACCTAGAGTCTTTGCCACTGTAAAGAGAGATAGCGTTTAAAATTGATGTAACTCCAGGAGTAGCACCTATCTTTAAGACACCCTATAGAATGGCTCCAGTAGAGTTGAAAGAATTAAAGTTGCAATTACAGGATTTACTAGAACGAGGCTTCATAAAAGAAAGTGATTCTCCGTAGGGAGCTCCTGTGTTGTTTGTTAAAAAGAAGGATGGGAGTTTAAAATTGTGTATAGACTATCGGAGCTTGAATGATGTTACCATCAAGAATAAATACCCTTTACCCCACATTGATGAATTATTTGACTAATTGCAAGGGGCGGTAGTATCTCAAGTTGGATCTCAGGCCAGGGTTATTATCAATTGAGGATTTTGGAAAAAAGATATACCTAAAACTGCCTTTAATTCGAGATACGGGCACTTCGAGTTCGCAGTGATGCCGTTCTGATTTACTAATGCTCCTGCAGCTTTTATGGATTTAATACACCGAATCTTTAAGCCTTATTTAGATCAGTTTGTGGTGGTATTTATTGACGATATACTAGTGTACTCTAAAACTTTGGAAGATCATGAGAAACATTTGAGGATTGTCTTGCAAACCTTGAAGGAACATCAGTTGTATGCTAAGTTTAGTAAATATAAATTTTGGTTGAAGGAAGTGACTTTCTTAGGTCATATAATTTCCAAGGAAGGAATTAAGGTGGATCCGACCAAAGTTGAAGTAGTTTCTAAGTGGAAACAACCGGAAAATCCTACTAAAATTCAAAGTTTCTTAGGGTTAGCAGGGTATTACCGGAGGTTTATTAAAGATTTTCTAAAATTGCGAGACCCCTGACTGAGTTGACTAAGAAAAGTGGGAAGTTTATATGGAGTTCTAAGTGTGAAGAGAGTTTTCAGGAGTTAAAAAAACGTTTGACAAAGGCACCTGTTTTAGTCTTATCTAATGGAAAGGATAGTTTTGTGGTCTACACAGATGCTTCAAAGGAAGGTTTGGGGTATGTATTGATACAAAATGAAAGGGTGATTGCGTATGCCTCTAGGAAGTTAAAACCTCACGAGAGAAATTATCCAACTCACGATTTGGAATTTGCGGCTGTAGTGTTTGCATTAAAGAAGTGGAGACATTACCTATATGGGGTGACGTTTGAGGTTTTTACAGACCACAAGAGTTTTAAGTATTTGTTTTCCCAAAAAGAATTGAATTTGAGACAACGTAGATGGGTGGAGTTTTTAGAGGATTATGATTGTATGATCAATTATCACCTTGGGAAAGCTAATGTGATAGCCAATGCTTTAAGTCGTCAAGTACAAGTAGCAGGATTGATGATCAAAGAGTTACACTTGTTGGAAGAGATTAGTAGTTGGAACCCTCGTCTTGAACCAAGAAAAGTGATCCTTGAGAACATTGTCGTGAAATCTGCTCTGTTAGATCGTATCAAGGAGGCACAAGAGAAGGATTCTGAAGTACAAAAGTGGTTGGAGAAAGTTAATAAGCGGAAAAATCGGATTTTAATTTGGGAGTAAATGGTGTACTAAGATTTCAAAATCGCATAGTAGTGCCAAAGGATGAAGGGCTAAAAAGGAAAATCTTAAAAGAAACTCACCGTTCTAAGTATACGGTACATTCTGGAGGAAATAAAATGTACCAAAATTTGAAGAGCTTGTACTGGTGGGAGAACATGAAAAAGGAAATTGTTCAGTTTGTCCAGACTTGTTTGATTTGCCAGTAGGTTAAAGCTGAGCATCAGAAACCGTCTGGCCTATTGCAACCTTTAGAGATACCTGAGAGGAAATAAGAAAATATCACCATGGATTTTGTATCTGGATTACTGTGGACACAGAGAGGGCATGATGCCATTTGGGTAATAGTGGATAGACTGGCCAAATCTGCTCATTTTCTGTCGATTAGTATGAAGTACTCCCTGGAGAAGTTAGCTAAGTTATATTTGGATGAAATTATAAAGTTACATGGGATACTAGTAAGTATTGTATCCGATCGAAACCCTCGGTTTGTTTCTCGGTTCTGGCAGAGGATGTAAGAAATGCTAGGGGACCAAATTGAATTTTAGCACTACCTACCACCCCCAGACTGATGGACAGTCAGAGAGAACAATTCAGACTCTTAAGGATATGTTGAGAACATGTATTTTGAATTTTGGAGAGAGTTGGAGTAAATACTTGATATTGGTGGAATTTGCTTACAATAATAGCTTCGATTCATCTATTCAAATGGCTCCGTATGAAGTTCTTTATGCCGGAAGTGTAGATCTCCGATTTGTTGGGATGAAATAGGTGAAAGAAGGATTTTAGGCACAACTGCAGTACCATGGATTGAAGAGGAGTATGAAAAGGTGAAATTAATACGCCAAAGAATTCAGACAGCTCAGAGCCGTCAAAGAGCTATGCAGATAATCGAAGGAAGGATTTGGAATTTGTGGTTGGAGATCAAGTTTTCCTTAAGGTCACTCCTCTAAAAGCAAGTTTGATGTCAGAGAAAGGAAAGAAGTTGCAACCTAGATTTATAGGACCTTATAAGATTCTCCAACGTGTGGAAAACATGGCCTATAAGTTGGAACTGCCACCGAGTTTGTCTCAAATTTCATAATATTTTCCATGTGTCTATGCTTAAGAAGTACCACCCAGATCCCTCCCATGTACTGCAACAAAAAAATATTGAGATCGACGAGGCACTGACTTATGAGGAGAAACCAGTGAAACTTCTGGATCGTAAGGTGAAGGAACTAAGGAATAAGTGAATCCCTCTGGTAAAAGTTCTATGGAGGAATCACGGAATAGAGGAAACAACTTGGGAGGTAGAGGAGGAGATTCGACAGAAATATCCAGATCTATTTCCGAATCAAGGTATGAATTTTGTGGAAGAAATTCTTTTAAGGGGGAGAGGATGTGAAGACTTATGTTTTTATTCTTAATTTATTCATTTTTATAATTATTTGCTCTAGTGTTACTTAATTATACTATTATTGCGTGAATTTCCCTTAAATTTCGCTTTATCGCGTTCGCGTCGAAAGTTTCTCGAAAGTCGCGTCGATACGACTAATTGGAGATTTGAGGATATTACTAGACTAGTAAGTATGAGTAATTACAGTGTTAGAAAAATTACCTTAGAGGATTAGTGTATAAGTGTAACAAACAAGAGAGAAAGTGGCAGTACAATGCACTATTTCGCTACTATTGAGAGTTGACTTTTGCACCAACTTAAAGCTATCTTTTCTTCATTCTTCCTCCACAAGATTCACAACACAAACACTCCCTCACACTCTCTCTCATTTGGCTGAACCAAGGAAAGAAAAGGGGAAGAGAAAAAAATTCCATCCTTGCTCCAATCTTGCTTGTTCTACATCCTCCAACCCACATATCATTTGGAATTTCACTCTAGCTAGTAGAAAGAAGCAACCTTGTGGAGTTTCTTGGTGAAATAGTGGTGGAAAGACTAACCTTCATCTAGGGTTTAAGAGCTCTAAGTGGTAACAACTTCATCCCTCTTTATCCTTTCAATTTTTACAAAGTTTAGTGGTTGGATTTCATGGGTTTGAAACCCTAATCAAGATTCTAGGCTAGTGGACTTGAGGAAACTTTTATCTTGCTTTATATTTTAAGCTAGTGGCCTTGAGGTGACCTATGAGGTAGCTGACTTGAGGTTATTTCTTGATTGTTGTTGTTTATGTGAATTATGGCTTGAGATTGGCTTGGTAGTGGAGTGAAAGTTGGAAGAAAACCAAGAGAGGTGCTGGCCGAAATTTTTGTTCTTGTTGTCTTGCTTTGAATTTGAATTCTGTTGTTTATTTGGTTACTAAACTGATTGATATATGTTGTGTTAGGTGTGTGGAAATTTCCTTTTAAAAATCATTTCAATTGGTTACACAAAACTAGGGTTTTTGAAAAGGAAGAAATCTGGAAATCTGCTATCAGGCCAGCCGGCCACTGGTTCTTTGTCTGAACATAACTCTTTGTACAAAAGTCAAAATTGAGTGCCGTTTGTGGCATTCGAAACTAGACATTAATAGCTTTCTAACGGTTATAAACTTTCTCTACTAATTCATTTGGAATAAACCGTAGCGAATCGGCCAAAGTGGACTGACCTGTTTTATCTATTTGTACGAAAGAAACTGGGAAGCTGCATCTTGTGGCTCGAATTTGTCCCTTTTGTGAAAGGATTTTGGAAACTATTTCTTCTGATGAACTATAAAATTTTGAATCTAGTTTCTAATTCCATAAACCATTCGTAATTTGGACTTGTGTAGAGTTAGATATGGTCTGATTTCAAAACTGTGTTAAAGCTAGAAACTAGAAAATTGTTGAACAGGCTGTGAAATCCAGCCATCTTCAAACTATTGTATCTTGCTGCTCAAAACTCCAAATTTAGTTCTACTTGTTGCATTTGAAACTTGACTTGAAGCTCTTGTTTTGTTATAAATTTCAGAGGCAAATTCACTTCCTGTGAATTTTACCGAATTTCCAAACATTGCTGAAAAACCAAGACTGGTCCTGTCCTGTCTTCATGAAACTGTAACTTTGAGCTGAAATTCGAATGGTTTCTGGTTGGAATCTTGGAAAAGTGTCTTCGGCGAATTTTTAGTACTTTGAATTTAATTTCCAACGGTATAAAGTTTTCCATTTTTGGACCTTCCAAACTCAAGATACGATTTCTCAAGTATTGTCGAGTAAAGCTGGAAAATTTCTGATTTCCTAAGAAGTGAACTTTAATGAACTTCCATTTGAGATTGATGGTTCATTTTAAACTCAATTTCATGAATGATACAAGTTCACTTGGGACTTTAAATCCTCATTTTTTAATCTCGATTTTCGAGGGATTAAAGCTCTTTTAAGATATTGTCTTAAGTTTTAAGCAAGTGCACTTTCTTCCTTGAATGTTAAGTGGTCGTGAGTATATGTGAGTGATGGTTGGTCACAGTTTCTTCAGGTACTCAAGAGGGTTTCGAAAGGAATCCCGGTGTGGACAACTGAAGGGCTTTGTTTACTCACTTACTTTTAAATTGGTGAGTGCCAAGTGCATGAAGTGTTGATAAATACTTGAATTGTTTCTTGTTCATTAAGTGATTGGGATTTGTCGTGACGAGTGTGTACTTTATCGCACTCGTTCTCTTGTACTTAACTAGACAATTGAATTGTGTGAAGTGAATTGATAATTGAATTGAGTGAATTGTAATTGTATATTTGGGGACGCCCAAAACTCATTGGTTAACCTTGCGACTCGAGCCGGCATGGGCTTGGTCGAGAAGCCTGGTGAATCATGAGAGAAATATAAGATTGATCTTTTGAGATCTTGTTTGGCATACTCGAGTAGTATTGCCTTCCCAGTGAGTGTTTGGTTACTGATCCGAGAGGGTGAAATAAAGGATGGAGGAAGTAAGTGGGGTTTCTACGGACTTGCTACTTACCCGATTGACGGAGTATCATCACGTGGAGGTATTGGATTGAGCCTTGGCAAAGCAAGGGGGAAATTAGCTCCTGAGAGCTCCCGTATCCTTATTGAGTGTGCTTTATTGTTAATTGTAAATTACCTGAACTTTCTAGCTATACTTCTTGTACGAGTGTTATTGCTACTTGAACTATGTGTTTGCATACTTTTCTTGGCCTCATTGAGCGTTAGCTCACCCCCCATTGTTTGTTTTCCTTAACAGGAGCTCGGATTGGAAGATTTTTGGGGAAGCTGACTTGGTTACCCTTTTGATTAGAATTTTGGATGTAATTGATTAGTCGACTTTTGGTGGCTGTATTTTTGGAGAAAGTTGATTTACCTTTTGGTAACTTGTGATGTAAGATTTAAAGGTTTATTTAAGGAAGCGAACTTTCTTTGTATCTACTTTTATTATTGGTCGTTTACCCTTAAGTTTAAATTTGATCAGTACTGAACCCTAGCGAGAGCTAGGTAGGCGGCCCACCGATACCCTAGGGTTCGCCCTAAGGAGAAATGGGGTCGTCACATCTAAACCACCAAGAATCTCTCCTCCTTCAAGTCTCCTACTATGCTTGAGGATGCTTCAAGAGATTGGGCTAGGTTGAAGTAAGCTTTAGGAAGCAAAATGAAGAAGAAAAGTTGAAGCTTTCTTGGCTCCAATGGAGATGAAGAGCTCGGCCAAAAGGAAGGAGAAGAAAGAGGTCTTGAGTGATTTTTGGTGAAGTGATTCGATGGAAAAGGATGGAGTGACATAAAGCTAGCTTTTGGATGCAAAAAGTCAACTAGGAATAGTGGCCAATAGTGCTCCCAATTGAGCTTAATTCATCTCACTCACTTCTAATCCCTCAATTAGCTTTTTTTAGTCTATAATTAGTTATCTTTAATTCTCCAAGACCACTGCACTCTCGGACCGAATATTGTCTCGAAAAACGTGTTTTCACTAATTCTCACTAATCGAGCCATGAAAAAATTAACTTTAAAGACAAATGTGCTAAAAATATAAATTGGGGCAATGTACCATGCAAATGCAATTAAAATGGATGAAATAATTTAATTGGAGCAAATGAATAAATAATTAATTAGATAAGCCAGTGAAGTAAATAAATAAATATAAATGAAATAAAAATTCGGGTCCTCACATCCTTCTCTCCTTAAAAGAATTTCGTCCTCGAAATTCATACTTTAACTCGAAAACTCCAGATATCTCTTTTGCATCCCGCTCTTAAGAATTGTAAAACCTATTCCGCGCTAGATATCCCGTAAGTTGTGTATCCTTAATCTTTTCACGCGTTTCCGCAAATTCAATTGCCTCATTAATAAGCCAATCATAAGTAATAAAGAGTACCTCAGGAAATCTGTCAATCTACGTATTTCAATCCAAGAACAAATCATGAAATCCTTACCTCAATATCTCAATGGTCCCTAAGTACTCTCAATGAACTTTAATGTCTCGTATATTAAATTCTATAAGATCTTAACAACTCAGTAATTTTGTCCTACTGGGTTTTAACCTTATTAATCTTTCAAAATGGTTAGAAAGAAATCTCAAACAATCAATAACTTAAAAAAAAATCACATCCAGTTCCATACAAATGTATACAATTATCAAAACACTAAAGGATAAACTTTAAATTTAATAATATCTTATCATAGTCCCCTAGTCACTTACTCCGATAAATTCAAACCTTACATTAGATATAATAAGGCTCTTGGATTCAATCCTCTCCACAAAGAGAAAAATATAGCTTTATAACAAAAATCAAAATGTTTGAAGTTTAAGAGAAGGATATAAAATTTTCAGAATGACGCTCATAAGACTAAATTTTTTTTTTCAAATTCTTGGTTGTTTGCAAGGAGACTCTCTTAGTTAACTCTAAAGTGGAAAGGTAAAATAGGAAAGACATAAAATACTTGATGAAAATCTTTTCTTTTATAAAAGATACGATCTTAATTGTGAGGACCCGAATTTTGCTTACTTTTATCTTATTTTACTGGCTTATTTAATTATTTATTCAACCGTTTACCCTGAATAATTTATTTCAACCATTTTAAATCCATTTACATGGAACAATGCCTCATTTATATTTTTAAAACGTCTCGTTAGTAAATTTAATTTTTCTGCGGCTAGTAAGGAATAGCGAATACACGTTTTCGAGGCAATGTTTAGTCCGAGAGTGCAATGATCTTGGAGATTTGAGAATTTAATACTAGACTAGTAAGTATGAGTAATTACAGTGTGAGAGGAATTACCTTGGAGAATTAGTGTATAAGTGTAACAATCAAGAGAGAAGGTGGTAGTGCAATACACTATTGAGCACTATTGGAAGTTGACTTTTTGCACAACACTTATGGTTACTTTTTCTTCATTCTTCCTCCACAAGATTAACAACACAAAACCCTCCCTCACTCTCTCATCCTCTCGGCCGACCAAGGAAAGAAAAAGGAAGAAGAGAAAGCTTCATCTTCTTGCTCCAATCTTGCTCAAGTCTTCATCTAACCATCAAACCTCTTGGAATTTGGCTCTAGCAAGAAGAAAGGTGCAAGCTTGTGGTTTTTCTTGGTGAAGTAGTGGTGGAAAACCTTGCTTACAACTAGGGTTAGAAACTTGGAGAGGTATTTCACTTCATCTTCTTTAATCTTTCCAATTTCTTCAAGATTGAAGGTTGTATTACATGGGTTTGAAACCCTAATCAAGATTCTAGGCTAGTGGACTTGAGGAAACTTTTATCTTGCTTTATATTCTAAGCTATTGGCCTTGAGGTGACCTATGAGGTAGCTGACTTAAGGTTATTGCTTGATTGTTGTTTTTTATGTGAATTATAGCTTGATATTGGTTTGATAGTCGAGAGAAATTGGAAGAAAACCGTGAGAAGGAGCTGGCCGAAATTTGCTGTTCTTGTTGTCTTGTTTTGAATTCGAATTGTGTTGGTTATTTGGCTATTAAAATGATTGATGTATGTTGTATTATGTGTGTGAAAGTTGTCTTTCAAAAATCATTTCGATTGGTTACATAAAACTTGAGTTTTGGTGAAAGGAAGAACTCTGGAAAACGGTCACCAGGACAGTAGACAGGGGTACTTTGTCTGAACATAACTCTTTGTACAAAAGTCGAAATTGAGTGCCGTTTGTGGCATTCAAAACTAGACATTTGGTGATTTCCAAAGGTATAAAATTCCCCTACTAGTTCTTTTTGAGTAAACCATAGCGAATCGGCAAAATAGACTGACCTGTTTTGCCTGTCTGTCCGAGAACAACTGGGAAGCTGCATCTTGTGGCTCGATTTTGTCTCACTTGTGAAAAGATTTTGAAAATGATGTCTTCTGATGAATTGTAGCATTGTGAATCTAGCTTCTAACACCATAAATCATTCTCAATTTGGACTTGTGTAGAGTTAGTTATGGTCTGATTTCAAAACTGTGTTGAAGCTTGGTGACTGGAAATCCCCTGAACAGGTTGCGAAAATCAGCCAACTTCAAACTATTATATCTTGTTGCTCAAAACTTCGAATTTAGTTCCGCTTCTTGTGTTTGAAACTTGATTTGGAACTCTTGCTGTGTTATAAATTTTAGAGGCTGATTCACTTCCTGTGAATTTTTGCTGAATTTCCAAACATTGCTGAAAAACCAAGACTGGTTCTGTCCTGTCTTCATGAAACTGTAACTTTGAGCTGAAATTCGAATGCTTTCTAGTTGGAATCTTGGAAAAGTGTCTTCTGGGAAGTTTTAATAATTTGAATCTAGTTTCCAACGGTATAAATTTTTCCATTTTTGGACCTTCCAAACTCAAGATATGATTTCTCAAGTATTGTCGAGTAAAGCTGGAAAATTTCTGATTTCCTAAGAAGTGAACTTTAATGAACTTCCAACTTCCTTTTGAGATTGATGGTTCATTTTAAACTCAATTTCATGAATGATACGAGTTCACTTGAGACTTTAAATTCTCATTTTTGAATCTCGATTTTCGAGGGATTAAAGCTCGTTTAAGACATTGTCTTAAGTTTTAAGCAAGTGTATTTTCTTCCTTGAATGATAAGTGGTTGTGAGTATATGTGAGTGATGGTTGATCACTATTTCTTCAAGCGCTCAAGAGGATTTTGAAGAGAATCTCAGAACGGACAACTAAAGACTTTATTTGCTCACTTACTTTTGACTTGGTGAGTGTCAAGTGCATGATTTGTTGCATAATACTTGAAATACTTCTTGTTGAATATGTGAATTGGACTTGTCGAGACGAGTATGTATTTTATCGCACTCGTTCTCTTTTACTTGATTAGATAATTGACTTGCTTATACTTGAAATTATACTTGTGTTTGACTCAACGTCGATTGGAGAGCTATCTCATCGACTTATACTTGTAATCGCGGGGGACGCCCAAACTCATTAGCTAACTTTCTAACGTTGGTACTGTTCAAGAAGGAAAGGGGTTTTCCAAAAGGTTTCCTAAACTAATCAGATTTTCGCAAACCTTCTTGGATAGAATTTGGAAGTTACTAAAAGTTGCTTCAACAAAAGGTTTTCTAAAGGTTTCCAAAAACTAACTTGTTTCCAAAATCAATTAGGAAACTAAGTGGACAGCTTGGGTATTTTTTCTAATTCCACTTGGACAAGCTCCTACATTTTAGGAACTAGGGTTTCGTTGACTTCCTTTTCACACTAGCGCTAGTTTCCATTTCTGTCCGCCACTAGAAAGCTTCCAAACCGTGCATCCTTGTTCCATTTTGCATCCCATTTGTGTCTTGTTTTCTTGGTTACTCTTGTGGAAAGTTTGGGGAACAATTTTTGGATTTTTACGGGGCATTTCTCAACTACTCAAACTGGCAAGGTAAGGAATTTTTGGTAAGCTTATTTGAGTGCTTTAAGTGATACACGAGTGATGAGCCACATACACGTGAGCTTGTGTGTTGTGAGGAATCTCTTTTTCTTTGCTAACCATTTTGGCAGGTCAGGTAATCATGCCTAGGGGAGTTGTCCTCTTACTCATACAACCAAGAATTCTTGGAGAATGAGCCTCTCAAAAGGAGGGGTTCCAAGCGGCCTACTCCCAAGCACTCTAGTTCCATGGAATCTAGTTCACAACATGAGTTTCGTTCACTCCGGGAGGAGATGGAACGTTACCGTGCTTCGTGTGTATATGAAAGGTATAAACGAGATTGTGATGAGTATGAGAAGGAGCAAAGAAGTTTGCGCAGAGCATCTAAATCGAGGTCAACCTCAAGCAAACGAGATTCATCTAAGAAGTACCTTGACCATCAAGACAAGGAGTTCGAGAATTCTCGAATTGAGTCAAGGCTTCGTGAATCAAGCGATGATTTCCGAAGTCGGACTAAAGCATTGGTTGATTCTATGATGGAAAGAATTAGCCAAGTGCTGGATTCACACTTGGAGCAACTTAATCATGTGTCAATCGGTGCTAATAAAGGAAAAGTTCATTCTAGTTCCTCGTTGATTGAAGAGCCAAATATGAATGAGTTGCAACCGAGCCATGAACATGAGCTAGACAATGAAAATCAAACCTCATGTACAATGAGTGAGCAATGGCCCGAGAAGAATGGAGTGGGAAAAGGCAAGAATAATTTGGCCTTAGTGAAGAGTAAAGAGGAGGGGTTGACCGTGTTTACAAAGGCCGAAAGTGTGAACATTTTGTTTGCTAACCGGCTAACATGTGATTTGTTTAGTATCTCTTCGTTTGTGTAGATTAAACAAAGTCAAGTAGAGTTGGTCATGACATGTTCCATTCCGAAGTCACTTGAACACTTTGCGAGTTTCCATGGAGTTTGTCTTCTAGGAGCTAAATCTCTTTGGTGTCAATTCATGGAACAATGTCAATTCAAACCTGTCCGCACCATTGGAGGATTGATTCGAGCTCATCCTAAAAGGGAAATTCCAGATTCTACTTCTTGTTCTCTACCTATGGTTCATTCATCACCTCTGCCTTATTTTGAGCATGTTACTAGCACTAACTCTTGTTGCTCTTATGTAGGTGTTGATGAGAAGTGTAAAGGACTAGCACTGGAATCTCAAGTTGAATCAATTGGTGGAAGGAATATTGAAGTGTCAAAGGGAGTTTTCTCATTTAAATCATGTTCGACACCTTCTTACCATCTAGCTAATAATGTCCCATTAGTTCTTTACCCGATTTCTGAATTGTTTCAAGTTGAAGGTTATTTTGTTTTTGTAGGTTGTAATGCTGTCCAAAATTTCCCAACTATGATTAAAGAGTTGCAACATGATTTCATGCTTGTTCCAGCTGCATGTTGCGAAGAAGGGCCGAACTATACCACCTTGTACAACCCGATTCAGGATTTCTCTAGCTTCCATGAGTATCATTATGAAGATCCTTATCTTGTGCATAAGAATGGTAAGCTGTTGCACAATTGTATGCCTATGACCACTAACTATGAGATTTATTGTGTAGGTGACAATATGACAATCCATGGCCGAAGGCTGATTAGAGAGCTTTGGATTGCTACCTGGAACTTTCACGAGCCTTACACAAGCTCTTTCCTATCTTGATGCATGTCCTGTTTGAGAGCCTCATGAAGCTGACCAAACGGCATTTAGCTTGGCTCGTGACCTTTCATTTGTTCCCAACGTGGCTGACCTCCAAGCGCACTGTCGATTTGAGGTGTCATACTACTAACTCTTGTTAGTATTATTCATCTCCATCCAGATTTGAGGACAAATCCTTCTCAAGAGGAGGAGACTGATGTGTGTACGGACCTTAGCCAAGTAATGATCTAGTTCGAGTTCCATTGGGCCCGTTACACGTGCACGGGCCAAACGCTTCAAAGAGTCTCTCCAAGCCCTTGTTCGAAATGTTTAAGACCAACAAGGGGTCCATCGGAACATTGAAGACTTAGAAGTTGGTCATCAAGTTGTCTACACGTTGATCCAAGCCCATGAGGAGCTAAGTGATGGTTGTTAGCTGGGCTTTAGCCCATTAGCTAGTCTTTTCAGTTTTCCAATGGGCTTGATCAGCCTTTTAGTTACAAGTGTTAGGCATCAAGTCATTGTTAGATTAGCTACTAGTTCGTTACTTTGTTTGAGTCATGGATCCGGCCCATTTATATCCACAAGGTGGCCGAACCCCACCCCCCTTCCTAGCCTAGGGTTTCATTAGCTTTGCTAGCCTATAAAAAGGCTCAAGTTGTACGGTTGAAGGGTTAGACGTTTTATGAATAAAATTGCAGCTTTGTTTCTCTTTCATTATTGAGAGTACAATTCCATTACTTGCATTGGCAAGGGTTCTTGAGCAATCTCGCGATTGTCCTTGATTGTTCGTCCAACCTATCCACTTGGGTATTCACCTCGATTGGAGTCGTCGATCTACCACCTTCAATCAATTCGTGTCGTCCGTCTTGGTTTTAGGTTCCGCAAACCAAGCGTTGGACAACCTCGCTAGATCCTTGGGCAAACGTGCTACGTGTCTCGAAACGAGTTGATCGAGGCCCGTATCATGTGATTCAATCCAAAACATGAAGAAATTTGCAGCCCAAGTTGCTACTTCATCCAGTAAAAGACAGAACAGGTATGCAATTTAAGTCAACTTTGAAAAATCATAGATATTCATAGGAATTGAGAAAAAGGCTGAACTTTTCATTTGATAGCACTCTGACTCTAGTTTCCAGCACAGCAAACAAAACTCAATTTTGACTTTTCTACAACAAGATATAGCAGATTTCCTAAGGCTGCCCAAAGGTTCCTGAGAACAAAATTTTGAGCAGCACCTCCTTTGTGTTTACTACTTTTTCCAGCCAATTCAAGACTTCATTCTTACCACAAAACAGCCTCAACTCAAGCATATACATATCAAGCCAATAACTCACTAAATCAAGTATATAACCATCACCTACTCAAGTTAGAAAATGAAACCCTAAGCTGAAATTCTTAATCACAAGTTGGAATTTTCTTTAGGCAAGTTAAACTAACACATAAAAGCTAGCTATTTCACATAGCAAAGCTACCAAAGCATGGCCAACACTTAAACATCATATGCGGGCAGAAAATTACCATAAAAACTGAAAATTTCACATCACAACTTCAAACCATGAAACTTTCTCATGAAACTACCGAAATTGAACCCCTAATCCACTAGTTTGCATATATTTGAAGTAGAGGAAAGTTTAATGCCATAGTTACCTTGTACCTTCAAGAAAGATGGAAGCTTAGTGCTTTTCCTCCAAAAATCTCTCCACTCAAGCCCTTAATCTTCCCTAGTGAACAACTTTTATGGAGTATTTTGCAAAATCTATGGTTGGAACTCAAGATTCAAGCAAGGAATGGAGGTTGAAGATGAAGTTCTCTCCCTTATTTTTTTCCTCTCAAGAATTTCGGCCAGGAGGTGCAAAATGAAGACAATTTGTGGTCAAATGTGGATTTAGTAAAGTTAAGAAGACTTGGTCAAAGTCCAACATCCAATAGTTTCACAACACTTGGCTCTTTAGGGTTTTGATCTCATCCTCTTGTCTTTCAATGGTTAATCTATCTAGCTAATCTCTAATTATTTCTTAGCACCTTATAAACTAATGTCCCTTTATGCAAAATTTCACCGAGTAGTCAAAATTTTACCACACTGACTGCACTAGCGGGTCTCACATCTATAATGCACTTCAAACTTAACGTGTACTAATTTATACCAAGAAAATGATTTAAAAGCTTGACTCACTTATAAAAATATCGAAAAAATTAAGGCAATAATTTAAAGTAAAGAAAATGCATTTAAAGAAATAAATAAATATAACCTAATTTTGCCAGGTTCTCACAAAGAGGGGCAAGCTGTAGACACCAAAATTTCAATTATATTTAATTCCATTTTAATTTTGTTTTATTTTATTTTATTTTTAGTTAATCAAAGTTCACAAAATAATACTTAGCTATTTTTGAATTAGGTTTATCTTCTTTTAAAAAAATAATCAACAAAACAAACGTTTTTTGCATTAAATTTCAGAAAAAAAGAAAATTCCCTCAAAAATTCGTTTTTAAGCTTTTCAAATTCAATTTCTTCCAAATAAAATGAAAATTTACAAGGCAATCTCAATTAGGAATTAACATCTTGTTTACCCTAAATTTGTTTTGAAAAATAAAATAAAAAAAATACAAAAATATGTGGAAGGCATGCATAGTAGTTAGGTGGAATGCATGCAGATGAGTGATGTGTCTTGGTTTGTTGCACAACACATGCAAGGGTCTAGATGGCAAGACAAGTGTAGAGTTTAGGAAAAATTTGGAAAACAAAGAGGAAAAATGGAAAAAAGGTGGCGGCTGAGGGGAGCCAAAGCAAGGCAAAAAAAAAGAAAGAAAAGGGAGGAGGAAAAGAGGGTTTTGGGAGCAGAGAGCAAAAAGGAAGAGAGCTGGCGGGCAAGGGAAGACAAAAAAAGAGAAAAGAAACCGAGAGAAAGAGGGAGAAAGAGAGAGAAAGAGAGAAGGTGACGGCTAAGGATCAAAAGAGGAAACAAGCAAAGAGAGGAAGTGAGAGAAAGGAGAGAGCTTCGGGCAGGGAAAGAAAGAAAGAAAACAAGAGAGAAACTGGAAAAAGGAAAACCAGAAAAAGAAGGGAAAAAGGGTTTCGGGGGATGCAAGAAAAGGGGAGAAGAGAAGGGAGAAAGCGAGGAAGGAAGGGAGAAAGAGAGAAAGAAAGGAGAGGGGAGAATCTGAGGATTAGAGGAAAAATAGGAAGAAAAAGGAAAAGAAAGACGAAAAGAAAGAGCAGAAATTTTTGCAGAAATTCTTTTTGATCAGGCTGATTTTCTGCTACTTGGAGCTGCAATTTTCGCAATCTAATCGACCTCTTCTTGGATTTTTTAAGCAATCTGGGATAGCTACGAAGTGAGGGGAAGAATTTTAGTTCAGAAATGTTTTCGAAATACCATCAGGAAGACATCCAAATCTGGGCTCAAAAACAGCAGCTCGTCACTTCTTATAATTTTCTGGAGTTGCGGGTCAGAAAGATTTCTCACCATTTTTCACGTTTTCTTAGGATTATTTCACGTTCGAAAACACTTGCTGGGATAGAGGTAATCCAAATTGGTCCTTGGTTCCTAGAAAAACTTTCATCAATCCTCATTTTTTGCTTTTAGATTTGGTGAGTTTGTGTTGTAATTTACTGTTTTGTGGTTTGAGTATTCATGGTTGTGACTAATGTTGCTGATTTTTTATGAATATGACATTATTCCACGGTTCTTGGATCCCTTATAATGGTCGACTGTATCAGGACTCGTCAAAGCAGACCTGTACATGAAAATTTGCTGCAACAAGCTCGAAAGACTTGGCCTGTTGCAGCAATGTGGACAGATCATTTTTTTTTCTTTGGTTGCTGGAGTTTTGGCTTGCTTGAAGTTCTTGGTTTGCTTGCTGTTTGACTGGGATGCCATGTACACGTTTACTGCAAGTTTCATTCTTTCTTTCTTTGCTGCGTTTTCATGTACAGATGCATTGTTAGATCTTCTTGAAATGGTCAATCGTGTTTGGATGATGTTAATTAAATGGGTTGAAGTTTTATCGGTTTTAGATTGATAAACTAGTGGGTTTTGCTTGAGTTTTGCATTTAATCTACCTGGTAGAATAAGGAAGAAGGTTGCATAAGGAAAATTGCAGAAAGAAACCAGCGAAGAAGAAAGCTTCTTCGAACCAGATGCATGAAACATTTTCAAAATTGCATTTTGACCCCTATGTTTTTAAATAATTCTGATTTGGCCCAGAAAATTGGAAAAATGAATCAATCTTGTCCCTTTAAATTTTATTTTTCTTTGGTATACTTTAATATGATTTTTGGGTAGATTATTTATGAGTTTTAGGATGAAATTTGAGGTTTAATAATATTGATAGATTTATAGTTTTGATTTGGGTTTTAGCAAAAGAATTAAAGATTTAAATGATTCTTTTTTGTTGTTTAATCTTAGCAAGTGGAGCAAGTGAGTTTTGATTTATTTTTGAATCTTAGCATTGGGTTTGGTAGGCTTTATCTTTGAACTCTTAATTTTATTTCTCTTTAATTTTTGACCCAAAGTTTTGTAATAATAATAATTTAGCCCCTAAAACTTTTTCAATGTTTGTAATTAAGTCCTTGTTTGTTTGATCTCTCAAATAGAAGTTATTTTTTAATTATTAATTATATTCCATTTGAATGTCTAAATTGATAGCTTTCATATCTACTTCCTTTTCCCTTATGATTTATTTATCAATAAATTGTTACCTTGACCATTTTCTTTGTTTTGGAGGGTAAATAAGAAAAATTTCATTTCATTAGGTCACCAATTCAAGGGAGGTACACTCTACTCCTTTATTTTTTATTTTACTTGATCCTATGTGAATTTATGTGTTTTTTATTTTTATTTGATTTTGTTTATTGATTCACTTTATTTGTTTTTTAATTTTGTATATTTATTTTAATTTAATTTGTGACTATTTGTGTGACGACCCCACCGTACCCAGAGGCGTACCAAAGGGCTTAGCGGATCGCCTGCCTAGCTCGCGCCAGGACTCGATACTCTAAAATGAGAAATAGAGTTCACGCCAAAAGAAAATTCTATTTACACTATTACATCTTCAGAAGTTGCATAGACTATTACATTAAGCCATACACACCACTAGTACCAGAAAGTAAACCCTAGAGAAGCTACTAACTATAACCACAACAAATATATACATCTTACTAGTTAACTTATAACAAGTACTAGAATAAACATCAATTATTCTCTAAACCAAAAGTCTATACACCTTCCCAAGCTTTCCCGCGTCGGCCCCTGCTAAGGAAAACAAATGGAATGGGGTAAGCTATATTCTTAGTGAATAATCGGGGGTAAAAACGTAAAATCACATCCAAATAAACATGTAAACCAAGATTTTTCACATCAATAGACAGAAATGTAACATCACAATAGTAGAATACGGATGGCTTCAAAGCCAATTCAATTCCCCGAGCTTGTCCACCTGTTGACACTCCGTCAATCAAAAACTTATAGTACGTAGACTCCACTTACTTCCCCGTTCACCTTATCAACCCCCGCTGGTCAGTCAACAGCACACAGCAGCTCGAGCAAAACAAAATCACTTAGCTTTAAACAAAGCTTTAACAAAGAACGAAATCCCAAGGTTAGCATGGAACTAACTTCGACCAAGCCCTGACTGGCTCGAATAGTTCGTTTACCCTTGGAACCGGGTTGGAACCAAGCCCTGAGATATCCAATCTCTCATTAGATGATATCTCTCAATAAAGTACGCAACAAAGTACTCACCCAACAGCACACAGCACAAGGGGTTCAACTCAAGTCATGTTCACCCCAACAGCACACAGCAAAAGGGTGATTCTCAATACAAAGTGTGAGAACCCGTAAATTTTCTTTATTTCTAGGCTTTAAATTATTTATTTGCACCCGTTTTCCACATTTTCTTTATTTTATAAATTTTCTGGACATTTTTATGAGTAAATAGGGTTTTAAAAATATTTTTCTAGTATAGGTCAATTTACGAGATTTTTGGAGTGAATAGTGGACGTGGGACCCGCTAGTGCGTTAAGTGAGAGAAATTCGACCGATTAGGTCAAGTTTTGCGTACAGGGATTAAATTACTAGGTGTTAGTAGGTGATTAGAGGTTACCTAGATGAATTAACCATGGTGAGACAAGATGATAGGAATGAAGTTAAAAAGGTGCCACGTGTCGCGGCGGGATTGGTCAAGACTTGCCTAACTTTTATCACCTTTACCAAAAGCTAATTTTGACCCAATTCCTTTCCCATTTTCACCCCCTCTTGGCCGAACTTCATAGAGAGAAAAGAAGAAAGAGCCTTCAACTTTTGATCTTCCATTTCTTGCTTAATCTTACAAATTAACCACTTGAATCTCAAAGTACTCCATAAAAACTACTTGCATAGAAGGATTGAAGCTCTTGGTGGAGTTGTTTTGGGGACTAAGGCCTTAAGCTACCACCTTTGTTGAGGATTTGAGGTACCTTGCTTGGAAACTTGACTTTTACTACTCTTAATGTCAAATTAGTGGCCTATGGTGGATTAGTAGTTAGATTTATGGATGAATTTATGGTTTAATTGAAAGTTGAGTAAATTTCTGATTTATTGGGAATTTTTCTGTTTTATATAATAAATGTTAGTTAGCCTTGGATTGAAGGTTTAGTATTGAGCCAATTGGAGCTCTTGTATGTGAATTGTGATTAATTGTGGAAAATTTCAGCTTTGAACAAAATTTCAGTTTTAGGGTTTTGAAAATTGGGGCTTTTCTATAATTGATGATTGGAATGGCAATTGGCTTGGAATGAAGGTTATTGAGTAGCCTATGAGTGAATTGTAGTAATTGTGGTTGAATTGGATGGGATTTGATGTTTGTTTGTAGGATGGAAAAGCTGGAATTTAAGGGAAGTGCTGTCAAAATTTCCGCAGGAATTCCTGAGCAGTCCTCGGGAAATCTGTTATAACTCGATGTAGGAATATCGGAATTAAGTTCCGTTTGTTGTGTTTTAAACTAGACTCCTAGGGCTACAAACCGTGAAAAGTTCAGACCCTAGTTCTGTCTGTGTGATTTATGGTGATTTTCCAAAGTTGACTGAAATTACATACCTGTTCTGTCTTTGACTGGACGATGCTGCGACTTGAGGCTAGAATTTAAACTAACTTGTGATTCGAATCTTGTAAACATGTCTTCTAAGTAATTGTACCCCTTTGAATGTATTTTCCGAAGGTACAAATTTTATCAATTTTGGACTTAAGATTTGTGAGATATGATTTTTCCAATGAGGGTGCGCAAAACTGGAAAATACTGTTTTCCTAGAATTATTCTTACTTTCCTTTTACCTCTTAGGTTTGAGAGTTTGTTACACCTTTAGCCTTAAAATCGAAGTATTTTCCATTTTTAAGCTATAATTGAACTTTACTTGCGTGAATCATGAAAGAGACGTTTGACTCGTATCCGAGTATCAATGGTAGTTTCTTGTTTCTTGTAGGTCGGGTTGGTGATCCCGGACAACCGTCGGGCGAGAAATTTTGATTTGCTTGCTGAAGTGGTGAGTGTACTTATGCATGGCTTGTGTTTAATTGGTTGTGTACTTGGATCCTTGAATTGGATAACTGTGATTATGTGCTTGAGGCGAGAGTGTACTTTATCGCTCTCGTTCTCTTATGTGTATAATTGATTACTGGATATGTGTGAATTGAACTGAATACTTGTGAATTGGATTCATGTCTGGCTTCATGTCGTTTTGGGTATGAGCCCTACGACTTTACTGTGATAACTGAGCTCAAGCCTTAATGGCCGTTTATCGAGTCGAGCCGGTAAGGGCCGGTCGATTAGGTAACGTGCCGTGAGTCACTGTGTGTCGAGTGGAGCGGTTGCTCCTCGACTTGTGGTATACTCGAGTATTACCCCTGATTACTGTGAGGTGTTCGGGTCCGGTAGGGGAATGTATGGTGGAAGGTATTGGGAGTAAAGTGGTGATCTACGGTCGTACGTGTCCGTTGGACGTTGACGGAGTGTCAACGGGAAGTGATCAAGTGTCGCAAAAGGAAATTGGCTCCCGAGAGCCACCCGTATCCTTTCACTTGTGAAACTAGTTTGGTATTCTTCCTATGTGTGTTATTTGAGTATGATCGAGCATGGCTATTTGTGCGCTTTGAATGCATGAATTTTAGTACCCTCATTGGGCGAAAGCTCACACTCGTACTTTTGTTTTCCTTACAGGGCATGTTATTGGGAACCATGAGTTTTGGTGAAACGAGTAGAGCTTATTAGGCATTCTTTTGCATCTTGTATAGCTCCCTCGACTTTTAGGAACCCTAATGTGGGACTTGAACATTTCATTTTGAATTGGAAAACCCTAGAGCGGGTTATGTGTATATATTTTCCTCATGTATATATGATGTACTTTCTTGGAAATGTACTTGTCTATGCTTAATTAAAGTTTAGCCGTGTTTGGGACGCGTTCGTTCCGTTTTTTTTTTCGTTTTCGTTTTGCGCGCTTGTTGTCAAACTTACTTGTTGGTATACCTCCCGAATGTTTATATTTGCGTGTATGTGACCGTTAGCAGTCCTGGCGAGAGCTGGGCAGGCAGTTCGCTAACCCTTAGGGTACGCCCTAGGGGGAGGTGGGGCTGTCACAGGTGGTATCAGAGCCTAGGTTAGAAACAACTTGGGCAAGTTAAAAACTTTGTTTAGTACCTTTTGGCATGGTGTTAGGGGCGCCATTAAGTGTGATTGCTCCGTCTAAAGTTTAAATTGTAACTCGTTTTGTAGGTTATGGCTGGATCCGAGCCCCCGAGGGCGGAGGTGTGCCACCTCAGAGACGTTTTCGTGTTGTGGACTACCAGGAGAGACCTGGAGGACCCATTCCGCCGTTGGAGTGCCGCTAGTCGGACTCGCCGATGTACCCGATGCCAGAACTACTCGTATATAGATCGAGTAGTCATAGCCGTCCTTGATGAGCGTAGGAGGCTTAGGCGAGCCACCGCTAGGGACCAAACTGAGATGGCAACGATTAAGGGGAATTATGCGCATGCAAGCGGACCGAATCCGTGAGCTTGAGGCCGACGTAGTTGAGGAGCAAGAGCGAACCGACGCTCTTAGGGGACAATTGCAAGTAGCCACCGACCGACTCACGAGGGTGACTAGGGTAGTGCGAGATAGGTCGGGAGGCATCATTAACGAGTGCGAGGCGCTCGTCGAGGTGTGATCGGCGCTAATAGGCAAGTGGAGGCGTCCAGTACTAGTACACCTGATGAGGGGAGCACGCCTAACTCTAGTGGGGGGAGAGTCCGTGTGCTCCGTGGGGAACTAGGCTAGGGCTCCTTTGAGCCGTGTTTTGGATCCCATGTGGGGACTAGCTAGGGGAAAGCTACTCGTTAGCTACTTTTGTGTTTTGACCTAGCTTTGTATATGTACTTTTGATTGACCCCGCTACTTTTATGGGAATGTTTGTATATATTTGACCGACTGCTACTGTACAACTTGTTTGATATGCTTATGTGTTATTTGCCTTGATATTCTTGTTTCGTGTTTAATTCTTGATTACTTGCTTACCTTTATTTTCTATTTTTGATACCGTACTTGCGTTTCGGCCCTAGATTGTGAACTTAAGACATGGAAGGGACTCGTAGTGGCCGAGGTCGTGGACGCGGTCTTAGGCAGCCTTCAATTGATAGGGGTACTCAGGAACCCGTGCCTGAACCTAACCCTGGGCCGAGAGTTGACTCGAATGCTCAAGTAGCCTCCGCTATCCAGAGAATAACTGATTTGTTGGCCCACGTAGTGGAGCATCAGGGCCAGCACCCTACCCATAACCCTGGAAACCCTGGTGAACACGTTGAGAGCGAGGATCGAGCCCTCGAAAGGTTCCAAAAGTTCTCTCCTCCGAAATTTCTGGGAGGACCTGATCCGGACGTGGCCGAACGTTGGCTGGAGAAAATGGTAGACATTTTTGCGGCCTTACACTATTCGGAGGAGAGACAGGTTACTTTTGCTGTCTTTCAATTAGAAGGAGCTGCCCGTTCCTGGTGGAACATTATACGAACGAAGTGGGAGAGAGAACTAACGCCGCGGACTTGGGCAAACTTCATAAGGGAATTCAACACGAAGTACTTTCCGCCTTTGGTCCAAGAGAAGAAGGAGGATGAATTCCTCAGACTGCGCCAAGGCACGCAGACGGTGGCCGAGTACGAGAGCCAGTTTACTCGACTGTCGAAGTTCGCCCCTGAACTCATAGTAACGGAGCAAAGGCGAATTCGGCGGTTTACTCAGGGGCTGAACGTAGAGATCCAGAAGGATCTGGCGGTAGCCCAGATCACTACTTTTAGTGAGGCAGTAGAAAAGGCACTGAGGGTAGAGAACGCTAGGCTCCAAGTCAGAAACTTCCAGGTGAGGAAGCGGGGATTCCCTGGAAATAGTTCTAGTCAGGGTGATCGGAGTAACCCTCCTAAGTCTGGACGAGGGTCCGGTGGAGGAAGGTTTGCGGGGCCGTCGAGAGGGAGTTTGGCGAGGGGTGGTTCTTTTGGGCGAGGCCCGCAGGGGAGTGCCTCGCAAGGGAGTTCAGCTTCTGTTTCCCGAGGACCTTGTGGATTCTGCGGGAAACCAAACCATACGGAGACCAATTGCTGGAGGAAGGAGAGGAAGTGCCTGCGCTGTGGAAGTGCGGAGCACCAGATAGCTACTTGTCCAGTCCTACCCCGTGACTCGAGAGTGACCCCACAGTCTTCCAGGGCCAGTTCTAGCCAATCGAAAGTGGAAGGGGCGAAACCGAAAGTGCCCGCTCGGGTGTACTCACTTGAGCAACACCAACTCCCTGACCCATCTGGAGTCGTAGAAGGTACCATTCCTATTTTCCATCGTCTAGCTAGGATTTTGATTGACCCCGGAGCCACCCATTCCTTTGTTAATCCTGATTTCATGTGTGGCATTGATATACAACCTGTTAGTTTACCTTATGACTTGGAAGTTAGTACCCCTACGGGAAATCAACGGTTGATTACTAGTAGGATGTACGTGAATTGTGAGATTTGGGTAGGAGAGAGAAAATTACTGGGAAACTTGGTCAGCTTAGCTATTAAGGGGTACGATGTCATACTAGGTATGGACTGGTTAGCCAAGTACGATGCCCAACTTGACTGTAAGAGGAAGGTAGTGGAATTCCGTATACCGGGGGAGGCTACGTTGAGGCTAGATGTGAGGGGCAGTCTTGCCTCATCTGCGTTGATTTCGGGCATTAGGGCTAGGAAACTATTAAGTAGAGGGGCGCAAGGGTTCCTGGCTTTTCTTATAAATACTCCCGTCGATAAGTTAAAGGTAGAGGATGTACCTATTGTGCGTGAATACCCAGACGTATTCCCAGACGAACTAGTAACCCTACCTCCGGAAAGAGAGATAGAGTTTAAGATCGATTTACTACCTGGAGCATCACCTATCTCTAAAACCCCCTATCGAATGGCACCTGCCGAGCTTAAGGAATTGAAATTACAGTTACAGGATTTGTTAGAGCGAGGGTTTATCCGAGAGAGTGGGTCCCCATGGGGAGCCCCTGTGCTATTTGTGAAGAAAAAGGATGGGACATTGAGGTTGTGTATAGATTATCGAGGGTTGAACAATATCACCATTAAGAACAAATACCCACTGCCCCATATTGATGAGTTATTTGACCAGCTACAGGGAGCCGTAGTGTTTTCAAAATTAGACCTCCGTCAGGGATACTACCAATTGTTGATTAGGAGGGAGGATGTACCCAAAACTGCCTTTAATTCTCGATATGGGCATTTCGAATTTGCCGTTATGCCCTTCGGTTTGACCAATGCCCCTGCTGCCTTTATGGACCTGATGCACAGAGTTTTCAAACCCTTCTTGGACCGATTTGTCGTCGTTTTCATTGATGACATTTTGGTCTACTCTAAATCCCGAGAGGAACACGAGGAACATTTGAGGCTAGTCTTACGAACCCTAAGAGATCACCAGTTGTATGCTAAATTCAGTAAGTGTGAATTTTGGCTGGAGAAAATTTCATTCTTAGGGCATGTGATTTCGAAGGAAGGCATTACCGTAGACCCGGCGAAGGTAGAAGCGGTAACTGAGTGGAAACGACCCGAAACTCCCACTGAGGTTCGTAGTTTTCTAGGGTTAGCTGGATATTACCGGCGGTTTATCAAAGACTTTTCGAAACTTGCTAGCCCTTTAACCAATTTGACCAAAAAGAATGGGCGTTTCTTATGGGATTCTAAGTGCGAGAGTAGTTTCCAGGAGTTGAAACGGAAGTTAACCGTAGCCCCTATTCTAGCCCTACCTAATGGAAAAGATAGTTTTTCTGTGTATACGGATGCTTCAGGGGAAGGCTTAGGGTGTGTACTAATGCAGAATAGGAATGTGATTTCCTTTGCCTCTAGGAAACTGAAACTTCATGAGCAAAATTATCCTACCCATGACCTAGAATTGGCCGCAGTTGTCTTCGCCTTGAAAAAGTGGAGACACTACCTGTACGGGGTGACCTTTGAGGTTTATTCCGACCACAAAAGCCTTAAGTACCTATTCTCCCAAAAAGAGCTAAACATGAGGCAGAGACGGTGGATGGAATTCTTAGAAGACTACGACTGTACAATTAATTACCATCCGGGGAAGGCAAATGTAGTAGCTGATGCCTTGAGTCGAAAGGCTCAAATAGCTGGGTTAATGATCAGAGAGTGGGAGATGTTAGAAGCAATAAGTGAGTGGAGCCTTAGGTTGGAACGTCGAAGGGTAATTTTAGGAAACATCAGGATAACCTCTGCTATTCTGGAGCAAGTCAAAGAGGCTCAAAAGGAGGATCCGATGGTCCAAAAATGGAGAGACAAGGTGGAGAAAGGGGAGTTACCTGACTTTAACTTGAGCTTTGAAGGGATATTAAAATATCGGGATCGGATAGTGGTGCCAGAGGACGAAACCCTGAAAAGAGAAATTCTGGAGGAAGCCCATCGATCAAAGTATACGATCCATCCGGGTAGCAATAAGATGTATCAGGAGTTACGAAATTGTATTGGTGGAATAACATGAAGAGGGAAATAGCCCGTTACGTTCAAACCTGCCTCGTCTGCCAGCAAGTAAAGGCGGAACACCAAAAGCCCTCTGGTTTGTTACAACCCCTAGAGATACCTGAATGGAAGTGGGAAAACATCACGATGGATTTCGTTTCTGGTTTGCCAAGAACCCAAAAAGGACACGATGCCGTGTGGGTGATCGTTGATAGATCACTCTGAAACCAACTGATACGCTCCTCGATCAACACATTCCGAGACACGTAGCACGTTCGTCCAAGGATCTAGCGAGATTTCCAACCGTTTGGATTTACGAATCCTAGAATCAAGAAGGACGACACGTCTTGACTCAAGGCGGTAGAACGGCAACTCCAATTGAGGTGGTTACTTAAGTAGATAGGCCGGATGAACAATCAAGGACAATCGCGAGATTGCTCAAGAACCCTTGCCAAGCAAGTAATGGAATTGTAACTCTCGAATGTAAGAGAAAACAATGCTGAAAATTTTATTATCAAAGTGTGTCGAACCCTTCTCCCATACAAGGTTGATCCTTTTATAGGCTAGTGACTAACCTAAAACTAACAAGAGGGTTTCGGCCATGCTTAAGGCTATGTGGGCCGAACCTTTAATTGCAATAATTGAAAGCTAATTGAAAACTAACTCATGGACTAAACCCAACTAACACTAGGACTCGCCCATGAAGCTTCATGCGTGGTTATCGCTTAGCTCCTCATGGGCTTGGAGCAATGTGAAGGTGCCGTTGTGAGAACCCGTAAATTTTCTTTATTTCTAGGCTTTAAATTATTTATTTGCACCCGTTTTCCACATTTTCTTTATTTTATAAATTTTCTGGACATTTTTATGAGTAAATAGGGTTTTAAAAATATTTTTCTAGTATAGGTCAATTTACGAGATTTTTGGAGTGAATAGTGGACGTGGGACCCGCTAGTGCGTTAAGTGAGAGAAATTCGACCGATTAGGTCAAGTTTTGCGTACAGGGATTAAATTACTAGGTGTTAGTAGGTGATTAGAGGTTACCTAGATGAATTAACCATGGTGAGACAAGATGATAGGAATGAAGTTAAAAAGGTGCCACGTGTCGTGGGGATTGGTCAAGACTTGCCTAACTTTTATCACCTTTACCAAAAGCTAATTTTGACCCAATTCTTTCCCATTTTCACCCCCTCTGGCCGAACTTCATAGAGAGAAAAGAAGAAAGAGCCTTCAACTTTTGATCTTCCATTTCTTGCTTAATCTTACAAATTAACCACTTGAATCTCAAAGTACTCCATAAAAACTACTTGCATAGAAGGATTGAAGCTCTTGGTGGAGTTGTTTTGGGGACTAAGGCCTTAAGCTACCACCTTTGTTGAGGATTTGAGGTACCTTGCTTGGAAACTTGACTTTTACTACTCTTAATGTCAAATTAGTGGCCTATGGTGGATTAGTAGTTAGATTTATGGATGAATTTATGGTTTAATTGAAAGTTGAGTAAATTTCTGATTTATTGGAAATTTTTCTGTTTTATATAATAAATGTTAGTTAGCCTTGGATTGAAGGTTTAGTATTGAGCCAATTGGAGCTCTTGTATGTGAATTGTGATTAATTGTGGAAAATTTCAGCTTTGAACAAAAATTTCAGTTTTAGGGTTTTGGAAATTGGGGCTTTTCTATAATTGATGATTGGAATGGCAATTGGCTTGGAAGAAGGTTATTGAGTAGCCTATGAGTGAATTGTAATAATTGTGGTTGAATTGGATGGGATTTGATGTTTGTTTGTAGGATGGAAAAGCTGGAATTTAAGGGAAGTGCTGTCAAAATTTCCGCAGGAATTCCTGAGCAGTCTCGGGAAATCTGTTATAACTCGATGTAGGAATATCGGAATTAAGTTCCGTTTGTTGTGTTTTAAACTAGACCCCTAGGGCTACAAACCGTGAAAATTTCAGACCCTAGTTCTGTCTGTGTGATTTATGGTGATTTTCCAAAGTTGACTGAAATTACATACCTGTTCTGTCTTTGACTGGACGATGCTGCGACTTGAGGCTAGAATTTAACTAACTTGTGATTCGAATCTTGTAAACATGTCTTCTAAGTAATTGTACCCCTTTGAGTGTATTTTCCGATGGTACAAATTTTATCAATTTTGGACTTAAGATTTGTGAGATATGATTTTCCAATGAGGGTGCGCAAAACTGGAAAATCCTGTTTTCCTAGAATTATTCTTACTTTCCTTTTATCTCTTAGGTTTGAGAGTTTGTTACACCTTTAGCCTTAAAATCGTAGTATTTTCCATTTTAAAGCTATAATTGAACTTTACTTGCGTGAATCATGAAAGAGACGTTTGACTCGTATCCGAGTATCAATGGTAGTTTCTTGCTTCTTGTAGGTCGGGTTGGTGATCCCGGACAACCGTCGGGCGAGAAATTGTGATTTGCTTGCTTAAGTGGTGAGTGTACTATGCATGGCTTGTGTTTACTTGGTTGTGTACTTGGATCCTTGAATTGGATAACTGTGATTATGTGCTTGAGGCGAGAGTGTACTTTATCGCTCTCGTTCTCTTATGTGTATAATTGATTACTGGATATGTGTGAATTGAACTGAATACTTGTGAATTGGATTCATGTCTGGCTTCATGTCGTTTTGGGTATGAGCCCTACGACTTTACTGTGATAACTGAGCTCAAGCCTTAATGGCCGTTTATCGAGTCGAGCCGGTAAGGGCCGGTCGATTAGGTAACGTGCCGTGAGGTCACTGTGTGTCGAGTGGAGCGTTTGCTCCTCGACTTGTGGTATACTCGAGTATTACCCTTGATTACTGTGAGGTGTTCGGGCCCGGTAGGGGAATGTATGGTGGAAGGTATTGGGAGTAAAGTGGTGATCTACGGTCGTACGTGTCCGTTGGACGTTGACGGAGTGTCAACGGGAAGTGATCAAGTGTCGCAAAAGGAAATTGGCTCCCGAGAGCCACCCGTATCCTTTCACTTGTGAAACTAGTTTGGTATTCTTCCTATGTGTGTTATTTGAGTATGATCGAGCATGGCTATTTGTGCGCTTTGAATGCATGAATTTTAGTACCTCATTGGGCGAAAGCTCACACTCGTACTTTTGTTTTCCTTACAGGGCATGTTATTGGGAACCATGAGTTTTGGTGAAACGAGTAGAGCTTATTAGGCATTCTTTTGCATCTTGTATAGCTCCTCGACTTTTAGGAACCCTAATGTGGGACTTGAACATTTCATTTTGAATTGGAAAACCCTAGAGCGGGTTATGTGTATATATTTTCTCATGTATATATGATGTACTTTCTTGGAAATGTACTTGTCTATGTTTAATTAAAGTTTAGCCGTGTTTGGGACGCGTTCGTTCCGTTTTTTTTCCGTTTTCGTTTGGCGCGCTTGTTGTCAAACTTACTTGTTGGTATACCTTCCGAAATGTTTATATTTGCGTGTATGTGACCGTTAGGAGTCCTGGCGAGAGCTGGGCAGGCAGTTCGCTAACCCTTAGGGTACGCCCTAGGGGGGTGGGGCTGTCACAGCCGTGGCCCGCTACGTCCAAGCCTTCAATGTTTCTATAAATTCCATGTTGATCTTGGACTGTTCGAACAAGGGCTTGAAGTGATTTTTTGAAGCGTTTAGCCCGTGCACGTGTAACCGGACCCAATGGAACTCGAACTGGATCATCACGTGGGCTAAGGTCCGTGCACACATTAGTCCCCTCCACTTGAGAAGGATTTCTCCTCAAATCTGGATCCTCCTCGTCAAGGAATGGGTTCAAATCCGCGACATTGAAAGTCGCGCTCACGTTGTACTCCCTAGGTAGCTCCAACTTGTAGGCATTGTTATTGATTCGTTGAAGCACTCGAAAAGGTCCATCACCCCTTGGGGACAACTTGCTTTGGCGTTGCTTGGGAAACCTTTCTTTCCTTAAGTGCAGCCAAACCAAATTTCCAAGTTCGAAAATCGTGTTACGACGATGCTTGTTAGCTTGCTGGATATATTGCTGACTATGCTTCTCAATGTTAGCTCGAACAACTTCATGTAACCTGCGCATAAAATAAGTTTTCTTTTTCCCATCTAAGCTTGTGTGCTCAGAGGAAGTAAGGGCACCAAATCAAGTAGGGTCAGGGGGTTAAAGCCATAAACAATCTCAAATGGTGAGTAGTGTGTTGTACTATGAACAGTTCGATTATAAGCAAATTAAACATGGGGCAAACACTCTTCCCAAGATTTGAGTTTTTTCTTAATCAAGGCCCTGAGTAAAGTACCAAGTGTGCGATTGACTACCTCAGTTTGTCCATCGCTTTGGGGATGACTTGTGGTCGAAAATAATAGTTTAGTGCCAAGTTTGGACCACAAAGTCTTCCAAAAGTAACAAAAACTTCACATCTCTATCACTAACAATGGTTTGAGTCATACCATGCAAACGTACAATTTTTTTAAAGAATAGGCTAGCAATATGAGATGCATCATCAGTTTTATAACAAGGGATAAAATGAGCCATCTTTGAGAATCTTTCAACTACCACATAGATGGAGTCATTACCCCTTGGTGATCTAGGTAATTCCAAGACAAAGTCCATAGACAAGTCTACCCAAGGATAATGTGGAATGGGCAATGGGGTATACAAGCCGTATGAATTTGTTTTAGACATGGCCGTGTGGCAAGTGGCACATCTCCCAACCATGCGTTCAAAATCCCTACGCATATGAGGCCAGTAAAAGTGTTCTTGCAACATTGATAAAGTCTTAACAATGCCAAAATATCCCATGAGACCACTACTATGTGCCTCTCGAACCAAAAGATCTCGAATAGACGAATTAGGCACACACAACTTGTCCACATAGAATAAAAATCCATCATGCAAAAAGTATTTTCCATGTGGACTCTTAGTACAGGATGCATGCATTTCACTAAAATCAAGATCATGTGCATAAAGTTCTTTGATTATTTCAAAACCGAGCAACTTAGCATCAAGGAAAATAAGCAAAGAGTGTCTACGAGATAGTGCATCAGCTACCACATTCGTCTTGCCAGTTTTATAATTAATGACATAGGAGAAAGTGTCAATGAAACTTACCCATTTGGCATGTCTCTTGCTCAATTTCGGTTGCCCCTTGAGAAACTTCAACGATTCGTGGTCAGTGTGTATCACGAACTCCCTTAGACGGAGGTAGTGTTGCCATGTCTCCAAGGCTCTCACAAGTGCGTACAACTCCTTGTCATACGTGGGGTAGTTCAATGCAGTACCTCCCAGTTTCTCACTAAAGAATGCACAAGACCTCTTGTCTTGCATGAGAACAGCGCCAATCCCTACACCAGAAGCATCACATTCAATCTCAAAAGTTTTGTTAAAATTAGGTAATGCTAAAACAGGTGTATGTGTGAGTTTGTCCTTAAGAGTAAGGAAGGCTTGTTCTTGGGCTTCTCCCCAATGGAATTTGTCATTTTTCTTTGTCACGGCGGTCAATGGAGCAGCAATACTGCTGAAGTCTTTGACAAATCGCCGGTAGAAGCCCGCCAATCCATGGAAACTTCACACCTCAGGGACGGATTTTGGTGTTGGTCCATTGCTTGATGGCCTCTATCTTGGATTCATCTACTTTGATGCCCTGTGAACTCACAACATAGCCTAAAAACACAAGTTCATTAATACAAAAAGTGTACTTCTTAAGGTTAGCATAGAGGCGTGCCTTTCGAAGTGTATCAAGTACCAATCTCAGATGCTCCATGTGTTCATGCATGTTGCGACTGTAAATCAAAATGTCATCAAAGTAAACAATAACAAATTTGCCAATGAACTTTCTCAAAACATGGTTCATCAATCTCATAAAAGTACTAGGGGCATTAGTCAACCCGAAGGGCATGACTAACCACTCGTAAAATCCATGTTTTGTTTTAAAGGCTGTTTTCCACTCATCTCCCTCTTTCTTCCTAATTTAATAATAGCCACTTCTCAAATCAATTTTAGTAAAAATAACAGCACCATCAAGTTCATCATACATATCATCTAATCTAGGAATGGGATGACGGTATTTAACAGTGATAGCATTAACAGCTCTACAGTGAGTGCACATACGCCAAGTACCATCCTTTTTTGGGACAAGTATCACAGGCACAGCACAAGGGCTCAAACTTTCTTTTACCCAACCCTTACCTATTAGGCCATCAACTTGCCTTTGGAGATCCTTGGTTTCCTCAAGACCCACGCGGTAAGCGGGTTTATTGGGTAGTGGTGCTTCAGGAATCAGGTCTATTTGGTGCTCGATCTCTCGTATGGGTGGTAAGCCATCAGGGACCTCATCAGGGAACACGTCTTCGAATTCTTATAAAAGAGCAACTACACTCGACGGCAATGCCAGATCGAGCTCATCAACATTCAGCAGAACATGTTTACAAATCATGAGTAACACATGCTGATCAGAATATTTCTAACATCCTTAACCTTAATTATCATGTTTTGCTTCCTATGGTTGGTTTTAATCAATGCCTGATCATGTGTTACACTAGGTGTGCTCACTTGACCCTTGGTCGATTGCTCACTCGTGGAAGTGGAGCAATTCCCAGAGTCGGCCACCCTTTGTTTCCTTTTTTGGCGGTCTAAGTCACACTCCCTTTGCAATTTAAGTTGGTTGTCATATACTTGTGAAGGGGTGAGGGGTGTTAGGACCATGCGTTTACCATTGTGCAATAGAGTGTACTTATTGGCTCTACCATCAAATGTGACATGCTTATCAAATTGTCATGGCCTCCCTAGAATGACGTGAGTAGCATGCATAGGGACAACATCGCACACCACTTCATCAATATAACTGCCAATTGAAAAAGAAAGGCGTACCTGTTTGTAGACACGTACTTTACCCTCTTAACTTAGCCATTGTAGCCTATACGGGTGCGGATGCCTAGTTGTAGCAAGACCCAAACTCTCTACCATTAGCAAGCTTGCCACGTTGGTGCAACTACCTCCATCAATGATGAGACTGCACACCTTGTCACTTATTTTACATCGAGTGTAAAACAAGTTCTCTCTTTGTAACTGCTCATCCTCCTTGACTCGGGTGGTTAGCACTCGTCGTGCCACTAAACAACCAATTTCCCCTGGAGTAGGAGAACACTCTTCCTCGATCGAGTCATGGTCCAGGCAGTCATCCTTGGTCAATGCAGGCATCTTCTCACAATCTCCTCACAATCATCGTCATCAGAATTGACTTAAGGATGCCCATAAGCAATCATGGTTTTTCCCTTAGTGTTTACTTTCACGCTCGTGTTTCGCTCAACTCTCGTTTATGGCTCACAAAATATTCTCAAAGCTTGGTTTTACCCTGAAAAGGTGAGATCAGCTCAATAAGTTGTTCAATGGCCTATCAATGGAAATATCACTTGGCACGTGAGATGTGTTTCTGGACTCGAAGCAGCTTTTGGAACTTGACTTCAACGACTCAACTAAAGCAAAACACAATGGCGGAAATTTATAGATCCGAGAAGGACTTACCCGATCTTGCACTCGGCTATTTTTGGAAGGTGTAAGACAAGGGCTTATTGGACTTTTGTGTAGGTGTGGCGGTGGATGTAGGGGTTTCCTACTTTGCACAAGGTTCCAATCAGATTTGGTATTCCAAGTAAACTAGGATTTGTGTACAAACCCAAGTCAACTAGGACTCCAAGTTCCAAGAGGTTTCCTTAGAAGATCCGAACCTGGTTTCTTGTTTCTTTCTTGCGTTTTCTTCTTGTTTTTTTTTGTAAACGCAAAACCAGATTGTCTTTCTTTTGTTTTTTTTCCTTTTCTCCACAATCGGCCACAACCCAAGACAGATTTCAGTTGTTACTTTGAACAAGAACAATCGCGACTTCAAGATTCAAGAATTAGAACAAGCGATTTCAAGAAAATTAAGAACTACTAACGGTTTTCCAGATTTTGTCCAAAAACCTTTTGGCAATTCAAGAATTGACTCAAGACTCTCAAGAACAAGGTAAGTCAGCCTTATAGTAGTGCAAGAAACAAAATTTTCCAACCCTCTTGTTCAAGAAATCCGAATTGCTTTATCAATACTAGCGACCAGAATTTCTGTTTTGTTGTTGTTTTTTTTTTGACTTGACACTTGACGGCTTAATGGACACGACAACAAGAACAGCAAAACTGGATAGAAATGACAACTTGAATTCGGCAACAATAAGCAACAACAACGGACAGCAACGGAACAAGGAAAACTAGCGACACAACAAATCAGTTTTTTTTTTTGGTGTTTTTCGTTTGGACAACAAGACAGAATTGACACGGCAAAATATGACTCAAACAAAACAAGAAAAGGTAGGATATAACCTGGAAGTTGTCAACTAACTCTGATTACCAGATGATACGAACCCAACCGCGTTTGGAAGAACTCGTATTCCAACAAGGAGGACCTAGACAAGCGACTCCAAGGTTTTATTGTGCGAACCCTAAACCCCCTTAGAATCCCTTGGATGAGAACTAAGATTGAATCTTAACCCTCAAGAAAAGATTAAAGGAACTTATGGTTATTGGTAGAACGGCGCCACGAGCAAGTGTGATTCTTGCTTGATAAGTCAAGAAGAACACTTAGAACAAAATCTAAGATATTCAAAGTTAACCGAAGCTAAGAGAATACTCTTAAAACTAAAAGTTGTTATTGATTAATGAATGATAACAAACTCGACCAGCCTTGTATTTATAGGCTTTGGTATCCCTAAATCTAACTAGGAATGGAAAACGTTATTAACTCCTAACCCTAACTTACTAAGGAAATTAACAAACGAATGGAACTTGCTAAATTCGGCCCTTATAGACAAGGGCTGGTCGGCTAAGGCCCAACATGGGCTGCCAATCCTTATTCTCAAGCCTACATTAGACTCTCAACTTGGCAATGAGGCCCATCAAGCAATCCGTGCTTTCTTTAGTCAACCGTGGCTTCGCCAAGGACTTGGAGTAGGCTCACCATTGTGTGATTATCCTCTTGAATCCTTCCAATGCGTGTATGAACAATTTGGAGAAATGTTTAGAGGTTCTCACGTATCTTTCTTGTCCTTGCTCGAGTCATCGGTCCAAGGTTTATCGATGGTGCACGTAGGTCATCCTTACTCGAGCCTTGTGAAGTGACGACTTGAGTTCTTGGTGGTTCCTCATCAGAGTCATTCTCCAAGCAGTCATCCTTGGTCAAGCCGGGCATCTCTTCACAATCATCATCATCAGACACGATTTCACCATTGTGAGTTACTAGCATGATCCTTTGATTCGAACATTGAGATTGGATATGTTCGAATCCTTGGCATTTGAAGCACTTGATGTCCCTACTCCTAGGCTTAAGAGTCTCTTGAGTGGCCTTAGAAGTGGGCCTAGATGCATCAACAAGCTTGTTAGGGGTAGAATTGGAATTTCGGTTAGGAAGTTACCTTGTGTTTGGCTAGAAGTAGGTGGTGTAGCCGAATGTCCAGGTTCATGTGATGTCCTTCTCGGTTGATTTCCCTTCCAAACATTCGAATTTGAGGTTTGGTATGGTCGGCCACCTCTCCTCAATTTCTTTCCCCTTTCGGTCTTGATGGCTAATTCAAGAAGGTCACTCATATCCAAGTAATGTTGAAGTTCTAAGGCCTCTTGAAGGTCAGGGTTTAAACCCCTAAAAAATCTTGCCATTGTGGCCTCACTATCTTGTTGGATATTAGCCCTCATCATGGACATCTCGATCTCCTTGTGATAGTCCTGCACACTCATGTTGCCTTGAGTGAGGGTTTGCAGTAGTGGAGATCTCGATTGTAGTAGCTTGGAACAAACCATTTGCATATCATGGCCTTGAGTTCATGCCAAGTTCGGATTTGCGGTTCTCCATTTCTCCTCCTTCCCGTCCCTACTTGGTCCCACCAAACAAGTGCATAGTCGGTGAACTCAACAGTGGCAACCTTCACCTTTTGTTCCTCGCTATAGTCATAGCAATCGAAGACCATCTCGATTCGGCCTTCCTATTCCAAGTATGCCTCAGGGTCGCATTTTCCTTGGAAAGTAGGAATTTTAATTTTAAAACCCTTAAGTGCATCCTTGGTAGTGTCCCTTTTAGGCCTCTCGGCCCTCTCTTCATCCTCACTTGCCGAATCATCCTCATAATTTACTCCTTTGGTGCCATGTTGATTTCGGTTATGGGATCTAGAGCGAGAGCCTCTCGTGAAGCTCTTGGAGAGTTCATCAAATCGCTTGTGCATTTCCTCCATTTGTTGCTCACTAATCCGCTTAAGCTCGTGTTTCATGGCATTGAACATCAAAGCGTAATCGGGGGTTGGATTAGTTTGCTCCATGTCATTCGTTTTACCCTGCAAACATTAGTGAACAAGAAAATAGTGCAAATATAACCTCACTTCACTCCCTAAGTGTTTCACTCACACTCAGGTGTTCACTCCAAAGCACTCGAATGAACTTACCAAAATTCCTTACCTTGCCGGCTCGGATTGGTTGAGAAATGCCGCACAACAATCCAAAAATTGTTTACCAAACGTCCCACAAGAGTAACCAAGAAACAAGGACTCAATTCGGATGCAAATCTGGAAACAATGGGTACGGTTTGGTCTTTCCTAAAGGCGGACAGAATTGGGAGGGGTGCTAGTGTGAAAAAGAAAGTGAACAAAACCCTAGTTTCCTAAATTGAAGGGACTTATCCAAGTGGAATTAGGAGAGTTATCCAAACTGCCCACTTAGTTTCCTATTTGAATTTGGAAAAAAGTTAGTCTTTGGAAACCTTTTAGAAAACCTTTTCTTCTTGAAACAACTTTTAGAAACTTCCAAATTCTACTCCACGTAGTATTGCGCAAATCAGAATTTTTTTTTCTCCCACACAATTTCGGTTGCTATATAAATTTTTTTTTCTCTTTGTTTTCTTGCCAACCGATTCCTCTTTTCTTTCTTTTCTTTCATTTTTTTTTGTTCAAACACAACCAAAGCAGCTTCGGATTTTTGCTAAAGTCGATAGCAACTAATAGAATCTTAAGAACGTGATGCAATCCACCCTCCTCGGGCTCCCCCCCAATGAGTTACCCAAGATACTCCTAAGAAAGAAGCAAGAACTCCAAGAAAACCTTTCACCAACGCTCGAGAGTACAAGAAATTGTTCACTAAGCGGATGAAGCAAGTTTCCAAGAATCAAGAGGTTCAAGAACTTCAAGAAGTAGTGGACCAAATGATACGAACGGCACCAACCTTGTGATACAACCCGTACAGAAAGGCTAGGATCTAGAAGGCGATACTCACGTTGATGACACGACGAACGCAGCGGAATCACCTAAACCCGTTGATCACGTGGTCAACGAACCTCGGTATTGGTAGAAGACGCCACAATCTAGCGCGGTCCTAGATTGATAAGTCGATTTGAATACCAAAGAAATGATTCTAAGATATTCAAGGATGCTTCAATGAAGCTTTTGAGAGAACTCTCAAAGTAATTTTATTAAGCATCCAAAAACTGAATAATACAACCGAAATTGACCTATAAATACTAAGATAATTAACTATGACTAATGGGCCAAACTACTCACAATGTGGCCCACGTGGCCTAGCCCATTGACCCAAGGACTAACAACGACTAAGGTCCAAACCACAAGCTAGTTGGACCTCTTCACCACACTCTACTAAACTAATAATGGGATAATGGGCCATGGACCCCCTTAGCCGAGTCATGGGCTTCTAATCTTCAGTGATGGCCGAAACTAGGACAACAAGTCTAGCTTCATTGAGGCCCTTGATGGCCTTTGGCTCTCCACTTGACTCTCGAGCCGCACGAACCAATGTTTGTAGTGTCTCATTCAATCTCTTCGCGCGAGCTCGTATCATAGGCCCCAATGGCACCTTTATTTGTTCCACTTGGATAGCTCTCCCGACCTCCTCATCACGGAGTGCCTCATGAGAGAGTAAAATCACTTCTTTACAATTTAAGACATAAACAACTTGCTTGGACAAAAGTAATTTGCGAACTTCTCTGTTCTTTGCAAGCAAGTTAGGGCGTTTGTCCAATCGACCAGATGTTCCAGGGGCGGATGTCCTCTCGGCCGGTGCCTTAATGATTGCCTTAGGTTCGGTTGACTTTTTATCCAACTCTCGTTCATGCTCCTGTTGCAATCGCAGTTGGTCTTCGTGCACCTGCTGAGGTGTGAGAGGAACAAGTGTCATTTTCTTGTTGTGGTGCAAGAAGGAATATTTGTTGGTAAAGCCATCATGAGTAGTTTTCTTGTCATACTGCCATGGCCGTCCCAACAAGATGTGAGAAGCCTGCATGGGAACGACGTCACAAAGGACTTCATCCTCATACTTCCCGATCCGGAAAAGCACCACCACTTGCTTGGTGACTTTGATATCGCCACTCTCATTGAGCCATTGAAAGTGGTATGGACTGGGATGTCTTAACGTTGGCAACGAAAGATGATCAACCATGAGAGTACTCGCCACGTTGGTACAACTACCCGCATCAATAATGAGGCTACATACTCTTCCCTTGACGTGACATCGTGTATAGAAAATATTGTCACGCTGGGCCTCATCTACTCTCTTGACTTGAGTCACAAGAGCCCGGCAGGCTACTAGAGCAACGCCTACTTGCTCACTAGTGGCCTCAACCTCGACCTCGGAATCTTCACCTTTATCCATCAATGGAGGCATCTCGGTGAACTCGTCCTCATCATCAGAGATGACATCTCCACTCGGTAGGACAATCATGGTACGCCTATTGGGACACTAGGCAGCAATGTGCCCAAAGCCTTGGCATTTGAAGTACTTGTCGCGGCTTGGTGGAGTCGAATGACGGTTTTGGAGTTGCCTTCGGGGCTTGCTTGGGCGGCTCGGTCTTAGGAGTAAACTTAGACACCTCGGCGCTGGGCCGTTCTCGCTCAAAGGTCGGATTGCCCCTCCAAAGAGGTGTGGCCGAGAAACTAGGATTGCGGGGGTTACCCCTCCTCTTAAGCCTCCTCTCGATCTTGGATGCCTTATCAATCAACTCAAGCATATCCACGTAGTTTTGCAATTCCACCAACTCTGCGATTTCAGGCCTCAAACCGTTAAGAAAGCGCGCCATGGTAGCCTCTCTATCTTCCATAATGTCTGCTCGGAGCATGGTGATCTCCCTCCTTATAGTAGTCCTCCACACTGCAGTTTCCTTGAACTAATGTCTGGAGCCTCTGGTATAGATCACGGTAGTAATGGCTGGGTACGAACCGTTTTCTTATGGTGGTTCGTAACTCCTCCCATGTACTAATTGACCATTCTCTATTGCGGCGTCTGCTAGTGCGCTCCTGCTCCCACCAAACTATAGCGTAGTCGGTGAATTCGAGGGTTGCCAGTTTGACTTTCTGTTCATCGGTGTAGTCCTGGCAATCGAATACCATCTCGATTCGCTGTTCCCATTCTAGGTAAGCCTCTGGACTAGACTTGCCCTGGAATGAGGGAATCTTGATCTTTACCCCCTTTAATCCGTCGTCTGTCCTCCGGTAGTCCTGCTTTGGCCGACGGATAAAGTCATCTTCCTCGCGATTAGAAGCCAACTCCTCGCGAGGTGGAGCATCTCGATGGGCAGTGTTGGACCGAGCTTGAGAAAGCTCCAAGCGATCCATCCTTTGGTGTAGGGACTCCATAGACTCCCTAAGCATGCGTTGGAACTCCCCCATCAGTGCTTGATTGTTCAACTTGGGGTCAAACTTGGACATGTCACTTTCGTCCGACATGCTTTATGGAACCTGTAAAAAGTTAGTAGAGAAAGAAAACAAAAGATTGTCCTCACTCACTCCCTTGCGTGTTTACACTCAACTCTCGTGTTTGTTGCTCAAGTGACACTCTAATAATCTCACCCAATGCTCTCAAAGCCTTTTGATAGCTTACCTTGAAGAAATTAGAACTCCTTCAAGTAAACAATCAACTTACCATGTTGG